>JAHIAL010000051.1:0-600000 GCA_021605145.1 Aegilops bicornis
GATTCTGAAACATCGATTGGCTCATGTTGTAATTAAACTTTAATGAACTTGTAGTATGTCTCTTTGGTTTTGAGAGTCGCTCAACTTAGATGTAATCGATGCTATTAATGTCTTGCTTTTCTCTTCCGATCGTTTGTTGCATACTTATATATTGCTTATGTATTGTCCGGTGAATTGGTACTAACGTTTGTTATTAGTGCATAGCGATGCCGACGTATGTCGTGTACAAGGTAAGGTTCCCGGAGTCTACGATGGTAGGAGGAGTGTCGGAGACAGGTTCACCGATTCAGCGGTAATAGATTACAAAGGTACACCACTAGGGCGAGGCCGAATCTAGATCGCCCGCTATCTAGCGGGAGAGGGAGGGCGTTGGAGGAACTGGATGAAGACGAAGTTTCATCGTGATGATGCTCATCGTGATGACCGCAGCTCTCTTCTATGTGATGGTAGTTTAGATGATGCGATATCGACTTGTAATGTGGAGACAAACTCATACTCGCGGTCTCGAGACTTGTAATATAATGTTCTATCTTTGTTCAGCCTTTTCAATTAGGAGACTAATATGATGAATTGTGATTCGAGACTAATATGATGAATTGTATTCAAAGACTAATCTTCTATTGTATTCGGCGAATCTGTTGTTGATGTGTCTTTGTCTATATTTTGTCAAATTATACATTTTGTAACCTGTGCAAAAACAGAAAATAAAAAATAAAAAAACATAATATTCATACTAATGGCGCATCACATGATGCGCCATTAGTATGACAAAGCATACTAATGGCGCATCACATGACAGTGTGCCATTAGTATGCCATGGTTACTAATGGCGCATCTCGTGGTCGTGGCGCCATTTGCATGCCAAAGCACTGGTATACATGGCCCTGGGAGGCATACTAATGGCGCATCAGTAGCCTATACTAATGGCGCACGGTGGTGCGCCATTAGTATACCAGATACTAATGGCGCACCACTTGTGCGCCATTAGTAAAAATTACTAATGGCGTGCTAGTAATGGCGCACCAGTGATGCGCCATTAATGGCCAAATTAGGTGTGCCATTAGTAGCGGTTTTTCTAGTAGTGTGAATGGCCCAGTGCTAAATTGCCGGACTCTGTCGCCTTGAGTCACCTGCACTATGCATTCATCTCGCCTCCTCATGGCCACCCAAGAACCGGCTCATTCCAACCGGTGCCCTTTCCATGAAACTGCCGAGGCCGAGACCCGCCGATGTTCTGCTGAACCGTCTGTTGTTATTCGCCTTTCTTTGCGACTCCGGCCGCTTCAAATTCACCGCCCGCTTACTGCTCGACCCGCCTCCGAGCCACCCAAGCTGGTCAAACTGAAACGTTGTTGCTTGCACATCTTACCATTATCGCTTCCTTCTTGGAGTGCCTCGCTTCATTCCAAACCGCCTTTCCCGCGGTCACCGCTTTTCCACCTCGCCGGGTTTACCTCAGCGGCCGGGTCACCTCCGCCCGTGGCTGGCGCTGTATCGCTGTGCTTCTTCGGCCACAGATGCGTCGAGCGTCCGCCTTGGCCATGAGCTGTCGTCTCCGCCGCAAAGCCTCTGTGACACATAACGCACGGCAAAAGACTGATTACAGCACAGCCCCCGCTCGTTTCATGGCTGTGAGGCAAGATAAACAAAATCTAGTGCTACTTGCGCTAAGCACACAATGGCACAAGAATCGAAAAAGGAGGAATCTAGTATTGCATGGAAAGCTAGCAAGCTGGCCTAGTTCAACTGGTGTGATTTGATCGGCGATAGTGTTCTCGCGTCATAAAAAAAAACAGAGCTACACTGAGTGCAATGCACCGCATAAAAGTACTACTATGTGGGCTGGTTTTCTAAAAAACTGGAGTAGTACGTGCACGGTGCGACAGAATTTTTTGTCCATGATTTTGCAAAAAATCATGCGTGGACTACTGGACTGCGTATGCCGCCATCCTCGGGTCAATTATCCAACATCGCATCCAAGTTCATCCGACTAAATGAATCAGATTTAATAGCTCATAGCATCCTGGAAAGTGTGATTTTCCGCTGCTAGGCTTCTGTATATCCCACTTAAATTATGAGTGGAGCACACATCAACTGGCCGGGGCAATGCCCGCGATCGACTCACCGTTCGCACGGCTTACCGCGCCTGCAATTGCATTGTCCGACCATGCTGGCTTACAACATCATGGCCGGTTCATCTGTCTGCTCCCGCGGTTGGCTCGGCCGTGATTAATTTCAGCTTCACGATGGTGATCATCAAATCCACGGTCGATAACCCCTGGCATGATATATCAGGTGAAATCCATCCAATGTATTTTATATTATATATTGCCTTCTTTAACAGAGCAATTACTCCGGCTTGCAAGGTTGTCTAATGCGGAGACCCTAAACACGCCATATTGGTGCAAATTAAAAAGGCCGTCAAAAAATTTCCTATTAGAAAGAAGGATTCCTACAATAACCGGTTCAAGGGAAATCATTCTCTGCAAAGCTCAAGCTCTCAAATCGGTTTAAAAATGTCCTGTTTAAAAGGAATTAACTTCTCGCAAGTTCGAAGTTTAAAGGGCCGCCGTAAGAATTTCCTCGCTATAAATGAAGATTCCGGTTTAAAATCCGGTTCAAGGGAAAGATGTCTCCCACAAAGCTTTGAAGCTCTCGATATCCAGTTTAACGTCCGGTTCAAGAAGGATTTATCTCTTGCAAAAAGTTAAAGGGTGCCAAAGAGGACCTGCTGCCATGATGCGCGGTTCAAACATGGGTATCATGCCTTATTGGCTTATCATATTATTGATCACTTGGGGGCTTGGTCGTATCCGAACCATAGTCACACCTCTTGATCGGCGCAATGCCACAATGTCACTTGGGGGCTTGGTCGAACCCGAACCATATAGCAACGCCATTTGGTAGGCGGTGTTACAACATCACTTGGGGACTTGGTCATGTCTCAACCATAGTCACGCCTCTTGATCGGGCGTAATGCCACAAAGATCACTTGGGAGCATGGTCGAACCCGAACCATGACTACGCCTCTTGACCGGGCGTAAAGCCACGAGGATCACTTGGGGCTTGGTCGTATCCGAACCATAGCCACGCCTCTTGATCGGGCGTAATGCCACGGCATCACTTGGGAGCATGGTCAACCCGATTCATGACTCGCCTCTTGATCGGCGTAAGGCCCACAGAATCACTTGGGGCTTGGTCAACCCAAACCATAGCAATGCCTTTTGATCGGGCGTAATGCCACCGCATCATTTGGGGGCTTGGTCGAACCCGAACCATAGCAACACCTCTTGATCAAATTTGGGGCTGGCAGCCCATGAAAAGCCCTCGACTACAACGGTTTTACTTGCCTTTTGCTAAATTTCTTTTCTTTTGCTAAGATTTGTGATGTTGTCAAACCGGTGTTCATCAATCCGGGTTAAGCTGTCAATTACAAGTTGTCGATTGCATGATCAGAGTTATAATCCGGAGACTATCAGCCCGGTCTGGTTTCGACTACAAGTCACCAGTGTTATATATGGATAATCCGATGTTTATCACAACCCGGTACGGTTTTATCATAAACCGGCACAATATGGAAGGGGTTATCGTTACTCAAGATTGGGGTTATCACTCTTACTACAAAAAGTTGGTAAGCCAACGATGTGATTCAATGTCATAGGTATGATATATTTCATATTTAATTATTTTTAAGTGCAGCCTTGGTTATCGACCGGGTTATATGTTGGGCATTATGATTCGTCCGTGATAAACCGCAAGGACACTTTAAACTTGTTGTATGCAGAAATAGGTTGAATAAAGCATGATTATAAATCACCGGCGTTTCTTAAACCGGCCTGGCTTTAAGACGATAAGTCGCTAGTATATGATGAGAAATTGTCCGGCGTTTATTAAACCGGCCTGGCTTTTGACTATAAGTCGCCAGTATATATTTGGATTGTGCCATTAGAATCATGCGCTTATAAATCATTGGGTATATTATTCAAATCTTTAATAGCCAACATGGCTGGATTTTTATTATGGTTATTAATAACTCGTATTACTGAGGTTTTCAACGTCGCTTTAGCGCAATGGCTATTATCTTATCAAAGGATATTATTTATTCTACAATGGAAGGAATAGTCCCAAGTCGCTCTGAGCCACGTAATTCGCACTTGGGGGCTACATTATTCAAATTGAGATTACATCAAATATGCAAGTCTCATGTCGCCGCAAGCATGCACCATGACACTTGGGGCTAATGCAAAAGTCATTTTTTATTAGTCTTATTGAAGACCCGACTCATCACATCATAATAAGCCGGCCCTTGGGGGCTACCAATTGCTCCTATCAACAATTCAATGTACACTATTCTTAAAGGTCCATTGCTCAGATGGTAAAGCACAAAGCTCTTAAACTTGAGGACGTGGGTTCAATCCCAATGATGGGGGTTACATCATATGATGTTCTTTTCAAAGAAGTACATATAAAGTAGTACCCGACTCAATATTATCTTCTTGAGCCGGCCCTTGGGGCTACGTTATTGTTCAAATCTACATGATCATATTTATAAAGTCCCTGCTCATTATGGCATAATGACCCGGCACTTGGGGGCTACATATATGGAGTATTCAATTTTTAGTAGTGACTGAGATGAACAAAATGGATTTCTTCAACGTGGCAGTAATTATATGGAAACAAGTCTTAAACCATCACTTTGTTCTGCTCAAGACATGGGGGCTACGGGTAATATGGATATAAGGGAGAAAAATCTTCTATTCTCAGTTCCTGAGCAAACCAGATTGACCGATTCTGCCAACAATTATGAGCCAGCGTTGGTAACAATTATGACCTCGGTGCCATCCATATTTACAAACCGGCAATTTGGCAATGATAAACCGGCAAGTTCTACATTTTCAAACCGGCTGGTATCAGTTGAATATTTGAAGACAAATATTTTTGTCAAATCAGAGCATTGAAGGCCGACTCAAGTGGATTATTCTTCACAAATTTTCTCTGTGAGAAATCAATGTCAGCAAATTGAGTATGAAGCTGGCTTGTTGACCCGGATTTTCTAGAAGGAGGAAATGACAAGGATTTAAGGATGATCGGATGCGGTTTACAAGAATTCTTAACCCGGAGCATAATCTGTCCAAGTTTGTTCTTGTGTTTATTTCACATGATCAGTTTAACATGGATAAATCCAAATTAAAGCGGGGGCTAATGTAGGGATATACCCGGCCCAGCGTAAACCGGCGGAAGTATAACCGGCGGACTTGGCGGTTTATTTGAGACCTCACGACACTTGGCGGTTCACCGGCGACCTGTTTGGACCTGGCGGTTCACGACTCATTGGTAATCCGGCAAAGGCGGTGCAAGGAGCGACAAGACACGGTGGCCCAACGGGTCGGTTCATGAAGGCCGGTTCATACTATGGTGGGCCGGTTTAAGAGGAAAGGCATAAGGAATATTTGTCTTACAAGGAATTAAGACCTGGACTTGTATGCGGTTTGTAGTAGAAGATAGGCTAGTCCTAGTCCTACTAGGACTCCACATGTAACCCGCCCCTCTAACTTATATAAGTAGGGGCAGGTCTCCCCAAGAGGGAAGAAGGAATAACCTCTAGGGCTAGACACAACTAGAGGAGAGCCGGTTTACGGCGACTCCCTGGTGATGATAATGAGATCTAGCCTCAAACAGCATGTAAGGTTTTTACCAGATGATGTTTCCCGGGGCCCGAAGCTGTCTAAACCCTTGTCTTGTGTTGCGTCTCTCGATTCCGCTCAACCCCTCTCAAGCTACCACATAGATGCGTTGGCCTGTGACTAAGTCCTCACACTAAGGACATCTCGGCGTGTTAATTCCATGACACTATCACACCTACAAAGTACCTCTTGTTTCATACTTGTTCTAGGTAAAGCGAACGTCAAGCGTGTGTAGAGTCGTATCAGTGGTCGATAGGACTTGAGAGAATATTTGTTCTACCTTTAGCTCCTCGTTGGGTTCGACACTCTTACTTATCGAAAGAGGCTACAACTATCCCGTATACTTGCGGGTCATCACCAGCAAGCGGCCCCTCCGTCAGTTACACGCCCGTCATTGGCGGTGCCTCGACATTAGCCGAGCTCTCGACGGCATCACGGTAACTAAGCCTCTCGGCCGATGACTTCATCTCCTTGCCTTTGGCAGGCATCCCCGATGCCCTACATGTATTCGCAAGGGCGCCACCGACGTTCCTTGCACTCTCACGCACTTCGTGCTTGTGGCGAGTTGGTCGATGTCGCCAAGAGCGTAATCGTTCAACGGGCAACCCCGTGTTCCCACGGTAATCCGATGCCACCCACGGTGTATAGGGGTTGAACCGGTTCGGTGTCTTTGCCAGCTGCGACGAGCTGTTACCTCCGATTCGACCAGCGGGGCGGCGAAGATGATGAGATGACCCTCGGCGCTGCGTAAGCTGGCCCTGCTTTGGCGAAGAGCCAGATTCGTTTGGGGCGGGGACACCATCCCGCAGACAAGACAGCTGAAGCCGTAAGCGGCCAAGCCATGGCAAGAACGCCCGCAATGCTACCGGACATGCCGGACATCCCTATGGCACGGGATCCGGACATGCATATGGCAAGATGTCCTGACGACGGCGGTACATTTACCAGCGTCGATAAGTACTTTGCCGAACATGGGTACGGTGGCGAAGTTCTGTGGGCCTCCTTCTCAAGAACCCAACCAAGGCGACCGCGATCTAGCTGGTATCGCAGAAAACCCAATTGCAGCGAGGCGTCATCTGGCGTTCAGTTCTCGGGAGACGCCTCCAGCTGCCGCCTTCAATCTTTGAGCCTCGAGATAGCTGAGGTGCGAAATATTATCAGCCCCAACACGCTCAAGAAGGCGGTCTGTGAGCGTAACTCGGTCCCATTACAACAGATCAAGAAGAAGGGATGGAAATGAAAAGACTAACAAGGGCGCCGGTGCGAGCTACCGGTGCACCGAGTGCGATCCGTGCTCGGGGCGGGCCACCTTCACCTAAGGATATCTCGAGGAGGGTGCATGTGGCGGGTAGGGCGATGCTACCGACAAATATGCTCAATGCAAAGAACCGGTGCTATCTTGGTCACGCATGACGGTGTTCTTTCTTTGGAGAAGCGGCGTCTCTCCCGTAATGATGTGGCATACCCGGTTTTAAGTGGGCCAAGGTGCCCGAGGGCAAGGGCTTTGTGGATGGCGCCATCGGGGTAATGACAGCCCATGCGGTTTGATGACATCTTTGTTATGTTTAACCTTCATCCACTGCACTACACCTTCGTTCGGCTGTTTTTGCTGAGTATGGAGATGCGGATCATTCGAGACAAGACCCCGGACATCGGGATAATAGTCGACCCTTCTACATGCGTGCCAAGATCTTGGGCAGCGGGGCCAAACAAGTCGCCATTCACACCTTGAAGGTGTCATTACGGCAAACCCAGATAAGGATAACTTCCTCGTGCCTTACTTTCCCGAGTAAGTCATCCCCTCACCGCCCGTAACATATGATTTCTTAGATTTTGATCGTTCTTTTTTTCTAACATTAGTGTTACGTGCGGTGACACACATTGCACACTCATCCTCTTCAGCCCGAAATATTCCATTTCCACGTATTTAGACCCGGACAGTTACTCCAAGATAGACTACACAAATATCAAGAAAGTTCTTGATGATGCTCTCCCCGCCTACGCCACTTCTGGAGGCACCTTTAAGAGGCCAGTTCGTAGGTACGTTAAGCACGTGTTCACCCATAATACGATGTTCTCCTGCGTCAAGCAGCCTTGCCATGATCGAAGGATGCCTACTCGCCCTCCATCACATGCGAGGCGATCGTCATTTAACCATAATCACCTTCTCGCTACCAAATAATGTCAAAGATTGGGCCGCAAGCTTGGCGGCAATCCAGACGCGGACCTCCCACAAGAATTCTTTCGCATCCAAATCGGAGTTTGCAGAAATCATCCATCAAGATGTCGCCCGTACCTCGGGGCAGTTCTACCTCATATATCAACCCTCCAACGGTGAGATAGACACAATGCTACAAATGCGGTAACAACGCCAGCGACTTCATGACCATCACGAAAGACTGGCGACTTCATGCACGCGCTCCGTCCCATGAGTCGAGTCGAAAGTAGTGATGCTATGTGTAGTTCTGAAACATCGATTAGCTCATGTTGTAATTAAACTTTAGTGAACTTGTATGTCTCTTTGGTTTGGACAATCGTTCAACTTAGATGTAATCGATGCTATTTATTAGTAGGACCATGAATCGTACTATTAATGTCTTGCTTTTCTCTTAGATCCTTTTGTTGCATACTTATATATTGCTTATGTATTGTCTGTTGTTTGGCTTGTGCATAGAGATGCCGTCAGATGTCGTGGTACAAGGGTAAAGTTCCGGAGTCTCGACAACTGGGAGGAGTGTCGGAGACAGGTTCACCATTTCAGTGGTAACAGTTACAAAGGGTACACCACTAGGGCGGAGGCGGAATCTAGATACGCCCGCTATCTAACGGGAGAGAGGAGGGAGCGTTGGAGGAACCGGATGAAGAGCAGTTTCATCGCGATGATGCTCATCGTGATGACCGCAGCTCTCTTCTATGTGATGGTAGTTTAGATGATCGATATCGACTTGTAATGTGAAGACAAACTCGCTACTCGCGGTCTCGAGACTTGTAATGTTCTATCTTTGTTCGTTCTTTTGAATTCGGAGACTAATATGATGAATTGTATTCGGAGACTAATCTTCTATTGTATTCGATGAATCTGCTGTTCCTGTGTGGTGCTGTCTATATTCTGTCCAATAATATATTTTGTAACATGTGCAAAAATCAGAAAAGTAAAAAAAAACTAATATTCATACTAATGGCGCATCACACCAAAGTGCGCCATTAGTATGCCAAAGGATACTAATGGCGCATCACCCCACAGTGCGCCATTAGTATGCCAAAGCACATGGGTAAATATGGCCACCTGGGAGGCATACTAATGGCGCATGTAGGTCTATACTAATGGCGCACCAGTGGTGCGCCATTAGTATTTAACACTAGTGGCGTGGTACTAGTGGCGCACCAGTAGTGCACCATTAGTAGGCAAAACTGGTGCGCCACTAGTAGGCTTTTTCCTAGTAGTGAGAGGTGGAGGGAGGAGAGGGAGCGCGGAAGGAGAGTGAGGGAGTGCGCATCACTGTTTCCCTTTATGGGAAAGTTCCGACTGGCACGGTTGGACCGGCCGTTAACGGCCGTTACACGCACGATGTCTCCCCTCTTGCACCGGGGACGATTAGCCATGTCAAAACGTTTCAAAAAGTGTGTGTGTTTTGCTACTGTCATATTTTTGGTCCAGATGCTTACCGGGGTAGTGAATTCTACTATATCTACTCCATGAGTAGGTAAGCATATTTTTTTTAGAAAAGGAGGAAGACCCCCGGCCTCTCCATCTGGACGATGCATACAACCATTTTATTAATTATTAACACAAGACCTTACAAAGTCATACAACAGTAAGACTAAAGCCACCGTCTAAGCAACACGCTACTCCTATCCAGTTGATGAAGGGGCGCTAATAGTCTGGGCCTAATACCAAATAGACCTCGCAGCCAAACCTAACATCTAAGACCTGAGGTCCAAACCAGGACGCCTGCCGGGTATGGGCACCCACCAGTCCGGCGTGGTCCTCAACCGGGACGCCTGCCGGGTATGAGGCCGTCGCAGCCACCTGCCACCAATCCAACTTTCAGAGCTGTACTGCTGCATCTACCTTTCCCGGTCTAGCTTCCGCCGACGCCACTGTCGGTGTCAAAACCGGCGGATCTCGTGTAGGGGGTCCCGATCTGTGCGTCTAAGGCTAATGGTAACGGAGGCAAGGGACACAATGTTTACCCAGGTTCGGGCCCTCTCGATGGAGGTAAAACCCTACTTCCTGCTTGATTGATATTGATGATATGGGTGTTACAAGAGTTGATCTACCACGAGATCGTAGAGGCTAAACCCTAGAAGCTAGCCTATGATGATTATGAATGTTGTGATCGTCCCTATACGGACTGAACCCTCCGGTTTACATAGACACCGGAGGGGGCTAGGGTTTAAATGGAGTCGGTTACAAGGAAGGAAATATAATATCCGAAACGCCAAGCTTGTCTTCCACGCAAGGGAGAGTCCCATCCAGACACGGAATGAAGTCTTGAGTCTTATATCTTCATAGTCCAATAGTCCGGCCAAAGTATATAGTTCGGCTGTCTGGATACCCCCTAATCCAGGACTCCCTCAGTAGCCCCTGAACCAGGCTTCAATGACGATGAGTCCGGCACGTAGTTTGCCTTCGGCATTGCAAGGCGGGTTCCATCTCCGAATACTCCAAAGTACTTGTTGTGAAGAGCGGTGTCCGGCTTCCCATCAATGTCGTATTCCTCGGCTTCTGTGCTTCAATAATGACCATCTCCACGTGACGAGCGAATGCGAGGAGCCGGGGCATTTTTGCATTTGCCTCCCCGGTCCTGCGAGCAAAAACCGTCTATTTGAAGGGACGGGGATTCTCAGATCCAAACTCCATCTTCTTCCCTTGAGCGAGCACCCGACAGAGCGCGCCCAGAAAGAATCATTCTAGCATGGCCGATCGTCGCAGCTCCTCCTCTCGTTCCCATAGCTCTAGGCAGGTGACTGGGAAGAATGTTCTGTTCCTCAAAACCTCTTAATAGAGCTGCAGACCCAGGGGTTTCTTCCACCGGCGTTCATGGTCCCCGTCCGAGCCGGACTAGCCACCTATAATGGCGGGGAGCAAGCGGAGAGATCTCCTAATCCATCCCCGGGGGAGCGAATATGCCTCATCCCGCATCTGCTAAGAGGCATAGGGTTTCAATCCACCCATTCCTTCGCTGGCTCCCGAGTTCTACGGCCTCCAGTTGCACAACTTCACCCCTGCCTCCGTGCTGCACATAGCAGGATACGTCTCCCTTTGTGAACTATTTCTGGGCTGCGAGGCTCATTTCGGGTTATGGAAGAAGTTGTTCTGCCTCGTCCCTCGCAACCAGGGGGAATCCATATATCAAGTGGGCGGAGCCGAAGTATGGTGCGTCGCCGAGACCGATACATATCCGGTACTCCCAAGAAGGCACCAGAGAACTGGCCCTCGGTGTGGTTTTATGTCGATGACGTTCCCCTTCCGGATCCAGTCCGGACAGGTCTCCTGAGTTCAGTAATGCTCCGCCGAAGGCACGCCGAAGTTGGCGCCCTCGGGGCCCCCGGGAGGAGGACACCAAAGAAGTATACTTCCTGATGAACAGGATAAAGTTACTGGCCAAATCGGGGCTGACAATAGTCGAGGTTATGGCAATATGTATAATGCGGGGAGTGCAGCTGCTCAAGTATCGGGGGAAGCCCATGTGGCACTACAACGGGGAAGATGATGCCACCCGTTGTGGTCGTAAGGGTCCGGACTCCGCCACTGCTCTGGCGAGAATATTGTCCGATTTGTATAAAGGAGAAGAAGAAGAATTCCTTCAAATTAAACCGCGGGATGGGTTTTCCATGTACAACCCCCCAAGTTGGGTAAGTCGTCACTCTTCACCCCGCTTCATTTACTCTGGCGTCCTTCATCAAGATTATTTACCTCGATATTTATGAGCAGGAACTGAGGAGGGCCGTAGAAGGATTCTCCAGCACCTCCCCGCAGCCAGAGGACCCCGGAAGGGCCTCCGATCTAGGACTCGATGAAGACCCGAATATTACCGTGGAGCTCGTCAACGGGACATTTTATCAGGCGAGCTGCGATGGCGCCTTAGTGGCTATTATTACCGACTATCCCGGACTGCTACCTGCGTCGCGTGTAAGCAAAGCCCACACTACAAGAAATATGTCAACTTGTGACCTTGACTATTGGTCACCGAAAGGTCATGGTTTTTCATTTGCGACCTTTTTGTGACCAAAAACAGAAGGTCAAAAGCTGGCGGTCTTAAACTGACTATAGCGACCTTTCTTCTGGAATGGTCGAAGACGTTTATGACCAAAATATGTCTACTGTGGCGTTTTGGTCACTAGCAACCTCCCCAGTCCACGTAGGCATCCAGCGTGGCAAGCTGATGTGGCACAAGATTCAGCCCGGTCCAATTCGGTGTTTATATGGGCCGAGCCCATTAATTCAGCCCATTTATATTTTTTTCATGTGAACTTTTTGTTAGCTTCATGGACCAAGCCCAACATTGCAACCTTTTTATTTTTGGCCCATGGCCTTTTTGTCTCAACAGTTTCGTTTTTTTCTTTTTTTCTAAATTGGGTTCACTACTAGTCGTGGGTCCCCCATTGTCGGAGTTCTAATCTTGGGTCCTAGCCATCGTGGCAATATTCTTCATTTTTTATTTCACGCAAATAAATACCTCGTATTTAAATTGGCACACAGATCACATGAAATACTTCAAATGTTATCAACCATCAAAGTGCTACATCATATAACACACATACAAATGTGATCAGCATCAAGTTTACAATCAGATAACAAGCTCCACAAGTGTACAATCACATGAGCCAGATTTTGCTACATCATATAACACACATACAAATAGGTGCAGCATAAAGGACTCCATTACTCTCAGAACTAGGTCCAATGAGCTAGAACTATTCTTCCTCCGACTTATTTGTACTGATGCTCACGAAGAAACATGAAAGCCCAGCATCTGCACATTACAAAACAAAATATTTAAGAACAAAATAGAAGTAAATCTAACAACATATTTAACAATAAATAACAGAATAATGAAGTTCATGAGACATTTTAGAATCAACTTGACAATTGATAGTAATGTTTGCATTGGACACATCCAAACTAAAATTACTAACATATATCATCAACAGCCATATAGCTTTGTTTAATATTACTAAGATATATAGCCATTAGTTTGTTTTAACATGGAACCCAAGAGTACTTTACAGTAGATAAACATTTGTTGATGCTAAAAAAGACAAAGGCTTGTACCATGACATGTCCAGCAAGCCTAATTAATAGTGTCAAACTGTAGCAGGACATAAAAGAATAGTACGTTAGTAACTTAAGCATGCTCCCCTATAGACACACACACGCACACGCACGCACGATCAATTCAAACCAAAAAAATCAAATCATGCTCTTCATCTAGACCACTACAGATCCATGTATTGACGCTTAACATCAATCATTAGGCCATGAAGCATCTGTCCCATTTGTCCAACAAGAAAAGTACATACCTGACTCCAGGTCGATGCGGTGGATGGGGCTATACTTGAACATCTGGTCCAGGGACGAGCCTGCTAATCCAAATCGAACAAACAAATTCATTAGGAGGGGATTGGAGACACAAGGAAGAAATGAAGTAAACATACATACATGTCTATATATAAGCAGCAGAAGCAAGTAATATAAATACATCCTCTTTCTTCCCCTACAACACTAACTAGAGCAACATCAATCATTGTACACAAGGAGCAGCAACAAGCCGATAAAGAAAGCTCAAGATTTGTGTCTTTTGCAAGTTTTAGCACACTAGTACATGCGTTAAAATGGAGCGCTACTGCTGGGTTGCAACAGCCAACAAACTATAGGGTTACCGTCAAGGTAGCATTACAGAAAGCGAAAAGAAAAGTGGAAAAGACATGGCAGCCTATAGTTATGCGGAGAACATCGACAAGTAGCCAACAGGATGAGCATTGTGCAGTTTAATAACACAGTGTATTAATCTGAATACACGTGAACAAAACTAGCAGTGTTATTAATACACTGCTAAGTGAGCATTCAGGATGCTTATTTTATTATACACGTGAACAAAACTAGGCCAAGACATAGTAAAAAAAATTGCTAAATGGACACTACAGAAAATGAGCATTGTGCAGCAAAAAAAAGCAAGTAGGAGCTAATGGCCTAGGAACTACTAGTAGCACAATGAAACGAGGTGAGTATGGTAGTTCTAGGCGGCTGGATACATATGAACTAGTATAGGCAGGCAGCAGCATCTCTTCTCTGAATCTCATGTCCCCGCCCCCACGGCGACCGATTTACTAGCTGTTGTTTGCAACCAGCGAATCACCGGATGGTCTTGTCACCGTTCGTCCGGCCATCAGGCTACAACAGGGAACAATGAGGTGTTTAGTTGGATGCAGACAATAATTTCAGAACACATCAAAACTGACCATGGAAAGCACGATAATGGCCTAAGTAGACCTGAGATTTCACACAAAAGTGGCAACTAAACTAGTGCATAAGTGTATTCATTTCTCCTGAAAAGTATGATCCTAGGACTCCAATTGCATATCAGATCTAAAATACAAAACGAAATGACTAAACATCACAGGTCGGAGGCTTAAATTAGGGACTACAAACAGTTCATGTTCCTGACCAATTCAGAAGGGTCGCGCCGATCGAACACTAATTTTCGCATCCTCGCGTGAAAACAACTAGACCTGCACGAGAAGGTAATCGAGTAATCCCATCATAGCTCAAATCGCTCATCAATTACAGCCTAAATATTGCAAACCAGAGAAGATCCACGATGGGAAACCCTCTCCAACCAATCAACACATCCGAGCAACCGCATACGAGTCGACATGAGAAGGGGCGAGAGGCGGGAGATGGGGTATGACAAACCTGGATGCCGTGCTAGAGGCAGTAAAGTTCCCAGACGCTGCTGTTGAGCCTGGATGCCGGGCGTGCCCATGGTGGTGAGTACTCACGAGGAGGGTGCGGGTGGCGAACTCGACTCGAGGTACAAGCAGCGTTGCGGGTGAAGCGGAGAGGACATTGGACTTGCCGACGCCAGACGCCGAAGTCGTTGTCCACCGGTGCGCCATGTGTTTCGTCGCCGCCAAGAAACACGGATCCTGCACCAACCACGTGGACGAGATCCAGCCGAGGCAGAGATTCGTCATTAGGTGAGGAGACGGAGGAGGACTACGGATCGGCGAGGCGCGAGATGAGCATGAGAGTGTGCTGCGCGCCGAATCGTCTGCCTAGATCTAGATGCAGCTGACGAGAGAGGACTTGGTGAGTGGATCTGGCCGTCGGCTCTGTCTTCCTCTCTCATTCTTGGGTGAGGGGAGAGGTGGGGGAGAGGGCGACGGTGGTTGGGTTGGCGCCGGTGGTAGAGTGGAGTGGAGGCCGACCGGGGTTGGGGAGAGGATGGAGGCGAGGGGCGGCGGCTGGAACTGAGGATCGAGAGAGAGCGAGGAGGAGGTGGGATCTGGGGTCGAGGGAGGGGAGAGAGTGGGTCAGCGGTTGGGTGGTGAGTTAGGTTTTTTTCTCGGGAGAAGCTCCACCGTTGGATGGGTGCGCCATGGATGGCTCAGATTGAGTCCAATTTGGTGATCCGCATGAAGGCTGTTCCTCGCATCTCATTGGTCCATCCAATCCAGTCCAATTTTTCTAAACATAACAAAGGCATAGTTTGTCAAGATGATCTCGTATTTTGCATAAGTGTGCATATTGGACTGACAAACAATATTGCCAAATAGAGCTTTCATTTTCTTTGCACAAAAAAAATCATATTTCTAAATTCTGAGTGTCCAAAATGAGTTTTTTTGTGAAGGACCTAGCAAATATTTGTTGCAAATTTGGACCAAATAATTTTCATAAAATACTATGCCATATATAACGCACAATTGACAAAATGTTTGGGTGTCAAAAGTTTTGATCCACCTCTAGTGAAAAAGACAAATTCCCACCGATTCAGTAGGAAGCGGGTCAAATTTGAACTGCAGCTGCCTCGTGGTTTGCTATTTATTTTTTCCAAAAATCATTTCTAGGTACATAAGTATCTATTTAATCAGAGAAACACCAAAAAAATTCCAAGATTCAACCACTAGCTAGGAATGGTCATTCCCGGCGTTTTGACCGCATTTTGAAACGGGCATAAAAAATTCAAAAAAATCAAAAAATTGGAAAACCTTCGCATTGTGTCATTATATGTGACCAAGTTTCCAGAAAAATAATAAACTTGTAATACGGCAATTCTTTTAAAAAAGTGTTCTCAGAAACGAGCTATCATGTCTGAAGATTCATGGCTTTCAAGCCAAATGATCAATCTTATGGCCACATTCATGGCATAGTTTTTTTCAAATGAGCTCATATTGTGCACAAGGGTGCATCTTGGAATTCCAAACAATGTTTCCTAAGGGAGTTTTCATTTTCTTTGCACGGAAAATTCATTTTCCATTTTCAGAGTTCCCGAAATGAGGTTTTTTTGTGAAGGACCTACCATATATATGTTGCAAATTTGGACCAAATCAATTTTATAAAATACTAGGCCATATTTAATGCACAATTGACAAAATGTTTTGGTGTCAAAAGTTTAGATCCACCTCTGGTGAAAAAGACAAATTCCCATCGATTCAGCAGGAAGCGGGTCAAATTTGAACTGCAGCTGCCTCGTGGTTTGCTATTTATTTTTTCCAAAAATCATTTCTAGGTACATAAGTATCTATTTAATCAGAGAAACACCAAAAAATTTCCAAGATTCAACCACTAGCTAGGAACAGTCATTCCCGGCGTTTTGACCGCATTTTGAAACGGGAATAAAAAATTCAAAAGAAATCAAAAAATTGGAAAACCTTCGCATTGTGTCATTATATGTGACCAAGTTTCCAAGAAAAATAATAAACTTGTAATACGGCAATTCATTTAAAAAAGTGTTCTCAGAAACAAGCTACTATGTCTGAAGATTCATGGCTTTCAAGCCAAATGATCAATCTTATGGCCACATTCATGGCATAGTTTGTTCAAATGATATCATATTGTGCACAAGGGTGCATCTTGGAATTCCAAACAATATGGTCTAAGGAAGTTTTCATTTTCTTTGCACGGAAATTTCATTTTTGATTTTCTGAGTGCCCAAAAGGAGGTTTTTTTGTGAAGGACCTACCAAATAATTGTTGCAAAATTGGACCAAATAATTTTTATAAAATACTAGGCCATATTTAATGCACAATTGACCAAATGGTTGGGTGAAATAAGTTTTGATCCTCCTCTCGTGAAAAAGACAAATTTCCACCAATTCGGTGGAAGCAGATCAAATTTGAACTGTAGCTACCTCGTAGTTTGTTCTTTATTTTTTCCAAAAATCATTTCTAGGTACATAAGTATCTATTTAATCCATAGAAACACCAAAAAATTCCAAGATTCAACCACTAGCTAGGAACGGTCAAGCCCGCCCGTTTTGACCGCATTTTGAAACGGGCATAAAAATTCAAAAAAATCAAAAATTGGAAAACCTTTGCATTTTGTCATTATATGTGACCAAGTTTCCAGGAAAAATAATAAACTTATGTCTGGTAATTATTTTAAAAAGTGTTCTCGAAATGAGCTATCATGCGTGAAGATTCATGGCTTTCAAGCCAAATGATCAATCTTATGGCCACATTCATGGTATAGTTTGTTCAAATAATCTCATATTGTGCACAAGGGTACATCTTGGAATTCCAAACAATGTTGCCTAAGGAAGTTTTCATTATCTTTGCACGGAAAATTCATTTTTCATTTTCGAGTGCCCAAAAGGAGGTTTTTTTGCGAAGGACCTACCAAATAATTGTTGCAAAAATGGACCAAATCATTTTTATAAAATACTAGGACATATATAATGCACAATTGACAAAATGGTTGGGTGAAAAAAGTTTTGATCCACCTCTGGTGAAAAAGACAAATTGTAGTCGATTCAGCTGGAAGCGGGTCAAATTTGAACTGTAGCTGCCTCATAGTTTGCTCTTCATTTTTTCCAAATATCATTTCTAGGTACATAATTATCTATTTAATCATAGAGACACCAAAAAAATTCCAAGATTCAACCACTAGCTAGGAACGGTCAAGCTCGCCGTTTTGACCGCATTTTGAAACGGGCATAAAAAATTCAAAAAAAAATCAAAAAAGTGGAATACCTTCACATTGTGTCATTATATGTGACCAAGTCTCCGTGGAAAAATAATAAACTTATGTCTGGTAATTATTTTAAAAAGTGTTCTCAGAAATGAGCTATCATGTGTGAAGATTCATGGCTTTCAAGCCAAATGATCAATCTTATGGCCACATTCATGGCATAGTTTGTTCCAATGATCTCATATTGTGCACAAGGGTACATCTTGGAATTCCAAACAATGTTGCCTAAGGAAGTTATCATTTTCTTTGCACGGAAAATTCATTTTTCATTTTCCGAAGTGCCCAAAGGAGGTTTTTTGTGAAGGAACTACCAAATAATTGTTGCAAAATGGACCAAATCAATTTTATAAAATACTAGGACATATATAATGCACAATTGACAAAATGGTTGGGTGCAAAAGTTTTGATCCACCTCTCGTGAAAAAGAAAAATTTCCATGAGCTTCGGTGGAAGCGGGTCAAATTTGAACTGCAGCTGCCTCATAGTTTGCTATTTATTTTTCTCAAAAATCATTTCTAGTTACATAAGTACATATTTAATCATAAATACATGGTTTGGTGGCGATACGTCGAGGTTTGGACGCCCTTTGCCGAGGGCCCCAACTCTAGAGCGCGTAAATTCGCATGCCCGCCCGTGGTCAAGCGTGGCCAAATGGCGTTGCCATGTTCTGCAGGCGGCCTAGGTATGTCTAGTGGGTTGGGCACTCCCGGTGGGTGCTAGGAAGAAAATCACAACATAAGATTCTCACGAGGAGACCGATCGATGCTCAAACATGAATAAGCAGCCAAGTGTTTGATTTGCGATGCAGGGAAATGCACATGGCTAATAGGCGTGAGTTTTGGCTGAGGATGATCAGTTACTAAGAAGACCATCTTCACAAATTTTCACCTCAAAAGGAGGAGCCTAGGTGGTACTTGCTTCACGAAGTACCACACTGGACATAAATACGAATGTTGAAGCTTGGCTCAAAATAATGAATCGATTGAGCTGGAATTTGGTGGAGGATGGTTATTTGGGCATAGGAAAGCACTGTAGAAAATGGATACTATTTGGACATGCCAAAGTGGTACTTCCTTCACAAAGTCTTTGCTCTGAGCAGAATATGAAAATGAATATTTTCAATTATTTTTGAACTAGGCAAGGAATGTTTTTGACATATTTGATGAAGATATGATCCAAAACATTTATGAGATTTTTTGGGAATTTTGGGAATAATGAAATATAGGTTGCTTCACAACCTAGGGCAAAAGCGCCAGATGGACATGACACATAGGCAAAACTGATGAGATGGCGCCTAGTCATCACAACCCACCACAATCTACAAGGCTATGACCATCTATATTGGTCATTAACAACTAGAAATAAGGCAGAGGACTAGCACTGTTTGTTTCGTGACCATTTCGTGTAAGGAAATTACGACCTTTCTGACCAAAATGGTCGCAATGGTTTGGAGCCCCCCGAACAGCTTTTGACCAATTGGTCTGAAATGGTCATAGATCTATGACCAATTCTTCCAGGGTCACTGACAGAAGGTCACTAGTTGACATATTTCTTGTAGTGCCAAAAATCCTATCCTCTGAAGAGGAACCCCTTCTGATGTCATGCCTAATGCCTGGAATATCGTATTTTTGTAGAGACGACAGTCGGAACACGACGCCGAGCCCCTAGGGGCCCGTTGGCAAAGGGCGTCCGAATCGGGCAGGTTTAAGAGGAAGGCGGTTAGGGCCGAAACGCCTCTACAGAGGTATTGTAGAAACCTGCTCTGTGATTATTGTGTTTGAAATGTGACAGCGTCCTTTGTGTCCTGGCAGAAAGAGGAGTAGCCGGACTATATCTGGAGATCCTGCCAATCACGCCTCCACCAGCCGGATTCCAGGACCGGCTTGGAAGGAGGAAGCGGACACGGGGCCGATGCCGAATTGTCCTCCGACAGAGGATGCGGATATGCTCTCCGCCACGAATTCCAAAGTAGAGAGTGCTATGAATCACCGGCGTCGCCGACGGGCCATTTAACAACATCTTTTTCCAAGAGGCATTTAATGCCTTCAATTCGGGAGGCATATATCTCTGAAAGCTGCTCAAAGCGGGCTTGCCCGTCTGACGGATCGATATGCCAAAGACATCTGGTAAGAAAATTTGATAGGCATGTATAGCAATAGCCCACGAGACTTGAAGCAGTTGGAACAACTGTTTTAAGGATCAATTTATGCAGTCCTTGTAGATAAGAATGAACAATTGTCTCGAGAGCTGGAGGAGTGCAAGACCGGTGAAAGGGCCACGATTGCAAGCTAGAGGAATCCCAGAAGGCCTCATTTGGTAACATTTGTCTCAATTATTTGGAAGAGTACCAGTTAGTAAGTGGCTTGTATGATAAGTCTAACAGAAAATTCTGCAGACAATCCCGGGGTGAATAAGAAGGTCGTAGGAGGTGATGAGTCACATCTCCAAAGGCAGCTAAAGGCTGGCGAGCGTATTCTTACGCAGGTTAGGCAGGAGAAGAACAATCTTCAAGATGCCAATGTCCGTAGGCGTCCGAATTAGGGAGATGTTCGCGCTCAGTGGCGGACTCGTGAAGGAAGGCGAAGGCTTCATCGCGGCATTTATGGTAAGTGCCTAGATGAACTGTAGTACAACTCCGCGAGGAAACATATTGAAAGAGTTTATATCTGTAGGTATGCTGACGGGCCGTCCTGAAGAGGAGATGCCCGCGTCCGCAGGTGATCTACTGCAAGACCTCTCACAACTGCACGAGCGAGCTTGGCAGGTGATGCAGGGTATTGCCCATGCCTTGTGGCCATCCATTTCCCTACCAAAAGGCATGGGGGAGCTCGTGGATTTGCTCGAAGGAGCACAGTGGCGCTTCCGATTGTGGAAGATGTCAGCCTGCCGGCTAGGTGCAAGGGAAGCTTGGGCTATGGTGAAGACGCACTACACCAAGCTGGACCCAAACCATATGGCCGAAGTCGGACCGGCGGGGCCAGATGGGCAAGAAATTCCCGTGAGTCTGGTGTATGACCAGGTAGCGTTAGCCGCAAAGTATTCCCAACAGGATTGTAAGCTAGATAGCCTGTTGGATGGTATAGAGGAAGAATATAGTCAGTCCAAGTGACTATGTAATTCAATGGACATATGTAGTCCCTAGCCGGATTAAAATCATTTGTCATGGCGGACCTTTTCGCTTCAGCCCCGGATCCGGCGGTCAAGGTGTATCCGAATACCCGCTCAGTTATGCAGAACCGGGGTATGCGTGGAAACCAGGCGTAGGGGTCATAAGTGCTTGAACATACAAGTACCCAACTAGTTATGTTATATTACATGGATAGTAAGAAACATCTTCCAGGGAGAATAGTTCCGTTAGGGGTTCCTTTCCCTGGGTGCGCATGCATCAATGTACATGTCCGGACTGCGAACAGAGACGCAGGATAAAAAACTTCTGGGGGTCCATGTTGTAAGAAACAAAAAAGAACATCTTTTGTCCACCGACCGAATATTCCCTTAAGAACGCTAGCTTTCGGCTTCACCCAGTCTGAGGTACACATCCGGCTCAACCGGTAGTAACAATCGCAGAGGTGCTCCCCTTATGCGCTAGCCGAATTAACGGAAACGTAGGGCATCAATACAAGAGCCAGGCAACCCAGCATGGCCACATCTTAAGTCATATTGATGCATATAATGGTGAAGAAAAGGCACATATGGAAAAAGAACGCATATGTGATAGGCAAGAAGCCATGAAAGCAATTATATTTAGCTTCCGTATAGGAATCCCCCAGGTATGACTTACACACATAGTGCGGTCGGAGCGATCCGAGCATCCGCACTGCATTCAGTAATTTGTGTGAAGAATGAAAAGGGAGCGAGAAAGGAAAAAAAAGGTGGGGGGAACATAATGAAAAAGGAGTGGTAAGGAGACGAACACTGAGTTTGGCGTTAGGCGTAGAATCTCCGGAGTCTGGCCGCGTTCCATGGGTTCGGCTCGAGTCTGTTGTCGGATGCATTACGTAGGTGGTACGCTCCTCCGGTGAGAACTTTATCGATAACAAAGGGACCCTCCCACTTAGGTTTGAGCTTGCCCTTCTATTTCTCCGGTAGGCGTAGAACGAGTTCGCCAATATTATAAGTTTTGGCCCGCACTTCTCTGCTTTGGTACCGTCGAGCCTGCTGCTGATAGAATGCGGAACAGGCCTTTGCGATGTTGCGCTCCTCCTCCAGGGCATCTAAGTTGTCCTGTCGGTCTAGCTCGGCTTCCTTCTTTTCGTACATGCGTATGCGAGGTGAATCATGTATTATATCGCAGGGTAATACTGCTTCTGCGCTGTATACCATAAAGAATGGTGTGTATAAGGTGGTGCAATTCGGCGTGGTCCGCAGCCCCCAGAGTACGGAGTCGAGCTCCTCGACCCAGTACGTGTGCGATTTTGTCAAGGAATGCACTAGTCTTTTGGAGCGGGAATTTGTATCCGTCAGCCTCTCGTTTGACGACGAGCACTCCGCTTACAACCTGATGTGTTGCAGCTATGTACAATAGCATAGGTTCGCCAATATTTGGCGCTGTTAGGACTGGATTACTGGCCAATAAGGTCTTTATTTCGTCCAGTCCGGCCTTTGCTGCATCCGTCCACACGAAGTGTTCGGTGCGCCGAAGAAGGCGATAAAGAGGTAATGCCTTTTCTCCTAATCGGGAGATAAAGCGGCTAAGGGCAGCCACGCACCCAGCTAGTTTCTGGATATGCTTGAGGTCTGTTGGGATAGCTAACTGCGACAGAGCTCGGATTTTTGCCGGATTCACTTCAATTCCTCTATTGGAAACAATGAAGCCGAGCAACTTTCCGGAGGGTACGCCGAAAACACATTTTCCCAGGTTTAGCTTGATGTCGTATGTCCGGAGGTTATTGAACGTAAGCCTCAAGTCATCTATTAGGGTTTCGACGTGTCTTGTTTTTATGACCACGTCATCCACGTATGCCTCCACGGTTTTGCCGATTTGCTTCTCCAGGCATGTTTGAATCATGCGTTGATAGGTTGCACCGGCATTTTTAAGCCTGAAAGGCATAGTGTTAAAGCAGAAAGGACCATATGGCATTATGAAGGCCGTTGCAGCTTGGTCGGACTCTGCCATTTTTATTTGATGGTATCCAGAGTATGCGTCAAGGAAACACAGTGAGTCGTGTCCTGCGGTGGCGTCGATGATTTGGTCGATGCGAGGGAGGGGGAAGGGATCCTTGGGGCAAGCCTTGTTGAGCTCTTTGAAGTCGACGCATAGGCGCTAGGATTTGTCCTTCGTCGGTACCATCACCAGGTTTGCCAGCCAGTCCGGATGCTTGATATCTCTGATGAATCCGGCCTCAAGTAGCTTGGTAGCTCTTCTCCCATGGCTTGCCATTTAGGCTCTGAGAAGCGCCTAAGAGTCTGTTTGACTGGCTTGTATCCTTTCAGTATGTTGAGGCTGTGTTCGGCCAGCTCGCGTGGGATGCCCAGCATGCCTGAAGGATGCCAGGCGAAAATGTCCCAATTCTCGCGTAGGAATTCTCGTAGTGTGGCGTCCATTGTGGGACTCAACTGTGTCCTGATGGAAGCTGTCTTCGTGGGGTCCGTTGGATGGACCTGGAATTTGACTATCTCGTCTGTGGGTTTAAACGATGTGGACTTGGGTCGTTTGTCGAGTATCACATCGTCCCTGTCCACTGTGGTGTGCAGCGTTGTTAGTTCTTCAGCCGCTAGGGCTTCGGATAATGCCTCCAGGGCAAATGCTGCGGTTTTGTTTTCGGCGCGGAGTGCGACGTCGGGGTCACTGGCTAGAGTGATGATTCCATTGGGTCCGGGCATTTTAAGCTTCATGTATCCGTAATAGGGTATAGCTTGAAAGCTTGCAAATGCATCCCGCCCTAAAAGGGTGTGGTATCCGCTGCTGAAAGGAGCCACTTGGAATGTGATTTCTTCGGACCTGTAATTCTCCGGGGTGTCGAATACTACATCGAGTGTGATTTTTCCCGCACACCGTGCCTCCCGACTAGGGATGATTCCCCTGAAGGTTGTGCCGCTCTGCTCAATGCGACTTTTGTCCATTTCCATCTTGCTGAGTGTTGCTTCATAGATCAAGTTTAGTCCACTTCTGCCGTCCATGAGTACTTTAGTGAGCCGAAAGCCGTCCACGATTGGGCTAAGGACCAATGCGGCAGGTGCCCGAACTGTCAGGAATTGGGGTTCATCATTGGCACTGAAAGTTATGGCAGTGTCGTTCCACGGGTTTATTTTTGCCACGTGGTAAATTTCGGAGAGATTTCGATGGGCTCGCTTGCGCCTATTGTTTGAGGCGAAAGTCTCAAAGACTGTTAGTACCGTATTGTTTTCTTTGGCGGGTTGTTGTTCTGCTTTATGGCTGACAAGAAGATTCTCACCGCTTTTTGCTACCTGTCGGAGTATCCAACATGCTCTAAGGCTATGTGTTGGTGTAGTGTCCGGCGAGCTGTGGAGTTTGCATGGCCCATTGAGCTATTCTTCCAATATGGTTCCATGCCCTGGGGTGGGCTTTCGTTTCTTGGTGATTGGATCGGCTGACTTACGAGAGTTCGCCCGTTTAGTTTGGACAAAGGTTTTGGTGAGAGCCGGACTATCCCAAAATTCTGTTTGGGATTTCCAGGTACTTTCCATCGCATAGTACTTCTGTACTATAGCTGCTAAGTCCGCAAAGTGCACTATGTCACGGCGACTTATAGCATTAAGGATTCCTTTGTTCGTGCAATTTTTGCAAAAATTTTAAATTGCGTCCTCCTCACGACAGTCCTTGACCTTGTTTATCACAAGGAGGAATCTGGCCTAGTAGCGATGTACTGTCTCTTGTGGCTCTTGTGTGATATGGGAGAGACGGTTTAAGTCCGGGTGGGTGGGTGTAGCTGAATCCAGATTCTGATCCGATCTAACGCCCTAGGGCAGGGGAACTCCCGGGCTCGACGGCTCGGGTTCCGGGATGTTGCCCGATTTCTCCGACCCGTTGCCCGATTCTAAGCTCGGGATCTGGGTTGTTTCCTCCCGCGAACGGGTATCCAGCTGAGAGAGCTCGGTGATCCAGACATAGTTCGTCCTCAGAATAGAGGGACGGTCCATATGTGGCTCCTCCACTACCGCTATCTCGTGGGTGACCGGCGTGTATTTAATGTCCCTCTGGTCGGGTTTAAGCCCAATCCGGTTATAGTTTGTAGCAACTCCCAAAGCGGCGATGCGATCTAAGAGCTCATTAAGGGAAGAGAGCTCTATTGGATCCATCTGTTCGGCGAGTTCCAAATTGACGTGGAGGCTATTCGTGATGACCCGAGAGGTCATCATCGGCGCGAGAGCCGATTGGGCGGCCATAATGAAGCCACCTAGTCGGTGAGTTTGGCCTACAACCAAAGCTCCCCCAGAGGTGATGTTATCCTTGACAACGATACGGGCCATCGAGCCTTGCAGCGACGGCACAGAGGAACTCTCAATGAAAGCACCAATGTCGGTGTCAAAACCGGCGGATCTCGGGTAGGGGGTCCCGATCTGTGTGTCTAAGGCTAATGGTAACAGGAGGCAAGGGACACAATGTTTACCCAGGTTCAGGCCCTCTCGATGGAGGTAAAACCCTACTTCCTGCTTGAATGATATTGATGATATGAGTGTTACAAGAGTTGATCTACCACGAGATCGTAGAGGCTAAACCCTAGAAGCTAGCCTATGATGATTATGAATGTTGTGATCGTCCCTATACGGACTGAACCCTCCGGTTTATATAGATACCGGAGGGGGCTACGGTTTACATGGAGTCGGTTACAAGGAAGGAAATATAATATCCGAATCGCCAAGCTTGTCTTCCACGCAAGGGAGAGTCCCATCCGAACACGGAACGAAGTCTTGAGTCTTGTATCTTCATAGTCCAACAGTCAAGCCAAAGTATATAGTCCGGCTGTCCGGATACCCCCTAATCCAGGACTCCCTCAGCCACCACGACGCCAGACAGCGTCGACCTCGTACGCGTGTCCATCGCCACACATCTGAAGCCAAGCCTCCACTGCTCCATGCCGCCAAGAACCGCCGCCATGAATATGTAGAAAGAAACAGCGCTCCACCAAAGAAGCCATCCGCTCGTCCCTCGAGCCCGAGTGCATCTCCAAGAATGCCGTCCCCAAGTGGGTAACGACACATGAATGTCGCCGTCGTCCGATCAACTGATCTAGGGTTTCCCCCGAAGGTAAGGGTTAGAAGTTTGACCTTGATGACCCAAAAGTGTAGAGGATCTATCGTAGTACTTTTGATAAGTAAGAGTGTCGAACCCAACGAGGAGCAGAAGGAAATGACAAGCGGTTTCAGTAAGGTATTCTCTGCAAGCACTGAAATTATCGGTAACTGATAGTTCTGTGATAAGAAAGTTCGTAACGGGTAGCAAGTAACAAAAGTAACGAGGTGCAGCAAGGTGGCCCAATCCTTTTTGTAGAAAAGTACAAGCCTGGACAAACTCTTATATAAAACAAAGCACTCTCGAGGACACATGGGAATTATCATCAAGCTAGTTTTCATCATGCTCATATGATTCGCGTTCGTTACTTTGATAATTTGATATGTGGGTGGACCGATGCTTGGGTACTGCCCTTCCTTGGACAAGAATCCCACTTATGATTAACCTCTCTCGCAAGCATCCGCAACTACGAAAGAAGAATTAAGGTAAACCTAACCATAGCATGAAACATATGGATAAAAATCAGCCCCTTACGAAGCAACGCATAAACTAGGGTTTAAGCTTCTGTCACTCTAGCAACCCATCGTCTACTTATTACTTCTCAATGCCTTCCCCTAGGCCCAAACAATGGTGAAGTGTCATGTAGTCGACGTTCACATAATACCACCAGAGGAGAGACAACATACATCTCATCAAAATACCGAACGAATACCAAATTCACATGATTACTTATAATAAGACTTCTTCCATGTCCTCAGGAACAAACATAACTACTCACAAATCATATTCATGTTCATAATCAGAGGAGCATTAATATGCATAAAGGATCTAAACATATGATCTTCCACCGAATAAACCAACTAGCATCAACTACAAGGAGTAATCAACACTACTAGCAACCCACAGGTACAAATCTGAGGTTTAGAGACAAAGATTGGATACAAGATATGAACTAGGGTTTGTGAGGAGATGGTGCTGGTAAAGATGTTGATGGAGTTTGACCCACTCTCGATGAGAGGATCGATGGTGATGACGATGGCGATGATTTCCCCCTCCCGGAGGGATGTTTCCCTGGCAGAACAGCTCTGCCGGAGCCCTAGATTGGTTCCGCCAAGGTTCCGCCTTTGTCGGTGTACAAAAAGAGGGGTACACTTTTTGTACCCCTATATAATCGCAGGCAGTCGAGCCTGAGCTGCTGGCACCACCGCCGAAAGCAAGGCAAGGGAGGTGAGCCAAGGTAAGGCCGAAGCTTCGAAAGGAGCAGAACGACGCCAAGACCAAGACCACAAAGAGCAAAGGGATTAAGCGGACTCCCCCGGCAAGATCCTTGGCGGGAGGCGGTTTTAACAAACCCGGCAAGACCCTTGCCGTGGCAGCTCGCCCCACACCTACGGAGCGAGTCACCCTTGAGTCCACTGCCCCCATGGGGCAAGGATTCGGGAGACATCCCCTGGTGGCATGCAGATCTTTGTGAAGACATTCAAGATCGATACACGCTATAGAAGATGACGACCCTTGGCGGGATCCCAGCCAAGGAGGACCACAAGGCCCCGGCAAGAGCCTTCTTGGGGATGACAGCAGCGCCACGGCAAGACCCTTGCCGGGCCCAGCAAGACCCTTCCAGCACACGAGATCACTGTCGTTACTCGCCTCCCTCTCGCAACGGATATTGCACAATCCGGATGCAACGGGAAGAATTGTGGAATGGGCATCGGAGCTGTCCAGCTTTGGCCTCAAGTTTGAAAGTACTTGACGATTCAGAGTTGAGTCCTAGCGGAGTTCATTGCAGAATGGACCGCAACGCCTCGACAAAGAAGCCCAAGAGACCGCTTCTCCCGCAAGGAGGCAAGTTGTGATTGGATCATGTACTTTGATGGAGCTTTCCTTGCAAGGCGCCGGGGCTAGCGTACTGCTTGTCGCGCCCACCGGAGAGCACCTCAAGTACGTCATCTAGATGCACTTCCCCAGGGAGGTGTCAACAAACAATACGGCAGAGTATGAAGGGCTGCTTGCCGGTCTTAGGATCGCGGCGGACCTCGGAATCAAGAAACTCATCGTCAGGGGAGACTCGCAGCTTGTCATCAAGCAAGTCAACAAGGATTACCAGAGCCCGTTGATGAAGGCCTACGCCGATGAAGTGAGAAATGGAAGAGCGTTTTGACGGTATACAGGCTGAACACGTTCCCCGAGCGGAGAACGATATCACCGATTACCTGTCAAAACGCGCTGCCCTCAAGCTACCTGTGGAACCAGGTACCTTTGTGCTTCAGTTAACTCAGCCATCCGTTGATCCATCAGCAGAGCAGAATAAGAGGAGGAAATCAGGGCCCGGCAAGTACTTTCCCCCGAGCTCCCCGGAGCCGCCGGCAAGGATGTTGCCGGGGATACTGAGCCCGCCACGGGACGACTGGCTCCGGTGGAGCGTCAAGCTCTTGCCGTCGAGACAGCCGCTCCTATAGCGGAGGAAATGCCTTTAGTCCTCGCCGTCGAGCCCCAGGCTCCAGCCAGGCACATCATACCATCCGATTCCTCCAACAGGGGAACTTCGAGGAGCAGGAAGAAGCGGAAAGTAGCCCGTCGCTTCTACCATGTACAAGTTCGCCGGACGCGTCCTGTCTGAGAAAAGAGGCCGAGCGGTGTGAAATTGAAGTGTATCCCTCGAGAGGAAGGACTGGAGCTGTTGGCGAGATACACGGAGGCATATGTGGATCCCACATTGGGTCAAGGGCCCTTGCCGGGCAAGGCATTTCGGCAAGGCTTCTTCTGCTCACCGCCTCCGTGATGCGACGACACTAGTCACCGTGTGAAGCGGGTCAGTTCCATTCAAAGAAGCTTCATCAACCAGCTCAAGACCTTCAAACGATTCCTCTTTCCTGGACCTTCTCGGTTTGGGGGCTCGACATACTGGGCCCCTTTCCCCGTGCTGTCGGGGGCTTTGAGTACTTCACGACGCGATCGACAAGTTCACAACGTGGCCGGAAGTGGAGCCGGTGAGAAAGGTGACAGCTCAGTCGGCCGTCCGATTCTTCAAGGGACTAGTGTGCCGCTTTAGGCGTACCAACAGGGTTATCACCGACAACGGCATTACAGTTCACAAGCCGCACCTTCATGCAATATACCCAAGACCTCGGCAACAATGTCTGCTTCGCCTGCTGCTCACCCGCCGAAGCAATGGTCAAGTTGAGAGGGCAAATGCTGAAAGTACTGCGAGGTGAAGGACCAAGACCTTTGACGGGCTGCACAAGAGTGGAAGGCGCTGGATTGATCAGTTGCCGGCGGTTCTTTGGTCGATTAGGACGACGCCAAATCGAGCCACCGGCCAGACACCTTTTGCCGTAGTATACGGGGCAGAAGCCGTTCTCCCCAAGGAACCCATATACGGGTCACCTCGAGTGCTCGCTTACGACAAGCTTGAGCAAGAGCAACTGCGGCAAGATGACGCAATGCTCCTTGAGGAAGATCGTCTCCGGGCGACTGTGAGAGCAGCACGCTACCAGCAAGCCTTGCGCCGCTACCATTGCCGCAAGGTTCATGCCCGAAGCTTTGAGGAAGGCGACCTTGTTCTTCGGCGCGTTCAATCGGCCAAGAATTCCAACAAGTTGACGCCAAAGTGGGAAGGCCCTTATCGGGTAATACGAGTCACCAGGCTCGGCGCAGTCCGCCTGGAGACCGAAGATGCCGTTCCGGTGAGTAACTCCTGGAACATTGAGCATCTTCGCAAGTTTTACCCGTGAGGCGCGGCTTGCTGGGCCCCCCGGCAAGCCACCTTTTGTACAAGCATTGCCGATGATGCATGTAACCCTTTGTACAAAGCCAGGCGCAGACCCTGAGCATAAATAAATGAAGGCTGGCGCCCTAAGTTATAGCATGCATGCTAGGTCGAGTCTCGTCCTTGGTTAGGGTTGATAGTGCTCAGCAGCGACTAACCCCTAGCTTAGAGGTCGAGTGTGCGTCTCTTTGCCGTCCTTTTGTCTTCTTTGGTTTGCATGACTCACAGATATCCTTGCCGGATCACTTGAGGACGAAAAAAGAAAGAGGGACAGATCAGCATCTAGACCCCGGCAAGCCAAGATTGCCGGGCTGCAAGTGTAAAGATTCGCCATGCAAACCAGAGTTGCCGGGGCTACAGCCTTCAGATAAGTTCTTCATCCCTTATCATGCATTCCCTTATGGACCGAGGTATGTGAAACCTCGTTTTTTCCTAAAACTACCGTGCTCCCCTAAAAACTCTAGGCCCTAGGGCTCGTTCCTGGGGCCAGGTTTGGTCGTAGTCGCGGCAGCAAAAGGATGAAACGAGGAGCCTGAACCCACCTCATCCCTGCCTCCGCCGAAAGCGTGAGAAAGGTCGAGCAAAGTGGGAAGACGGCAGGGCCTGTTGCCGGGCAAGGAAATGTTTATCTTAGGGATATCAAGGATTTACTCCTTGTCGTGGGTTCTACCCGCAAACAAATGACCCGGCAAGCATCCCTTTTTCATTAAAAACATTCTACTGTGTACAGCCCATGGGGAATGAAAAACATGAATGATGGGATTACAAGTTTTAAATTCAGTCAAGGCCCAAAGGCTTACAAGCTAAAAAGAGATAAGGTGCTCAGAACCCCTTTCTTGTCCCTCTCCTTAGGAGGCAGGTCAAGGAGGCGGAAAAGGGCGTAAGGGGCGCCTAGGCGAGCTACGGTGGCAGGAGACACCAAGAGAACATCTCGGTGGCCGTCCAAGGCTGGATGGTGATGGCGGCGCGGAAGCAGAGCTCAAGACGAGGCGGTAGGACGTCAAGACGCTGGCCGGGCGCCGGTGTGCTCACAGATTCGATTTGACGGCCTTGCCGCCCACCCTCTTCCTCTTCCGCAGCCTCCCAACGCCAACGCCCAAGGAGACGACCCGAGAAGTTCAGGGAGCCGGGCGACACGGATGATGGGGTCGCCGGTGCCGACGGAGCGGCGCTCGACACCTAGTCGGACCCGCCATCCTGCCGCCTGCTACCCTCGTCGTCGTTGCCGCTGTCCTCCTTGCCACTCCGGCCGAGGAGGGTCTTCGCTATCGAAGAGCTCTCCATGCAGCACCTTGCCCGGGTCCCAAGAGCTCAAGACCTTGACGGAGAGGAGGCCGCCCTCCATCGCCTTGAAATGGAGAGTGAGCCCTCCGTCAAGTGGTGGATATGAGCGAACGTCTTCCATCCCCGATGAAGATACATCACGTGAGAGGCTGGGAAGTCGACGCGAACTCGCGTACCGCTGATCCCACAGCCCCTCCTGTGCAGCCGCAATGACTCCGGCGGATCCAGCTCCATCTCACACGTGAATGGAGTCGGGAGACGAAGGCGACGGCGAGTTGGCCGGCGCAGCGTGACAAAGAACTCGCAAGGGTCATCCCCAACATGGCCCTCCATGGGGGGAGGAATTACTGGCGGAGGCGAGACCGGCGCGCCGCCCCGTCCTCCTCTTCCCCAAGCGCCTCGGCCTCGCACGGCTCGCCCCTCCCTTCCCTCATGGCTGGCTCTGCCACCGCAGGTGCAGGAGAAGGAAGGACGCATTGTCGAGCGGCGACCCTCGCCGCCACCGTTGAAGGGCCAGGATTCCCTCTCTCCATGGCGGATGGAGGGGGGAGCAGAAGCTGAAGGAAGGAGGAGATGGAAGAATGCGGGACGCCAACCCCCCCTCCCGCTCTTTATAAAGGAACGGGGTGGGGCTCGCCCCGCCGGGCCAATCACGACGCTGAAGGCGCAGGGAAGTGGGACCAACCCGCTGCCCTAGCCCGCGACGGCCCGGTTTCCCGCCTCCACCGTTTGCCACCCAAGCGCATGAGAACCACGTGGCAGGCGTGCAGGACCAAGGCGACGGGTGAAGCGACCTCTCCCCACCCCGTGATCATGGGAAGTGGACGCCTTGAAGACCACGCCTCGGCCCCGCTCGAAGAATGGGCCGCCTCCACGCCTCCCTCCGTTTATGGGGAAGGCGCGAACCGCTCCCTTTACTACGACGTGACGCATGCACGCAGAGCTCAGCCCCACGCATGCCGCCCACGTCACGCACGCCTCCCCACGCCAAGCCACGCGCGGGAGGCATGGGAAGTGCAGTGCGCAAAGAGACTTATCATGTAAAACCACCCCGCCTGCTCACAAGACTGTTTTTGGGCCTAGCCCAACGACGCTGATTGTTTTACGTGTGGCCCAGGCCCGGGGGCTTCTGTCGGTGTACAAAAAGAGGGGTACACTTTTTGTACCCCTATAACTGTGCACGGCAGTCTGAGCCGCGAGCACCACCGCACTGATCTAGGCAAGGGAGGTGAGCCAAGGTAAAGCCGAAGCTCGAAAGGAGCGGAACCACGCCAAGACCAAGACCACAAAGAGCAAAGGGGACGAAGCGGACTCCCCCGGCAAGATCCTTGGCGGGAGGCGGTTTTAGCAAACCCAGCAAGACCCTTGTCGTGGCAGCTCGCCCCACACCTACGGAGTGAGTCACCCTTGAGTCCACTGCCCCCATGGGGCAAGGATTCGGGAGACATCCCCGTGGTGGCATGCAGATCTTTGTGAAGACATTCAAGATCAGATACACGCTATAGAAGATGACGACCCTTGGCGGGATCCCAGCCAAGGAGGACCACAAGGCCCCCGGCAAGAGCCTTGCCGGGGATGACAGCAGGCGCCACGGCAAGACCCTTGCCGGGGGCCCCGGCAAGACCATTGCTGTGGCTACGGCGAGGCCATTGACCAGAAAACCCGTAGGGCCACCATCGTGCCCACGCCAATCAAACCTCCACCACCGCTCAGATGCAGCTGCCAACCCAACTAGTTGGGCAGGCACCTGCGTGGCGGCAAGCGGATCTTCGTGGAGACCCACCATCGCGCCATCTCAGCTGCCTCACGCCTACATGGCACCGCTGGCACCGCTGGCTGCATGCTGCGGTTTACACGAAGGGAGCGGCGACCATTTGAGACATGGCTCGCCCCGCCCCCGATAAAGCAAGGACACCTAAGCAAGACGCATTAAAGGCGCCTTCTCATGTAATGCGAGGGATAAACTCAGCATCATCAGAGCCTTTTTCCACCTCCCTGTGCCACTGTGGCAACCCCTTTCCCTATAAAAGGAGGCCCAAGGCGACCAGGAGGAGGATTCGCTTTTGGAGCTCCTCACGCCCCATTGCTAGTTCAAGAACACAGATAAACAAACCACCAAAGCAGGAGTAGGGTTTTACGCATCCTCGCGTCCCGAACTGGATAAGGAAACTGTGCTATCTGCTTGATCCGCTCTTCTCACGACCCCACGCCCATGACCGTAGGTGGATTCTTGTGATCCCATAGGTGTCGTTCCCACCGACAGCCTTGATATGGCAGTGCTTCTCCCTAAAGCTTCCTTATGATTGTATCGAGGGCAAAATACACCATATAGCAGAAGATGGGCATCGGGGGACTGCCAGGTGGCCCACGAGGCAGGGGGCGCACCCAGGGGGTAGGGCGCGCCCTCCACCCTCGTGGACTGTGGGTGGCCCCCCTCTGGTGCTTTCTTCGCCCAATATATTTAATATATTCCAAAACTGACTTTCGTGGAGTTTCAGGACTTTCTGAGTTGTGCAGAATAGGTCTCTAATATTTGCTCCTTTTCCAAATTTCTGTAATTCCAGCTGCCAAAGATTCTCCCTCTCAAGGTAAACCTTGTAAAATAAGAGAGAAAAGGCATAAGTATTGTGACATAATGTGTAGTAACATCCCATAATGCAATAAAGATCGATATAAAAGCATGATGCAAAATGGACATATCAACTCCCCCAAGCTTAGACCTCGCTTGTCCTCAAGCGGAAGCCGATATCGAAAAATATGTCCACATGTTTAGAGATAGAGGTGTCGATAAAATAAAATACGGACATGAGGGCATCATGATCATTCTTAGAATAGCAATATATACATTGTCATATGATTTCTTATGCTAAAGTAAAAATCTATTCATAATGTAAAGTATGAATCAGAAACCTCATTGAAAACTAGCAAACTATAATCTAAGTCATTGAAGCAATTGCAATTTATCATAACATCGGAAAGATTAAATATAAGAGCTTTTCAGCAAGTCCACATACTCAACTATCATTTAGTCTTTCACAATTGCTGACACTCACGCAATACTTATGGGTATGAAGTTTTAAACGGACACGGAGAAAGATAGGGGCTTATAATTTCGCCTTCCAACCTTTTACCCCAAGGGTAATGTCAACAATAATACTTTATGAAAACCTACATCCAATTGGATATATATATCATGATCTTTCCAACACATAGTGCTTGCCAAAGGATAAAGTGTAAAAAGGAAAGGTGAATATCACCATGACTCTTGTATAAGGTAGAAGACAAAATAAAAGATAGGCCCTTCGCAAAGGGAGGCAGAGGTTGTCATGCGCTTTTATGGTTGGATGCACAAAACCTTAGTGCAAAAAACTTCCCTTTATATTGCCACTTGTGATAAGGACCTTTATTATGTAGTCCGTCACTTCTATTTCTTCCATATCACAAGCTCGTATAAAGTTTATTTTCTTCACACTAATAAGTCATACATATTTAGAGAGCAATTTTTATTGCTTGCACCGATGATGTACTACTTCAAGGATCTTACTCAATCCATAGGTAGGTATGGTGGACTCTCATGGCAAAACTGGGTTTAGGGATGTTTGGAAGCACAAGTAGTATCTCTACTTGGTGCAAAGAATTTGGCTAGCATGAGAGGGAAAGGCAAGCTCAATCTGTTGGATGATCCATGACAATATAATTTATTTCGGATATAAGTAAACATAACTCATTACGTTGTTTTCCTTGTCCAACATCAACTTTTTAGCATGTCATATTTTAATGAGTGATCACAATCATAAAATATGTCCAAGATAGTATATTTATATTGAAAACCTCTCTTTCTTTATTACTTCCTATTAATTGCAACGATGGCCAAAACTATGTTTGTCAACTCTCAACAACTTTTATTCATCATACTCTTTATATGTGAAGTCATTACTCTCCATAAGATCAATATGATCTTTTTATTTCTTTATATTATTTCTCTTTTATTCCTCAAGATCATAGCAAGATAGCAAAGCCCTCGACTCAAAACTAATCTTTTATTATATATAGCTCACAGACTGGAATTACATAGATAGGGATCAACACAAAACTCAAAGCTAGATCATACTAAACTTTATTCTATTAGATCAAGATATAACCAAAAGGATCGAACTAAAAAAAGGGTAAATATAGAAGTGTGATGGTGATACGTTACCAGGGCACCTCCCCCAAGCTTGGCAGTTGCCAAGTGGAGTGCCCATACCCATGTGTTTATGTCTCTTTCTTCGGAGGTGGTGATGATGGAGTTGTTGATGATGTAGGCTTGTCATCCATCTTCAAAGGCATAGGCTCACCATCATAGAAGGATGATCGAGTCTCCGGGATCCTCATATCTGCAGCCAAACTCATCCTCTTGAATCTATATTCATACTCACAGTTTTGGTTTTGCAGGTCATAGATCTGGGCTTGGAGGTGCTCGATTTTCTCATGAAGCTTGAAGATGGTCTGCCAATGTTCTTGGCATCCAGCTTGTGTTTGTTGATGAACTCCGCGATCATCATGTGGTTGGCGTTGAGTCCGCGTTCCACCATCCCATGGCACATGAAAACTTGTTGTTCCATTGCTTCGAGTCTTGTCTCCATGCTTCCGGTCCTCCTTCGTCCCTCAACATCGCGGATGTGCAGCACCCCCTCACGCATCTCAATGGTTTGAGGGTGTTGGAGCACCTCCGCGAGGTAGGGGTTGATGACCTTCTCGAAAAACTTGTCCTTGGGGGCACTTGAAGACGTCATGGTGATCTAGATCTGTCAAAAAAACAGCTCGAAACAAAAGCAGAGGTTTTTGTCTTGGTACGGTGGTCAAAACCTTCGGGACATTATATAATGAATTTTTACCTACCAAAAGAAGTATCGTGCAAGAAAATGGAGTCCGTAGGGCACAAGAGGTGTCCACGAGGCAGGGGGCGCGCCTAGGGGGTAGGGCGCGCCCTCCACCCTCGTGGATGCCCCGTGTCTCCTTCGGACTACTTCTTATTTTCCTAATTTTGTAAATAATCCAAAACGGAGAAAAAATTGCTATTTGAGAAGTTTTGGAGTCGGTTTACTTACCGTACCACATACCTATTCCTCTTCGGAGTCTAAAACGTTCTGGAAAGTGTCCCTTATGTACTCCTCCGGGGTTATGGTGTCAATAACAATGGTTTCAACATTTATGGGATTACCTGAGATATAATGTTTGATCCTTTGACCGTTCACCACCTTCGATTCGTGCCTTCGGCGTTGTTGATTTTTATGGCACCAGAACGATAGACCTCCTCGACAACGTAAGGACCTTACCATTTAGAGAGAAGTTTTCCTGCAAAAAATCTTAAACGAGAATTGTATAGAAAAACATAATCACCTACATTAAACTCACGCTTTTGTATCCTTTTGTCATGCCATGTTTTAACCTTTTCTTTAAACAGTTTGTCGTTCTCATAGGCCTGGGTTCTCCATTCATCAAGTGAGCTAATTTCAAATAACCTCTTCTCACCGCCAAGTTTGAAATCATAATTGAGCTCTTTAATAGCCCAATATGCCTTGTGTTCTAGTCCGAGAGGTAAGTGACATGCTTTTCCATAAACCATTTTATACGGAGACATACCCATAGGATTCTTATATGCAGTTCTATAGGCCCATAATGCATCATCAAGTTTCTTGGACCAATTCTTTCTAGATCTATTAACAGTCTTTTACAAAATTAATTTAAGCTCTCTATTACTCAATTCTACTTGACCACTAGACTGTGGGTGGTATGGAGATGCAATTCTATGATTAACATCATACTTAGCAAGCATTTTATGAAAAGCACCATGAATAAAAAGTGAACCACCATCAGTCATCAAATATCTAGGGACTCCAAACCTTGGAAAAATAAATTCTTTAAGCATCTTAATAGAAGTGTTATGATCAACACTACTAGTTGGAATAGCTTCTACCCACTTAGTAACGTAATCAACAACAACTAAAATATGTGTATACCCATTAGAGGAAGGAAAAGGTCCCATATAATCAAAACCCCAAACATCAAATGGGTCAATAACAAGTGAATAGTTCATAGGCATTTCTTGATGTCTAGAAATATTACCAATTATTTGACATTCATCACAAGACAATAAAAACTTACGGGCATATTTGAAGAGAGTAGGCCAATAAAAACCGTATTCCAATACCTTATATGCAGTTCTATCTCCCGCGTGATGTCCTCCATATGCCTCGTAGTGACACTTGCGTAGGATCTGTTCCTGTTCATGCTCAGGTACACAACGCCTAATAACACCATCTACTCCTTATTTATAAAGGTGTGGGTATCCCAAAATTAATGTCTTAAATCACAGAAAAACTTTTTCTTTTGCTGGTATGTGAAACTAGGTGGTATAAATTTAGCAACAATATAATTAGCATAATCAGCATACCATGGAGCAGTACGAGAAGCATTTATGACAGCTAATTGTTCATCAGGAAAGCTATCATCGATAGGTAGTGGGTCATCAACAACATTTTCTAACCTAGACAAGTTTTCTCAAGAACGGGTTCTCAGCTCCTTTCTATCAATAATATGCAAATCAAATTCTTATAGCAAGAGAAGCCATCTAATAAGTCTAGGTTTAGCATATTTCTTTTCCATATGGTATTTAATAGCAGCATGATCGGTGTGAACAGTTACTTTGGAATCAACAATATAAGGTCTGAACTTATCACAAGTGAACACAACTGCTAAAAATTCCTTTTCAGTAGTAGCATAATTTCTCTGGGCACTGTCTAGAGTTTTACTAGCATATTGGCTAACATTTAATTTCTTATCAACTCTTTGTCCTAGAAGATCAGCTACAGCATAATCACTAGCATCACACATGATTTCAAAGGGTAAATTTCAATCAGGTGGTTGAACAATAGGTGCAGAAATCAAGGCTTTCTTAAGTATTTCAAATGCTTCTACACAATCATCATCAAAGACAAAAGGAACATCTTTTTGTAAGAGATTAGTCAAAGGCCTAGAAATTTTTAGAGAAGTCTTTAATGAACCTCCTATAAAAACCAGCATGACCAAGGAAACTTCTTATACCTTTGATATCCTTAGGACATGGCATCTTTTCAATAGCATCAACTTTAGATTTATCAACTTCAATACCTCTTTCAGAAATTTTATGCCCCTAGACAATACCTTCATTAACCATATAGTGGCACTTCTCCCAATTCAAGACAAGATTAGTTTCTTCACATCTCTGCAAGACTCGATCAAGGTTGCTTAAGCAATCATCAAAATAAGTTCCATACATGGAGAAATCATCCATGAAAAACTCAACAATGTTTTCACAAAAGTCAGGGAATATAGCAGTCATACATCTTTGAAAGGTAGCAGGTGCATTACATAAACCAAAAGGCATACGTCTATAAGCAAAGGTACCGAAAGGGCAAGTAAAAGTGGTCTTATCTTGATCCTCTTTTGACACAGGTATTTGAGAGAAAACGCAATAACCATCTAGAAAGCAAAAATGTGTAGGTTTGGATAATCTTTCTAGCATTTGATCAATAAAAGGTAGAGGGTAATGATCTTTTCTAGTAGCTTTATTTAATTTACGGAAATCAATTACCATCCTATAACCTGTAACAATTCTTTGTGGGATCAATTCACCCTTATCGTTAGGAACAACAGTAATACCTCCCTTCTTAGGGACACAATGGACATGACTTACCCACTAACTATCAGCAACAGGATAAATTATACCTGCCTCCAGAAGCTTTAGTATCTCATTCCTCACCACTTCTTTCATCTTAGGATTTAACCGTCGTTGATGATCAACAACTAGTTTAGTATCTTTTTCCAGTTTAATTTTGTGCTGGCATAGAGTGGGACTAACGCCCTTAAGATCATCAAGAGTATATCCAATAGAAGCACGGTGCTTCTTCAGAGTTTTCAATAATTTCTCTTCTTCATGCTCTAAAATGTTAGCACTAATAATAACAGGATATATCTTCTTTTCATCAAGATAAGCATATTTAAGAGTATTAGGTAATTGTTTAAGCTCAAACACGGGATCACCCTTGGGTGTAGGAGGATCCCCTAGGGTTTCAATAGGCAAGTTGTGTTTCAAAATAGGTCCCTGTTTAAAGAATACTTCATCTATTTCCCTTCTTTCATTCATAAACATATCATTTTCATGATCGAGCGATTATTGTTCTAAAGGATCATTAGGAGGCACGACAATATAAGCAAGACCAATACTTTCATCTTTACTAGACAATTCTTTATCATGGGGTTGTCTACGAAATTTAGCAAAATTAAAGTCATGAGAGATATCCCCTAAACCAACAATAACAATATCTTTTTCGCAGTTTATCCTAGCATTAACAGTATTCAAGAAGGGTCTACCAGATATAATGGGACAAAAGTCATCTTGTGGGGAACCAAAAACTAAAAAAACAGTAGGATATTTAATTTTCCCACACAAGACTTCAACATCTCTAACAATCCCAATTGGTGAAATAGTATCTCTATTGGCAAGTTTAATAGTAACATCAATACCTTCTCATTTCAAAGAAAAGTGCGATATCGCATAATTTCTTCAGATAAGGAATGAGGTATTGCACTTTTCACTAGCACCCATAACACATAAGCCATGATAACAATGATTTCCTATTTTAACGTAAACAATGTGCATGCCGACAACAGGTCTATGTTTATTTTTAGTATCGGGTCTAGCAATTCTAGGAGCTTCATCACAGAAGTAAATAACATGCCCATCAATATTATCGACCAAGAGATCTTTAACCATAGCAATACTAGGTTCAACTTTAATTTTCTCAAGGGGTGTAGGTGTTCTAGCATTACTCTTATGAACCACAGTTGAAGCTATAGCATGATCCTTTATTCTAACAGGTAAAGGTGGTTTCTAAATATAATCAGTAGGAACAATAGGATCAACATTATAAGTGATAGTCTTTTCTTCAACTTTAATAGGTTCTACTACTTTTACTTCAATAGGAGGATGATATTTAACCACTTCTCCTTAAGGAGATCAACATGAGTAGCAAATGATTCACAGAAAGAAGCTACCATCTCAGAGTCAAGTCCATATTTAGTGCTAAATTCACGAAAGTCATCGGTATCCATAAAAGATTTAACACAATCAAACTTAGGAGTTATACCTGACTCCTTACCTTCGTCGAGTTCCCAATCTTCAGAGTTGCGTTTAATTCTTTCCAATAAATCCCATCTGCATTCAATACTTTTCATCATAAAAGAACCAGTACAAGAAGTATTGAGCATGGAGCGATTATTGAGAGAAAGTCGAGCATAAATTTTTTGAATAGTAATTTCTCTTGAGAGCTCATGATTGGGGCATGAATATAACATTGACTTCAGCCTCCCCGAAGCTTGAGCGATACTTTCTCCTTCGCGAGGCCAAAAATTATATATATAAGTACAATCACGATGAGCCAGATGCATAGGATAAAGCTTCTGATGAAATTCCAATTTCAATCGGTTGTAGTTCCACGATCAAATATCATCACATAGCCTAAACCATGTCAATGCCTTTCCCTTCAAAGATAAAGGGAAGACCTTCTTCTTGATAACATCCTCGGGCATACTTGCAAGCTTAAATAATCCACAAACTTCATCCACATAGATTAGGTGCATATCGGGATGCAATGTTCCATCTCCTGTAAAAGGATTAGCTAGCAGTTTCTATATCATACCCGAAGGAATCTCAAAGTAAACATTTTCAGTAGGTTCAGTAGGTTGAGGAGCAACTCTTTGCTCTTCAGGTCGGGGTGAAGATACCCCGAACAGGCCCCTCAAAGGATTATTTTCCATAGTAACAAGTGATAGTAAATTTCAGCACACTATATAAATCTTTCCTTACCAAATTCCACCTACCAAAGGCGCTTCACTCCCCGGCAACGGCGCCAGAAAAAAGTCTTGATGACCCACAAGTATAGGGAATCTATCATAGTCCTTTCGATAAGTAAGGGTGTCGAACCCAACGAGGAGCAGAAGGAAATGACAAGCCGTTTTCAGTAAGGTATTCTCTAAAAGCACTGAAATTATCGGTAACAGATAGTTCTATGATAAGATAGTTCGTAACGGGTAACAAGTAACAAAAGTAAAAAAGTGCGGCAAGGTGGCCCAATCCTTTTTGTAGCAAAGGACAAGCCTGGACAAACTCTTATATAAAACAAAGCGCTCCCGAGGACACATGGGAATTATTGTGAAGCTAGTTTTCATCATGCTCATATGATTCGCATTCGTTACTTTGATATTTGATATGTGGGTGGACCGGTGCTTGGGTACTGCCCTTCCTTGGACAAGTATCCCACTTATAATTAACCTCTCTCGCAAGCAACCGCAACTAAGAAATAAGAAATAAGGTAAACCTAACCATAACATGAAATATATGGATCCAAATCAGCCCCTTATGAAGCAACACATAAACTAGGGTTTAAGCTTCTGTCACTCTAGCAACCCATCATCTACTTATTACTTCCCAATGCCTTCCCCTAGGCTCAAACAATGGTGAAGTGTCATGTAGTCGACGTTCACATAACACCACTGGAGGAGAGACAACATACATCTCATCAAAATATCGAATGAATACCAAATTCACATGACTACTTATAACAAGACTTCTCCCATGTCCTCGGGAACAAACGTAACTACTCACAAATCATATTGATGTTCATAATCAGAGGGGCATTAATATGCATAAAGGATCTGAACATATGATCTTCCACCGAATAAACGAACTAGCATCAACTACAAGGAGTAATCAACACTACTAGCAACCCACAAGTACCAATATGAGGTTTAGAGACAAAGATCGGATACAAGAGATGAACTAGGATTTGAGAGGAGATGGTGCTGGTGAAGATGTTGATGGACTTTGACCCTCTCTCGATGAGTGGATCGATGGTGATGACGATGGCGATGATTTCCCCCTCCCGGAGGGATGTTTCCCCGGCAAAACAGCTCCACCGGAGCCCTAGATTAGTTCCGCCAAGGTTACGCCTCGAGACAATGGCGCTTCATCCCAAAAGCTTCCTTATGATTGTTTCCATGGCAAAAGACACCATATAGCAGAAGATGGGCATCGGGGGGCTGCCAGGTGGCCCACGAGGCAGCGGGCGCGCCCTCCACCCTCGTGGACTGTGGGTGGCCCCCCTCTGGTGCTTTCTTCGCCCAATATTTTTAATATATTCCAAAACTGACTTTCGTGGAGTTTCAGGACTTTCGGAGTTGTGTAGAATAGGTCTCTAATATTTGCTCCTTTTCCAGCCCAGAATTCCAGGTGCCGGCATTCTCCCTCTTCGTGTAAACCTTGTAAAATAAGAGAGAGAAAGACACAAGTATTGTGACATAATGTGTAGTAACAGCCCATAATGCAATAAATATCGATATAAAAGCATGATGCAAAATGGACGTATCACACCTCGATGATGCCTTCATGAAGGAAACGATGATAAGGGCATCATCATCATCGGCTCCGGCCAACGACCGAAGACCAAGTTTTCACCCGGATCCGTCCCAAGAAATCCACCCGACAACCTGTGCACTGTCTCGACCGACTTCAAAGTGCCAGATCTAGCCGTCTAGATCCGTCGACCAACTGCAATAGCACTGCCATTGCAGGAGCCCTGGCGCACCGTCCACTGCCTGAATGCGCCGCCACTGGAACCTGGGAGGAAGACTCCCACCCCACCTCCCCAAACCGCGAGAGCCGCCGAGATGGATCCCGCACGCTCATCACCATCTCTGATCGGAACCAATCCATGGTAAAACCACGAGATCGCCGACGCAGATCCGCCTTGGATATGGACTGCACCACGCCATGCCGCCGCGGGAAGCCCGAGCTTCACCCGCCGCCACCTTCCAGGGCCGCCGCCTCGGGATCCAGCCGCCGCCGACAGCTGAGCCGCCGGCCACCACGACCAAAGCTGCCATGACCCGCGAGCCCACCGAACGGCCGGCACCACCAGATCTTCCTCGAAGCCTAGCAGCTCTGCCGCCTCCACCACTACTAGGAAAAGGCATGCTAGTGGCGCACCAGTTTTACTTACTAATGGCGCACCACTGGTGCGCCACTAGCATCACGCCATTAGAATTAAATTCTAATGGCGCACCAATGGTGCGCCATTAGTATCTAGTGTTCTAATGGCGCACCACCTGGTGCGCCATTAGTATAGCCTACAGTGCGCCATTAGAATGCCTCCCAGGGGGCCATATGTATCCATGTGCTTTGGCTTACTAATGGCGCACTGCGCCATTAGTGTGATTATAACAGTGCGCCATTAGTGTCTTGTGTGGTGCGCCATTAGTATTAATATTAGGTTTTTTTGTTTTTCTTTCTGATTTTTTCACAGGTTACAAAATATATTATTTCACAGAATATAGACAGCACCACACAGGAACATCAGATTCATCGAATACAATAGAAGGTAAGTCTCCGAATACAATTCATCATATTAGTCTCCGAATACAAAAGACCGAACGAAGATAGAACATTACAAGTCTCGGAGACCGCAAGTAGCGAGTTTGTTTTCACATTACAAGTCGATATCGATCATCTAAACTACCATCATATAGAAGAGAGCTGCGGTCATCACGATGAGCATCATCGCGATGAAACTGGTCTTCATCCGGTTTCTCCAACGCTCCCTCCTCTCTCCCTCTAGATAGTGGGCGTATCTAGATTCCGCCTCCGCCCTAGTGGTGTACCCTTTGTAACTGTTACTGCTGAAACGGTGAACCTATCTTCTCGACACTCCTCCCGATTAAATGCGTGAGACTCAGGAACCTTACCCTTGTACACGACATACGACGGCATCTCTGTGCACAAGCCAAACAACAGACAATACATAAGAAATATATAAGTATGCAACAAAAGGATCGGAAGAGAAAAGCAAGACATTAATAGCACGATTCATGGTCCTACTAATAAATAGCATCGATTACATCTAAGTTGAACGACTGTCCAACCCAAAGAGACATACAAGTTCATTAAAGTTTAATTACAACATCAGCCAATCAATGTTTCAGAACTACACATAGCATCACTACTGTCGACTTGACTCATGGGACCGGAGCGTGGATGAAGCTGCCGTCTGTTGTGATGGTCATGAAATCACGGGCGTTATCAGCCTGCATTTGTAGCGTTGTGTCTATCTCACTGTTGGACGGTTGATGTCTGAGGTAGAACTGCCCTGAGGTACGAAGGACATCTTGATGGATAATTTCCGCAAACTCTGACTAGATGCGAAAGAATTCTTATCTGATGTCCGCGTCCTGGATTGCCGACAAGCTCGCGGCCCAATCTTTGAGATTATCTGGTAGCAGAAGGTGATGATGGTCCCGTACGATCGCCCGCATGTGATGGAGGGCGTAGTAGGCATCCTTCTGACCGCCGGGCGGCTGCTTGATGCAGGAGAACTTTGTATTGTGGGCAAACAGGTGCGCGCCGTACCGCCTACGAGCTGGCTTGGCGAATGTGCCTCCAGATTTGGCGTAGCTGGGGAGAACATCATCAAGAACTTTCTTGATATTTGTGTAGTCTATCTTGGAGTCACGGTCCGGGTCGAAATACGTGGCCATGGAATATTTTGGGCTTAAGAGGATGAGTGTGCAATGTGTGTCACTACACAGAACACGGACTGTTAGAAAAAAAGAACGATCGAAATCTAAGAAATCATATGTTACGGGGCGGTGAGGGGATGACTTACTCGGGAAAGTAAGGCACAAGAAAGTTATCCTTATTTGGGTTTACCAGGATGATGCCTTCGAGGTAAGAACTCGGGACTTGCCGGTCCCCAGCGCTGCCCAAGATCTTGGCACGCATGTAGAAGGGGTCGACTATCACGATGTCCGGGATCTTGTCTCTAATGATCCGCATCTCCATACTCAACGAAAACAGCCGAGCGAAGGTGTAGTGCAGCGGATGAAGGTTAAACATAGCAAAGATGTCATCAAACCGCAGGATGATCGTACTCCGATGGCGCCATCCACAAAGCGCTTGCCCTCCGCACCTTAGCCCACGAAAACCGGGTATGCCACATCATTCTCTCTGAGATGCCGTTTCTCCAAAGAAAGAACACTGTCATGCAGACTCCACATAGCACCGGTTGCAACATTGAGAATATTTGTCGGTAGCATCACCCTACCCACCACATGCACCCTCCTCGAGATATCCTTAGCTGAAGGTGGCTCGTCCTGAGCACGGATCGTACTCGGTGCCGGCTGGCTCGCACCCTTGTTACTCTTTCTTTTCTGTCCTTTCTTGATCTTCTGTTGTTATGGGACCGAGTTCTGCTCACGCATCGCCTTCTTGAGTGTGTTGGGGCTGATAATATTTGGCACCTCGGCTATCTCGAGGCTCGGTGAAGTCGGCACCGGAGGCGCCTCTCGAGAACTGAACGCCGACGACGCCTGCTGTAACCGGGTTTCTCCGCCATACCGAGATAGACCGCGGTCGTCTTGGTTGAGTTCTTGAGAAAGAGGCCCGCAGGAATTAAATCATCGTACCCATGTTCGGCAAAGTACTTATCGACGTTGCTAAATGTACGGCCGTCGTCGTTGTCGCCGTTGTCGTCGTCGTCCAGATCCTGTGCCATATGCATGTTCGGATCCTGTGCCATAGGGATGTCCAGCATGTCCGGTAGCGTTAGCGGGCGGTCTTCTGCGATGGCTTACGCCAAACGATCGGGCGGTGTTGTCTTTGGGGTGGTGTCCCCGCCCCCAAATGAATCGCTCTTGACCAGCAGGGGCCAGCTTAGGCAGGCGCTGAGGGTCATCAGATCATCTTCGTCGGCCCCGGCGGGTCGAATCGGAGGTAACAACTCGTCGCAGCCTAGCAGCACCCGAACCAGTTGAACCCTATACACGGTGGGTGGCATCGGTTTACCGTGGAACATGGGGTTGCCCGGTTGAATGATTTTGCCCTTGGCGACATCGACCAACTCGTCATTCACGAAGTGCAGGAGAGTGCACGGAAAGTTGGCGGCGCCCTGCGAAAACATGTAGGGCGTCAGGGATGCCCAGTCAAAGGCAAAAGGAGATGAAGTCCTCGGCCGAGAGGCTTAATTAGTTACCGTGATGATGGCGTCGAGCTCGGCTAATGTCGAGGCACCGCCAACGGCGGGCGTGTGATACGTCCATTTTGCATCATGCTTTTATATCGATATTTATCGCATTATGGGCTATTATTTCACGTTATGTCACAATACTTATGGCTATTCTCTCTTATTTTACAAGGTTTACATGAAGAGGGAGAATGCCGGCAGCTGGAATTCTGGGCCGAAAAAGGAGCAAATATTGAAGGCCTATCCTGCGCAACTCCAAAAGTCTTGAAACTCCATGGAATACCTTAAAATAAATAAAGAAAAATCGTCGCCGAAGATGAAGGCCAGGGAGCCCACACCCTGCTCACGAGGGTGGGGGGCGCGCCCCCTCCCCCTGGGTGCGCCCCCTACCTCGTGGGCCCCCTGGTGGCTCTCCGACGTCCATCTTCTCCTATATGAAGTCTTTCGATGAGAAAAAAAGAATAAGCAACCTTTCGGGGCCGAGACTCACGCCCGCCATGAGGCGGAACACCAGCGGAACCAATCTAGGGCTCCGCAGAGCTGTGCTGTCGGGGACACTTCCCTCCGTGAGGGAAATCATCGCCATCATCATCATCACCAACGCCTCCTCTCATCGGGAGAGGGCAATCTCCATCAACATCTTCACCAGCACCATCTCATCTCCAAACCCTAGTTTATCTCTTGTATCCAATTCTTGTCTCCAAGTCCGGATTGGTGCTAGTATGTAGCTAGTAGTGTTGATTACTCCTTGTAGTTGATGCTAGTTGGTTTACTTTGTGGAAGATCATAAGTTCAGATCCTTTATGCATATTATTACCCTCCGATTATGAACATGAATATGCTTTCTCGAGTAGTTACGCTTTGTTCCCGAGGACACGGGAGAAGTCTTGCTATTTAGTAGTCATGTGAATTTGGTATTCGTTCGATATTTTGATGAGATGTATGTTGTCTAACCTCTAGTGGTGTTATGTGAACGTTGACTACATAACACTTCACCATTATTTGGGCCTAGAGGAAGGCATTGGGAAGTAATAAGTAGATGACAGGTTGCTAGAGTGACAGAAGCTTGAACCCTAGTTTATGCGTTGCTTCGTAAGGGGCTGATTTGGATCCATATGTTTCATGCTATGGTTAGGTTTACCTTAATACTTTTGTTGTAGTTGCGGATGCTTGCAATAGAGGTTAATCATAAGTGGGATGTTTGTTCAAGTAAGAACAGCACCCAAGCACCGTCCACCCACATATCAAATTATCAAAGTACCAACGCTAATCATATGAACGTGATGAAAACTAGCTTGACGATATTCCCATGTGTCCTCGGGAGCGCTTTTCCTATTATAAGAGTTTGTTCCGGCTTGTCCTTTGCTACAAAAAGGATTGGTCCACCTTGCTGCACCTTATTTACTTTTGTTACTTGTTGCTCGTTACAATTTATCTTATCACAAAACTATCTGTTACCACTTATTTCAGTACTTGCAGAGAATACCTTGCTGAAAACCGCTTATCATTTCCTTCTGCTCCTCGTTGGGTTCGACACTCTTACTTATCGAAAGGACTACGATAGATCCCCTATACTTGTGGGTCATCAAGACTCTTTTCTCAAGGCCGTTGCCGGGGAGTGTAGCGCCTTTGGTAGGTGGAATTTGGTAAGGAAAAATTTATATAGTGTGCTGAAATTTTCTGTCACTTGTTACTATGGAAAGTAATTCTATGAGGGGCTTGTTCGGGGTATCTTCACCCCTTCCAGTAGAGCAAAGAGTTGCTCCTCAACCTACTGAACCTATTGAAAATGAAACTCCTTTTGAATTTCCTTCGGGTATCATGGAAAAACTGCTGGCTAATACTTTTACAGGAGATGGAACAAAGAATCTGACGAGCATCTTCGCTATGTGGATGATATTTGTGGACTATTTAAGCTTGCAGGTATACCCGATGATGTTGTTAAGAAGAAGGCTTTTCCTTTATCTTTGAAGGAAGACGCATTGACATGGTATAGGCTATGTGAACGAGATCATGGAACTATAAGAGAGTGAAATTGGAATTTCATCAAAAGTATTACCCTATGCATCTTGTTCATCGTGATCGCAATTATATATATAATTTTTGGCCTCGCGAAGGAGAAAGCATCGCTCAAGCTTGGGGGAGGCTTAAATCAATGTTATATTCATGCTCCAATCATGACCTCTCAAGAGAAACAATTCTTCAGAATTTTTATGCTCGGCTTTCTGATAACAATCGCACCATGCTCGATACTTCTTGTCTTTGGCTCTTTTATGATGAAGACTATTGAATTACCATGGAATTTATTGGATAGAATTAAACGCAACTCTGAAGATTGGGACCTCGACAAAGGTAAGGAGTCAGGTATGACACCTAAGTTTGATTGTGTTAAATCTTTTATGGATACCGATATTTTCCGTAAGTTTAGCACTAAATATGGACTTGACTCTAGATAGTAGCTTCTTTACGTGAATCTTTTGCTACTTATGTTGATCTCCCTAAGGAGAAGTGGTTTAAATATCATCCTCCCATAGAAGTAAAAGTAGCTGCACCTATTAAAGTTGAAGAAAAGACTATCACTTATAATGATCCTATTGTTCCCACCTCTTATGTTGAGAAACCACCTTTCCTCGTTAGAGTAAAGGATCATGCTAAAGCTTCAACTGTTGTTCGTTAAATCAATATTATAACTTATGTACCTCCTGAGCAATTTAAAGTAGAAACCAATATTGCAATTGTTAAAGATCTCTTGTCTGATAATATTGATGGGCATGTTATTCAGTTCAAAGGTGAAACTGCTAGAATTGCTAAACCCTGTGCTAAAGACAAACATAGACCTGTGGTAGGCATGCCTGTTATTTCTGTTAAAATAGGAGATCATTGTTACCATGGCTTATGTGATATGGTTGCAGTGCTAGTGTTATACCACATACTTTATAATGAAGAAATTAAGAATGAAATTGCACCTGCTAAATTAGAAGGTATTGATGTCACAATTAAACTTGCCAATAGAGATACTATTTCACCAATTGGGATTGTTAGAGATGTTGAAGTCTTGTGTGGGAAAACTAAATATCCTGCTGATTTTCTTGTTCTTACTTCTCCACAATATAGCTTTTGTCCCATTATATTTGGTAGACCCTTCTTGAATACTGTTAATGCTACGATAGACTGCAAAAAGAATGTTGTTACTGTTGGCTTGGATGATATGGTTCATGAGTTTAATTTCTCTAAATTTAGTAAACAACATCGTGAGGAAGAATTGCCTAGTAAGGATGAAATTCTTGGTCTTGCTTCTATTGACGTACCTCCCAGTGATCCTTTGGAACACTATTTGCTAGACCATGAAAATGATATGTTTATGAAAGAAAGAAGGGAAATAGATGAAGTATTCTTTAAACAGGAACCTATTCTGAAACACAATTTGCCTGTTGAAATCCTAGGGGATCCTCCTCCACCCAAGGGTGATCCCGCATTTGAGCTCAAACCGTTGCCTGATAATCTTAAGTATGCTTATCTTGATGAAAAGAAAATATATCCTGTTATTATTAGTGCTAACCTTTCGTGAGCATGAAGAAGAAAGATTATTGAAAACTCGAAGAAGCACCGTCAGCTATTGGATATACTCTTGATGATCTTAAGGGCATTAGTCCCACTCTATGTCAGCATAAAATAAATAAGCGGATGCCAAACCAGTTTGTGATCCTCAACGACGTTTGAATCCTAAAATGAAAGAAGTGGTAAGAAAAGAAATACTCAAGCTCCTGGAGGCAGGTATAATTTATCCCGTTGCTGATAGTCAGTGGGTAAGTCATGTCCATTGTGTCCCTAAGAAGGGAGGTATTACTGTTGTCCCTAATGATAAAGATGAATTAATTCCGCAAAGAATTATCACAGGTTATAGGATGGTAATTGATTTCCATAATTAAATAAAGCTACTAAGAAAGATCATTACCCTTACCTTTTATTGACCAAATGCTAGAAAGATTATGCAAACATACACATTATTGCTTTCTAGATGGTTATTCTGGTTTCTCTCAAATACATGTCGGCTAAAAGATCAATCAAAGACTACTTTTACATGCCCTTTTGGTACTTTTGCTTATAGATGTATGCCTTTTGGTTTATGTAATGCACCTGCTACCTTTCAAAGATGCATGATGGCTATATTCTCTGACTTTTGTGAAAAGATTTGTGAGGATTTCATGGACGACTTTTCCGTCTATGGTTCCTCTTTTGATGATTGCTTGCGCAATCTTGATCGAGTTTTGCAGAAATGTGAAGAAACTAATCTTGTCTTGAATTGGGAAAAGTGCCACTTTATGGTTAATGAAGGTATTGTTTTGGGACACAAAGTTTCTGAAAGAGGTATTGAAGTTGATAAAGCCAAGGTTGGTGCTATTGAAAAGATGCCATGTCCCAAGGACATCAAAGGTATAAGAAGTTTCCTTGGTCACACCGGGTTTTATAGGAGGTTCATTAAGGACTTCTCAAAAATTTCTCGGCCTCTGACTAATTTATTACAAAAAGATGTACCATTTGTCTTTGATGATGATTGTGTAGAAGCATTTGAAATACTTAAGAAACCATTAGTCTCTGCACCTATTGCTCAGCCACCTGATTGGAATTTACCCTTTGAAATTATGTGTGATGCTAGTGATTATGTTGTAGGTGCTGTTCTAGGGCAAAGAGTTGATAAGAAGTTAAATGTTATCCAGTATGCTAGTAAGACTCTAGAAAATGCTCAAAAAAATTATGCTACTGCCGAAAAGGAACTTTTAGCAGTTGTGTTTGCCTGTGATAAATTCAGATCCTATATTGTTGATTCTAAAGTAATCATTCACACCGATCATGCTGCTATTAAATATCTTATGGAAAAGAAAGATGCTAAACCAAGACTTATTAGATGGGTTCTCTTGTTGCAAGAATTTGATTTGCATATTGTTGATAGAAAAGGAGCTGAGAACCCCTGCTGCGCATAACTTATCTAGGTTAGAGAATGTTCTTGATGACCCACTACCTATTGATGATAGCTTTCACGATGAACAATTAAATGTCGTAAGCACTTCTCGTAGCACTCCATGGTATGCTGATTATGGTAATTATATTGTTGCTAAATTTATACCACCTAGCTTCACATACCAACAAAAGAAAAAGTTCTTTTATGATTTGAGACATTACTTTTGGGATGATCCACATCTTTATAAAGAAGGAGTAGATGGTGTTATTAGACATTGTGTACCTGAGCATGAACAGGAACAGATCCTACGCAAGTGTCACTCCGAAGCTTATGGAGGACACCACGCTGGAGATAGAACTGCACATAAGGTATTGCAATCTGGTTTTTATTGGCCTACTCTCTTCAAGGATGCCCGTAAGTTTGTTTTGTCTTGTGATGAATGTCAAAGAATTGGTAATATTAGTAGACGTCAAGAAATGCCTATGAATTATTCACTTGTTATTGAACCATTTGATGTTTGGGGCTTTGATTATATGGGACCTTTTCCTGCCTCTAATGGATATACACATATTTTAGTTGTTGTTGATTACATTACTATGTGGGTAGAAGCTATTCCAACTAGTAGTGCTGACCATAACACTTCTATTAAAATGCTTAAGGAAGTTGTTTTTCCGAGGTTTGGAGTCCCTAGATATTTAATGACTGATGGTGGCTCACATTTTATTCATGGTGCTTTCCGTAAAATGCTTGCTAAATATGACGTTAATCATAGAATTGCATCTCCTTATCACCCACAGTCTAGTGGTCAAGTAGAATTGAGTAATAGAGAGCTCAAGTTAATTTTGCAAAAAGACTGTTAATAGGTCTAGAAAGAATTGGTCCAAGAAACTTGATGATGCATTATGGGCATATAGAACTGCATATAAGAATCCTATGGGTATGTCTCCGTATAAAATGGTTTATGGAAAAGCTTGTCACTTACCTCTCGAACTAGAACATAAGGCGTATTGGGCTATTAAAGAGCTCAACTATGATTTCAAATTTGCCGGTGAGGAGAGGTTATTTGATATTAGCTCACTTGATGAATGGAGAACCCAAGCCTATGAAAATGCCAAGTTGTTTAAAGAAAAAGTTAAAAGATGGCATGACAAAAGGATACAAAAGCGTGAGTTTAATGTAGGTGATTATGTATTGCTATACAACTCTCGTTTAAGATTATTTGCAGGAAAACTTCTCTCTAAATGGGAAGGTCCCTACGTTATCGAGGAGGTCTATCGTTCCGGTGCCATAAAAATCAACAACTTCGAAGGCACAAATCCGAAGGTGGTAAACGGTCAAAGAATCAAACACTATATCTCAGGTAATCCTATAAATGTTGAAACTAATATTATTGAAACCATAACCCCGGAGGAATACATAAGGGACACTTTCCAGAACGTTCCAGACTCCTAAAAGGAATAGGTATGTGTTACGGTAAGTAAACCGACTCCAAAACAAATTCTAAGGCAATATTTTTTTTGGAATATTTAGAAAAATAGAAAAATAAGTAGCAGTCTGGGAGGACACGAGGCCTCCACGAGGGTGGAGGGCGCCTCCTACCCCCTGGGCGCGCCGCCCTACCTCGTGAGCACCTCGTGTGCCCTCCGGACTCCGCTTTTCTTGCACGATACATATTTTGGTCGGTAAAATTCATTATATATTCTCCCAAGGTTTTGGCGATCAGATCACGCAAATATCCTCTGTTTTCGTTTCGAAGCTGTTTCATGCAGATTTGAGGATTCCGGAGACTCGATCATCCTTCTATGAGGGTGAGCCTATGCCATGGAAGGTGGACGACAAGCTTGCATCATCAACAACACCTCCACCGCCAACAACAAAGAAGGAGACATAATCACATGGGTATGGGCACTCCTTGGCAAATCGCCAAGCTTGGGGGAGGTGCCCCTGCATCGTATCTCCATCACAACTCCTATCTTTACTGCTTTTTCTTAGTTCGATCCTATTAGTAGTATCTTGATTTAGTAGAATAAAGTCATGGCATGATCTAGTTCTGAAGTTTTGCTTTATGATCCCTCTATGCAATCGAGTCCGTGAGCTATATATAATAAAGGTTAGTGTTGAGTCAAGGGCTTGATTACTTTGCCATGATCGAGTGAATAAAAGGAAAGAATAAAAAGAAACAACGAGTTCGTATTGATCTTAGTGAAAGTAATGACTTCACATAGAAAGAGTATGATGATTAAAAGTTGTTGGGAGTTGACAAATATAGCTTTGGTCATTGTTGCAATTAATAGGAAGTAATAAGGAGAGAGAGGTTTCACATATAGATATATTATCATTGACATCTTTTATGATTGGGAGCACTCATTAAAATATGACATGCTAAAGAGTTGATGTTGGACAAGGAAGACAACGTAATGAGTTATGTTTTCTTATATCTGAGATAAAGTATATTGTCATGGATCTCCTAACATGTTGAGCTTGCCTTTCCCCTCATGTTAGCCAAATTCTCAAAGACCAAGTAGAGATACTACTTGTGCTTCCAAATACCCTTAAACCAGTTTAGCCATGAGAGTCCACTATATCTACCTATGGATTGAGTAAGATCCTTCAAGTAAGTTGTCATCGGTGCAAGCAATAAAAATTGCTCTCTCGAATATGCATGACTTATTAGTGCAGAGAAATAAGCTTTGTACGAACTTGTTGTGGAAGTAATAAAAGCGACGAACTGCATAATAAAGTTCCACATACAAGGGGCAATATAAAGTGACGTTCTTTTGCATTAAGATTTTGTGCATCCAACCATAAAAGCACATGGCAACCTCTGCTTCCCTCTGCGAAAGGGCCTATCTTTTATTATTATCCCTTACCTTATGCAAGAGTCACGGTGATCTTCACCTTTCCTTTTTCATTTTATCATTTGGCAAGCCCAGCATGTTGGAAAGAACATGATATATATATATATATATATATATATATATATATATATATATATATATATATATTTTTGTATGTTGGGAGAATGATTTATTATTTTTGACATTACCCTTGAGGTAAAGGTTGTGGGGCAAAACTATAAGCCCCTATCTTTCTCTCGTGTCCGATTAAAACTCCGTAACCACAGGTATTGCGTGAGTGTTAGCAATTATGAAGGACTAAGTGATAGTTGAGTATGTGGACTTGCTTTTACGCTCTGACATAGACTCTTTCCGATGTTATGATAAATTGCAATTGATTCAATGACTGAGTGTATAATTTGTTGGTGCTCAATAAGGTTTCTAATTCATACTTTGGCGTTGTGAAAAGATCATCACTTGAACATAAGTAATCATATGACAAATCAATATATGTTGATGTTATGAGAATAATCATGATGCCTTCATGTCCATATTTTATTTTTATCGACGCCTCTACCTCTAAACATCAGGACATATTTATTGTTATCGGCTTTTCGCTTGAGGACAAGCGAGGTCAAAGCTTGGGGGAGTTGATACGTCCATTTTGCATCATGCATTTATATCGATATTTATCGCATTATGGGCTGTTATTTCACGTTATGTCACAATACTTATGGCTATTCTCTCTTATTTTACAAGGTTTACATGAAGAGGAGAATGCTTTTGGAATTCGGGCCGAAAAGGAAAAAATATTGAAGGCCTATTCTGCGCAACTCCAAAAGTCCTGAAACTCCACAGAATACCTTATAATAAATAAAGAAAAATCGTCGCCGAAGATGAAGGCCAGGGGGCCCACACCCAGCTCACGAGGGTGGGGGGCACGCCCCCTCTCCCTGGGCGCGCGCCCCTACCTCGTGGGCCCCCTGGTGGCTCTCTGACGTCCATCTTCTCCTATATGATGTCTTTCGATGAGAAAAAAATAAGAAGCAACCTTTCGGGACGAGACTCACGCCACGAGGCGGAACCTTGGCGGAACTAATCTAGGGCACCCAGAGCTGTGCTGGGGACACTTTCTCGGAGGGGAAAATCATCGCCATCATCATCACCAACGCTCCTCTCATCGGGAGAGGGCAATCTCCATCAACATCTTCACCAGCACCATCTCATCTCCAAATCCTAGTTCATCTATTGTATCCAATTCTTGTCTCCAAGTCCGGGATTGGTGCTAGTAGGTTGCTAGTAGTGTTGATTACTCCTTGTAGTTGATGCTAGTTGGTTTACTTGGTGGAAGATCATATGTTCAGATCCTTTACGCATATTATTACCCCTCTGATTATGAACATGAATATGCTTTGTGAGTAGTTACGTTTGTTCCTGAGGAGACGGGAGAAGTCTTGCTATTTAGTAGTCATGTGAATTTGGTATTCCTTCGATATTTTGACGAGATGTATGTTGTCTAACCTCTAGTGGCGTTTTGTGAACATCGACTACATAACACTTCACCATTATTTGGGCCTAGAGGAAGGCATTGGGAAGTAATAAGTAGATGATGGGTTGCTAGAGTGACAGAAGCTTGAACCCTAGTTTATGCGTTGCTTCGTAAGGGCTGATTTGGATCCATATGTTTCATGCTATGGTTAGGTTTACCTTAATACTTTTGTTGTAGTTGCGGATGCTTGCAATAGAGGTTAATCATAAGTGCGATGTTTGTTCAAGTAAGAACAGCAGCCAAGCACCGGTCCACCCACATATCAAATTATCGAAGTACCGAACGCGAATCATATGAGCGTGATGAAAACTAGCTTGACGATATTCCCATGTGTCCTCGGGAGCGCTTTTCTTATTATAAGAGATTGTTCCGGCTTGTCCTTTGCTACAAAAAGGATTGGGCCACCTTGCTGCACCTTATTTACTTTTATTACTTGTTGCTCGTTACAATTTATCTTATCACAATACTATCTGTTACCACTTATTTCAGTACTTGCAGAGAATACCTTGCTGAAAACCGCTTGTCGGTGTCACAACCGGCGGATCTCAGGTAGGGGGTCCCGAACTGTGCGTCTAGGCGGATGGTAACAGGAGACAAGGGACACGATGTTTTTACCCAGGTTCGGGCCCTCTCGATGGAGGTAAAACCCTACTCCTCCTTGATTAATATTGATGATATGGGTAGTACAACAGTAGATCTACCACGAGATCAGAGAGGCTAAACCCTAGAAGCTAGCCTATGGTATGGTTGTTGTTCGTCCTACGGACTAAAACCCTTCGGTTTATATAGACATCGAATAGGGTTAGGGTTACACAAAGTCGGTTACATCGGTAGGAGATCTACATATCCGTATCGCCAAGCTTGCCTTCCACACCAAGGAAAGTTCCATCCGGACACGGGACGAAGTCTTCAATCTTGTATCTTCATAGTCCAGAGTCCGCCAAAGATGATAGTTCGCTATCCGGACACCCCCTAGTCCAGGACTCCCTCAGTAGCCCCTGAACCAGGCTTCAATGATGACGACTCCGGCGCGCATATTGTCTTCGGCATTGCAAGGCGGGTTCCTCCTCCGAATACTTCATAGAAGACTTTGAACACAAGGACAGTGTCCGGCTCTGCAAAATAATTTCCACATAACAATCGTAGAGAGAATAATATTTACACAAAATCAATCACTGGCGTATTCCGCGGCGTGCCATCACGCCCACGGCCAAGTCTTCGTTCGAATCATTTTTACTGTACCACCTCAGCGCGTTTAGCGAGGCGGTTTCCTTGGCACGTCTTGTCAAAGCAGAGATCGTGTCCCCCTTATTCCGGGATTCTCATCAATACGGATGTGGGTAACCCAGTCGTGCCCGTTGGCACGCTTCCTCTATCGAAGGCGAGTCCCGAACGGTCACGGGGAGGGCTCTTGGTATTCAACCTCTTTATAACGAGACCAAGGCCCGCTCCTTTCTTTCAATCTCAATCGAATCCGCCCCTCGCTTTGAGTTCCAAAACCCAAAGCTCCAGATTCAGGCGCTTCGGACCTCCGAGGATGTCCGGCTCCGACCTGCAAGGCCGGTGGATGCCTTCCTCCGTTACGGAAGAAGACGTGCGAAGGCTGAGAGACGCCCGGTATTTAACCGGCGAAATTTCGCACAGGCTGCCTGCCCAAGGGCAGGTTATTCCTACTCCCAAGCCTGGTGAGAGTGTAGTGTTCGTGTCTCACTTCCTTCGGGGTTTAGGTTTCCCGACGGATCCCTTTGTGCGGGGGCTCATGTTTTATTATGGGCTGGAATTCCATGACTTGAACTGAGTCCATCCTCCACATCTCGTCATTCATTGTCGTATGTGAAGCCTTCCTCCATATTACCACTCACTTTGGATTGCTGCTCAAGACCTTCAAGGTGGAGCCGAAGATGATCGAGGGGCAACAGGCAGAGTGCGGAGCGGTGGTCATAAGCAAGTGTGCTGATGCTCCATGGCCCGAGGGCTCTTTTCAGGAGGAGCTTGGTTTGTGGCAACGGGAGTGGTTTTATATCACCGCTCCCAGGGGCACCAAATGGGTGGCGCTACACGCCTTCCGCTCAGGTCTACCACAGCGGTTGGCATCATGGGTTAACCGGGGGCTCGACTGGGGGCCGTCCAAGGGCGTTCCTCTGTTGCAGGGCCGTATTCGAGACCTCCAGAAAAGAGAGATCAATCTGGTCGTGGCGGCGCAGGTTATGCTAATTCGGCGCCTTCTGCCCTGCAAACGTCGCCCCCTCCGTCTGTGGGAGTTTAATCCGGAGGGACCACGAGCTCTTCAACATTTTATGGGCGCGACGCCCGTGGAGATGTATAAACTGTTCTTCGGATCACAAGAGAAGTGTCCGGACTTGACTGAGGACGCAGGACTAAGCTGCAATCGCCAGATACTCAAGTAAGTAGTCCCAGAACCGGACAGGCTGTTCATTCATTTATCATATATATGCTGCTTAAGGAGCCGTTTCTTGAACAGGAGTGGATAGCCAAGGCAAAGTTGATAAGGTGTCCGGCTCCCTCCCGGAGACCACGCCGGATCCTATGCTTTGATCAAGATGTTGAAGGCCGCGCCTTTTGAAGAAGGCGGAGGGGGAGCTGAAACAACTGCCTCCACGAAGAAGGCTTTCAAGGAAGGAGGGATCAAGGATCCTATCCTCCAAGGGGAGAAGAGGACCGCCTCCGAAGACCCTGAAGCCAAGGCCTCAAAGCAGGGAAAGAAGTCTTCGTCAGACAGTCCGGTGCTGGGAAATACCCCAGCCGCACTGTTTCCCTGAGGGGATCAGACCTCCAGCGAGCCGTAAGTAAAAAGAAGGGGTCTTGTGAATAAAGGATATCCCTGTATTTATTTCTGAAGATAACCGAAATTGTACCTTGTAGTTCGGATCTCAGCCCTTCTCAGAAGAGATCGTCTTCGGGATCTTCGTCCGGAGATGATAGAGAGCAACGCCTCCACCTATCGCGCCTTCATGCGGCGGGGATCTGAGGTGCCGCCACGGAGAGTTTCCCGAGTCCGTGGGCCGGAAGGTCCGGCGCCAACCGGCGCGCGCGGTCGGAGGAGTCAAGGACCTGCTCGGGCGAGTGTCTATCTCAGAAGATCAGCGCGGCGCTAATGGCTACGGTGATTGAAAGAATTGCATCCGCTGAGAGCGGATTGCACGAAGCCGCCAGAAGTTTACTGACCGGGTTTGAGGTACAAGAGAAAAAGATGATGTATCTTCTGACAGTTATGCATATAGAATGTGCCCTGTATAGATAGTCGCCCCTGAGACTCGGTATGTTGTCAAAATCGACAGCGCGTCTTGCAGGATCATAATCTCAGATACTTAACATGTCGCCGTTCCTATGTAGGTGGCGGGCGTCCGGTAACCAGCCGGATCGACGACTGCCGAACTAAAGCGGCATGACGAAGGCGGATGCGGACATCGCGCTGGTCAATAAACGGTTTGACGAGTCACAAGGTATGCGACTTCTCCACGGGCACCTGGTAAGGGAGCTTGACGCCCATGCCTTACTACTTGTATGCTGTAATGCAGATGGCGCTGCTGCCGTGAAGAGGCTGCGGGCAGAACTCGCCCGAGCTGAAGAGCAAGCCTGAAAGAGTAATGCGGCCACTTTAAAGGCGGCCGAAGAGCTGAAAGCCAACGGGATGCTCACTGCCGAAGCAAAGAGGAAATGGCCAATATGGCCTACGAAGGCTGAAGGATGCTACCGACCGCTGCGGGTTCTTGAAAAAGAACGTCAAAGCGGAACAAGAGGGCCTGAAAAGGCCACCGCCGAAAACCAAGGATGCCCTGCTCCACGCGAAGAGCTGCAAAGGAGGAGCTGAGTCGGCCGGGATATTGCCGTGAAAACCGCTTTCGGCTGCGGAGGAAATATCTGATCCGGCGGTATGCCTGGGTTGGATAAGCTGTGAGTTCGGAGGATGCTTATTCAGACTTAGCGGGCGGCGGCTGCGACGCGATTGAGCACTTCCGAGGCGAGAAGGGGCACGTAAGGGAAGAAGCTATTTTGGTCGCAATTCCATAGTCCGGAGCGTCCTCTTCCGTTGGCCGATCGGTTGGCCGAATGGGCCGAGCTGAATCGACTATCCGGACTTGCCATGAAGCATGTCATGACTCATTTTTGGCCAGGCGGACCCCAGCCAAAGAGTTATTTTGGTTTAGTGCAGCAATTCTTTGGTGCGGTACCGCGTATCGACGCAATAAAGCGGTCGGCATGTATTGAGGTGGCGCGGATGGCTCTTGCCCGTGTCAAGGCATACTTGGCTGAGATGAAGGCCACCGTTATCGCGTTCCCAGATTCGGACGGAAGCCGAGTACAAGCGGCGCTATTTTGAGGAAGTTCTTCCGGCGCTGCTTAATAGAGACGCAGGTTTCGAAGGATGTTATGTTTGAATAACATGTGTAATTTAATGAAACAGCGTTTGATTTAATGTAAGGGCTTTTTATACTTGTGCCTTCAAGTAGCAAACTACCTCCTGTGCGGCCGTTAATGTATATGTGTATATAACCTGAAAGATGGCAGTCCTTGGCTTCAGCCCCCACGCACATAGTGCGGGGGTGTTTGCAAAAAGGCGCATTTTAACACTTAATCCAACGTCTTGGTCCTGTAAAGGAGGTGATAGCGTAGCAAACTAGGCAACCGGACTATAATGCTTTATCACTTTCACTTAGCCATAGGGGTTCGATGGTGGGGCTACTATATAGCCCCTAATGGCACCGCGCTCTCCCGAGTTCGGGGCGCGTATGTTCCTGACCGGGAAACAGTCCTTCGTTAATGCGGAGGAATTCTAAACATTCTTGTGGGTCATCGAGTGGTTGACCAGTCTCACGCTACATCATAATGATCAGTTTTGGCTTTCTCTCTTTGAGGTGCTCACCAGGCCGAGCAAGGGGCACAATGTCGCAGAGTTCTCCACGGTGCCACGTTAGCCAATAAAACGGAATGTAAGGCAGCAAAACACAGGAGCCGGGCAAACCCAACATTTGACCAAAGACATGATTAGGAGCTGATGCATATAAGGCCTAACTCGAGACGCCGAACACTCCCTAAGGTATTCAGTCTTTATGAAAACGGGCAGAACAATGCCCTAAGCCCCCGGTGTCCAGTGCACGCGCAAAAATTCGACGCCGGGTCGATGCCAAAACGCCAGCCTCCTCCTCGGTTATAGCAAGAAACCGGGGGATGTGTATCAACAAGAGACAATAAAAAAGGTTTACGCAGGGTCTTAATCTGAAAAGAATCCTTGCAACGGGTCCCTACTACACGTCTACGCCTTGCACATGTCTCTGCAGTGTGCATTATCCTGGACGGGTGTAGCACGGTGTTCATCTATAAGAGAGAAGAACTTAGTTTGAAAAAAACATCGTGCGGAAATGTAATTGGAAATAATCATAGTACGATTCAAAAATGAATAAAATTGAGCTTTATTGTCTCTTGTTGTACATGCGTGGAGCCCCTTGTATGGGGGGTACGCGGCTAGTAAGCGTCATGTTTATTTCTGCCGGACTCGCCTAACCGTGTCCGGGGTCTGAATGACCTGCTTTAGACGCTTTTGGCCAGTAAGGCCGTATTAGTGTGAGGCTGTTAAGGCAGTCTCACATTCTTTCCTTGAGGGACACGCACAGCTTCCCCTTAATGAAATGATGCCTCGTGGACCGGGCATTTTAAGTTTAAGAGATGCATAATGCGGTATTGCGTTAAAGCGGGCGAAAGCTTCGCGTCCCAGTAGTGCTTGATGGCTACTTTTAAATGGGGCGATGTGGAAGACCAACTTTTCGCGACGGAAGTTGTCGGGTGAGCCGAACATAACTTCCAATAGTAGGGAGCCCGTACAATGGGCGTATGTGCCTGGCATTATTCCTTGGAAGGAAGTGTTGCTATGGCACCTGTTTGGGTCTATCCCCATATTGCGGATTGCGTCCTGATATAGCAGGTTTAAATCACTGCCGCTGTCCATTAGGACTTGCGTAAATTGGAGACCGTCGATTATAGGTTCTAGTATCAAGGCAATCCATACTGCGTTAGGATACTTTTGGAGTAGTCCTGATGGTCGAAGGTGACTGGTTTTGACAACCGGTGTTGGGACTCAAGGGGTAGGTATGCGGTAGCGTAATTCAATGGGCGCCGCTCTATTTTCCCCTTTGGTTACTTGAAGTAACTTTACTGTTTTGACCTCTTGTGGGAAATTCTTTTGTTTTCCGGGGCTCTGCTTGTGGTGCTTGTCATCATCCTCACTTTGTGTGTCGAGCCCCTTGTGTTCGGCGTTGAGTCTGCCGGACTGCTTGAAGACCCAACAATCTCTGTGGGTATGGTTTGCAGGCTTCCCGGGGGTACTGTGGATTTGGCATATCCTGTCCAGGATTTTGTTTAAGTTGGATATCTCATCACTGTTATCCTTAAGGGGCAGTTTTTTATTGTTCTGCCGTGAGCTTTTGAATCCGGCGTTGACTGCCACGCTCTTTGGACTGTTCCCCTTAATCCGGTATTTGGTCCTTGCTTTCGTCGTGGTTTCCCATTCCCATCCCCGACTTGGATGTACTTGGGTCATTGGTGCTGCATCTTGCTAGCCAGCTATCCTCTCCGCCGCAAAAAGCGGGTCATGAGGCTTGTTAGTGTGGCCATTGTACTTGGCTTTTCCTGGCCAAGGTGTCAGCGAAACCATTAAGTCTCCAGACGTTGTGTTTAAAAGCTGCTAAGGCTTGGCGTCCGGACAATCGACTATTTGGTTCTTTTTGGTGAGGAACATGTTCCAGAATTTTCGGGCTGACTCATCGGGCTGTTGGGTTATGTGACTTAAATGCAGGTCGCGTCCGGGAGGTCGGACATAGCTTCCCCTGAAATTGGCCCGAAAAGCATCCTCAAGCTCTTCCCAACTACCAATGGTGTATTCGGGGAGGCTTTTAAGCCAATGCCGGGCTGGCCCTTTGAGCTTGAGGGTAGGTATTTTATGGCATGGAGATCATCTCCTCACGGCCATGTGTATGTGGAGGATATAATCCTCAATCCGGACTCGTGGTCTATTGTTCCTCGTGATGCCTCTATGTTTACGGGTTTGAATCCCGGCTGGGAATTCATGATCCAGCACCTCATCGGTGAAACATAGAGGGTGCGCGGCGCTCCTGTATTTGGGTATGCCGTGATGTTCGGACACTTGACGTGTTGTATTGTTTGCTAGAGCTTGTTTCCTTGGCCCATATACAGATCTGACTGGGCCATCCTTGTGGTGCAAATCCTTATGCGGATCGCGTGTCGGCTTGTGTGCGGCGCCGCTTGCCGCTCTATGTGTGCCATGTGGTCGTCTACCCGACCGGGCGGTCTCTCTGTTTTTTGATCGTGGGGGCTCTACGGCCTCCTCGTGGTCGAGCAGTAGTTTGCGCTTGGGTAGCTCTTTGTTTGGCGCCGTCGTGTTGTCTGTGTTTTGAGTACTTTGCTCCATCTGATTCTGAGTGCATCTTCCGGTGTTTTGAGCTTCCGCTTACCTTTTTTCAGGCTATCTTGTGATGTAGCAACGAGCCTTTTGTGGAGGTTCTTCTCCTCCAACAACTTGTTCGTTGTGAGATCGTCCGGACTGTTATCTTCGCCGGGGATGGGTTGTTTATCCAAGTTGTCCTGTTCGGACGGTTGTTTAGTGGCGTGTTCATCGTCCACCGGTTCGACCTGCTTGATGGCTAGGTCTGTGTGGCTGCCGTTTTTATCGAGGCGGGACTTGGTGCGGCGTTTACGTTGCCGTTAGACTGCTTTTCGAGGATTTATCCTTCATAAGCGTCCGTTGTTCCTCGTCATCACTTCCTTTAGGAGTATCCACCATGTATACATCGTGAGATGAGGTGGCTGTCCGATATCCTATAGGTACTGGTTCGTAGTTATCTCCTACATTGTCGCCCATACCATCGATGTCTTGGTCGAAATTGAGCACATCGTTTAAACTTTCGACGATGGCTACAAAGTGGGTGGGTGGGCATCGAATTTCTTCGTCTTCCGCATCCCAACCTTCCTGACCATAGTCCGGCCAGGGCTCTCCTGACAAAGAGAGAGACTTTAGTGAATTCAGGATGTCGCCAAGGGGCGAGTGCTGAAAGATGTCCGCGGCAGTGAACTCCCTAACCGGCGCCCAATCGGATTCGACTGGCAGGGGCGCGGGAGGTTTGGAGTCCGGAGAGGAGTCCGGCACCTTGGAGTCACGGGCTTTGTAAAGGACAGGGATGGTGTTCGGCTCAATCGCCGTACAGATCGTAGCCCCCGAGGCGGTGTCCAGCCACTCGTCCTCGATCGGGTAATCGGCTCCGAGCTAAGGGTCGGAGCGGACGCTGGTGCGGCCTCCAGGACACTGTTCGGCGGCAGAGCTAGATCATACCCATCGAGACAGTGCGGCGCGCTTGGCTGTGGCTCGGATCCGTCGAAGATCAAGTCTCCGCGGATATCGGCCGTATATTTCAACCTTCCAAATCTGACCTGATGGCCAGGGGCGTAGCTTTCAATCTGCTCCAGATGGCCTAGCGAATTGGCCCGCAGTGCAAAGCCGCCGAATACGAAGATTTGTCCGGGGAGAAAAATCTCACCACTGGACTGCGTCGTTCTTGATGATTGAAGGAGCCATCGGGCCTATAGGTGACGGCACAGAGGAACTCTCAATGAAAGCACCAATGTCGGTGTCAAAACCATGGCGGATCTCGTGAGGGGTCCCAACGTGCGTCTAGGCGGATGGTAACAGGAGACAAGGGACACGATGTTTTTACCCAGGTTCGGGCCCTCTCGATGGAGGTAAAACCCTACTCCTGCTTGATTAATATTGATGATATGGGTAGTACAAGAGTAGATCTACCACGAGATCAGAGAGGCTAAACCCTAGAAGCTAGTTTATTGTATGATTGTTGTTCGTCCTACGGACTAAAACCCTTCGGTTTATATAGACACCGAATATGGTTAGGGTTACACAAAGTCGGTTACATCGGTAGGAGATCTACATATCCGTATCGCCAAGCTTGGCTTCCACGCCAAGGAAAGTCCCATCCGGACACGGGACGAAGTCTTCAATCTTGTATCTTCATAGTCCAGGAGTCCGGCCAAAGATGATAGTTCGACTATCCGGACACCCCCCAGTCCAGGACTCCCAAACCGCTTATCATTTCCTTCTGCTCCTCGTTGGGTTCGACAGTCTTACTTATCGAAAGGACTACGATAGATCCCCTATACTTGTGGGTCATCGTACTGCAATCGGAGGGGCCGCCCTCTTGGCGAGGTGCCGGCGTACACTGGCGCGGTAAGCTCAAATGCCGGGCGTGCGGCCGGAGACACCAATACCGCCGCCCGGAGACACCAATGGCGCCCGCTGCGTTTCTGAGTTGCTAGCCGTGAAGCTGGGAATCGAGGCGGCCTCTGGCCACCACGCAATCCACGTCGTCGGCCATGAATCAAGGTGGGCATAATGCGGTGGCGTCGATCCAAGTTGTTGGTGCACTTGCTCTTGGACAATCTACGGAATCCGCGCCACTTGTGCCTTGAGTTCTTGAACCTCGCGCGACCGGCTTTCCGAGCTGGTCTTTTTCTCCTTTCGCCCACCAGCCGGTATAGTATGACGACCATTTTGTGGACAAGCCTTTGCCGCCACACGACCAGTGACGACACGGCTTCTTGAGCTTATCCTTGTTTTTCATTACGTTCAACGCCCTATTTAGAGTGTTGTCCCAAGCAGGGGTGCTCGAGGCGACCCCAGCTACTGCTTTCGATCTCCTTCGCTGAACAAGCTCAAGCGCCATGGTCTTCGGATCCGTGGTAAGCTCCTTTGTTATCGGGTCCTCCTTGTACCAGGCCACGACATAGTTCCTGGTGCACTTGTCACCTTTGTATTTCTCGAGCGGGCGGTAGGCTCTGCTCGGCATGCTCCAGCGTCCTCCTTGTCCCATATAGGCTCCGCCACTCAGTAACACGGGACCGAGTTTGTGTTCCCCTAAGTTCAACTCCGCATTTCTTTCCCCCAGCGACTTGATTCGGAGGTTGCACTACTCTACTTTTCGATCTTGAACTCCTTGTAGTCCTCTTTGCTGATCGAAGGATTTTTCGCCTTGATCTTCTCATAACTATCACCTTTCTCAATCATTCTCTTCACCTCGCTTCTCCAAGTAGACAGGGCATAGCTCATCCTCGTGAGGGCGGCATTGTTCACATTATTCCACGAGGCGTGTGTTTTCAAATTCAGCGGCGAACTTGTATCGTTCGTGCAGCTTCGTGAAGAGGAGGTTGCGCAAATTCCCTCGGTCCTTATGCCTAAGGTTCTCGGTGTTGATCGAGACGATGCTCCAGAGAATGCACCCGCGCCGAACCGAGTACCCCTTGACTATATGTTTGGGCTCCGTTGGATACCCGTCGGAGTCCACTTGACTAAATTCCTCCTTGACGGTGCGGAGCGCGTTCGGGCGCCGGTCCTTCCGTTGCTTCTTCGGTTGGCTGCCATCTGTGCGTGCGCCGCCATCATCAGTGGTGGCATCCTCGGCGGCACCATCAGTGGTGGCATCCTCGGCGGCACCATCAGTGGTGTCATCCCCGACGCCACTAGGGGTTGTGTAGTCAGGATCGGTGTCTTCCGCGGCGTCCTCATAAGCGGTGAGGTTGTTCCTCCATCTCCAGGACAGCTCCCAGAATTGCTTGCCACTGAACCGCCGGCCTCATCGTTGTGGGCCATGTTTCGCTCTAAATAGGAAAAAAGTTTGGTCAAAAAGTTGGTTATTGTCAAGGAACAAGATCATGGTCTCATCATTTAGGGTTTGTCGACACTGAGGCATCCTAAAAGCTAAGCTTTTATCATTTAGGGTTTGTCGGCCGAGGCATCCTAAAAGCCTAAGCGTGCTTCATTTAGGTTCTCATCGACACCGAGGCACCTCTGTAGAAGCCAAGGTTTCATCATTTAGGGTTTGTCGACACCGAGGCACCCTAAATGCTAAGTTAAGTTTTCATCATTTAGGGTTTATCGATGCCGAGGCACCCTAGGTTGGGCCTAATCACTTGGCTCTATTGCCACCTATGTTGGGTTTATCATCTAGGGTTTATCGATGCTAAGGAGAATTCTAAGTTGGGCCTAATCACTTGGCTCTATTGCCACCTATGGTTTAATGCAGCAAGAATGGCGGGGTTGTTGATCCTACTTAACTAAGTACTGAGATACCCCGGCCCATGCATTAGTCGCAAGTACCACATATGTCCTATTTTTAGCAAAGTCATGCTAAAATTCACGGAAAATTTCAGCATGACCTTTGCTGAAAATAGGACATATGAAGTACCCGAATTTGTCGGAACGGAAGTTAATCGACATTCCGGCAAACTCAAGGGCCTCTCGGGTACTGCAAAATCATTATCCCAGCGTAATGAAGTCGCCAATGGGTCATTTCAGAAGATCACAAGTAGCATCATCACAAGTACAACATCATCACAAATGCAGAATGACAGCAGTGAATCTGAGCATAACGGCAGCAGCGGCAGGTTTATTCTTCTTCTTCATAAACATTAATTGGTGTGGGTGACTCTATCTGCCCTCTAATGACTCACTCAACTTAACAGGACAACCCACAAGCATTGTTTTGATTCCAACAATTGCAGTAAAATACATCCAAAGCAAAGGTGCTCTAAAATCAGAAATACTACCCCCAAATCTTTAGCTCAATTCTGAAAATACATGGTCTTCTAGTTACAATACTACCCCCAACAGTCAAAATTTCAAACCACACACTTACTTTCAACTATAAACAAAACTGACTTGTTGTTAATGAGCAGTGGCTAAAGATATATAAAACTCCATTGCAAATGTGCCATGTCAATAAAACAACTCATGGAAGTAAACTACTAGCAGGCTCAAAAGTCAAAGTAAACTGAAGATTATGACAGCTTGCAAACACAGGACCTTGTCATTATCATGGCAGTCCACTATATATTTTTATGACAAAATACATCATTATCAGGGCACATTATGGCCATTTTCTTACATGATGCTAACTGTACCTAACTGAATTGGACCACTTGATCTGCACTTCTCTATATTATATGATCTACTGAAGAACTTGAGCAAAAAAAGATAAATAGGAACATATTTCTCACCTTGGAGGTGTTCTTTCGCTGCAATCGTCTTCTAACTTCACTTCCTTTACCTCCTTGGAAACCTGAAATATGCTGAGATGTTAGAAAGGTTCTAATTTGTATATGATGATTCTAAGAAAAGCAATGACATATTCATGATATAGTTTAGCAAAGAAGGTTGCAAATACTTAACTGTCTAGAACATCACAGCATGCACGATAATAAGAATAATGTAAACACTTGGCTTAGTTATAAGCATAGTATACTTCTTATAAACTGAAAGTGGAACTACTCACAATGAAGAAGTATTAGCAGATAGTTTGTCAACTCATGAAATAACATTTTTCAGCCCAAAATGGATGCCATTTTATAACATTGCATAGCATTAGTCGAGACAATGAGCCTTTCAACACTATATAATATTGCCATATAAAATTACAAATTTATGTAACCTGGATTTTTTTGTATGAAACCTAGTCAATGTGACAATATATAAACTCTTGATCTACTAGTTATCAAGTTGAGAAATTGACCGCATATAAGCAAAAGCAATATCGAGACTTGACTAGAGATACTTGTAAAGTTGTAAGTTATATCTTACCGGTGTGCTAATGAAACTGTACTAATTAGGGTTCTTATTATGTTACGGTATATAAATTCTTCTCAATTACTTAGGAAAATTAGTGGATGTCTTACAAATTACAGAGGGAGTTAATACTTTCGGTTTCATAAGAAAAATTCATCAATTAAAGCCCATGCAGCAATATAAATTGTAAAACATCATATATATTCCCATGGACACACCTTTTCAGTAATCACATCATACTAGCATGTCTCACCAAACAGCCATGTAACTACTACAACATGTAGCTCCTCATCATCTTCCTACTATGCATCATCTTCCTACTATACTTGCTGCTCATCTTCAGAACCAAAGAGCAGCAAAAACAGTTGAAGAGAGGCTCACTAGAGGACACTCAAATTTGCTAACCCTAGAACACGGGGAAGAGGGTTGTGGTACTCGCGGGAGGTAGCCTAGGGGAAGGAGGGGAAGGGGGAGAGGTGAGGAATCACTGTGGGATAACGGCTGCCGTAGGAGGGCGCCAAGGCCGAGGAGGCGTGGCGGGCGGCGGCGCCACGAGGAGGAGGCGGCACGTCGAGGAGGAGGCGGCGCACGAGGAGGAGGCGCGTCGAGGAGGAGGCGTGTCGAGCTTGCCACCACCTGGAGCCGGAACCCTAGGGCGTCTGGTGCGCCGCACGGAGGGGACGGAGGGATGGAGTGGCGGCGCTCATGGGGAGGCGGGGCTCGGGGAGGCGGGCGCCGAGGCGAGGAAGGGGAGGGAGGCGGCGTGGGCGGCTGCTGCGGACGGAGGCCAGGACGGCCAGTGCGTGGCGGCTGGACGGAGGCGGCGGACGGCGAGGCGTGGGCGACTCTTGGCTCGTCAGTTAGGGTCGATCGAGGAATTCGGCAAGGGAGGGAGGGAGGCCACAGTGCGAGGGCAGTAGGTGGAGTGGGGGAGGGTTGTAATGGCGCACCTCCCCCTAGTGCGCCATAAGTACGACTATTCTAATGGCACACCTCCCCTCGGTGCGCCATTAGAATTTTGTTTTAATCTAGCCCGACTGGTCAGGTTATATACCACCTAACCCTATCTACATCAGAACCCGCCCACTAGCCCGACTAGTCTGCACGCAACACACACACTAGGAGGTCCTGGGTTCGATTCCGAGCTCCCCAATTTTATTTTTATGCATTGAAAATGCTGTTTGATATTTATTAGTGTTTACATATGTTCAAACTTGTTTAAATCATAAAAGTAATATTTTTTTATAAAAACAGTAATAATTTTTAAAAAAATATGTTCAAATTTTTTATTTGAAAATATTTATGAATATGAAAAAATATTCATATGGGGGGAGGGTGCGGGCGGGTCATGGCCGGCCGGTGGAGCGGGGGAGGGTGCGGTGGGTCGTCGGTGGCGGTGGAGTGGGGGAGGGTGCGGGCCGGGGGTCGGCGGCGGCGGCCGGTGGAGCGGGGGAGGGTGCGGGGGGTGCTCCGCGGCGAGGGGGACCAGATCTGGCGAGGTGGGATAGCGATCGAGATGGAGGGGGATCGGGATCGAGTGTCCATGAAATTTAAAAACATTCATGAGTACAAAAAGTGCCCATGAAATACAATCGAGAAATGAAGGCTACAACTTAAATACAATCGATCTTAGCTAGCTATCTGTTCACAATCTTCTTGCCCTTATTTATCGTAAATGGAGTTCTTCTCCTGAACGGACGTCCTTTAGGTAGGGTGGTCCTGCTTCTTCTTGTGGTGTATGCGATACTTCATCGTCAGCCATGTTCCATCTTCGGTCGCCGTGCTTCGAAGTCTTGCTCATTGGCGACTCCATCCATTAGATGATCTTCCTTTTGCCTCTCCTCACGACAACACGACTGGGCTTTGGCGGGTCGGTAATGAAGAAGCATTGGTCCACTTGGGAAGCCAGTACCCATCGCTCATTTTTCGCGGTGACGTTTGCACCCGCGGTCTTCGATTTGGCTTCGGGTATAACCATGGTGGTGAAATACCGGTCTTCTTTTATGACGCTCTTGGCCCATCTGACACAGAACATCGGGACCTTCTCTCCAGCGTAGCTCAGCTCCCAGATCTCCTCGATCCTTCCGTAGTATCTGTCCTTGTCGTTACCGGTGTAGGATTCCATCGCCGTTACCCGGAGTTCCGATAACCATCGCTCTTCATGTCCATGTCCTCGGTGTAGAATGTGTAGCCGTTGATATCATACGCCTCATAGGTCATCAGGTTGTGCTCGGCGCCCTGTGACAAGGCGAATATGAGTTGTTCTTCCGCGGAAGAATCCTCATGTAAAGGGTACTGACGAAGCTTCTGCTTGAACCAACGCGTGAAACATGAGTTGTGCTCTTTGATTATATCTCCGTCCGTCCTCTGTTGGCCTCGGTGATTGTTCGTCTTCTAACTAAAGGTTTTTTGCTCTACCACCCAAGGATCGACCACGTCTATGTGTTGTAGCGCCACTAGGTTTGCTCTTTCAAAGTCGGCGAGTCGACCTCAAAGTCGACATGCATTTCGCGCGACCATCACGGTGACCCCATCCAATGAGCCTGCCGAGGTGCTGCTGACGAGGCAGACCAACGGGTCCTCGATGCCTAGATAATTCGTGCAGTAGGAGATGCACTCTTGATTGAAAAGCCCCTCGGCTATGCTTCCTTCTCGACGTGACATGTTGCGTGACGTATCCTTTGATGACACCATTCATCCTTTCGAACGGCATCATGCTATGCAGGAACGTCGGCCCGAGTTGGGTGATATCCTCCATGATATGGACCAGCAGATGCACCATAACATCGAAGAATGCCGGCGGGAAGTACATCTCAAGCTCGCATATATCACCACGATCTCTTCCTGTAGCCTTCTAAGTTGCCTCATGCCAACTGACTTCCGAGAGATGACGTCGAAAAAGTTGCATTGTCCAAATAGCGTTTCACGGACGTGCGCGTCCATGATCCCATGGATTGCAACTGGAAGTATCTGCGTCATCAGCACGTGACAGTCGTGAGACTTCATCCTGCTGAACTTCTGCTTCGCTGGGTCTAGGTATCTCGCTTATCTTCCCCACAGAATCAGTAAGGAAGTTTTACTCCTACGTGGCAGGTGAAAAACTGCTCGATCTCCTCCTGACTTAGAGTGAAGCACGCGGGAGGGTAGCCATTTCCGGTCTTCTTGGCCTTTTTGCCTTTGCGACGACTTTCTGTGTCCTCCTTTGCCTCATCATCATCATCATCATTAGCGTGAAGCTCCTCCCTGATGCCCATTGATTTCAAGTCTGCCCTTGCTTTCGGCCCATCTTTGGTCCTCTCTGGCATGTTGAGCAGGGTACCAAGCAGACTCTCGCACACATTCTTCGTGATATGCATGACATCAAGGCTGTGAGGCACATAGTGGATCTTCCAGTACGGCAAGTCCCAGAAAACAGACCTCGTTTTCCATACCTTCAGCAGCGGCTCTGGCGCCTTTCGCTTCTTTCCCGGCTCTGGCGCCTTTTGCTTCTTTCCTGGCAGTGGGCAATCTTTCCAATTTTTTAACAGCTGGTCTATTTCCTCGCCGCTCCTCGTCGCTGGGCGTCTTCGGGTTTCGGTTTCACCATCGAACAGATCCTTGCGTTTCCTCCACGGGTCATCGTCATGAAGCCACCTTGATGTCCCATGAACACGGTTTTCAAGACCGGGATCTCTATCTAGCTGGCGATACGTTGCCAGTCATCCATGCACTGACGATCCGGTAAAATCCATGGACCACCTGCCCGCGAGATATCCGTAATCGAGATAGTCGTGCACCGTCGTGAGCAAGCAAGCGGCTCTCATAGGGAAATATTCTTTACGTGCGGCGTCCACGTATTGGCTGGCGTTTTCCGCAGCGTGTCTAGCTCCTCTTTCAGCAGCCCTAGATACAGACTGATGTCGTTCCGTGGTTGTTTCGGCCCTTCAATTAGCATACTCATGTGAATGTACTTCCTCTTCATGCACAATCAGGGGGGGAAGGTTGTACATCCACACAAACACAGGCCAGGTGTTATGTGTGCTTCTCTGGCTGCCAAACGGATTGACTCCATCGGTGCTCGCGCCCAGCACGATGTTCCTTGGATCCTTCCCAAATTCTGGGTGTTCAAAGTTCAACGCTTGCCACTGGCTCCCATCTCGAGGGTGACTCAGCATCTTGTCTTTTTTATTTATCTCCGGATCATTTGCGTCATCTTCTCGCTTCTTCTCCTCCCTATCCGCGTGCCAACGCAGGAGCTTTGCTACCTTAGGGTCCGCGAAATACCGCTGCTGCATTTAGGAGTGATCGGAAAGTACCACACCACTTTTCGAGGAGCTTTCTTCCTCTTCTTGTATCGAGTGACGCCGCACACCGACATATGCTAGACTCCGCGTGCTCGTCCCGATAAATGATGCAATTGTTCATGCACACATGGTATTTCACGTCACGGTAAATCCAGAGGACACACGATTTTCTTCGCCTCCCTCGAAACTGGTTGGGCACTTGTTCCCCTTGGGAAGGCGTTCGTGCCAGAATGACATGTTCTCGTCGAAGCATGCGTCGGTCATTTTGTATTTTACCTTCATCTCCAGAGCCATGACCGTTACTTTGAGGCGGGTATCCTCGGGCCTGCATCCTTCATACAATGGAGTAACCGCGTCTATCTCCAGTTGATCCAGCTTGGCTTTCTCTCAGGCGGCAGCTCTTGCGTTATCCGTTCGCTTGAGAAGCAGTCTTGAACATGAGGGTCCTGCACCCAGCCCATCGATGGTCCATCGTAAATGCTCCGCCGGCATCTTCATCTTCATGATCATGCCCTTCATCTGCTCCGGCATCTTCCTCATGTCCTGCATCTTCTATATGATGACTGTGTACAGCATCACCGTCGTGATCATGTCCTGGAGATTCTTCGTCTTCTCGCCCGCCCGAGTCTTGCTCATTTCTTGCCGCCCGGCCCCCATGGACGACTTCATAGTCATTGTCGGTGTCAAAACCGGCGGATCTCGGGTAGGGGTTCCCGAACTGTGCGTCTAGGCGGATGGTAACAGGAGGCAAGGAACACGATGTTTTTACCCAGGTTCGGACCCTCTCGATGGAGGTGAAACCCTACTCCTGCTTGATTAATATTGATGATGTGGGTAGTACAAGAGTAGATCTACCACGAGATCAGAGAGGCTAAACCCTAGAAGCTAGCCTATGGTATGATTGTTGTTCGTTCTCTGGGACTAAAACCCTTTGGTTTATATAGACACCGAAGAGGGTTAGGGTTACAGTAGTCGGTTACAATGGTAGGAAATCTACATATCCGTATCGCCAAGCTTGCCTTCCACGCCAAGGAAAGTCCCATCCGGACACGGGACGAAGTCTTCAATCTTGTATCTTCATAGTCCAGAGTCCGGCCAAGGTCATAGTCCGCCATCCGGACACCCCTAATCCAGGACTCCCTCGGTAGCCCTGAACCAGGATTCAATGACGACGAGTCCGGCGCATATTGTCTTCGGCATTGCAAGGCGGGTTCCTCCTCCGAATTCTTCATAGAAGATTTTGAACACAAGGATAGTGTCCGGCTCTGCAAAATAAGTTCCACATACCACCGTAGAGAGAATAATATTTACACAAGTTCAATCTGGCGGACGAATTCATGGCAGTGACATCACACCACGGCCAAGCCTTTATTCGAATCGTTTTCACTGTCCCACCTCAGCGCGTTTTAGCGAGGTGGTTTCCTTGGCACGTCTTGTCAAAGCAGAGATCATGTCCCCTTATTCCGGGATTCTCATCAATACGGGCGTGGGTAACCCAGTGGTGCCCGTTGGCACGCCTCCTCTATCGGCCGGAGTCCCGAACGGTCACGGGGAGGGCTCCTGGTATTCAACCTCTTTATAAAGAGACCAAGGCCCCGCTCCTTTTTCTCAATCTCAATCGAATCCGCCCCTCGCCTCGAGTTCCAACACCCAAAGCTCCAGATTCAGGCGCTTCGGACCTTCGATGATGTCCGGCTCCGACCTTCAAGGCCGGTGGATGCCTTCCTCCGTCACGGAAGAAGACGTCCTAAAGCTAAGAGATGACAGGTATCTAAACGACGAAATCTCGCATAGGCTGCCTGCCCAAGGGCAGGTTATTCCACTCCCAAGCCCGATCAAAGCGTGGTGTTCGCGTCTCACTTCCCTCGGGGCTAGGCTTCCGACGGACCCCTTCGTGAGGGGGCTCATGTTTTATTACGGGCTGGAATTTCCACGACTTGGATCCGGAGTCCATCCTCCACATTTCATCGTTCATCGTCAGACAAGCCTTCCTCCGCATTATCCCTCACTTGGATTATGGCTCAAGACCTTCAAGGTGGAGCCAAGATGATCAAGGGGCAACAGCAGAGTGCGGAGGGGCTGTCATAAGCAAGAATCTTTGAAGCTTCATGGCCCGAGGGCTCTTTTCAAGAGGAGCTCAGTCTATGGCAACAAGAGTGTTTTTATATCCACAGCTCCCAGGGGCACCAAATGGGTGGAGCCACCTGCTTTTCGCTCGGGTCCTCCACCGCGGCTGGCGTCATGGGTCAATAAAGGGCTTGACTGGGGGTCGTCCAAGGACGTGCCCTTGCTGCAGGGCCTTATTCGAGACCTCCTAGAGAGAGAGATCAATCTGGTCGTAGTAGCACAGGTCATGCTGATTAAATAGCATCCTGCCACCAAGCGTCGCCCCCCTCACTTTGTGGGAGTTCAATCCCGGAGGGACCACGAGCTCTCCAACATTTTATGGGCGCAACGCCCGTGGAGATGTACAAACTGTTCTTCGGATCACAAGCAATGTGTCCGGATTTGACCGAGGACGCAGGTCTGAGCTGCAATCGCCCGGATACTCAAGTAAGTAGTCCTGTACCCGGACACGCTATCCGTATATTTGTCATAAACTTGCCCTTAAAAGAGCTGTCCCTTAAACAGGAGTGGATAGCGAAAGCAAAACTGATCAGGTGTCCGGCCCCCCTCCCTGAGACCACGCCGGATCCCGTGTTAACCAGGATGCTGGAGGCTGCGCCTTTGGAAGAAGGCGAAGGGGAACAATGAAGCTACTGCCTCCGCGAAGGAGGTTATCAAGAAAGGAGGGATCGAGAATCCCTCCATGCAAGGGGAGAAGAGGACCGCCTCTGAAGATCCGGAGACCAAGGCCTCAAAGCGGGGGATGAAATTTTCGCCAGAGGGTCCTACGCCGGGACATGCCCCGGCCGCACTATTTCCCCAAGGAGATCAGCCCTCCAGCGAGCCGTAAGTATAGAGGGGAGTTTTAAAATAAGAGACAACCCTGTTGTATTTCTGAAGATGACCGAAATTTTACCTTGTAGTTCGGATCTCAGCCCTTCTCAGCAGAGCTCGTCTTCAGAGGATCTTCGTCCGGAGATGATGGAGAGCGGAACGCCTCCCCCTGCTGTACCGCCTAGCGAGGCGGACGATCCTGAGGTGGCGTCGCGGAGGGTTTCTCCGAACCCGGCAGGGGCGGAGGGCGGTCGCAGGGCCCCCCAAAGCCCTCCGTGTCCGGCCTTCGAAAAAGGCCATCAGACGAGTCCGGCACCTCCTGGTGCACGGTCGATGGAGTTGAAGGATCTGCTCGGGCGAGCGTCTATCTCAGAGGATCACCGTGCATTGATGGGTACGGTGATCGAAAAAAATTCGTCCGCGGAAAGCGGGTTGTACGAGGCAGCCAGGAGTTTACTGACGGGTTTTGAGGTACGTGCAATGATGTACCTTTTGACGGTTCCGCATATATAAGATGCGCCCTGTGTAGATAGTAGCCCCTGAGACTCGGTGTGTTATCAAAAATGACAGCGTGCTAAGGATCATAATCCCAGCTATAATATGTCGCCCTTCCTATGTAGGTGGCGGAGCGTCCGGTGGCTAGCCGGACTGATGAATTTGCCGAACTAAAGCGGAAACTTGATGTGGCGGATGCCGACATCGCGCTTGTCAATAAGCGGCTGACGAGTCACAAGGTATGCAGTTTCTCGCGGACACCTGGTAAGGGAGCTTGATGCCCGTGCCTTACAACATGTATGCTTGATGCGAGATGGTGCCGCTGCCATGGAGAATCTTCGCGGAGCTTGCCCGAGCCAAGGAGCAGGCCAGAAAAAAGTGATGCGGCTGCCTTAAAGGCGTCAAGAGCTAAAAGCGAACAGGCTGCTCACTTTGCCAAGGAAGGAAATGGCGAAATGGCCGTGAAGTTGAAGAATGCTACCGACCGCTGCGATCTTCTTGAAAAAGAAGGTCGAGTGGAGCAAGAGGACCTGAAGAAGGCCACCACCGAGGCCAAGGGTGCTCGCTCTGCGATGAGAGCTATGAAGGAGGAGCTCGTCGGGCGGAGATATCGCGGTGGAAAGCCCTTTCATCTGCGGAGGAAGTTCACGGATCCTAAGTATGCTCAGTTGGACCGGCTGTGGAGTGCGGAGGATGCTTATCACGGACTTGGCGGCGAAAAGCCGCATGACGCGTCGAACACTTCGGAGATCAAAAAGGATCATGAGATGGAAGAGCTTTTTTGGTCGCAGTTCCGTAATCCAGAGCGTCCACTTCCATTAGCCGATCGTTTGGCCGAATGGGCGGAGCTGAATAGATTGTCCGGACTTGCCATGAAGGATGTCGTGACTCATTTGTGGCCGAAAAGGCCCGAGCCGAAGAGTTATTTCGGCTTGGTGCAGCAGTTCCTTGCGCGGTGCCGCATATCAAAGCAATGAGGCAGTCAGCATGCATAGACGGTGCGCGGATGGCTCTTGCCTGTGTCAAGACATACTGGGCGGAGATGAAGGCCACCGATGTTGCATCCCAAGATTCGGACGGAAGCCGAGTGCACTCGAGCACTATTTTCGTGAAGTTCTGCAGGTGCTCGTTTAATAGAGATGCAAGGTTTCGAAGGATATTATGTTCGAATAACATGTATTATTGTGAAACAATGTTTCGATGAAATATAAAAGCTTTTATACTTGTGCCTTCAAGAATTAAAATACCTCACAATGCGGCCCGTTAATGTATATCTGTATATAACCTGAAAGATGGCAGTCTTTGGCTTCAGCCCCCACGCATATAATGCGGGGGTGTTTGCAGAAAGCGCCTTTTCACACTGATCCAACGTCTTGGTCCTACAAAGGAGGTGATAGCGTAGCAAACTAGGCAACCGGACTATAATGCTTTATCACTTTCACTTAGCCATAGGAGTTCGACAGTGGGGCTACTATATAGCCCCTAGGGGCACCGCGCTCACCCGAATTCGAGGCGCGTATGTGCCTGACCGAAGCGCCCTTAAATCATGCGAGGAATTCTAAAGATTCCAGCGGGTCATCGAGTGGTGGACCAGTCTCACGCTATATCATGACAGTTATTTTCGGCTTTCTCTCGAGGTGCTACTTTGGCGAACCGGCACAATCGCGATGAGTTCTCCACAGTGCCGCATTAGCCGATAGAGCGAAAGCGTAAAGGCAGCAAAACACAGGAGCCGGGCAAACCCAACATTTGACCAAAGACATGATTCAGAGCTGATGCATATAAGGCCTAACTCGAGGCGCCGAACACTCCCTAAGGTATTCGGTCTTTATGAAAACGGGCCGAACAACGCCCTTGGTAATAAGCCCCTAGTGTCCAGGTACGTGCAAAATTCTGACGTGGCTTCATGCCAAAAGCATGAGCCTCCTCCTCGGTTATAGCAAGAAAACCGGGGGTGTGTATAAACAAAAGACAGTAAAAAAGGTTTGCGCAGGGTCTTAATCTGAAAAGAATCCTTGCAACGGGTCCCTCTGCACGTCTGCTGTGTCTCCGCGCAGCCGTATCCTCGACGGGTGTAGCACGGTGTTCATCTGTAAAGAGAGGAACTTAGTTGAAAAGATCGTCTAAAATGTACGTTGTATTAAATAAACGAAGTACAATTCAAAAATGAATAAAATTGAGCTTTATTGTCTCTTGTTGTGCATGCGCAGAGCTCCTTGTACGGGGGTATGCGTCTAGTAAGCCCTTGTATGTTTACGCCGGACTTGTCCAGACGTGTCCGGGGTCTGGACGACCTGTCTAAGTGCTTGTATTGGTGGAGCCGGTTTATTGTGTGGCTGTCAAGGCAACCGCACAATTTTCCGGACTCGAGGAACCCTCAATGTTTCCCTTTAACGAGATGATGCCGCGTGGACCTGCATTTTAAGTGTAAGAGATGCATAATGCGGTATTGCGTTAAAGCGGGCGAAGCTTCGGCGTCCCAATAGTGCTTGATAGCTACTTGTAAATGGGGCGAGTTGGAAGGTTAACTTTTCACGGCGGAAGTTGTCAGGTGAGCCGAACACAACTTCTAGCCGTAGGGAGCCCGTACAATGGGCATATGGGCCTGGCATTACCCCTTGAAAGGAAGTGTTGCTGTGGCGAAATTTGGTTGGGTCTATCCCCATTTTGCGGATTGTGTCCTGATATAGCAGGTTTAGATCACTGCCGCCGTCCACTAGGACTTGAGTAAATTGGAGTCCGCCAATTATCGGATCTAATATCAAGGCAGTCCAACCTGCATTCCGTATACTTCTAGAGTAATCTTGATGGTCGAAGGTGATTGGTTTTAACAACCAGTGGCGGGACTCCTCTGGGATAGGCCGTATGGCGCATGCCTCTATAGGCGCCGCTCTATTTTTCCCCTTTGTCACGTAAAGTGAGTTTACTGTTTTGATTTCTTGTGGGAAATTCTTTTATTTTCCGGTGCTCTGCTTGTGGGGTTCGTCATCGTCCTCGCTTGGTGTGTCGAGCCCCTTGTGTTCGGCGTTGAGTTTGCCGGACTGCTTGAAGACCCAACAATCTCTGTGGGTATGGTTTGCAGGCTTCCCGAGTGTACTGTGGATTCGGCATATCTTGTCCAATATTTTGTGTAAGTTGGATAGCTCATCCCTGTTATCCTTAAGGGGCAGCTTTTTACGATTCTGCAGAGAGCTTTTGAATCCGGCGTTGACTGTCGTGCTCTTCGGGCTGTTTCCCTTGGTCCGACGCTGGTCCTTGCTGCGTCGTGGTTTCCGCTTCCATCCCTGACTTCGGATGTACTTGGGTCATTTGGTATCGCATCTTGCCAGCCAGCTATCCTCTCCGCGCAAAAGCGGGTCATGAGGCTTGTTAATGCGGCCATTGTTCTTGGTTTTTCTTGGCGAGGTGTCTGGCGAGCCATTCGTCTCGGACGTTGTGTTTGAAAGCTGCTAAGGCTTCGGCATCTGGACAGTCGACTATTTGATTCTTTTTAGTAAGGAATCTGTTCCAGAATTTCCGGGCTGACTCTCCGGGTTGTTGAGTTATGTGACTTAAATCGTCTGCATCCGGAGGTCGGACATATGTCCCTTGAAAATTTGCCCGAAAAGCATCCTCGAGCTCTTCCCAACTTCCAATGGTGTTTTCGGGAAGGCTTTTAAGCCAATGGCGGGCTGGCCCTTTGAGCTTGATGGGTAAGTATTTTATGGCGTGGAGATCATCTCCTCTAGCCATGTGTATGTGGAGGATGTAATCCTCAATCCGCACTCTAGGGTCTCGTTGTTCCGTTGTATGCCTCTATGTTTACGGGCTTGAATCCCGGCGGGAATTCATAATCCAAAGACCTCATCGGTGAAACATAGGGGGTGTGCGGCACCCCTATATTTAGGTGTACCGTGATGTTCGGATACTTGATGTGTTGCATTGCTTACTAGAGCTTGCTTTCTTGGCCCGTAGATTGATCTAACTGGGCCATCTTTTTGATGCAAATCCCTGTGCGGATCGCGTGCTGGCTTGTGCGCGGCGCCGTTTGCCGCTCTCTGTTTGCCATGGGGTCGTCCATCCGACCGGTTGGCCTCCTTGTTTTTTGATCGCGGGGGCTCTATGGCCTCCTCATCAAATTCGGGCAGTAGTTTTCGCTTTGGGTAGCTCTTTGTTCGGGCGATCGCCGCCAGATTTGTCTCTTGATGTTGAGTACTTTGCTCCATCTGATTCTCGAGTGCATCTTCCGATGTTTTGAGCTTCCGCTTCTGCTTTTTCAGGCTACGTGCGATGGCGGCGAAGCCTTTTGTGGAGGTCTTTCTGCTCCAGCAACTTGTCCGGCGTGAGATCGTCCGGACTGTTATCTTCGCCGGGGACGGGTTGTTTATCCCGGTTGTCCTGTTCGGACGGTTGCTCGATAGCATGTTCGTCGTCCCCCGGTTCGCCCTGCTCTATGGCTGGGTCTGGATGGATGTTGTCTTTGTCGAGGCGGGACTTTGAGCGGCGCTTACGCCGCCGTTTGACTGTTTTCGAGGAATGATCCTTCGTGGCGCCCCGTTGTTCCTCGTCGTCGCTTCCTTTAGGTGTGTCCACCATGTATACATCGTGAGATGAGGTGGTTCTCCGGGCCCTATAGGTGCTGGTTCATGTTCCTCCCCTACATCGTTGTCCATACCGTCGATGTCTTGGTCGAAGTCGAGCATGTCGGTTAAATCATCGGCGGTGGCTCACGAAGTGGGTGGTGGGTGGGCTTTGAATTTCTTCATCGTCGCATCCCAACCTTCCCGACCATAATCCGCCAGGGCTCTCCTGATAAAGAGAGAGACTTTAGTGAATTCAGGATGTCGCCAAAGGGCGAAGTGCCGAAAGATGTCCGCGGCGGTGAATTCCATGATCGGGCGCCAATCGGATTCGATTAGGCGGGCGCGGAAGGCTCGTGGTCCGGGAGGAGTCCGGCACCTTGGAGTCACGAAGCCATAAAGGATCGGTAGGTGTATGGCTCAATCGCCATAGAGATCGCAGCCCCCGAGGCGGTGTCCAGCCACCCGTCCTCGATCGGCGCAGTCGGCTCCGAGCTAAAGGTCGGAGCGGACACTGGTGCGGCCTCCAGGACACTGTTCGGCGGCAGAGCTAGATCATGCCCCACGTGACAGCGCGGCGCGCTTGGCTGTGGCTCGAACCCGTCGAAGATCAAGTCTCCGCGGACGTCAGCCGTGTAGTTCAAACTTCCAAATCTGACCTGATGGTCAGGGGCGTAGCTTTCAATCTGCTCCAGATGGCCAAGCGAATTGGCTTGATTACCAAAAGCCCCGAATCACGAAGATATGTCCGGGAGAAAAGTCTCACCCTGGACCGCATTTGCCGTTGATGATTGGAGGAGCCATCGGGCCTAAAGATGACGACACAGAGGAACTCTCAATGAGAGCACCAATGTCGGTGTCAAAACCGACGGATCTCGGGTAGGGGGTCCCGAACTGTGCGTCTAGGCGGATGGTAACAGGAGGCAAGGGACACGATGTTTTTACCCAGGCTCGGGCCCTCTCGATGGAGGTAAAGGCCTACTCCTGCTTGATTATTATCGATGATGTGGGTAGTACAAGAGTAGATCTACCACGAGATCAGAGAGGCTAAACCCTAGAAGCTAGCCTATGGTATGATTGTTGTTCATCCTACGGACTAAAACCCTCCGGTTTATATAGACATCGAAGAGGGTTAGAGTTACACAGAGTCGGTTACAATGGTAGGAGATCTACATATCCGTATCGCCAAGCTTGCCTTCCACGCCAAGGAAAGTCCCATCCGGACACGGGACGAAGTCTTCAATCTTGTATCTTCATAGTCCAGGAGTCCGGCCAAAGGTCATAGTCCGGCCATCCGGACACCCCCTAATCCAGGCTTCCCTCAGTAATCTTCATCACCTTGCCACCGATAGCCATCCATGAAACCATGCAAGAGCAGGTGGTCCCGCACCTGCCCGGAATCCGGGTCCGCAATAAGGCTCTTCAGCTTGCATTTTCGACACGGACATCTTACCTCCGTCTCGTTCTTTTGAAGCATCTAGGCCTTCATGGAGCTCAAAAACCTATTCACGATGCCTTCGGTCATCGTGCGGACCATGGTCGCCTGCGGGGTAGAGCAAAACGATATTTTAGAACCAAGAAAAAATTTGGCATGACTTTCCCTAAAAATAGGACCAAAAAGAATGCATAGTGCCAAAATTCTCACTGAAACGGAAATGAATCAACATTCCGCAAAATATTGGCAACTATCGCATTTCAAATACCGTACCTGTAAACACAAACATATATGCCACACCACAAACATATGCAACACCACGAACATACATAGATCTAGCTAGGCCACAAAAAGTGCATGTGCACGTTGTTGGAGAGGGAGAACAACATAAAGATAGCTTCCCTCTTGCTTACCTATAAAAAAAAAGGTAATTTAACCACTTAATTTGGATGAATCTATGGTGCAAATGAGGTGAGGAGGAGGAGGCAGCCGAGACAAGTTTGGAGGAGGAGGTGGAGAGAATGAAGTGGGGAAAGTGAGTGGGTAGGTGGGCTGTCCAAAATATCTTGTTGGTCCCAGGTTACTAATGGTGCACCACCTGCAAATGCGCAATTAGTAACCCTGGTTACTAATGACGCACCTACTGCTGGTGCGCCATTGGAAGTTTTGCAAAAAAATAAAAAAAGTATCACAGTGCGCCATTAGTAGTTTAAACTAGTAATGGCGCACCTAGCCGTGATGCGCTATTAGAATCTTTAAAAAAATAAGAAGAAAAAAATTTACTAGTGGCGCACTGTGTGCATAATGCGCCATTAGTATCTTTCACACTGATGGTGCACCTGCACATGGTGCGCCACTGCTATATAGTAGTGGCGCACCACATGACAGGTGCGCCATTAGTAGCCATTCCATCTATAGCCTTTTTTGTAATAGTGCACCCAGCACCACGCCGCCACCTTGCGTCGTCGCCCAAGACGAACAACCGCGCCGCCGCGACGCAGGTCGGGGAAGGAAGCGCCCCGGCGCCCTGGGTGACCCGCCTCACCTGATGGCGCAGGAGGGAAGAGGGCCTCCGCCGCCGCCATCAGCCGCCCGGGGCTTCGCCCGGCGACCTCCTCCAGCGGCGACGGAGGGAGGGGGAGGATGGACGCGCCCGACGGCGGGACTAGGGTTTCCACCCGAGCCGCCGTAGCGGGAGGGCGACGCGGGGGCTCATGGCCCTAGGTAAGCACATTGGTTCGAACTTCGAAAACCCTCATGGAGGATTCCTCGGTCAATGGAGTCCTCGTGGCGGTGACGGTGGCTCCATCTATGTAAAACTGTTGTTGTGTCATTTAATCTTAATAAAGTGACTTTTATTCTAGAAAAACATAGGAGTAGGCAAGTACTGTATACTTGGTCCACAGCTAGTGTACTCCACACTATTCCACTTTCCACAGCTGAATTGAGTAATGAAGGGTCGAGAGCACGCTCGCTGTCATTACTTCAGCAGAGATAACTCTTCCCGCTTCCCCAGCAATCCCTTCGCAACCTGTGCTACCGAGGCAGCGCGCGGCACACCCTCTCTGATCAATGTCAAAGCGACGCATCGTATCGTTCGAAGCGGTACACGAGCAGTCGCCGCCTCGCTGCTTTTGAGTGCACCCAATCAATAAATATCGCACTGCTCCAGTGTCCAGTCCATCGCTCCACAATCATCTTCCGAATTACTCCTCGTCCCCGCTTTCCCCTGCATCCACCACGCTAGCTCTGTGCGCGCGGCTGTTCAACATCCACACCGCCTCCATGGCGACCAAATGCACGGTCCTCACCGGCGCCGTGCGTGCCGTGAAGCTGCTCAAGATTAACAGTTTTCGCCTGGCGTCCAAGACCATGCGCTCGGATGAGTGCCTCAGAACCAGCTGCAACGTCGACGGCTACGACTTCGAAATCCGCTGTTACCCCGCGACAACGTGGGTACAGCTCGAGCTCGTGTTCCTCACCGAAACAACAAGCACCTGCAACGTGAGGGTGAGCTTTGGTTGTCTCCTGGTACACTCGAGGCTGCCGGACAATGGAAATAAAGAAAAGAGCGTGTGGCATGTGTTCAAGCGCCCCAAGGACTGCTCGCCTCGAGTCTCGCTCGTGGACAGAAACTATCTGCTGGAATCGACTCCACCCCAAGCGGACTACCTGACCGTGCAGTGCACCGTCACGGTTCTGAAGGAGCTCTCTGAGAAGCCAACAACGGTGCCCGCCCCGGCATCCAACATGCACAGGCACTTCCGGGAGCTACTGCAGAACGGTACGGGAGCTGACCTCACGTTCCTCGTCTCCGGCAAGGCCTTCGCCGCGCACAAGCTTGTGCTCGCCGCCAGGTCCCCGGTTTTCATGGCCGAGTTCTTCGGCGACATGAAGGAGAAGAGCTCCCGGCGCGTGGAGATCAAGGACATGGAGGCGGCCGTGTTTGGCGCGCTGCTGGAGTTTATCTACACCGACAATGTTCCTGAACTTGAGCAGGAGCTGGAAGCCGTGGCGATGATGGCTCAGCATTTGCTTGCGGCGGCTGACAGGTACGGACTTGACAGGCTCAAAATTATCTGCGAGGGCAAGCTCGTCGGTGGCATCACCGTCGACACGGCGGCAACTACTTTGGCTTTGGCAGAGCAGCACAATTTTCCGCACCTCAAGGAGAAGTGTGTCGAGTTTATCATCAATACTCCTGCCATCCTTGATGCCGTGGTGGCGACCGAGGGGTATAAGCATCTGGAGGCAAGCTGTCCTTCCGCGCTTACCAGCATTGTCATTTCTACGCGTGGGAGAAGGAACTGAAGCCTTGCTAGGCACTAAAGTCCATGTTTTTGGTGCTTTCAGTTTCACCTTCAATGCATGATCTAGCAGAGCTTAGTTAAGGTTGTCTTTGGCCTAATATAATGGTGGCGTTTATGCTACATCTATGTATGCCCGAGTAACTAGTGTGCGCCTCCATTTTCTCCTTGAATTCGATGGATCTTCTTCTTATTTTTATCTTTTTGAGGGAAACATCAGGATATTTTTATTAAATCTTTTAAAAAGAATACAAAAAGTCTCTTAAAGAAAAGAAATAGCTATATACTAGTTTTGTGCCAAATGGTTCTGGATGTGGCAAATCACCCCAAGAAAGATTGCACATCTACAGTTTGTGTTGATCTTGTGCAGAGATGTGATCTTTGTGGCATCGGGTTACCTCCACGATGATACTCGGATTGTGGGATGCACAGCCACGGTGCTCAAGGAACTACCGGTGCCAACCATCCCAGTTAAAGCAGCACCGTCCACGCCATCGTCCAACTTGCACGAGCACTTTGGAGAACTCCTGCGAAGCGGAGCCGGATTTGATGTTGCCTTTCTTGTATCTGGTGAGTCATTCGCCGCGCACAAGCTCGTGCTGGCGGCATTTTTTTTCTTTTTTCCGAAAAGGGAACTCCCCGGCCTCTGCATTAGAACAATGCATACGACCACATTTATTAAAGAGTAAATAAGGTTCAACAAGGTCTTAAAGTCTGCAAACAAAAGCAACGGCTAGCTCACATAGAGCCTCAGCGCCAAAACAAAAAGCCCAAAAGCCACAACCGGTAGGCAAAATAAAAGATAGGTAAACTAATTGTCTATCCTATTACATGACCGCCATCCAAACCGGTTGAAGATATCCCGCGCTACCATCTCCCACCGGACAGATCCAGTAACCAAACGCTCCCTGGCCTCCGTCGGAGTGAGTAAGGACCACATACGGATCAGTGCAGTAGCCCGGAATAAAACCTGCAAAAAATGAATAGTTGTTGTTCTGTTAAAAGCCAAATCATTTCTGCAATTCCAAATTGCCCATAACAACGCACATACTCCTACACGAATGTGTCTAGCTGTTTCGGACTCTATCCCAGCAAGCCATGCCCCGAATAACGTGTTGACCGAAGTCGGAGGAGTAATGTTAAAGGCAATTTGCACAGAGCGCCACAGCCCTCGTGCCAACGGACAGTCAAAAAAGAGATGCTTAATAGTCTCGTCCCGATCACAGAAACTACACCTAGTAGAACCTGTCCAGTTGCGCTTAACTAAATTGTCATTTGTTAAAATTACTTGTTTATGCACAAACCACATAAACACTTTAATCTTCAAAGGGACCTTAACTTTCCAATCCTCTTTGGAACTAGGAATCACAGATATCGATATACATCGATTTAACTGTGAACTCCCCAGATCTAGTAAGCTTCCAACATAACTGATCGGGCTGAGGAGTTATATGAACCTCCATCAGTCTACGGACTAAGTGAAGCCATGCTTCCCATCGATCACCCACAAGCACCCTCCTGAACTGAATGTTGAGAGGAACGGACTGCATAACCGTGGCAACAAGAGCCTCACGACACTGAACAATACGATATAGGGACGGATACTGGGTCGCCAATGGCGTGTCGCCAAGCCACGTATCCTCCCAGAATCGCGTGTTGTTACCATCACCGATAATACACCTCGTTCTGTTAAAGAAGGCAGCTTTGATTCTCATGAGCCCCTTCCAGAACGGCGAATCTGTTGGTCTCAGAGTGACCTGGGATAGGGTCTTGGACTGCAGATATTTACTACGTAAAATCTGTGCCCACGTTGCCTCCGTCTCAGAAGACAACTTAAACAGCCACTTACTGAGCAAGCATCTATTCTTGACTTCAAGATTTTCAATACCAAGGCCCCCCTGGTCCTTTGGTCGATAGATAATATCCCATTTGGCAAGTCTGTACTTCCTCTTAAGCTCATCACTCTGCCAAAAGAATCGAGATCGATAGAAGTCCAGCCTTTTCCTAACCCCAACTGGGACCTCAAAGAAGGATAAGAGGAACATAGGTAAACTCGTGAGCACCGAGTTAATAAGAATCAACCGGCCTCCATAAGACATGAGTTTTCCTTTCCAGCAACTCAGTTTCTTCTCAAACCGATCCTCGATGCACTTCCACTCGCTGTTTGTTAGCTTACGATGGTGAATGGGAATACCGAGATACGTGAAAGGTAAAGCCCCCACTTCACAACCAAACAATTGTCTATAAGCCTCTTGTTCGTCTTTGGCTCTACCAAAGCAGAACAGCTCGCTTTTATGGAAATTAATCTTCAGCCCCGTCAATTGTTCAAATAAGCATAACACTAACTTCATGTTTCTCGCTTTTGCCAAATCGTGTTCCATGAAAATGATTGTATCATCAGCGTATTGCAGAATGGACAAACCACCATCAACTAGATGAGGCACCAAGCCATCCACCTGACCGGCCTCCTTTGCCCTCCCAATCAGGATCGCCAACATATCAACCACAATATTGAACAAAATTGGCGACATAGGATCGCCTTGTCTCAGGCCCTTGTGTATTTGGAAATAATGATCTATGTCGTCATTTACTTTAATTCCAACACTCCCTTTTTGCATGAATGCTTCCACCTGGCGTCGCCAAGCTTCATCAAAGCCCTTCATGCGTAAAGCCTGTTGAAGGAACGGTCATTTGACTTTATCATAAGCCTTCTCGAAATCCACTTTGAAAATAACACCATCAAGTTTTTTCGTGTGAATCTTATGGAGCGTTTTCATGAAGCGTTTTTTCGTGCTGGCGGCATGGTCCCCGGTTTTCATGAACAAGTTCTTTCAGATTTTGTTTTGAGGGCTGAAAAACTCTGCAATAAGCATCTGTTAATGGCACTAATCTGCACGCCACCCCTGCTATTTACACCACTGTACATATCCATCCCCCACATTGGCATGTGGAGCAAAGAGATCGGTTTTTCCACCCATTTTCAGAAAAATGTTCCATGCCGAGCACCCGCATCTACAGTGCTCGGCGAAGGCAGATATGCACTCGGCACATGGTTTTCCGAATGGCATTACCAAAGGTAATGCTTAACTAGTGATTTTGATACTCCCAATACGTATCGTGGAGCTCGGCGGAGGGCGTTGCGTGGGCATTGCGTCGTTGACAGGCTATAAGAACTCTTGTAATCCTTGTGTGTATGGCTGTGCCAGCTAGTTGGATAGTGGAAAACAGCGTCCGTGCGCCAAGGTGTTTAAGCGCCGGGAAAATCCGCTGATGTCTCCTCTTTCTTCTACCTTCGTTCGTGCGGGTGAGAGAGAGCGAGAGGGAGCTGGGCACCAGCGCAGGGAGCAAGCTAGGGCTTGGCGCCAACAATTGGTATCATGAGCTGGTTCATCTTGGGCGTCGTTCTCCTTGCCGAAGGCGTGCCGGCGGTGGCGGAGTTCGCTGGCGGCTGCGCGATGCTCCGGGCTGTGTGTCGGTCTATGGAGGTGCGCGGCGCGGCGAGGAGGCCGCGGTGGCTGCGGCGGCACGGTGAGGAGGCCACGGAGGACCTCCGTGGTGGCGGCTTCAACGACACACAACGGCATGGCGGCATGGAGGTGCTGCGCTGCGGTTGAGGCCGCAGCGATGCAGGGCAATAAGCCACGGCGGTGAGCCGGGCGCGACCGGTGCGTGTTATGGGTGCGTACTGGACGCGTCGGGCGCGCCGGGACCGCGGGCGCGCGTACGAGAGTGCGGTTAACGTTGGGAGGAGGCGTGTGTCGCCGTTATGCTCGAGTCTGTGCTCGAGTTCGGCTACATCCTTCCGGCGTTTGTCATTGGAGTTCGCGTCGGAGCGCGACGGGTAAACCGACCGGGGAGTGCGGGGCGTGGCGAATGCAGTGGAGGAGTGACCGTGTCGGGGCGCTGGACATGCTATAAGAACTCTTGTAATCCTTGTGTGTATGGCAGTGCCAGCTAGTTGGATAATGGAAAACGGCGTCTGTGCGCCGAGGCGTTTGAGCGCCGGGAAAATCCACTGATGTCTCCTCTTTCTTCTACCTTTGTTCGAGTGAGAGAGAGCGAGAGGGAGCTGAGCACCGGCGCAGAGAGCAAGCTAGGGCTCGGCGCCAACAACACGTACTGATTAGTAAGGAAATCTCACCTTCGCCGCTCAGGAAATGGGAAGGGCCCAATACTGTAGCTCGTTTCATTATTTTTTTTTCCTTTGTACTTTTTGTAACGGTTATTTACATGTTTTCTTCCGGGTTTTTTGTGACATGCAAACCGGGTCCATCCCGTAGGGTGACGGTTAGCGTTTGGAAAGCGGTGATTTCGGAGGCGATTAGGTCTCCGGCGTCCCTGTCCTTCGTCTAGTGCTAGCCCGCCGTTCTCGTCGAGATCTCCTTCGGCGACTAAGATCCAAACCCTTCTGTTCTCTGTCCCTTGTCCTCCAGGACAGGGGGTGAGCCCATCCCAACCCACGAAACAGCCTTCCGCGCGATCTGGGGCGTGCGATCGTAAACCACCAAAGTCCTAGACGTGACCAGACAACTGCGAAGATGGAAAAATGGCGGGGCTGCTGGAGAACCTGCGGCTGTCGGAGAGGAGAGGAAGGGGGTAAAGATCAGGAGAGATGCGCAAGGAAAACGGAAGGAGACGGAGATCTGGGCGATCGGGAAGGTCATGTCAGAGAAGCTGGCGCACCCAGATGCGATCTGTAACTCTTTGGGGAAGGTCTGGAGCCCCATCCACGGAGTGGAGTGCAAGGAGTTGGGCGACAACATATTCATGTTCATCTTCAACTAGGAGAGGGAGAGGAGAAAGGCCCTGGATGACGGTCCGTGGATGTTTGACAACGACCTGGTGGTGATGGAGGAGTTTGTATCGAGGAAGCGGATTGAAGATTATGAGTTCAAGGAAATACCAATTTGGATTAGGGTTTATGGGTTGCCACCGGGTGATATGGATGAAGACACTGATGAGATGATCGGGAATATGGTGGGAGAGTTCGTAGAAGCTGATACTGGAGCGGATGGAAGGGCTATTGGCAAATATCTCAGAGTGAAGGTACGCCTCCAAATTGGGAAGCCATTGATGAGGGGTTTTAGACTTGACACAAGCCAGGGGGATGAAGGAAGCGAGGAGGAAGATAACCGGGTAGAGGCGGGCAAGAGGCCAGAGAAGAGTAAGAATGAGGAGGAGAAGGACCCATGGTGCCATTTTGAATATGAATACCTACCAGATTTTTGTTACATCTGCGGTATGCTGGGCCACCTTGACCGGGACCGCTCGATCAAGCTTAAGAAAGGAGAGAGGGCACAGTTTGGTAGGTGGATGAAGGCGGACATGGGCGTGAGGAGAGGAGGGGTGCCAGATGGGACATGGCGGAGCTCTTCGCGGGGCAGCAGTGGGAGTCATGCATATGGCTTTGGGCACCCTGGTGCTCGGTCGGGCAGCGACAGTCTATCTTGGAGGAAGGAGGGGAGCAAGTCTGGTGGAGGGGGCAATGTGGAGAAGGGCACGGAGGTGACTAGCCCGATTAAGGCAAAAAAGGCTGGGGGTAAGGAGGGTACCGTGAGGAAGATCACGTTCAGCGACAAAGTTACGGATGTGCAAGAGGGGGAGGCCACACCAAAGGACATGGAGCTTCAGGGAAGGGTGCGATGAAGGAGGCGGCTGGGGATATGGAGGTTGAGGCGCTGGGAAGTATAGTGCATGAGGAAGAGAAGGCGAAGGGTGGGAAGCTGACCATGATGCGGAAATATAAGGGCCAGAAGGAGGCTAAAGATAGGGAGCCAGGCAAATTCAGGAGGAGGGAGCGAGCACGGAGGGAGGATGTAGGAGGGGGGGTCTCAGGAGGATATAGGAGGGAGAAGGAAGGGATCATGTGCGGAGGAGGAGACGGAGATTGAGGAGAGCAGGTCAGCTAAAAGAGAACGTAGGATGGAGCTGACGATCGAGGAGAACCGTGTCGGGTCCGAAAACAACAACACATTGGCCGGGCTGCAGGAGCAGCCCCGCCGGGAGCAATGAAACTAATAAGTTGGAACTGCCGGGGGTTGGGGAACGGCCCGGCAGTTCGTGCGCTCCTGGACATTGGGAGGAAGGAGGACCCCGATATTTTGTTTTTGGCTGAGACTAGAATGACGGAGGAGGAGATGGAATGGCTGAGGTGGAAGCTAGGGCTCGCTAGCATGGTGGCTTGGAATCCGGAGGGGAGGAGCAGGGGGGTGGCGTTGTTCTGGAGAAGAGGGGTGGATGTTACCTTGAGGTCGATGGGGAGGAGGCATATAGATGCAGATGTTATGGATAAGAAGGGGGTCCGGAGGCTTAGTGGGGTGTACGGGGAGTCACAATGGGAGAGGAAAGTGGAGACCTGGAGGGTTCTACGCACACTCAAGCAACAACACCAAGAGGGGAGGGCATGGCTGTGTCTTGGAGACTTCAATGAAATTTTGAGCAACGATGAGAAGGTGGGAGGAGTAACGAGAGGCCAAGCTTACATGGACCATTTCCGGGAGGCTCTATCTTTCTGCGAACTTCAAGATTTAGGTTTTGAAGGTGACATGTTTACTTGGCGGAACCATAGTGAAGACAGTGCAAATTACATCTGCGAGAGGCTGGACCGGGCAGTGGCAAATGATGGCTGGTGTACTCAGTTTCCTGATTTTCGGGTAGTTAATGGAGACCCGAGGCACTCCGATCACAGGCCGGTGATCGTGGCAACAGAACAAGGATATGCAGAGACGGGGACCCGTGATACTACCTTCCGTTTCGAGGCATGGTGGCTGCAGGAGGATGGATATGATGAAGTTATTAAGACTGCATGGGAGGAAAGCTGGGCGGAAGGGGCGGGAGAGGTGTCAAGGGCGTTGGCGGGAGTGGCACGAAGACTAACAAAATGGAACAAGGAAGTTGTGGGCGAGCTAGGAGCGAGGCTGAAGAAGGCAAACTGTGAGCTGGAGAAATGGCGACGGCGTGGGATTTCAGAAGAGAAAGTGAAGGAGGAGGCACGGTGGAGAGGAGAGGTAGCACGCCTAGAGGAAATAATCCATATAAAGTGGATACAGAGAGCGCACGTATGGTGGTTGAAGGAGTGGGGGAGGAACACTAAGTTTCTGCATAAGTGTGCTATCGCGAGGAAGAAGAATAACAAAATTAAGGAGTTGAGGAGGGATGATGGCTCGGTGGTGGCGGAGGGACCCGAGATGGCTAACTACGTGCGTTCTTTTTTTCAGGACTTGTTTACCTCAAAACGAAGCACCAGATCGTCGGAGTTGGTGCAAAGTGTCCAGCCGCGGGTTACACCGCAAATGAACGAGTGCCTTATGAAAGAGTTCACAAAAGAGGAGATAGAAGTAGCCCTCGATCAGATTGGCGATCTGAAGGCACCTGGACCTGATGGTATGCCATCGTTGGTGTATAAAAAACACTAGAGCATGATGGGAGGAAGGATTGTGGAGGAGGTGCTGCATGTGTTGAATGGTGGACAGATGCCGGAAGGGTGGAACGATACATATGTGGTGTTGATACCAAAGGTGAAGAACCCCAGCAGGATAAAGGACTTGAGGCCTATAAGTTTGTCCAATGTTCTGTACAAGATTGTCTCAAAGGTGTTGGCTAACCGACTAAAGATCATCTTGCCCGAGGTGATCTCAGACAACCAAAGTGCGTTCGTGCCGGGGCGCTTGATAACAGACAATGTGCTTATTGCATACGAGCTTACCCACATGCTGCTGAACAAAAGAAAAAGAAAAGAGGGCTATGCAGCGATCAAGGCTGATATGAGCAAGGCGTACGACCCGGTTGAATGGAGCTTTCTCAAGCTGATGATGGAGAGGTTGGGTTTCTGCAATGCATGGGTTGGGCTGATAACGAAATGCGTCACTACCGTTCGGTACCAAATAAAGGTTAATGGCAGCATCACGGAGCAGTTCGTGCCTACCCTGGGGCTGCGCCAAGGGGATCCCCTCTCACCGTATCTGTCCGTCGTTTGTGCAGAGGGCCTATCTGCGCTATTGCAAGCGGCTGAGAGAGAAGGGAGGCTGGGGGGTGTTCGAGTATGTCAGGGGCTCCGGCCATTTCCCACTTATTTTTCGCAGACGACTCGGTCCTAATGATCAAGGCCAACAGTACTGAGGCGAACGAACTGAAGCGAATACTTGACTTGTATGAAGAATGCTCGGGACAGTGCATCAACAAGGAGAAGAGTGCCATCATGTTCAGTGCAAATACACGGGTGGAACAAAAGGAAGATGTGAAGAGGGGCGTTGGTATTTCATGTGAAACCTGGAATGAACGCTACCTCGGACTACCAATGTATGTGGGACGATCTCGCAAGCAAGTATTTACATACTTGAAGGATGCAGTTTGGCGACGAATGCAAGGATGGAAGGAACGGCTCCTGGACAAGGTGGGAAAGGAAGTGCTTGTGAAGGCTGTGGCCCAAGCCATCCCGACTTATGCCATGTCTTGCTTCTACCTGACAAAAACCCTTTGTGATGAGATAAGCTCGCTCATTGCAAAATTTTGGTGGAGTCAGCAAGATAACGAGTCCAAAATACATTGGATTGGATGGCCAAAACTGACGAAAGCCAAGGCGCAGGGAGGCCTAGGCTTCAGAGACATACATTCCTTCAATCTAGCGAAGCTATCCAGGCATGATATGGCGGCTGATCCAGAAACCAGAGAGCCTGTGTGCCCAAGTGCTGAGGGCCAAGTATTATTCGGACGGCAATATCCTGAGTGCAGCACCGAGGGACGACATTTCCTATACTTGGAGGAGCCTCCTTCATGGACTGGAGCTGGTCAGACACGGCTACATATGGCGTATTGGCGATGGGCAGCAGGTCGATATCTGGGAGGACCCATGGCTTTCAAAAGCTTAGACGCGGCGGGTGCAAACACAAAGGAATGGAGTTCTGATCAACAAAGTGCATGAACTTATAAACCCCACCAATGGGAAATGGGATGAGCAGCTGGTACGGGATATCTTTGTCCCAGAAGATGCCAATCTGATCCTTGCGATCCCTTTGCGGGAAGGCATGCAGGATTTTATCGCGTGGCACTATGACGAGAAGGGCATGCATTTAGTAAAGCAAGCGTATAAACTACAGGTGAAGATGCAGGAGATAGCAAGTGGAGTTGAGGCAGGCCGGAGTGGAGAATTGCATGGCTCTCTCAATGCGTGTGAGAATACGTACTGGAGCCGGATATGGAAGATGCCGTGCCAGAGCAAGGTCAGAATGTTCACATGGCGTTTAGCCCACAACTCGCTAGCCACACGCGCCAATCTAGAGACCAGAGGGATGGTTATCGAAGACACTCGCTGTCTTCTGTGTGCGCGCAACGTCGAGGATGGTGGCCACCTTTTTATTCGGTGCAAGGAAGTTAAAGAGGTGTGCCGAGCGATGGGGAAGGAAGCTGTCAGGATGGAATTGGAGAGATACACCTCGATAGGGGATGTAATGGATCACTTGTGGTCACTGAAAATGGAGGATAGAGTGCAGATTTTGTACTTCTGGTGGGAGTGGTGGAACGAGAGGAACCGTGTGAGGAAGAACGAAGGCAGAACACGGGCAGCGGAGATAGTGCACCGGACGAAGATGGCCACCATGGAGTACTGGGAGATTCTGGGGAAGAAGGAGAAGCACTCGCCAAGGGAGAAGACCAAATGGCAGGCACATGAAGCGGATGTACTGAAGTTTAACATTGATGGTGCCTTCGTGCCAGGAAGCTCGCACTCCGAGTGGGGAGTGGTGGCCCGGGATCATACTGGAGACGTAGTAGCTTGCATGGCAGGGAGGAATGAGCATGTCCATGATGCATTCGCAGCTGAGCTACGAGCGGCCGAGGGCGCGGTGGAACTGGCTGCCCATCTTGGGGCGATCCGGATCAGCATCGAAACTGATTCACAGCTTCTCCAGGCGGCCCTTACCCAGAAGGAGACAAGCTTTTCAGCGTATGCCTCGGCCCTAGATGACCTGAAGATCCAAATGAGGCTATGGTTCTCCAAGTGTGATGTAATTGCATGCAGACGGGAGGCCAACGGTGCTGCGCATGAACTCGCTACGCTAGGATATGCATGTAATGTGAATGAACCCATCATATGGGATGTCAATGTTCCGCCATCTGTGGCTGGAATTGTTTTAGGCGATATGCCTAACCTGGTTGCGTAATAAAGCGTTTTGCTTTGACCCTCAAAAAAAGAATTAGTTACTTCGCTGTAGTCGCCCCCAAAAAATAACTTGATGGGAGTATGAGCTTTGATTAAGCCAAATGAACCGGCCATTATCTGGTTGGTAGGATTTCACGGGTAGGTGCATGCTCGCTCATGTGAGCTTTGAGTTCACGGTCTACCCTTTATGCTTGTAGCGTCACGACTCACCAACCACGTTGATATCTATATATAATCCTTTTTAGTAATACTTTTTTTTTGAGAATTCATTTGTAATACATTGCCATTTGCCAGGACCGTAACTTTATTGCCGTGGATGATACATATATGTTGCCATAAATAAAATACACAACCAATGGGAATCAAAAGAATGGATTGAACCAGAAAAACCATATGATTATTGAAGAAATCCGCACACCGCCAGGGGCAAAGGTTCTCTTCTTCGTTGGATCGACCTTGTTCATGCATTTATACTACTTGTTTAGTAGAGAGGATGGGTGGCGATGCTGCACTTCTTCCTGATGCCGCCCTTGCTGCCGGCGGGCATGGACAGCTTGCTGAGCTTGAGCAGGGAGTCGGCGAAGTCCCCGTCCCAGAGTGTGGCGTTGTCGGCGTACTCGTGGACGTGACCCCTCGCCTCGGTGTGGGTCATGAGCTGCCAGTCGGAGTTGAAGCTGACGATCCTGGCGAGGTTGTTGTGGTAGAAGGTGTTGTCGAGGAAGTCGCTGATCTTGCGCACCCGGCTGGTGAACCCGGGCATGAACCTGGCGACCGTCTCGTAGTCCTCGTCGCGGACGTTGTTGACGACGGCCGGGTTGGCGCCCTGGTGGCACTTGTGGTTGAGCAGGTTGCGGTAGGCCGGGTTGATCTGCTCTGGTGGCGCGGTGAGGCGGTCGGTGAAGGAGGAGCAGTGGCCGACGCCGATGGAGTGCGCGCCAGACAGGATGACCAGCTCTTCCACGTCGAAGTCCTTGCGGGCGAAGTTGTCGATCAGCTGCTGCACCGTGAAGGTGGAGTCCGGGAGCTCCGCCTGGGCCTCGGCGGCCGAGGAGACGAGGCCGTCAAGGCGCCCGGCGGGGACGTCGAAGTGTATGTTCCCGTTACTGAGGGCGCTGGCCGCGTCCCGGGCCGCGTAGATGAGGATGTCGGAGCAGGACACCACGCCGGGGCACCTGTCCTCGACGGCCGCCTTGATCTCCTCCAGGAGGTCGAAGGCCGCCAGCCCGATGTTCACCGGCGCCTCCTTCTCCGGGTGAGGGTTCTCGGGGGACGCGTCAAGGAGGACAGAGGCATCGCAACCCTGCATGCATGCATATCATCGTTATATCGTTATATTATGCAATATGGACCTAACTATCCAGTGAACGTCATATTTTAGTCATGGCAAAATGAACATTTATCATGGCATTTTTGTTTGCCGAGTATGACAATTGGCGAGCATTGCTAATCCGTCTCGGTTCATTTTTGCCAAGAACTTGGCGTGCTTGCGAACTAAATTTGTGCTGCGCACGTCAATTTTATAGACACGTATGTCGACCACATAAGCTCCGTGCACGAAATGTACGTACCCTAACGAAGCAATCGTGGAAGAGGAGGCGGACGAGGGCGGCACCGGCGCGGCGGTTGGTCTTGAGCGCCCTCCTGACATGCCACTGGACGACGTTCTCCACGCCCCTGCATTTCTTGTCGTAGTACCCGACCACCAGCTCGCCGGCCTCCGCCGGGGCGGCGAGGAGCGCGACCTGGACGGCCACAAGGGCACACAAGAGAACCACTGCGAGCCTCATGTTTCCTGGACTATCGAAGCTAGAGAAGCTTTGGCTTGGCTTAGCTTAGCTAGCTGCTGCTTGGTGAGATGATGTGATGCTGGGCTCAAGGTTCGACGGGGGTATATAACGGCGGCTTCGGCTAGTTTTCTAACGGTGGATGCGTGGTTTTCCGGACCTATTTTTATTCGAAGGAACGGTTCATATGCATGATTGAGTACAGCACCGAGCCACCGATAATGAGAGCCCAACAGGAATGTACCAACGATTGTTATTTCATTTTGGTAAACCATGTACTACCAGCGACTTTGAAAATGTGATCCTGTGGTGATATAAATAATACTATCTGCACGGGGTATTGCTGATCTGGTTACACGAAGATGCAATATATACATATGAGTACACTACACACCAGAACACCACTTGACCACTACACATCGATGATCGATCCAATTATCGATCACGGTGTACAACCATCCAAACACCAGTGACCTGGTTCGGACCTTCCGTTCTGTATGCATGTGGAAATGATATATAGGAATATATATCTCGACCTCTCGGATATTATTGATTGATCTAAACGGTACATTTCATCTATCATCAGCCAATGAACAAGACAAGGCTACTACTAAGAACCAGAACGGAAGCTATCAACGGAGTGTTGCAACGTCGCAATCATGCATGCGTAAAGAACAAAGGGGTCGAAAAGGTAATCACGGAGAGTGTCGGCTAGGCCGTCGTCCTACTCCTACCCAACCGATCCCCATGTTGGTACTTTGACTCGCGAGAATCCCGTTTATCCTCTTAAGTCTTAACAAAGAACACACATGCACACGCGGCAACCTCCATCTTCTCATCAACAATCCCCGCACTGTGCCATACGTTCGTTCTCGCTGCTCACGCAACGTAAATCACTTGTTTTACACCGTTCAACTAACCTCGTCGTGCATATGATATGGCACAGGAAACAAGGGAATAAACAAGCTGCCACATGCGCCGGATATATGTGCCGATCGTGCGCACCTACCACATGCCGCCACCCTACAAGTCTTCGACCGAAGAGACGAACACAGAGCCTTCTTGCCCTACTTTATTTCAGTTCCAGCTCGAAGATGAGAAATGTATTCGAGTTGAGTAGAACTAGCTATACAAGGAACACGCCACTGGCCCAACTTCCATGTATTAATCGGTAGCTGTTCCCGTAAGCGCACATGCCAGCACGTACCTTATCCTACTTTCCCGTGTTAGTTTTGTATGAGGAGTGTGGTAGCCACTCGCTGTTATTCCAGTTCCACCTATCCACGCTCTCACTTTCAGAAACAAGGATACTCTTAACAGGATGATGTTACAGCGCGTGGCACGTAGTTTTTTCCGTTGACGTGATGAAGCACAAGTAGTTGAAGCCACAACTGTCATACTGATTCTGTGAATTTTGGATCGAGACTTGTAGACGGTAATGACATGGCAGGTTCTAAGTGGACCGAAACATCACGAAGGTTTCTTCCGAATACTATAGTTCTTTTGGAAGGTTTAGCCTATTTAAACAACTACTTTACTCAGGTGCTATCCAGCTCATCGTGCAAAGCATACGCCGTGGACAGCTATGTTTTTCGAGAAGAAGGAAAAGAAACAGGGCAAGCCTCCTAGCCACTTGCACACAACATATCTCTCCTTTTTCATGGTAAATATGTGTCTTATTTATGTAATAAAGATTAAGCTACAAGCCACGTAAACACCGACTTAGCATACTACACACGAGTGTGCTCTATACACTATACCTTTGGTATTTTATTTTAGAAAGGAGGATGACCCCCGGCCTCTGCATCTGGGAGATGCATGCGGTCATTTTATTAATTATTCTGAGGACCTTACAAAGTAGAACAACAATATCACTGAATCCGCCATCTTGGCAACATCTGCTGCTACTCATATTCAAATGATGAAGGGATGCAAACTGGGCCACATACCCAGACCTCTCACCTAAGCTTAACATCTAAAGCCGGAGGCCCCGACCGAGCCATCTGCCAGGTCCGGGGCTCAAACCGGTCCGACGCACTCACATGTGTCGCCGCCGCCGCCTTCCGCTGGCCCATCTTCAGAGCAGATTGAGGTGACAACCTTGGCAGGTCCTCCGCCATCGGCGCCACCACGACGCCAAACGACGACCTCCACCTCCGCGAGCCTTGGCAGGTCCTCCGTCATGGACGCCACCACGGCGCCAGCCGACGACCTCCACCTACGCGAGTCCATCTCCAAGCAACAGACGTAAATCCATGCTAGGATAGGGCCGCACCACCGCTATGGCCCATCACCCACAAGCGCCACCCAACCCCAAGGTTCCCAAAGCGGTGCTTTCAAGAAAGGAAGGGTGCCGTGAGCGCCGCCGCCGCCCAACAAAGTTAGGGCTTTCGCCCGGGAGACCTAGGGAAATGTGAAGTGAGAAGATCAGTCCATACCGACACCTCCAAGGAGGGGAATAGCGCCCTCAGGCGTCGTCGTCAGTCTTGAGATCATGGCCGGCCAGGATTTCGCCCGAACTAGATCTCCATCACTAGCAGCGCCAACTGGCGACCAAGAGGAAGCGCGGCCCGACCAGACTGGCCCGCACGCCGAACAGAGGAGGAGGGGAGGCGCGGCGCCAGATCGCGCGCACCGGCAGCCGCAGAAGCCGCCAACGACCGCATGATCCCGCCGCCCACGCGGCCAGGACACCAGATCCACTGTCCGCACGGCTGCTAGCCGGCCGTGCCTTGCCAATGAAGCCGCCGCTTAAGATCCGGGGTTCCCCACGCAGAAGTAGGGCAACCGAGCCTCCCCCCCCCCCTCACCATCCATGGCGCCACAGGCTTGCCCGGCGGCTGCCTCAGGCGGCGGTGAGGAGGTGGGACGAGGTGGGGAGGGGGGCGCGGCGGCGCGGCTAGGGTTCCCCCGCCGCCGCCGGCGGAGGCGACGCGGAGGTTGCAAGAGGAGCGCCGCGGAGAGGAGTCTTGCAGGTATACCTTTGGTATGGCTGCAGAGAGACGACCGAGGAGTTGCAGGTCGCCGGAAGATGGACCCGAGGGACCGATTAAACACAATCTAATCTACCGAAACGCCTAATAATCAGGATATATATTACAACTCGTTAACCATACTTTTATATAATCAAAAATCGAAGACAGCGATCACAGCTGTTCTTATCTCGACCTAGATAGCGACTTGAACAACTCTGTCTCTCTCTCTCTCTCTCCCCGAAGTTTTCTCTCGTTTTATTTTACAAAGGTTAGGACCACTTTTCCAAATACAGCAAAAAAGTCACAGTTTACAGTTCCAGGAATACCACAGTTTATAAAAACTTCAGTTTTTATTTGCTCCAAACGCATCAAAGTATTCAAAATCGCGGTCTATAAAAAACCAAGTCTGACGTCACTTTTTTTATGCATCCGAGCGAACTCTCCATTTACCATTCGATAGTTTATACGAATCTTGGTGAACAGGTCCTGCCACGTCATCTGTTTCATTCGCTCGTTCCAAGTTTTCTCAGCATGAACAACATGGAGCGAGTACAACCTTTTTTTAAAACAAAGACGTCAGACGCGTCTGGTTTTAAATTAATAAAGTCACAACAGGCAGCGTAACATCACACCAAGTCTTAATATAACATCACAGGCCGTCCCGGCCTATGTAGAAGGATCACCAAAGAGGTTCAGGCGCGACTTAACAAACCACTAGCGGATTACAGGGCACAGTCCGTGCAGAGCGCGCAGGCTCGTCAAGCATCAAAAGGGACCATGGTCACACGCCATAGTCAAGGCTCCCTAGCCATCACGTACACTTGTAGCAGGCGTTGTTGAGCGGTCTTGATCAGCTCAGCATCCCTGCGCCTCCCCAACGGACTCCACTGCTGCAATAGGAGGTTGCATTTGAAGATAATGTTAGCCGGATGCGAAGGGAAGCAACCCTCGATAGTGAATTTGTTCCTAATTAACCACATACCCCAGAGTAGTGCCCCTACACAACTCCACATAACCCGTTTTGCACGCCCGTGAATCGTATCTAGAAGTTGGGTTAGCTCCGCGGCCGATCTGGGGTCCCATTGGACACCAGCCATGTCCGGACCCCGCCCATGCAAATCTTGCAAGAGAAAAAGTGAAGAACACATGGTTGGCATCCTCTGGAGCCCCACAAAGCGCGCATGGTCCGGTGGCCGGCCCGTTGTGTTTGGCCACATTTAAGGAGGTAGGCAACTTATCACGGAATAGTTGCCACATGAAGAGTTTGATCTTCAGGGGCAACCGCGCTTTCCACAACCCCGCAATCGCATGATGCGCCGTCCCTCGACACAGCTTGCGGTACAAGGAATTAACCGTAAACTTCCCGGAACTGGCGAGCGCCCAGCTCACCGTGTCCGGTTCGTCCGCAAGGTTGATTGGTTCAATGAGTTGCAACATAGCCGCTAAACTATTCTGCTCTTGCCCATTTAGTTCCCGTTTGAAGTAGATCACAGGTGGTGTCGACGCGAGTGCTTCCGCCACCATGATTGCTGGGTCCACCGCTAGCTCGAACAAATCCCGGAATTCAGCCCAAAGAGGTTGAGCCCCTATCCACAGATACGTCCAGAAGCGGGCCGAGCGTCCGTTCCCAATGGCAAATTTCGCCCCCATGGAAAATGCCGGTTTGACCGACTGCAGATCGTTCCAGAAGGGGGAGCCCCTTGTCCTCCCTTCGAAGAAGTTGCCATCAGGAAAATACTTGGCCTTGAGGAGATCAACCCACAGGCCGGTTGCCCCTTGGGCAATTTTTCAGATCCATTTACACATCAAAGCGATGTTTAAAAGTCTGGAGTTGGTGATCCCAAGGCCCCCCAAGGCCTTGGGTCGGCACACCCAGGCCCATTTAACCATATGATACTTACGGTTTGGGCCGGTTCCTTCTGTCGGTGTCAAAACCGGCGGATCTCGGGTAGGGGGTCCCGAACTGTGCGCCTAAGGTGGATGGTAACAGGAGGCAAGGGACACGATGTTTACCCAGGTTCGGGCCCTCTCTATGGAGGTAATACCCTACTTCCTGCTTGATTGATCTTGATGAATATGAGTATTACAAGAGTTGATCTACCATGAGATCATAGAGGCTAAACCCTAGAAGCTAGCCTATGGTATGATTGTTGTATATCCTATCGACTAGCCTGGCCTCGGTTTATATAATGCACCAGAGGCCTAGGATAACAAGAGTCCTAGCCGAATACGCCGGTGGGGAGGAGTCCTTGTCTTGATCGCCAAGTCTTGTGGAATCTTCCTTGTATGCGGCAGCTGTCCGGACTGGCCCATGAGTATACGGCCATGGGGGTCCTGGGCCCAATCTAACAGATCGGGAGATGAGGTGGTGAGTACCCCCTAGTCCAGGACACCATCAGTAGCCCCCTGAACCGGTCTTCAAGCTAGGAACGCTCCTCAATTCTTCCGAACTGTTCTTCATTTTCGGTCGTCGGTCTTGAAAACTGGTTCAAAAAATCTCATCTTCGATCTTGAGGATCGCCGAAGTGCATCCGAAAAATTTACACGTCGGGTATCCGAGGAGCCCCTTTAAGTTTCCGGCCTTTATCAATGCCTTGTTATTTTTATGCCATACCTCGCGTTTGAAGTTTTTCCCAGGAGGCAGTGTCCTCTTGCGTCCGAGCTCCAATGCCGGACTGCATTCGAGGTATCTTTTGCAGCCGAGCACCAATGCCGGACTGCTTCCGAGCTCCAACGCTGAAATGTATCCGAGCTCCAACGCCGGACTGTGTCCAAGCTCCAACGCCGGACTGTATCCGAGCTCCAACGCCGGACTATATCCAAGATGTCATAGATCATCTTGGTTTAAAAAAGTTTGAAGGAGTTTAGCCGAGCTTTATGCCGGAATTGCCCTTTATGGAGCTAGCCGCTGGCGCCCGAGCTTTATGCCGGACTGCCTCGGAGGTAGTGCACCACCCCGACCGTGGGCTGATTTTTTTGTGAATATTTTTTAACTGGTGCAATTTATTCTCTGCCGATGTATATCCAGTAGCCCTCAAGGTGTGTATCAGTCTAAAACTCGAGATGCACCTGAAGGCAAGCATAAAAACCGCTGTTCCCAAAGAGTCTCGAGACTCGTGTCGATGCGCGAAATCGGCCTGAGGATCAATTCCTATCTCGGCAGCATACATAGGAATAAAAACGCAGTGTAATATATTAGAGATAATAGTGAACGGCGAACAGGCCCCTGAGAGAGGGTCGTGAGAAGTCGCCGCAATATACTAGCTTGATGCCGGACAAGTCCATATGGTACCTATTATTGTCCGAAGACATGTATGCGCATAGTTCGTTCAAGCCAAACATTGAGCACTTTGAATTCTCTGCATTGAATAAGCAATGCAAGAGCCCCCAAGACACCGGGTCGGGTGGCAACACCGCATCGTGGGATCGATGTGCCCCTTCAATATTTGTAAATAATGAGCGCAAAGCCCAGTAGCCCCCGAGCCTTAATGTGGGCACGGGTGGCCGAATTAAGGATCGATATCCAGAGTAAAATCACAGATTATGTGTAATGATTCTATGTATCCAAGTACTTTACATCATTATATTGACTCCATTGTGACCGTTTATCAGTTTAAAGTGGCCCATCGTCAGCTTCTACCCCTTGGTAGATACTACACAGGGTGTTTCCGCACTAACAAAACAACCCTTAGCCGACGTCTCGGTGCCTGAAAGCGGTTGTGTTAGCCGAAACGAGGCAATCAGATATGCGGGCTTTATAACTTTCGCTTAGTCATAGGAGCTTTAAACTGGGAAGCTAGCTATGAGCCCCCGTTAGTGTTCGGCGACATCCGAGGTCAAGCCATAAACACTTCGGCCAATGTTATGAACGGTCCGTCATTCAACATAGTCATCGGATCGTTGACCAGTTTACGCCTATTGTGACAGTCAGTTTTCGGCTTCCTCCACTGAGGTACTTAACTATGCGAGCTGGAAGCACAATCGCAGTGGTTCTCTCTTTGCAGACCTAGCCAAACAAAGCGGAACGTAGGAGGCAAGAACAGGAGCTGGGCAACCCAACTATTGACCGAAGACACAATTCGAAACCGATGCATATATGGTAATATCCGAGAATGTTTTTGCCGAATCCCTAAAGGTGTCCGGCGTTGCACTGCGAGACTAATGCTGGAAACGCATAAATAGTTTAAAAGTGCCATAGGCTCGAAAAGCCAAAAAACTTATTCAAAAGTTTAATGTCCGAACTAGATCAAGTGTTCGGTGCCAAATCGAAAATTGGTCTTAGAAAAAAAAGTGCTTCTGTCGTGCCTTATCATCACACATCTTATCTCAAGAACTCAAGCGGGTCAGCCTGCGGCTTCTCCCCGTCTAGTGACCACACACTCGTGTCGAAAAAAGGAGTAATAAATAATAATAATAATAATAATAATAACTTTGCAACGACTAGGAAGAAAAACACTTATTATAAAACGACTCAAATAAACTTAAGAGCCCCCAAGTGACTTGGGTAAAAGAATGATTGTATGTACCGAAGTACTTACATCATATCTATGTTCACCCGAACTTTAAACGCGTCTTAACCGACCGTCGGCTTTCTCCCTCTTCGTCAAAGACCTAAAAGTGTTATGTACTCCAATTGCCGAGAATATCGATGGTGTTTCCGATAACCGAGCAATCAGGTCATAAGGCTGTAATGCATAAAGCGCGCCAGGAACTTATGCTATATTATCGATAAAGTGTATGAAGCATCTTCAAGAAAATAGTACCACCACCGATACCTTTCTTCAGTGCTCATTGTTAATATGAGACTTGTGCAATAGATTTTTTGTACTCATGAGTTCCGTTGTGTGCCGACCATTATTGAAAACAGTAAGAGCGCTAGCTTTCAGCTTCACCCAGTCTGAGGTCCGGCTCGGGTGACCCGATCGTGACAATCGCAGAGGTGCTCATTTACTCCCTAGGCGAACAATCGGAAACGTAGGGGTAAACACAGGAGCAAGGCAACCCAGCTTGCAAATCACTTAGCTCAATGTGGTGCATATTGTGGCGTAATACACGAACAAGGAACGAAGCCGTACAAGTATAATCATTTGCAAGAGGAAAGGCTTCATAAAGGAAGCCCCCAAGTAAACGGGGTATTTGAATTTGTGTGTCACAAACAAAGTTTGGACAAGGAAGTTTTTCGCAAACAACCTTTTGTCAAAAAAGGTATAATGCTTGGTCGGACCGAACAAAATTTAAAACTGAAAGTTTTTGAGCATGAAAGTGACTTAGCTGGTTAATATGCTCGGTGTTGATGACGCGGTCCTAGCTGGACGCGGGACAAGGTCCCAGCCCCCAAGCCGGTCTCGAGGTGGCGGAGCGAAGGGCTCGGCAATCCGAAGTGGCGACGTAGCACGGCCAATGTAGGCTGGCAGAGTGACGTCGAAGAGACCACGCGACGCAGTCAAAGTCCATTACCTGCACATGTAAAATAGTGCGGTCCAGGAAATAATAATAATATATATATAATCCTTGCGTAATTGCTTTGCGCAAAAATAATTCATTTAAAGAGATGTGGCATGGTGCTGAAGCCAATGTCGATGCAGTGGCGTCCGCTGACGCAAAGGACAAAGCCTGAATTTGCAGGGCGGTCCGGGCTCCGGATGTGGCGTTCGCAGAACTATGTATGGAAACTGACTGAACCACCACACAACCGTTTTTAATGTGGCCGCCATTTGATAGACCTGTGTACAGGTGATGGAACAAACCAGAGTAATAATTCCTTAAGAAAAATAAACTCAACAATCAAAAATTGTTAGGATTAATAGCACCTGGTTTATTTGTTGTAGTAGTCCGAAGAAAAGCGACTCCCAAAATTGGGACTCGATCCGCATACCCATTACCTGATGGGCGATGAAGCGATGGCATGGCGACGCTGGTAAAGGTTGACTCGCCCAGCTGACGTGACGAAGCTGGTCGGCTGGTGTCGCCGAAGTTACCGGAGTGTGCTGATGAAGGGATGACGAAGCCCCCGGTCCGGCCGAGGAGATGGAGCAGATCGATGAGGAGATGTTGCAGCTGCCATGTCAGCCGAGTTGTTGAAGTAGTTCGGCTTTGGTGCACATTGGCTGGATAAAGCAACAGTTCGGCCATGCCGATGCAGGTCGTAACTTGTGACGTGGTCAATCTTGTCTTCTTTGAAGTGGCCGATGCGGCGATGCGGTGTGCCCGCCCGTAATCTGTGGGGCGGTGATGTTTTAACTTTGGCGATTCCGAACTCTTGTTCGGCTCGCCGAGGTGAGTATCCGAAGAAGTTGAGCTCGGCTCAAAAGCATTTACATGTCTAGCGCAGGTCGGCAGCCATGGAGCTATATTGCCGGACTGGTTTGACACCAGCGTGATGGCGAAGATTACCTCAGAGGAGGATTAAAATTTTATGGGCGCGTGTTAAAAACAATGCGCAATACCTTAGAAGAAAATTCCTTTTAAAAAGGTTGTCAAATATCACGTTCATAAAGAAATATGAATTCGGGTCAGATCCGTATTCGCGTAGTAAACAGATCTGAAAAGTGATGCACTAATCGGGAGGTTCCCGGAGTTTGAATGGTCGGATCAAGCTGAATGTTTGATAGGTGGTAGATATAGGAATTCCACAGCCGATGAACGGTTTGGATCTTCCAAAGGACGTCCGAGCTAGATGCTGGACACCATGCTCCAAACTCGTCCGGATTCTCGTCCAGATTTAATGCGGGTCCGGTATATTGGAGATTGCCGGAGATTCCTCCATCGGAACTCGACGAAATTTTCCAGGGCCGTTGTAGACTCAATTCCGCACAATTACACCGAAGCAATCGTTAAAGCCACACTCGAGGAGGCGGTAGTGGCGGATACAAGTTTGCTGTCCAGAAAAACAGCGCGGTCACCCGAGGGCAATGTTGACGTTGAGCCCCTGAGCGCCATGGATGATTCCTCCATGATCTTGATAGAGATCGGAGTTGATGTTCATGAAGGCCCTTGTCCGAACATGACGATCGGAGGCAGGACACAGTATTCGGTCGAGCCGAGGTGACAGGTTTAGCCGGTGACGAAGAAGTCGACGTCGCAGTTGATCTGCTGACGAGCCATTGATCCTTTTGCCGATCACACAGCGGAACTCTCAATGAAAGCAACAATGTCGGTGTCAAAACCGGCGGATCTCGGGTAGGGGGTCCCGAACTGTGCATCTAAGGATGATGGTAACAGGAGACAGGGGACACGATGTTTACCCAGGTTCGGGCCCTCACTATGGAGGTAATACCATACTTCCTGCTTGATTGATCTTGATGATATAAGTAGTACAAGATTTGATCTACCACGAGATCATAGAGGCTAAACCCTAGAAGCTAGCCTATGATTATGATTGTTGTATATATATCCTCTATCGACTAGCCCGGCTGAAAGAACATGCGGTGCCCCCATGTTTGGTTTTGGTAATTGATGACAATCTCTATGGACTAATGGTTGCCTTGAGTTATATTTAAAGGATTTGTCCATAGGCAATTCTTGAAGTCCATGTGTTGGTTTCAAGGAGTTTATGTGTTGACCAAGGTGCTACTAAGGAATTATCCAAAGATTGGTCGTGTGAGTGTTGAGCTTATTGCAAGCATGTCTTGAAGAAGAAGATTGTGTGATCATTCATGTTTACCTTCAAGACATCATCCAAACTAAGAGGTTTGGAAAGATTCAAGGTTGATCAAGACTAAGTCAAGAGTGAATCAATTTGATCAACTCACAAAGCGTAAAAGATGTACCGAGAGGGATCAAGTGATCCCATGGTATGGTAAGCATTGTCAATTATGCTTTGTGTACTAACCCATGGTCTTCGTGAGAGTTCTTTGTGGGGTTAGGATGCGGTGTGCAAGTTCAAGTGATGCATCACGAAGAGATCAAGTGCTTGAAGCTTGCCGTCCATTGTGGTGACAATGGACTTGTGAAGATGAGTCAAGAGTGGCTCACCCATAGTGGACTATGGGGAGCAATCATCTAGTCTACATCGAGCCAACACATTCTAGAAAGGTGGTCCAACTTGAGGGAGTCAAGACCGTCATCATCTAGCTCAAGTGGACTTTGTGAAAGGCAAAGGTTTGCCCTTGATAGGTTTTCTATGTTACCGGTCTCATGGTAGTTGTGGGAGACCGGGTTATAGGATCGATTGTCGTACTATCAAGGGGGCTCTCATGAGTTGCTTGATCGTGATCGTTCGTAGAGAGCTCAAACCATTGCATCCTTGCATCATCTTTATTGGTTCTTGTTTGGTTCTTCTCGTTGTGAGATTTGGAGCTTATGGTCATTTTTATGACAAGCTCGAGTTCATCGAAAACGGAGTTCACTTGCTTCTTCTATGATGTTTTCGATGTTGGAGGGTATGCCGGTTCTTGTCTGTTGGAGGTCTCTGTTTTGATGCTACTCGTTGTCTTGTGTCCAACAAGCTTGAGTTTGCTCAATTCGAGCTCATTTTGCGGTTATGGCAGTTCTGGTTTTATTGTTTCCCCCTGTTGTCTTCTCCTAGTGTTGCTGATATGGGGCATGCGGTAGTACTGCTCTCCGGAGCGGTAGTACCGCAGGCCCTTGCGGTAGTACCGCTCTGTGGGAGCGGTAGTACCGTGGCCTCAGGCCAGGCGCAGCTGCTCGAGCGGTAGTAGGGGCGGATGTAATTTTTTACATCCGCGCCCTGCTGTAGTAATCAGCCATGCGCGCGTTAGTACCGTGGGCTCGCCAGGCTTAGCAAAGATGAGCGGAAGTAGGGCGGACGTAATTTTTACATCCGCCGCCTACGCGGTAGTACCGCTCTTCGTGCGGTAGTACCGTGCGGATTTTTATGCGCAGGTCCTCCCTCAGAAGTAGGTACGGAAGTAATTTTTACTCCGTGCTTTCTCTGTGCCTAGTGTTGCCTGCCTTACGGTAGTACCGTGAGGGCGCAGTAGTACTGGCTCCGGCAGTTCTACCGCCCTGTGCTCTCTACAGGCCTTTCATCGTTGCTGCACTTGCGGTAGTACCGCAACTCGCAGTAGTACCGCAGCCAAGGTAGTACCGCAGAGTCTGCAGTAGTACCACGTCGTGCGGGCTGAGAGAGGGGATAACGGTTGGATTTCTCCCCACCTATAAAAGGGGGTCTTCTTCCCCATTGAGACGAATCCCTTTTGAGCTCGTGTTCTTCCCCCATTGTTGACTTTCTTCGAGCTTGCTAACTCTCAATCCCTCCAATGATTCTTGCTAGTTCTTGAGGGAAAAGAGAGAGGAGATCTAGATCCACGTTTCCACCAATCACTTTCTCCTCTATGAGGGGAACTCCTTGGATCTAGATCTTGGAGTTCTTCGTGTTCTTCTTTCGCTCTTCCTCTCATTTTCCTCCCTAGCATTAGTTGCTTTGGTGGGATTTGGGAGAGAAGGACTTGGGCACTCGTGCCCTTGCCATTGCATTTGGTGCATCGGTTTGAGTTCTCCACGTGATACGTGGAAGTGAAGTTTGAGAAGCTTATTACTCTTGGGTCTTTGGGCACCCTAGAGCTTGTTCCTCTTGGTGCCTTGGCGCCCTAGACGGTTGGTGGTGTTCGGAGCTCAATCATTGTGGTGCAAACCTCCTGCAAGCGTCGGGGTCTCCAATTAGGTTGTGGAGATCGCCCGAGCAATTTGTCTGCACCGTGACCGCCCCAAGGGTTGCCAAAGTGTACGGGTTCGTGACCGCCCCAAGGGTTGCCATTTGTACGGGTTCGGTGACCGCCTCAAGGGTCCCTTAGTGGAATCACGGCATCTTGCATTGTGCGAGGGCGTGAGGAGATTACGGTGGCCCTAGTGGCTTCTTGGGAGCATTGTGCCTCCACACCGCCTCCAAACGGAGATTAGCATCCGCAAGGGTGTGAACTTCGATACATCGTCGTCTCCGCGTGCCTCGGTTATCTCTTACCCGAGCCCTTTACTTATGCACTTTACTCGTGATAGCCATATTGTTTCTTGTCATATATCATGCTATCACCTAGTAGTTTATCTTGTTTAGCATAAGTTGTTGGTGCACATAGGTAAGCCTAGTTGTTGTATGTTTTGTGCTTGACAAATTAACCGCTAGGTTTATTCCGCATTTGTTCAAGCCTAAACCGTAATTATTTTAAGGCACCTATTCACCCCCCCCCCTCTAGGCGACATCCACGATCTTTCACCGGCCCTGGTTTATATAATGCACCAGGGACCTAGGATAACAAGAGTCCTAGCCGAATACGCCGGTGGGGAGGAGTCCTTGTCTTGATCGCCAAGTCTTGTGGAATCTTCCTTGTATGCGGCAGCTGTCCGGACTGGCCCATGATTATACGGCCATGGGGGTCCTCGGCCCAATCTAACAGATCGGGAGATGACGTGGTGAGTACCCCCTTGTCCAGGACACCGTCACCTTCCCAAAAGAACTTGGCGCGGGGCGTGTCGAACTTCGCATGGACCCCTTCTGCGAGCAGAAACAAGCCCATGACAAACATTGGTAAGGAGGAAAGACTGGAGTTCGTAAGAATGAGCCTAGCCGCCTTGGAAAGTAATTTCCCTTGCTAGTGGCAAACCCTCCCTCTCACCTTGACGCACAGAGGATCCCAATCCTCTATCATGGGTCGTTTGGTGTCTATCGGTAAGCCGAGGTACGTAAACGGGAATTTGCCGACTTTGCAGTTAAACAAATCCGCGATACGTCTACCCTCCTCCGGCTCAATCCCCATCGCAATCAACTCACATTTGTGAAAGTTGATTTTGAGGCCCAACATGAGCTCAAAACTAATGAGAATCGCCTTGACCGAAGCTATACTGTGCAAATCCAGGCGAAACACCAAAAGCGTGTCATCCGCATATTGTAGATGAGTCACTCCCCCTGGAATGAGGTGGCCTACCAAACCGTGGATATGGCCTCGCCGCTTTCACAAGATTTCGACAACGATCAACTACAAAGTTGAACAACAACGGCGACATCGGGTCACCCTGCCTGAGTCCGCGTTTGTTCCTGAAGAAATGCCCTATTTCTCCGTTCACCGATACTGCACTTTGGCCTCCCGAGACCAGTTGCATAACACGATGAACCCACACCGCGGAGAAACCGCGACACAAGAGCACCTGACGCAGGAAATCCCAATTTACCCGGTCATACGCCTTCTCGAAGTCTAGTTTCAGCAAGACAATCGGTTTCTTCGTGCGCTTGAGCTCGTGGACAATCTCCTGGAGAGCAAGCGGACCCTCGAGGATATTGCGTCCATGGATAAACGCGAATTGATTATGGTGAATCGAGCGCTAGGCTATCGGGCCTAATCGAGTGGCGCTCGCTTTAGCACAAATCTTAAAAGAAACGTTAATTAGTGCAATTGGGCGATACTCACTAATGTTATCGGCCCCCTGCACCTTCAGAATGAGCGAGAGAACTTCTAAATTAATTAAGGCGGGCTATATCTACCGTCCCTCGCATAAAACCATTACAGATCTCAGAAATAGGGCCTCTAAGGATGGGCCAGAACCGCTTGAACATTGCCACCGGCCACCCGTCTGGCCCGGCGCGATATCCGCCATCCCCATTCGGGCGGCGTCAATTTCTTCGGGGAGAAAGGCGCGCCCCAGCTCGTCGTTCTCAGCCTCCAGGACGCGTTGTGCCCCCCCCCCCCCCCCCACATATCCGCGCGCAAGCCCGCCCCCTGGGCCTCGCACGTTCCCATCCGGTTGATATAAAACTCGTAAATGTGACAAGAAATGTCCTCTTGTCGCAACAGCAGCCCCTGCTCCGTTTGAAGCCTGAGGATCGCACATTTATTACGACGACCGTTAGCATAGGCATGAAAATATCTGGTATTGGCATCGCCCTTAAGAGTCCATTTTAACCCACTATGACGCCACCAATATTCTTCCTCCGCTCGGAGTAACGCCTCGACCTGCCCCTCAAGGGCATATCGATGAGCCCACTCGCCCGAGAAGACCCGAGCATCAGCCTCACAGATCGATCCTCGCTATCTCCTCCATAATTGGTGCTCAGTGCTCTTTGTCCATCCTCCCTAGGTTGGCGCCCCACCCCTTGAGGCTGGCTCGAGTCGCCCCCATCGCATTCCAGAATTCCATCGGCCTTGCCGGGTCCGACCGATGCACGACGCCTGCCATTTCTCTTTGAAGTTTGCCTCGAATCCCGCACTTCAAACCAGGCCATTTCAAGAAAAACTGGCTGCGCCAGCCTATCCTCCCCGAGGAGTAGACTAGCGGGACATGGTCGAGCCAACTGGGTCTCCGCGACCAGCGTGGACAGAGGGTAGCCCATTTCCCACTCCGGCGACATATACACCTGCCGAGCACCGAGCGCATCGGTCGAAGTTGTTTATTAGTCATGTGAAACGCGCTACGCCCTAGCCACTCCCCTTAAGGCCATGGCGGCAATAGCAGAAGTTGAACATGGCCACCCGCCGCCATCGTTATCAAGTTATTCTTGTCGGCTCCCGACCTAATCAGTTAAAGCCCCCCACCACGAGGACCGAGCGCTGGCTGTCACCGTAGTGACTTTCTCGCTGGAGTTCTCCCAAGAACTCCGCCGATCGAATGATCGGCAGGTCCGTAGACCTGAATAACCACTAGCTCACGGGTTAAGTGCGAATGCGAAAATGCGCAGCAATGAAGAAAGTACCAACATCATAATTTCATACGTAGCACGGCTTAAACCCAGCAGCATGTTGGGGAACGTAGTAATTTCAAAAAAAATCCTACGCACACACAGGATCATGGTGATGCATAGCAACGAGAGGGAAGAGTGTTGTCCACGCACTTCGTGAGACCGGAAGCGAAGCGTTAGCACAACGCGGTTGATGTAGTCGTACGTCTTCACGATCCGACTGAGGGAGTCCTGGATTAGGGGGTGTCCAGATAGCCGAACTATCACCATTGGCCGGACTCCTGGACTATGAAGATACAAGATTGAAGACTTCGTCCCGTGTCCGGATGGGACTTTCCTTGGCATGGAGGGCAAGCACAGCGATACTGGATATGTAGATCTCCTACCATTGTAACCGACTCAGGTAACCCTAACCCTTTCGTGTCTATATAAACCGGGGGTTTTAGTCCGTAGGATCTAACAACAATCATACCATAGGCTAGCTTCTAGGGTTTAGCCTCTTTGATCTCGTGGTAGATCTACTCTTGTACTACCCATATCATCAATATTAATCAAGCATGAGTAGGGTTTTACCTCCATCGAGAGGGCCCGAACCTGGGTAAAACATAGTGTCCCTTGTCTCCTGTTACCATCCGCTTAGACGCATAAAGACGGGACCCCTACCCGAGATCCGCCGGTTTTGACACCGACATTGGTGCTTTCTTTGAGAGTTCCTCTATGTCGCCACCTTTAGGCCCGATGGCTCCTTCCGATCATCAACAATGACGCGGTCCAGGGTGAGACTTTTCTCCCGGATGATCTTCAGATTCGGGCGGCTTTGCATCGGCGGGCCAATTCACTTGGCCATCCGGAGCAGATCGAAAGCTACGCCGCCATCAGTCAGATTTGGGAGTTTGACTACACTACCGACATCCGCAGAGACTTGATCTTCGACGGATTCGAGCCACAACAAGCGCGCCGCCGCCTGTCTCGATGGGTATGATCTAGATATGCCGCGCTTCAAAGGCCTCGAGGCCGCACCGGCCCCGCCCAACCCTTAGCTCCGAGCCGACTTCGCCGATCGAGGATTTAGTGGCTGGACACCGCCTCGGGGCTACGATCTCTCACGGGCGATTGAGCTTAACACCATCCCTGTCCTTTGCAAAGCCCGTGACTCCGAGGTGCCAGACTCCTCTCCGGACTCCGAACCTCCCACGCCCCGCCAATCAAATCCGATTGGCGCGGTTATGGAGTTCATCGCCATGACATCTTTCAAAGACTTCGCCCTTTGGCGACATCCTCGAATTCACTAAAGTCTCTCTCTTTATCGTGAGAGTCCTGGCCGGACTATGGTCAGAAGGTTGGGATGCGGACAACGAAGAAATTCAACGCCCACCCACCACCCACTTTGTAGCCACTATCGATGATTTAACCGACATGCTCGACTGCGACTCCGAAGACATCGACGGTATGGACGACGATGCAGGAGACACCCAAGAACCAGCGCCTACCAGTGGCAATCGGAAGGCCACCTCATACACGACATATACATGGTGGACATCCCAAAAGATGGGAATGGCAATGGAACAAATGGAGGATGACCCTCCAAGAAACAAAGCGTTGCCGACGCTGGCCAAGGCCATTTAAATCCCGCCACAAGAAAACGGTGATTCCGCACGGAGATAATAACACCCCTTGACAAGGTCAAGACGGCCCCCTCCAGCAGGATTCAGCACAGGAGGAGGGAGAGGCCAGCCCTCATAATAGAGCGGCAGACAGAGAGGTAGAGGACGATAATTATATGCCTCCCTCCGAAGATGAAGCAAGCCTCGACGATGATGAATTTGTCGTGCCCGAGGATCCCGTCGAACAAGAGCGTTTCAAGCGCAGGCTTATGCCACGGCAAGCAGCCTCAAGAAAAAGCAGCAGCAGCTTAGAGCTGACCAAGACTTGCTAGCGGACAGGAAAAGCCAAAATCCATGGCAGCCCTCACATCACTCATGACCCGCTTCTGCGCGGGAGAGGATAGCTGGCTAGCTCGCAGTAACAACCTGACCAATAACCCTGGTAGTTCGGATACCAAGGACAGCAGTGGCAGGTCGCGTCGCAACAAGCACAAGCGCCGCATTAACGGCGATAATGCCGAAGATACGGCAGTCAATGCCGGATTCAGAGGATCTAAACCCGGTCAGCGGAAAAAGCCGTTCAAAAGAAATGCTCAGGGCCTGAGGGAGTCCCGGACTAGGGGGTGTCCGGATAGCCGGACTATCGTCACGGCCGGACTCCAAGACTATGAAGATACAAGATAGAAGACTTCGTCCCGTGTCCGCATGGGACTTTCCTTGGCGTGGAAGGCAAGCTCAGCGATAACGGATATGTAGATCTCCTACCATTGTAACCGACTACGTAACCCTTACCCTCTCCGGTGTCTATATAAACCGGGGGTTTTAGTCCCAGGACGAACAACAATCATACCATAGGCTAGCTTCTAGGGTTTAGCCTCTTTGATCTCGTGGTAGATCTACTCTTGTACTACCCATATCATCAATATTAATCAAGCAGAGTAGGGTTTTACGTCCATCGAGAGGGCCCGAACCTGGGTAAAAACATCGTGTCCCTTGTCTCCTGTTACCATCAGCCTAGACGCACAGTTCGGGACCCCCTACCCGAGATCCGCCGGTTTTGACACCGACCCCGACCGTTCCAAGTACCGAACGTACGGCACCTCCGAGTTCAACACACGTTCAGCTCGATGACGTCCCGCGAACTCCGATCCAGCAGAGCTTCACGGGAGAGTTCCTCAGCACGACGGCGTGATGACGGTAATGATGTTGCTACCGACGCAGGGCTTCGCCTAAGCACCGCAACGATATTGACCGAGGTGGAATATGGTGGAGGGGGCACCGCACACGGCTGGAATAGATCAACAGATCAACTTGTGTGTCCTAGGGTGCCCCCCTGCCCCCGTATATCAAGGAGAAAGGGGGGAGGACGGCCGTCCCTGTAGGGCGCGCCAGGTGGAGGAGTCCTCCTCCTAGTAGGAGTAGGACTCGCCTTTCCTACTCCTACTAGGAGGAGGAAAGGAATGAGGAGAGGGAGAAGGAAGGAGAGGGAGGAAAAGGAGGAAAGGGTGGCCGACCCCCTAGTCCAATTCAGTTTGGGCTAGGGGGAGGGGGGCGCGCCCTGCCTACTCTCTTCCACCACTTGGCCCATGTGGCCCATTACTTCTTCCTCGTATTCCCGTAACTCCCTGGGACCCCGAAAATTACCCGAATCACTCGAAACCTTTCCGATGTCCGAATATATTCGTCGAATATATTGATCTTTACGTCTCGACCATTTCGAGACTCCTCGTCATGTCCCCGATCTCATCCAGGACTCCGAACTACCTTCGGTACATCAAATCACATAAACGCATAATACCGATCGTCACGTAACTTTTGTTGCAAGTGACCCTACGGGTTCGAGAACTATGTAGACATGACCGAGACACATATCCGTCAATAACCAATAGCGGAACCTGGATGTTCATATTGGCTCCTACATATTTTACGAAGATCTTTATCGGTCAAACCGCATAACAACATAATGTTGTTCCCTTTGTCATCGGTATGTTACTTGCCCGAGATTCGATCGTCGGTATCTCAATACCTAGTTCAATCTTGTTACCGGCAGGTCTCTTTACTAGTTCCGTAATACATCATCCCGCAACTAACTCATTAGTTACAATGCTTGCAAGGCTTATAGTGATGTGCATTGCCGAGTGGGCCCAGAGATACCTCTCCGACAATCGGAGTGACAAATCCTAATCTCGAAATACGCCAACCCAACAAGTACCTTTGGAGACATCTGTAGAGCTCCTTTATAATCACCCAGTTACGTTGTCACGTTTGGTAGCACACAAAGTGTTCCTCCGGTAAACGAGAGTTGCATAATCTCATAGTCATAGGAACATGTATAAGTCATGAAGAAAGCAATAGCAACATACTAAACGATGCATAATCTCATAGTCATAGGAACATGTATAAGTCATGAAGAAAGCAATAGCAACATACTAAACGATCAAGTGCTAAGCTAACGGAATGGGTCAAGTCAATCACATCTTTCTCCTAATGATGTGATCCCGTTAATCAAATGACAACTCATGTCCATGGCTAGGAAACTTAAACATCTTCAATTAACGAGCTTGTCAAGTAGAGGCATACTAGTGACACTATGTTTGTCTATGTATTCACACAAGTATCAAGTTTCCGGTTAATACAATTCTAGAATGAATAATAAACATTTATCATGAAAATAAGGAAATAAATAATAACTTTATTATTGCCTCTAGGGCATATTTCCTTCACAAAGATACCACCCAAGTGCCCAATCATGGTGCAAAATGCCAATCGAATCGTTCCAACGGGTCTAGAGCTAGCAGTTCATGGAAGCGGAAATCTGTCTTAATCGTTTCCTGAAGACCTACGATGTCCACGTCCACTTTGCGCATATATTCTTTAAGTTGGGTGCGCCGCCCCGCGTGGCCAAAATAATGGATATTCCAAAATAGAGCTCGCATCTAAATGACACGATTACGCAGCCGGACACCCCTAGAGGTGACCGCTTTCGCCACGCGCCTCACCTTGCCCCTACAAGGCGAGCGAGAGGTGGCAACCCCTGTTGCCTGATCCCCCTCATCGGGCACAGAAAGAACATCAACGGCCCCTCCCTCGGGGCCCCCGGTCCTCTATTCGACGCGTGCTGCAGCAGCAGCAGCAAGCACTGCCTGTGCCGTCTCCATGGCGCACACAAGAGAAATCAACTCGCGGTCCCCACCCACACAGGCGGGATCCACGCCACTCGCATCTAACACCTCAAGCAGATGATCATCCGAAAAGGAGTCTAAAATCGTGAAACGGGGAGGTGGATTACCTGAGATCTCTATGTTCTTCTGTGCTTGAAGAAGTTGCACCCGTTGCAGGGATGGCATGTTGCCCTTGGTCACCTTGGAGCGCGAGCTCATGCGCATCGGCGCCGCCGGCATCGTCTTGGTGCGCTTGGCCTTGGAGCTCCTCGCCATCTTGGAGGCCTCTTGCAGCAGCGAGTCGTCGGATGGGGGAGCAGCCGGGGCCGCCAGCGCCATGATGGACTGCCTTGGAGTGGGGGGGCGCCGAGCGACTCCATTGCACGCACCATCTCCGCACAGACCTTCCGCGCCGCCGTCTTCTTAATCATCTTCACTGAGCCACTCAGGGTGGTACCGCGACCACCAGAGGCCGGGGACCCGCCTGGAAGCAGGCGCGAGGGGCTGGGGGAGAGAGCGATCGAGGAGCGCCCACCGCCCGCACCCGCAGGCCCCGTAGGGGCCGCAACCATGGGGGGATAGGACACCAACCCCAGGTTGGACCCATACTGGTTGGGCACCGAGAGCGCCATCGCCGCTGAACCCATCCCCACAGAAGCCTGAGGTGCCTCCTTCCCATCTGCAGGTGCAGCAGGGCCAGGCAAAGAGATCCCATGCTTGTCCCAAGCCGCCGTATCAATGGAATCGTCCTCCTCCATGCTAGCGTCGGGCTCGTGATCCTTGCCCTTGTCCTTGAACCTGTCTTTATCTTGATCACCCGGACCCCCACCGCTGGGAGGGGGTGGGGGGAAAGCAGGGGCCGCCGAGCGCGGGGGATCAATCTCCGGCTCAAGCTTGACGTTGTACCCAGCCCCGTTGAACCAGATCTGCACGGATCCACGCAGCTTGGCCGGCGCCCGGCACGCAAAGAGCATGCGCACCAGACCCGTACGGATCAGGGACAGCTCGTCCACCACCAACGGCCGCCCAATCATCGTCGTGGCCATCATCAACCTCTCCACGCACCGCTGCTTCGGTGGGATGCCCCACATCTTCACCTACACCTCCGGCATGGACAGCGCCTTGGGCTCGGCGAGGGCCGCGTCCCGGATATCAGTCATAATATTGTTGATGTAGAGGAATAATTTGCCGCTGCGCGTCGCCATCCTCAACATGACCGGATCAGGGAAAGCCACCGAGAAGCAATCCGTGTCAAAGGGAGTCACCATCCAATCCCACATGCCCTCGAAGAGATGTGGGAGCTCCATCTCCAGAATTTCCTTGGACAGAACACCCGGCGCCCGAGACCGAAGTCAGTTGGCCCCCAAGAAGCCCACCGACGCCGCGACACGCCTCCCTGGTATCTGCAGTGAGAAGAAGCCCCGCCTTGCATGAACGCATGACCCATGGATTGGAGCACCAAGGGCTTGCCGCGCGAAGGGCAGTAGGCCGAAGCGTGGCCCTCCTGGCTGCATAGCACACATAGCTGCTTGAAAGAGCACTCATTCTGGTAGTGGCCCGTGCGCCCGCACCGGAAGCACTCCGGCCCATCCGCCTCTTCGACGGGGATTGGCTCCACCGCCGTGCCCTTGGAGGAGGAAGCTTAGAGGCTGCCTTCATCGCCGGCTTGTGTTTCTTCTGCTTCTTCTTGGCGAAAGGGTCGCCGACGCGGTCGCCGCAGTGGGGATGGAGCGACTCCTTGCGCTTGAGCTCCAACCCCCGCTTCTTGAACTCCTCCTTCTTCTTCTTCTTACGCTCCTGCTCCTTGAGCCACCAGGAGGGAGGCGGCCCCCATCCGCCCTCTTCACCAGTCCGCTCCGCCGCGCGCGCCTTCGCCTGGTCACGCAGATCCCGCTCGCGACGCCGCTCCGCCTCCGGATCCAGCTCCGCCTTCTTGTTCGCACAACGGTCCGCCTTCAAGCCCATCGTGACGACGTCGGTGAAGGATCTGACGAGAGGAGGGGGAGGGAATGGAGTGGAGAACGAGCGTGCGGAGCCGCCGTAGGGCCGCACCTCAGCTGTTGTGGTTAAAAAACCCTAAAGAACAATCCAGAGCACCCCGGCGGATCCACATCCACTTATATACTAGACGCTCCACCAGCAGGCCAGGGGAGACAGGCTTGGGCTGCACTGTGTAGCCCACATCCGCCCACACCCCATCCACCGCGAGGGAAGCCACCTGGGCCGAGCGCGACCCGCATAGGTCCGAACGGCCCATGTCCGAGTCCAGGCCCACCAGCCCATCCCTGCCGCCTGCCGCCAACCCCTAGGCGAGGCTCGAGTCGCCGCCGCCTCCTCACGACCCGACCGGCGTCGCCGCCCCTGCCTTGCCACCGGCCCCGACGCGAGCTCCGGTCCCTGCCGGGGGGAAGCCGCCGCCAACGCGATCTCCGCGGCCGCGGCATCTCCGCCACGGACCGCAGCGATGCCCGCCCCAACACCCCTGGACGGCGAGCACCATGACCACCAGGCGCGAACGCACGTCGCTGCCCAGCTCTGAGCGAGCCCCCAAGCTCCTCAGCACGAGCCACGAACTCACCGACCGACGGCAGCGCCCCGACACCACGCCACGCCGCCTCTCCGCCCTCCGCCTTCAATCCTCACTTTCACTTACCTCACCAGAGCCAGAACTGCTCCCGCCCCAGATAGAGACGACAACGTGCACTGAGGCCGGCGTCGAGGCGCCGGCCGCCCAACGCCCTCACCACCGACCAGGCCTCCGCCTCACCAGGGGCCAGCAGACCCCGCCGCCTCGCCAGCCCCATCGCCGCGCGCATCGCTTTGTCCGTACCATAGCTGTTGGAGCCATCTCCCCCCCCCCCGGTATACTAGGAAGTTGTAACTAAACTCCTTCCAAATGAGTACAACCTTATCTCGTTCCTCTCTACAGCCACGCACAATGCTCGTCATTCTCAGACTCAGAGAGGGGGGGGGGGGGGGGTAAGTGTTGTTGTACCCCCGCCAACACGGTCGACCTCATCTCCCGCCCATGACATCGTCGCCACAGCCCCCCACAATCTCCCCCCCCCCCTCCCACACATCTTCTCTCCGTGCTGTCGGCCATTTCGTGTTGGCTTCTTGAGGAGGAGGTGCACACCATGACGCTGTGGAGGAGCACCGCGCCCGCCTTGGCTATGGGAGGAAGAGCCGTGGAAGCCCGCCGTGTCCACACATGAGGAGCATTGGCGTCTGCAGCACCGGCGACCGCGCGTGGAGGCCGTGAGGACGAGCACTGTGGGGTTTTGGGACTCTGTTTTAGGAACCTCTCTGGCCATTTTGGGATGGTTGCAAACGTTTTTTTTTTCCTCTTCTTTTTATCTATTTTATCTATTTGTATTTTATTATTTTAGTTTTCTTTATGTTCATTTTTTTCGTTCTTTTTCCTTTTCTTATTTCTTTTACTTAAAAAAAACATCTGAACCTTTTTCAAATTTATGACCAATTTTCAATTTCTGAGCGTTTTAAAAAAAAATTGAACATTTTTTGAATGTGTGACCAAATTTTAGTCATATATATTATAATCTAATCTGAGAACATTTTTTAAATGCACGATCAGTTGTTCAGTATGTGTTTTAAAATAGTTTAGTGTATATTATAAAATGTTTACCATATATTAAAAAATTCATGGTATACTAAAAAGGATTAATCTTCATAAAAAATGTTCAGTTCGTATTAAGAAAATTTTCAGCGTGTATAATTTAAAAAGTTCATCGTATATAAAAAATTCACTTTATATTATAAAATGTTCAAAGTAAATTAAGAAAATAGTTTGTATTCAGAAAATAATCATCACATATTAAAAAATTCTTCACCGCATATTAAAACATTTCCGTATTTGTTGACATCTTTTTGAATTGGAAAACATTTATTTAAATTCCTGAACTTGTTTTTGAATAATGTTTTTTTGTCAAACTTTGTCTTTCACTAAAAATTTATATATAGATTATAAGAGTGAAAAACGCATAAACCAAAAGAAAGAAAACAAATCGCCGGTAGCCTACTAGAAGCTAGCGATCAGAGACGTATTGGTTAAAAGATAGTGATAAGACCGAAAAACCAACTTATCAACGCTAGCGCCACTGTATTTGCCTAATTCTAAAAAGTGCGTATCAGCCGGCTCTCATACATGCATGCATGCAGTCTTGTATTCCTTATTTTGTTTTTACTCGTGACAATGCACAAACTAATAGAATGTTCACGTGAGCAAGAGATTCTTTGTATTAGTGTGCATTTATTTGGGGTTTCAGTTATTTTCAAAAGCCATATCTTTCAAATTGAGGGTCGGAATTCAATTTCGTTTTTCACCATTGTAATGCTCGCAACGAGATATTTGAAACTAGATCCCGCATGGGTATGTTTCGATGATTTTCTGTATGCTGACTTTGGTGAGTACAACTTTATAGTACTCTATATGGTGTTATATGTTTTTGTTGGAATTTTGTTGATCACGTATTTTGCAACTTTAGTACTGCAATGGTGTAATTTTTTCAAAACCAATTTTGGAGCAGCATGATCCAACTTCTTGCGAGATTATAACCTAGCAGCCATAGCACCAACTTTTTGTGATGTGCAACTAGTCTACTACCATGGCCAACTACCTAGTAGTCAATGTGCAACCCTCCCCCTCCCTACACGTTGATGATATAGTCTTTCGCTGATGGCACACCATGCCCCATGTACCCTGCCAGTTGTATGTGCAACTTAGTTTGTTGTTTCAGCTAACTCCTTAGTAGTCTATGTGCAACTCTTTCCCCTTCCTACTTGTGGATATGTAGTTTCAATTGATGGGTGCAACAGATGAAATTGCACATAGTCTGTTAGGCAGTTGGCCAGGGCAACTGATGAAGTTGCACATCACACTAGCAGAGATTTGTTAGATGATGAAAAAACCGCACATCCATGAGACCTTGAGCATAGAGAAAAGTTGCCGATAGGTGGGACCCTAAAGTTGCACAACTCACTAGCTGGGGTGGGCGGGACATGGTGCTAGCATTGAAAACTATTCCTCCACGGGGAATGGAGAAAAGTTGCAAATTGATTGTTAGGCAGTTGGTCAGGGCAGTATCTGAAGTTGCATATTCACTTCTAGGCAGTTGGCGAGGCAACAAAAGTGAAAAATGCACTTGCACATACATGAGAAAAGTTACACATCAACTACTAGGTAGTTGGCCGAGGCAGCGCATTTAAGTGGCACATCTCACTTGGTAGTGGGTAGTTTGGGGCGAAGTGTCATCAGTGAAATCGGCACATCCATGTGTAGGGCGAAAGTTACACATCAACTGTTAGCTAGTTCCACATTGCATAATAACCGGTTGCACCAAATGGAGACTAAATTGCCAAAAAAAATATTGAGACATACACATGTTGGATCTCGTTTCAAAGAGCACGTCGCGAGGATTCCAATGTTGACAACGGATCTTAATTCCGGCACGCGGTTTAAAAGTTATAGTTTTAAAAAATTGAAACTTGAATTAAATGTGTTCACACCTGTGCACGAGTGGACATTTTTGCAATTGTTCCTTTTCTTTTTTGTATACGTGATACTTTTTCCTACGGAAATGATAATACTGAACATTTGGGATTTGACCATGGCAAATCGAACATTCAGATGACAATTTTAGTGACGCTAGGATGACAAATTTAGCTGACACGCAAGACAATTTTCTGACAAAAAATACACTTAGTACGGAGCTGAAAGCTTGCAACTAAAATTATCATCCTCGTGTCACTAATATTGCCATCAAAAACGTTTGATTTGCCATGGTCAAATCCTGAAAGTTTGGCGTTATCATTGTCCTTTTCCTTATATGGATTGGGGTTTTCTTATGAATTAGGGGGGCAAATTATTTCCTTTTTATGAATTCGGGATCGGATATTTCTATTTTTGGCCGGCCGATCCAGCGCGCTAGGGAGCAGCCGGCCGCTCCCTAGACGTGTCTGATTTTTTACTGATACATCTGATCACTAGCTTTTCCGTGGAAAAATTATTCTAATCGAGCTTCGAGTAGTGATATGACACAACTTATCCAGGGTGTTTGCTTCTTATCCTTGCGTCGCCATCCGATCTGATCTGATGTATTGATCTACCACGCACACACAGGGAGAGACATAGGTAGCACGAGGGTATGTTCCACTGGCTGATGCACATCGTGGAACATTACAAAGCTATCCTCTTGATGCATCACGGGACATCATCATCATCATCCCTGATTAGGGATGAAAGCGGAGCGGAAACGGAAGAAACTGAGTGTTGCCATATTTGTTTTCATATTTTTGTATGGAAGCGAAAACGAATACAGAAAGGAAACAAATACTACCGGAAACGAAAATGGAGCAACTACGGCACAGACAAAGAGACGGAAGCGGAGTGTTCACTGAAACTGAAAGCCCCTTGAACAATACACAAAAAAATAAGGAAATCAACAAAGTTGTTCGATTATAAGAAGATTATGAAATATAATGATATATCATGGCTATATAATAGGATATGTCACCAATGGCGGCGTGCTCGATTAGGGATTAGGGATCCTGCTAATGTACTCCGATGCTCTATGTAGTAGTAGTAGTAGTGGTACTATAGAAGTTGGGTCATCTAGGCGATTCTGCTCAATGTGTATAGGGCCTAATTGTGTGTTTGTTGGGCTACAAAATAGTCATGTGCTCCAATTCAAAACGAAAAGTTCCGTACTAATGGAAATGGAATATTCCTTTTCCGCGCTTGTTCCATCGGAAAACATCATTCTATTTCCGTTTCCGTTTCCCCGCAGAAAATTTCATTTCCATTTTTGTTTTGTAAATTTTCATTTTCACTTTCATTTTCCCTCTTCATTTCCATTTTTCTGCCAGAAAAGTGGAAAGTTTCCACTCCATTTTCATCCTTATCCCTAATGCGTGCAGAGCTCTTCTAAGCGTACCATCGCACCACCAAGATTAGCTCTTTTTCAGACGAAGAAGAGCTCAAATCATGCATCGTGGAGGTCGAATTTCATTGTTCAATCTACACCAACCACGATAAGCCGACATTATACCCTGTGGGAGTTTTTTCAAATACTCGCATGCAACCACTCATTAGATTTCACCGACCTCCTAGACATTGTCCATCATCATATTGTTGTTGTTGAATGGGCGCACCATGATCCATGCCATACATGGACATGAACCGAATGTTAGCGGATCCTGTGGGGTGTATCATTGTCATTAGATGCAATTCTTCGTGGGGAATGTTCTCTGGAGAAATACCACGAGGCAAATTAAACCATCTTGATTCAAATACATTTTGTTTGCTCTGAACCGAAGTATGTCCCTGTTGCAACGCATAGAGAAATTTACTAGTTAAACAAACAAGACAAACCACAAAGAAATAAGGTGATGCTGGTATCATACTTAGATATGACATTGTTATGTCACATCTAGATAATCCAAAAGAAAGTTCTGTAACCTTAAGGAGCTAGTTATCTAATTTCCAGCAGACCTGAAGTTGTTGCTGAAGCGTCGATGGAATCGTGTAGGATCCAATGGGCCGATACTACTACGTCTCACCTACTCTCGCCTAAATAACACAGGCACGCATATGATCTTTGACGTCAATATATAACCATCAGCACATGTACCTCGCACCAAGCTTTCTTTTTTCATGCGTTACAACTTAAAATAAAAGTGCTGGTTTTTCTAAAGATAAAAGTACTAGCGGGACAGCTGAACAGATCTGTTAAACATGCTTACAGGTGTTAGTGTACACATCGACATTTGATGGTTAGGAGACAGTGGTATCCCCTGCCTACCAGAGTTCAAGTCACAGACTTGACATTGCTACTCGCATTTTCCTGGATTTATTCCAGGCCTTCCAACGATGTGAGTTCAATGTGAGGAGATGTACCCAACGACTACGAAGGCTTCTGTGGCGACTTCTCAATCTCAAGATGATATGTCGGCTCAGTCTCTCGAAGATGGTGCGTGCGAGCATTCATAGAGATGAGTGTATATGCATATGTATGAGATTCTGTGTCTGTGATGTCTTAAAAAATAGTGTACTCATCGACGTTTCGGGATCCACTTGTGGCCTGTCGGCCATTATGGAAAAGATAGATTACCCAGTGTGAGGTTTTATCTGAAGAGAACTTCGCTGTTTACACAATGCAATTACCTACTTATGTGTCCTAGCAAATCTTCATATTGGTACCACATCCCAATGCCCGATATGTAAATCTAGAGCCGAGGACATAGCACATGTTTTGTTCAAATGTGATAGGGCACGTTCGGTTTGAGAGGTACTGGGGCTGAGGAGGTTAATTGACAAGGCGCTAAAGGTTGATCAATCAGGCTCCGTGATCATCGAGTCCTTGGTATGTGACCTGGCAGTCCGAGGGGCATACATAGATCCGGTTCAATTTCAGAGATTGTGGCGGGTACCTGCTGGTACTTATGGTGGCAGACGCGATGCATTGTCAGAGCAGAAGATGTCCTAACACTAGTAGGTACGGGGCCAGCGATTCAGTCTTTGGTGTTGAACTTCGTCTGGGCTGCAGGGAAACCGGCAACATCCCCACGCCTAAATCAGTGGAGAAGGGCGATGTTGGGCCTGACTATTCTAAACGTTGATGCTTCTTTTTCCGAAGTTAAATTTACAGGGTCTTGCGGCGCTGATTCGGGATCATAGTGGGGCATTCTTGGCAGCGGCAAGAGCAAAATTAGTGCATGTTCCAATGTCGTTTCAGCGGAGGCCGCAACATTGTATGGAGGCTTGAAGCTGGTCGATCGGTTGGGATGCAAAAATGTTCTGATACGCATGGAAAATATCACAGTGGTTCGAGAAGGATACTTTATGGTTGTAGCCCCTATTCTATAAGACTATCATAGAGATTTAAGTGAGTTCGAGAAGGCTTGCGTCGAGTTTTGTAATAGAGAATCTTATATAGTAGCCGATGTGCTAGCTAGCCGGGGTTGTCAAAACCAGCCTTTGATTTGGTTTGATTCGCCCACAGAGTTTATCGTTAATTTTCTTACAGACGATGTAGCTGTTATTTGAGTTTAATAAAGCTAGCCATGATGGCTTCTCTCTAAAGAATATTCTTCTAGCTTAGTTAACATGGGACCTAAATTTTTGTGATCCAATAATTTATACTTTATCGCTAATTTTACCTCGGACCTAAAATAACATCTAGACACGTTTTAGTGTTAGATATTGTGTCTAGACAAATTTGAGACAACTAATTCTAGATGGATGTAATATTAACTATTTTTTTTTGCATAGGAAGATTATTTCTTAAATAGGAAGAATTAGAGTTGTGTCGAATATTGTGTACAAGGTAGGTTACAGTTGGACTTGTAGTTGTATCGTGTTTACCAGGGCCGGTCCTAGGAGGGGGGCGAACGGGGCGGCCGCCCCGGCCCCCCAAAAGCCAGGGGCCCCCTCCCAGGTATAGGTATACGTACGTAGGTACATACAAGGTTCGACAGAAAAAAAAATCTTAGCACCTCGCTCAGCTTCGCATGCTAGCCTAGGACGGTAAAACCAGTACGTTGGGCCTGGCCCATGTTTGTACGTACTCACGTGGAGTCGTGGAGAACTGCAAATCGGAGAGGAAAAGGAATAACTGGATTGATTTCCTGTAACTTAGGAATTAGGACCGGTGTTTCCTAAAAAAAAGAATTAGGATCGGTCGTTCCGCTGTTCCTGTTCGTCTCTTCGACTTTCCTCCTCACGAACGAACGACGCGACGACTGCAGCAGGAACCGAGGAGCAGGATCTCTTCGACCGAACAAGTATGTCTCGGCGCGCTCTCTTCCCTCGCATGATCTTGGTCCTATTTCTTTTCTTTCTAATCCTGATTCCCGATTTCTCAATCGATCGAACAGATTAACAGGGAATTGCTTTTAGGGCGCTCGAATCATTCGCCCACGTTGCCAGATTAGATTACAAAGAGAAGGTAATATACCATGCCCTATCAGATTCTCATTATATTAGATGATCTTCTGTACTTAATCTAATATTTTAATTAGCTTTGCGCTAATTTTAAAAGTGAATTGTTCCTTTCAATTTCAGCAGGGTCATGTCGAGTACAGGTAGAAAGTATCCATCCGGAAGTTATAAAAGAAAGAAGAAGAAGAAGGCAGATGAGGAGAAAGAAGCATTGAGCGGATCTCTTTTTAATTATTATAAGAGCGATACCAGCACGCCCAGTAATCCAGACGAGTTGGCGATAGTTCTTGCGGGTGACCGAACTGATGGCAATCCGGAAGATGATGGTCATACTAGGAAGGCGATGTTGACGTCAACATGGATGATAGCAATGTGAGTGATCATGAGCCCATATTTAATTCATCTGCGGCAGAATCTACTAGTGTTGAAGATGAACCAATTAGTGTGGATATTTATGATCCAAGCAATTGGGGTAATCTTGATAACAAAGCGAGGGACATATTAGTGGAAAAGGGCCTAAAAGGAAGAAGAAAACACTAAATATCCTTTGGATGAGAATTTAAGACATTTTTCATATAGCCATTACTCAAGAAAGATGAGCAATGGAGAGGTCCGTGATAGAAAATGGTTAGTTTTTTCAAAACACACAAAGAAAGTGTTTTGTTTTTGCTATAAGCTTTTCAATTCTGATAGATGCAAAAGTGCAATGGGGAATGATGGGTTTTTTGATTGGAGGCATATTAATGAGAGACTGAAAGAGCACGAAGCTAGTGTCGACCATATTACCAACATGAACTCTTGGAATGAATTGAGAGTTAGACTGAGCAAGCATGAAACAATTGACAAAGACTTACAGCAACAAATCACAAAGGAGAAGGAACGCATAAGGCTAGTTTTGTTAAGAATTGTTGCCATTGTGAAATTTCTTGGTAAGCGCAATTTGGCTTTTAGAGGATCCAGTGAGCAACTTTATGATGATTGTAATGGAAATTTTTTAGCTTGTGTGGAGATGGTTGCAGAGTTTGATTTGGTAATGCAAGACCATCTTAGGCGTATTCAAAACAAAGAGATCCATCACCATTATCTTAGCCATAAAATTCAAAACGAGTTGATTTCTCTTATGGCTGGTGACATTACAAATTCTATTCTCAAGATTGTCAAAGTGGCCAAATATTTCTCGGTTATCCTAGATTGTACCCCGGATGTGAGTCATCAAGAACAAATGAGTTTGTTGGTTCGATGTGTTCATATGTCTGATGGAAAAAATACAAATTATGGAGTACTTCCTTGCTTTTTTGGTAGTGGAGGACACATCTGGTTTGGGAATTTTCAAGGTATTGCTTCATTCTATGAAGTCCTTTGATCTTAATATTGATGATATTAGGGGCCAAGGTTATGACAATGGATCCAACATGAAAGGAAAATACAAGGGGGTGCAAAGTCGGTTGCTTGAGGTAAATCCAAGAGCTTTGTATATGCCATGTGCTTGCCACTGTCTTAATCTTACCCTTTGTGATATGGCTAAATCTTGTGGTAGAGCTGTTTCTTTTTTTGGAATTGTGCAACGAATATATGTATTATTCAGTGGTTCTACAAAAAGATGGAAAGTTTTTGTTAGCCATGTGACAGATTTGACTGTGAAATCTTTGAGCAATACTCGTTGGGAGAGTCGTATCGAAAGTGTTAAAGCAATCAGATTTCAAGCTCCTAACATAAGATCAGCTTTACTTGAGTTAAGTGAAGATAGTGGTACCGAACCAAAGGATAGGAGTGATGCTAAAAATTTGTTTGATGTGCTTGGCAGCTATGAGTTCATACTTGGCATGGTCATTTGGCATGACATTCTATTTGATGTAGATTCGGTAAGCAGGAAGCTGCAATCACCATCCATGTGCATTGAGACTGCCTTAAAGCAAATAGATGGTATGAGGACTTATTTTGACACTTATAGAGATGAAGGGTTTGATTCTAGTGTGATCATTGCCAAAGAAATCGCAGCTGAAATGGATGTAGAACCATCATTTCCAGTAAAGCGCCGTGTTTCTAGGAAGAAACAATTTGATGAAGATGACAGTGATGAAGCGATATTGGAAGCTGAGAAGGATTTTAAAGTCAATTATTTCTTGATTATGGTTGATAAGGCGGCCACCTCACTGAAAATTAGATTTGACGAACTTGAGTCATTCAAAAATATATTTGAATTTTCAATGAGTTCAACGGCCTTGAAGTCATTGGATCGTTCTGAACTTAGAGACAGTTGTACAAAATTTGCAAGTGCTTTCTCTTCGGGTGGTTCATCTGATGTTGATTTAAATGATCCGATTTCTAAGTTAATTGTTATGCAATCAACTTTGCCCGATAGAACAATGTCTGCTATGGAGATTTTTGAGTTTGTGAGGGAAGCAGATTGTTATCCAAATATTGCTATTGCATACCGGATTTTCTTTACTATGCCTGTTACTGTGGCATCAGCTGAAAGAAGTTTTTCGAAGTTGAAATTGTTGAAGAACTACTTGAGATCTACAATGTCGCAAGAGAGGTTAAATGGCTTGGCAAATTTATGCATCGAGAAAAATTTGCTTGATGAAATTGATATTGATACTATTGTTAGTGATTTTGCATCTCAGAATGTTAGCAGAAAATTTTGAAGGTAATATGTAATACATTATGTGATATGCACAATCATTTTGGATGCACTTAATTATTTTCTTTGATGCAAATTATATGTACATATGATGATTATTAATTAGGCATTTATACTAAGGGCCCCGAAGGGCCCCCGGATCATAGTTTCGCCCCGGGCCCCCAAAATCTTAGGACCGGCCCTGGTGTTTACATAGGATGTGGAGTCGTGTCCTAGTAGGACACTTGTATCCTAGGCCTCTCATATATAGTGGGGGTAGACACACGATGTAATGTATGCCAACATAATAGCACAAAGCGCCGCAAGGGGAGCCAGCGGCGCAGCCGACGCCCGGTGGCTGGGTGCGGTATTGTGACGGTGTCACGGGGAAGAGCGCCCGTAGTCAAGCCCCGGGGATGTAGCCATATCGGTGAACCTCGTTAACAAATCTCAGTGTCGTGCCTCGTGTGATTGCTTGGTCCTCGGATGATCGACGGTATGCCTCAGATTTATTCTAACAAGTGGTATCATGAGCTAGGTTGTTCGAAGGCTGCGGATCGTGTTGATTCAAAGGAAGGATTGATTTTCTTGATCGGTATCGTCTACATAGAAGTTGTCGTAATACAATATGTGTTGCGCGGTTGAGATCGATCTGAAGAAGTCAGGCAAACTGCAGTCTCTGCGAGTTGCGGTCAGAATCAGATTAGATGGCTCGGCAGCGGCGCTTGGCTCGGCGCTTGGAAGCCGCCGGAAGGAGCGCGTGGCTGAGGTGCGTGCTGGGGCGGCAGGCTTGGAGCTTGGAGTGCTAGCGATGCTGGCCCGTGTTGGAAGCGCGAGCGCGTGGAGGCGCGACTGCCAAGCTAGGCTGCTCGGGAACACGTACAACGTTGAAGCTATAGTGAGATTTGTTTGGACAAAAAGTGGACCGAGTCCACGTATGACACGAAGATTGCCAGGCAAATCAGTTGGCGAAGAAATCTATCAAGGGATATGGATCCATCGGATTTAGCAGGAGACATTGACATGCAGCAATAGCATCGGGAGTTGAGGCCAGGCAAGAGCAAATTCACGTACAGTCAACTGGTTGATTTGTTACTAGTAGTACATAAGTTCGGTACTTGGACATCGCGTGGAAGCTCGGACATTTTTCTTTTCAGAGTGTCAGCTATATGAAGAACCATGGTGTCATCGTATACTCGGTTTGAGGTGGAGAAGTTCATGGAACTGAAAACCTTAGGTTATAGCAGGCATAGGTGAAGGATTTGTTGGCACAACAGGGATGCTTGAAGACGTTGCGGGAAGTCATGTTAGCTGAGATGGAATTATCATGTGATGGATGGAAATTCGCGGAAGCCTCGAGCGTGTCATACAGTCGAACGAGTTCGGCTGGGTCGGACTAGGTAGTCTGACGGATCGACGCAAGTCGGTTGGTACAGAAGACGGTGATGGAATCGGTGACGACGACATATGTGCGTGATGCTGATGATGACCGATTCTGGGCGTGGAAACACGCGGCACGGGCCTGAGTGCTTGTATAGCTTCGACAAGACTGTGGCGTAGGGTTGATTCAAGACGGTGCACATAAGAGGTTGGAGTCGACGGGGCGCGAGGGTGGACTGATCATCTACCATGGAGTAATGTTGAAGGTGGAGCTGGATTGAGGGGCTACGGTGTAAGGATCCTGAGAATCGAAGCCTATTCAGCAGGAAAAAAAGCGAGTGACACGTAGTTCAGACTGGAGCCCAGTGGTTTGATGGAAGCATGAAACTCGTCATCGGTCGGTGATGATCGGTGGTACTCTGCAGTGGGGGTTGAGTGGTGTGGTTTTGTGACCCTTGAGACTCGACCAGGACAGCGGAGGCTCAACGCGGTAATAGCGGCGAGGCGTGCGGTACGCACAGGGACATGGAGACGGGCCAGGGCTCTGGTGGTCATACATGTGGTGAGACAACTGCGAATTTGACTTGGGATGACTACAAGCAATGGTGAAATTCCTTCAAGTTTCAGACATGCAGTCAAGAAAGGAGCGGTGATGTTAAGTTAGGATAACTCTTATGTGTGACCCCCTATATGTGAGTTGTTCACTTTCACGCAGCTCAGTGATCAGTGTGTGATGGCATTGGACGGGTACTCTGGAAGTTGGGAGCACAAGCTAGAGTAACAAGGAGCTTAATTTTGCTCGAGTGTTGACCGTGGTCAAGAAAAGAAGGGACTACAAGTTGCAGGTGGAGTCATATGGAGTCTTTGGAGTAGCAGCGGTTCTCATGGGATGAGCTCAAGTCCAATGTACATAAAAGTTTGACGCATTGACGAATTCAAGGTGGTGGAGAATATTCGCCAAGGTGGAGTTCGTTAGAGTTGTGTCGAATATTGTGTACAAGGTAGGTTACAGTTGAACTTGTAGTTGTATCGTGTTTATATAGGATGTGGAGTCGTGTCCTAGTAGGACACTTGTATCCTAGGCCTCTCATATATAGCAGGGGTAGACACACGATGTAATCTATACCAACATAATAGCACAGGCGTGCAAGGGGGAGCCGGCGGCGTGTGCCGGCGCCCGGGTGGCCAGGGTGCGGCATTGTGACGGTGTCACGGGGAAGAGCGCCCGTAGTCAAGCCCCGGGGATGTAGCCATATCGGTGAACTTCATTAACAAATCTCAGTGTCGTGCCTCGTGTGATTGCTTGGTCCTCAGATGATCGACGGTATGCCTCAGATTTATTCTAACAAGCTATGCATCTGAAGATACGCACAACAAAAACTATCAAACTTGTCATCACGAGAAAGAAGGTTGTTCGAAAGTATCCAGGAGCAACGGTTAGTTGGATGCCAGTCCAAAGTCCCTTTGGAGTCCATCCAAGGAGGCACTTAAACAAGTTGGACGCACCTGCCTGAGAGCTGTAATATTATCTCCTTTACAACCAAAAAATAAAAGCCTGTTCAAATCAGAAATTTATAATAACGAGCAGATTATATACCTTGTTTCTGAATAGTGAAGCCATAGAAAACTAATCATGGTAGAAGCAACATGTGTGCTTTCTACCCCCGCGGAAGTCCCTGTTGTCGATCATCACGCACCAACTCCGGCAAACCAACCTAAGCCTAATGAGGGTTTTGAATGGCAGTAGGCGTAGCACCAATGACATGGCGGAGATGATGTCTTTGTGCGGCTGCCTAGGCGAGGCAACACTTTCCTCATATTGTGCAGCATGTCTCAAGACCATGCTATTGTTGGCCACCAAGCTTTTCCTATCAAGAAGGCCCTCTATGTCGCAGGTCAGGGGGTTGTATGCATACAACTTGAAGCTTGGTTCTCCCGAAGTCTTAAAAAGTGGCCGTATGAAGAAGATGAGACGACCACCGTCCACGATAGCAAGCGGGTTGATACGGTTGTTAGATGTGTATAGTCCCTTTTCGGTTCATCTCCATTGTATAAGGGGTTTTCTGCACTTTACCACACATGTATATGTAATGGCCTTTGGCCCTCAGTGAGTACTAGTTGCTGTTTATCCAACATGGTATCAGATGTTAGGTTTCCCTCTCTCCCGCATGCTGCAACTCCGTGCTAACTTCGTCCCCTTGCTGTCCGGCCCGGCCACCGCCGCCCCTCGCGCTGCCCTGCCTTCCTCGCTGCGGATCCGGCCGCCCCGGCCACGCCCCTCGTGCCGCCCGGTCTTCCTCGCTGCGGATCCGCCGCCTCGCCACGCCTCGTGCCGCCGGTCTTCCTCGCTGCGGATCCGGCCGCCCGGCCCGTCCTGCTCTGCCCGGCTCTTCTTCTCGCCGTGGATCCGCCGCCCGATCCGCCCTTTAGCTCCGCCGCCGCCTCGCCGCCGTGTTGCTGCGGATCCGCCGCCTCTCGCCTCCTGCTCCGCTTTGGCTTCGCCATGATCCAGCCTGCTGCCCGCCGCTTCTTGCTGGCTGGCCGACGGTTGGCCCGACCGCCAAGGCCTCCTGCCGGCCCGGCCGTAGCTGGTGTTCGCCCGTGGTACGCTGGCTCGTCCCCACGCGCGTCTGCCCTCGCTTGCATCTAGGGCTCTGGTTGACCCCGTGTAGTTTCAAAAAAAAATAGTGAGCTCGTCATGTCTTTGTCGGGCTATGTGGTTGTTCCTCGGTGCTCGGTGATATTCGATGGCACCAACTATGCTGAGTTTGTGGGTTTCATGCGCATTCACATGCGCGGTCTTCTCCTGTGAGGCGTTCTCTCTGGCGAGGTTCCCTGTCCGCCTTGCCCTATTGCTCCTGTGGCTCCCACCCCGCCAGTGCCGCCTGTTCTTGCTGCTGATGCTTCTCAGGCTGATCGGGATACAGCCAAGGCCCTTGACGATGCTGCAGTTGATGCTTATGATCAGCAGGTATCCGCCTACTCAGATGCTCTTTCTGCTTACCGGGATGATCTGTCTGCTTACACTCAGTGGTGCAATGATGATGCTCGAGCTGCTGCTGTTCTCACTGCGAGTGTCTTACCTCAGTTTGCGTCTGAGTTCATGGGTCTCGGTACTGTTGCTGCGATGTGGTCCTATCTTTGTCAGCGATATCAGCCATCTGGTGATGCTCTCTACTTATCTGTGGTGCGTCAGGAGCACGCTCTTCAGCAGGGTGACTCTTCTGTTGATGAGTTCTACTCACAGAGCTCTGCCATCTGGCGCCAGATTGACTCCCTCAGGACAGTTGTTTGTGGTTCTTGCCGTTGTTGCTAGACTGTGAGGTCAGACTTGGAGTTTCATCGTCTGCATGAGTTCTTATCTCGTCTTCGTCCAGAGTGTGAGCCTCGGCGTGCTCACCTGCTTGCTTGTGGTCGTGTTCCTATTTCGGTGGTGCTTGCAGAGCTTTATGCTGAGGAAACCCGCCTCTGTTCTGCTGGTCTGCTTGTGGTTCCCACTATGCTTGCTGCCCGAGCTCCTGTGTCGTCTGCTCGCCTCATCACTCCTCCGCTCCAGCCCACACCTCCAGGAGGGGCGGGTCACCCTCCTTCTTTAGGAGAGGGTCAGTCGCGCTCGCACACCTTCTGTGGCTACTGCAACAGGCCAGGTCACCCAGAGTGTGATTGTTACAAGAAGCGGAAGACCTGAAGTGCTCTTCTTCTAGTGGGACTCGTGCGCCTTCCTCGACTTCGTCGCTCACTGACCACGATATTGTTCTCAAGTGCATGTTGGCTTCCTCTGGTTCTTCCTCGGCGGGTTCTGTTGCCGCTGTGACTGCCACCACCACTCCACCCCCGCCGGAGCCTACTCAGTCAGGTACATCCTCGTGGGTTGTGGATACTGGAGCTTCTTTTCATATGTCTTCTGATTCTTCTTCTTTATCTTCTCTTCGACCTCTTGATTTTCCTCTTAATGTTCTCACTGCCGATGGCACACCTCTTCCTGTTGCTAGTCGTGGCATCCTTTCCACTCTGTCTTTTTAGGTTTCTAGTGTTTCTCATGTTCCTTGTCTTACCATGAATCTCTTTTCCGCTGCCCAACTTACTGATTCTGGCTGTCGTGTCATTCTTGATGCTGACTCTTGTTCTGTTCAGGATCGCCGCACTAAGGCTCTGGTTGGTGCTGGCTCTCGGCGCCGTGAGTCTGAGGGCCTTTGGGAGGTTGACTGGCTTCGTGTTCCTTTCGCTGCTACCACATACGCCAGCTCACATGCTCTTGCTGCTCCCTCTTCTGTGTCCTTCCAGCAGTGGCATCATCGACTTGGTCACATCTGTGGCTCTCGCTTGTCCTCATTAGTGCACCAAGGCGTCTTAGCGTCTGTCTCTAGTGATGTTTTGTTGCATTGTGATGGTTGTAGTCTTGGCAAACAGACTCAGTTACCTTATCCTACCAGTGAGTCTGTATCTCAACGTCCTTTTGACTTAGTTCATTCTGATGTATGGGGTCCTGCTCCTTTTGACTCGAAAGGGGGTCATCGCTACTATGTTCTGTTTGTTGATGATTTTTCTCGCTACACTTGGATTTATTGTGTGAAATTTGGTAGCGAGGTTCTCCCCATATACAAGCGTTTTGCTGCCATGGTTCGCACTCAATTTTCCACGCATGTCCGTATCTTCCGTGCTGACTCAGCTGGAGAGTATATCTCTCACACGCTATGCGGTTTTCTTTTCATGAGCAGGGTACTCTTGCCCAATTCTCTTGCCCTGGTGCCCATGCTCAGAATGGCGTTGCAGAACGCAAGCATCGCCATTTGCTTGAGACGGCACGGGCGATGATGATCGCCGCCTCTCTTCCACCCCATTTTTGGGCCGAGGCCGTTTCCGCATCCACACACCTCATCAACATTCAGCCATCGGCTGCCTTGAAGGGTGGTATTCCTATGGAGCGTCTCTCTAGTCGCTCTCCTGACTACTCTGCTCTTCGTATGTTTGGATGTGTCTGCTATGTTCTTCTTGCTCCGTGAGAACGAACCAAGTTGACTGCTCAGTCAGTTGAGTGTGTCTTCCTTGGCTACAGTGATGAGCACAAGGGCTATCGCTGTTGGGACCCTATTGGTCTCCGATTGCGCATTTTGCGTGATGTGACTTTTGATGAGTCTTGTTCTTACTATCCGCGTCCCTCCTCCTCGAGCTTTTCCTTGGAAGACATTTCCTTCCTTCTCCTTCCCAACACATCTTATTTTGTGCCTCCTATTTTTCCCTCTCCCCCGCTGAGTCTCCCTACACCACTAGTACCACCATCCCCTCCCTCCTCCTCCTCTCCGCCGTCATCTCCCTCCCCACCCTCCTCCCCAGTCTTTCTCCCTCGCTCCCCTTTTCCTTTCCACTACACTCGTCGTCCTCGTGCTATGGATGATCCTACTGATGTGCCCTCTACTTCCTGTGCACCTCCTCTCACGCCTACACCAGCACATAACCTTCGTGCTCTGCCTTGTCCCCCACCTGATCGCTATTCTCCCGCTCGGTATGGCCTTTCTGCCATTACTGAGCCCACCACCTATCGGGCTGCCATGACTCAGCCTGAATGGTAGCTTGCGATGGTCGAGGAGCTTGCGGCGCTTGAGCGCAATGGCACGTGGGATCTGGTTTCTCCTCCTTTTGGTGTTCGCCCATCACGTGCAAGTGGGTCTATAAGATCAAGACTTGTTCCGATGGTTCTCTTGAGCGTTACAAAGCTCGTCTTGTGGCTCGTGGTTTTCAGCAGGAATAGGGGCATGATTATGACGAGACTTTCGCTCCTGTGGCCCACATGACCACTGTCCGCACTCTCCTTGTTGTGGCTTCTGTTCGTCATTAGCCTGTGTCTCAGCTTGATGTTCAGAAAGCCTTTCCCAATGGCGAATTGCGTGAGGAGGTTTATATGCAGCCACCACCGCGGTACTATGCTCCTGATGGTATGGTCTGTCGACTTCGCCGCTCCCTCTATGGTCTTAAGCAGGCCCCTCGCGCCTGGTTCGAGCGCTTTGCCTCGTTGGTGACTGCCACTGGTTTCTTGCCCAGTGATCATGATACTATGTTGTTTGTTCACACGTCTCCTCGTGGTCAGACTCTTCTCCTTCTCTATGTTGATGACATGATCGTCACTAGTGACGACTCTGACTACATTGCCTTTTTTAAGGCCCGCCTTCGCGACCAGTTCCTCGTGACTGATCTTGGTCCACTTCAATATTTTCTTGGGATTGAGATCTCCTCGATCTCTTCTGGCTTCTATATCTCCAGGAAAAATATATTCAGGATCTTCTTGCTCGTGCTACTCTTGGTGATGAGCGCACTGTTGTGACTCCTATGGAGCTCAACGTTCAGCTTCCTGCCTCTGACGGTGACCCTTTTCCTAATCCCACTCGCTATCGTCACCTTGTTGGCAGCCTTGTCTACCTTGTTGTTACGCATCCCGACATCTCCTATCATGTTCCCATACTGAGTCAGTTTGTTTCAGCACCCACCTCTGTCCACTATAGTCATCTCCTCCATGTTCTCCGATATCTTCGTGGCACGATCTCTCATCGCCTTTTCTTTCCCGCCCAGCTCTCTTTGAGCTCCGTGCCTGCTCGATGCTACGTGGGCTAGTGATCCCTCCGATCGACGCCGTTGTCCGCCATCGTGTCTTTCTTGATGGCTCTCTCATTGCCCTGAAGACAAAGAAAATGACCGCCGCTTCTCACTCGAGTACAGAAGGCTGAGTTATGCGAGCCATTGCTATGTTGACGGCTGAGGTGATCTGGTTACGGTGGTTACTTGAGGATTTTGGTGTGTCTGCTACTACCTCGACTCCCTTACTGTCAGACAATACCGGTGCTATCAGTATTGCACGTGACCCGGTGAAGCATGAGCTCACCAAGCACATCAGTGTGGATGCCCACTTTGTGCGTGCTGGTGTGCAGGATCAGAATCTCGCTCTTCACTATGTGCCCTCTCCGAAGTTACAAGTATGGACTTCTTCACGAAGGCACAGACTCGAGCGCAACATGATTTTCTTCTCTCCAAACTCAGTGTTGTTGATCCACCATGAGTTTGAAGGGGGGTGTTAGATGTGTATAGTCCCTTTTCGGTTCATCCCCATTGTATAAGGGGCTTTCTATACTTTACCACACATGTATATGTAATGGCCTTTGGCCCTCAGTGAATACTAGTTGCTATTTATCCAACAGCGGTCACCAAAGCGTGTGAAGCTAGCGACGCTTGGTGGCAACGTGTCAACACCAATTCGACAGTGTAGATCCCACTCCCCTGTTCCATGGTCGCGCAGCAGCCATATGTCATGCCGACAAGGCCCAAACATGTTAGTTCTACTCACTTCAGTGCGAAAGAGGCAAAGGCACCCGCCGACCTGTTGTGTCAGATAGTTCTTGAGCCCACAATTCTTCTCCATGTTGATCGATGGCAATGGAATAGCCCTAAGTTTCTCATCTGATAGGAGAAGGAGATCAACATCTCTTTAGATGGGGACTCGAGGTCACGCTCGGCCAGTCAATGAATATGTCCTTGTGCAAAACCAATCAAATCAAGCGACGTACGCGGGAGCATGGATGGGCGCACACGCGGGGAGCAAGCAAGTCTCGTCCCTTGGCAGGCCTCCAGTGCCCCATGGAGTTGATCACGTAGACCCCACATCCGGTGTTATTAGAGCCACAGTACTAGATGTGCACACCTTTGTACTTCTTGGTGCGTTTGTCGTAGCCCGCCGATCGCTGCTTGCTTCCGCTCCCTTCCTCTCTCCCGCGCTGCAGCACCCCGCCTCCCCACCCCTCGCCGCCACCCGCACCGCGAACCCCACCCCACCCCGCGCCGCTTCCCGAGCCCTAGGCTTTCGTAATACAGGCCATACGAGATATAGGCCATGTACCGGGTCTCTGGAAGCGCCGCCATTTGGCCGGTGGACGGGTTAAACACATAGTGCGTCCCTGTAGAGACTGCATCAATGATGACGAGGCCATGGCACTGTTGCGTCAAGAGGCGTGGGATGAAGTTAGTCGGACTGATACAACATGTAACATTGCATGGACAGGGCTCGCATGTGCGGGCGCGGGGGACCTCCGTGAGCGTGGTGTCACAAGGTGGGCAGGGCGACCACGCTCGGATCTTCCGACGTCCATTGTCGCAAGTGAGCTTCACAAGTCGGTTGGCTAGGCGAAGGTGGAGGTCAGCGAAGTCATTGGAGGTGTTGAGTATATTGTGTACGTGTATATTTGTGTATAGGGCCCACCTCCTATTTCCTCTGTATATTTGAGGTTGTGGTCCCGCTCTGTACTTATATATACGTGCCTAATGCACCGATCAATACATCGCGATTGCACAGGCCACATCTTGCCCTTCTACAAGGTATCTATCGCAGCACGATCCTAAACCCTAAGCCTCCGTCGCCGCCGCTTTACGCTGCGCCGCCGCTGCTTTCTCGCCGCCACCATCCACTTTCGCCGCCGCCGCCGCCGCTTAGTCGCCGCCGCTTTCACCATCAAGGCTTTCCGCGCCGCCGCTTTCTCCACAACGCCGCCAAGCGATCATCGCCGCTTCGCCTTTCCTTCTCTCAAGGCCGTAGTACCTCGCCTCCCCACCTCACCACCAAGGCCGCCGCTTTCAAGGCTTAGGCTTTTGTAATACAGGCCATACGAGATATAGGCCATGTACCGGTCTTCGAAGCGCCGCTGTTGGCGGTGGACGGGTTAAACACTTAGTGCGTCACTGTAGAGACTTCCGCCGCTGCAGCCTCTCCACAACGCCGCCGCCGCCGATCGCCGCTCGCTTCCGCTCCCTTCCTCTCTCGCGCGCCGCAGCACCCCGCCTCCCCACCTCAAGAACCACCAAGGCCATGACCCCACCTCACCTCAAGGCCCGCAGCACTCGCCACCCCACCCCTGCAGGCCGCCACCCGCCAAGACCACCTCCAACCCGCGCTTCACACGCTGCCCCAAACCCTAACCCTAGCCATGAGATCCTCCTCCACCACCGTCTCACACCCGCTCACTGGTCCCGATGTCACCCTCGGCCCACCATCTCAACATCCATGAGCATGTCCCGATGAAGCTTGATCAAAAGACCACGTCCTACTCCGCTTGGAAGCGGTACTTTTCCCTTGTGTTCCGTGAGTACCTCCTGCACGGCCACGTGGACGGCACCGTGAACTCGGCCCTCATGATCAACGACGAGGTGTGGATGATCCTCGATGCCACCATCATCCGCTGGTTCTACCTCACCATCTCCAGCGACCTCTTCCACACCGTGGTGGATGACGACGACGATGCCTACGCGGTCTGGACCAAGCTCAATGGCCTCGTCACCGACAATAGGCTGCAGCGCAAGGTCCTTCTCCACGGCAAATTTTATGGGTGCCAGCAGCTTGACTCGTCCATCGATTATTTTTGCATGCGCCTCAAGAAGCTTGCCGATGAGCTCCATGATCTCGGGGAGACGATCGGCGCATTTAGCTCCTCATCAAGACCCTCACCGCCCGGACTCAACGAGGATTTTGGGAACGCCGCCTCCAACCTCACCCTCATCCCGGAGCCTACCTTCGCTTAAGGTGGTGGCGATCGACACGCCTCCGTCAGATCTATAATTTTATTGTTCCATGCCAATATTATTCAACTTTCATATACTTTTTTGGCAACTTTTTATACTATTTTGGGACTAACATATTGATCCAATGCCCAAGGCTAGTACATGCATTTGCATGTTTTTTGGTTTCGCAGACTATCCATATCAAACGGAGTCCAAAGGGGATAAAAACGGACGAGCTTATTTTTGGAATATTTGGAAAATCTGGGAGAAAGATCAACGCGAAACGGTGTCCGAGGTGGCCACGAGGCAGGGGCCCACGCCTCCCTGTGAGGGCGCCTTCACCCTCGCGGGCCACCAGAAGGCGGTTGATGCCCTTCTTCACCAAGTAAGAAAGCTATTTTTTGGTAAAAACTCACGGCGAAGGTTTCAGTCCAATCGGAGTTACGGATCTCCATATATATACGAAACGGTGAAAGGGCAGTAGAACAGCACGCAGAAACAGAGGGAGACACAGAGACAGATCCAATCTCGGAGGGGCTCTCGCCCCTCCCATGCCATGGAGGCCAAGGACCAGAGGGGAAACCCTTCTCCCATCTAGGGAGGAGGTCAAGGAAGAAGAAAACGAAGGGGCCCCCTCTCCCCTTCTCTTCCGGTGGCGCCGGAACACCGCCGTGGCCACCATCGCCATCACCGCTGATCTTCACCCACACCTCCGCCTATCTTCACCAACAACTCCATCACCTTTCGCCTCTATCTACAGCGGTCCACTCTCCCGCAACCCGCTGTACCCTCTACTTGAACATGGTGCTTTATGCTTCATATTATTATCCAATGATGTGTTGCCATCCTATGATGTCTCGAGTAGATTTTTGTTGTCCTATCGGTGGTTGATGAATTGCTATGTTTGATTTAATTTGCTTGTGGTTATGTTGCTGTCCTTTGGTGCCCATCATATGAGCTGCTGCATGGATCACACCTTAGGGTTAGTTGTATGTTGATAGGACTATGTATTGGAGGGCAGGAGGATGTAAGCTTCAACCTAGCATAGAAATTGATGCATACGGATTGAAGGGGGACCAATATATCTTAATGTTATGGTTTGGTTTTACCTTAATGAACGTTAGTAGTTGCGGATGCTTGCTAATAGTTCCAATCATAAGTGCATAGAATCCCAAGTAAGGGATGACATGCTAGCAGTGGCCTCTCCCACATAATACTTGCTATCGGTCTAGTAAAGTAGTTAATTGCTTAGGGACAATTTCACAACTCTTACCACCACTTTTCCACACTCGCTATATTTACTTTAGTTGTGTTTTTTATCTTACCAGCCCCTAGTTTTATTTTCGTGCTCTTTACTTTTCTTGCAAGCCTATCCAAAAATACCTACAAAGTACTTCTAGTTTCATACTTGTTCTAGGTAAAGTAAACGTCAAGCGAGCGTAGAGTTGTATCGATGGTCGATAGAACTTTAGGGAATATTTGTTCTACCTTTAGCTCCTCGTTGGATTCGACACTCTTACTTATCGAAAACTGTTGCGATCCCCTATACTTGTGGCTTATCAAGACCTTTTTCTGGCGCCGTTGACGGGGAGTCATAGCGTGGGGTGAATATTCTCGTGTGTGCTTGTTTGCTTTATCACTAAGTAATTTTTATTTTTGTTGTTCTTAGTTTTTCTCTATCTTTAGTTATGGATATGGAACACGAAATACCAAAAAAAATTAGGTGTACTTGTTGCTCATGGAGATGGGGAACCTCCTAAAACCATCGATGCTGGTTATGTGAAAGATATTATGTACTACTTTAATAATCCTGAGAAAACCCCATTCAACTGTGTTATGGGAGTAACGTTGGATCAACGTGAATACTTTAGGGATTATCGCTTGACACAAAAAGGGAAATTATTATGGGATCAAATTAATATGTTGTATTGGTATGCTAGGCAACTATGCTTGAGATATGATTATACTTGTTGCTCTAGGATGAAGTCTCCACACCTTCCCTTTTCATGCAAATTTAATGATAATGAAACCTTGGCTTCTTATGCTAGAGGTATATATGATTATTATGATGTGAAATGAATAGAAGAATTTGTTGCTTTTATGGGTGCTTATGAAATTGAATCTATGTTTAAAGAGTTTGAAGATTTTGATGATTCGGTTTATAGACCTGAAAATTTAGCTATCCTTAAATATTGTTATGAGAATTATGAATACAATTACGATATTAATGCACTTATTGAGAAAGTCTCCGCTGTCCAAGAAGAGACTAATATTTTGCAGGAATCTATGGAAGAAGAAGTTGATGAAACTGTGAGCTCATTGGATGAAAAAGATGATGAGGAGAGCGAAGAACAAAAGGAGGAAGAGTGGATTAGCTACCCGTGCCCACCTTCTAATGAGAGTAACTCTTCAACTCATACATTGTTTAATGTCCCTTCGTGCTTACCGAAGGATGATTAGTATGATGACTATTATGATCCCGTTGATTCATTTGAAATATCCCTTTTTGATGATGCTTGATATGCTTGTGGCCAAGATGCCAATATGAATTATGCTTATGAAGATGAACTTGCTATAGTTCCTTATGTTAAACTTGAAATTGTTGCTATTGCACCCACGCATGATAGTCCTATTATCTTTTAAAATTCTCCCGACTACACTATATCGGAGAAGTTTGCTCTTATTAAGGATTATATTGATGGGTTGCCTTTTACCGTTGCACATGATGATTTTGATAGATATAATATGCATGTGCTTCCTGCTCCTACTTGCAATTATTATGAGAGAGGAACTATATCTCCACCTCTCTATGTTTCCAACATGATAAAATTGCAAGAAACTGTTTATACTATGCATTGGCCTTTACTTTGTGAGCATTAATTGTTCTTGACATGCCGATGCATAGGAAGAGAGTTAGACTTCGTCATTGCTTGATATATGCTGCTTTGTGCTCACTACTAAATGCCAAGTCATTGTTAATTAAAATTGGCTTTGATATACCTTGGGATCCGGGTGGATTCACTACTTGAGCACTATATGCCTAGCTTAATGGCTTTAAGAAAGCGCTGCCAGGGAGACAACCCGGAAGTTTTAGAGAGTCATTTGTTTCTGTTGCGTGCTTTAATATAGTTTAAAAATAACAAAAATAAAGAGGGGAACCCAAAACTTTTTCGAACAGGAAAGTGAAAGTGAGAAAGACAAGCAGCGTTGAAGTGGGAGAGCTCCTTGAACTTTGTTCATGCTCACGGAAACTTTGTGAATCTTGATTACAGAAACTTTTCAACAAAAATAATTATCCCCTCGTACAATTCCATTGTATTATAAAAATAATGTGCCAAGGTTTGCCTTTAGGATGTTTACAATACTTGTTGGTTTGTGCGGTGCAGGACAGAAACTTTGGCTGTAGTGCGCGAATTTTAATTTTAACTGGAACGTTAAATGGTTCTGATTCTTTTTGCACTGTCTTTCTGTACAAATTGTTTATTCTTCCTAATTTTGGCATAATTTTTCAAGTATCAGAAGTATGGTGAATGTTCAGATTATTACAGACTGTTCTGTTTTAGACAGATTCTGTTTTGGATGCATAGTTTGCTTGTTTTGATGAAACTATCAATTTATATCAGTGGATTAAGCCATGAAAAAGTTATATTACAGTAGACACAATGAAAAAACAAAATATTAATTGGTTTGCAATAGTATTTAGGGTAGTGATTTGCTTTATTATACTAACGGATCTTACCGAGTTTTCTGTTGAAGTTTTGTGGGGATGAAGAGTTTGATGATCGAGGAGGTCTCGATGTGAGAAGAAGGAAGAGAGGCAAGAGCTCAAGCTTGGGGATGCCCAAGGCACCCCAAGTAAATATTCAAGGATACTGAATCATCTAAGCTTGGGGATGCCCCGGAAGGCATCCCCTCTTTCTTCAACAAGTATCGGTATGTTTTCGGATTCGTTTCATTCATGCGATATGTGCAATCTTGGAGCGTCTTTTGCATTTAGTTTTCACTTTTTATTTTATGCACCATGCTGGTATGAGATAGTCCTTGGTTGATTTATAGAATGCACTTTGCACTTCACTTATATATTTTGAGTATGGCTTTATAGAATGCTTCATGTGCTTCACTTATATCATTTGAAGTTTGGATTGCCCGTTTCTCTTTACTTAGACAACCGCCATTTGTAGGATGCTCCTTTGCTTCACTTATATTTGTTAGAGCATGGGCATATCTTTTGTAGAAAGAATTAAACTCTCGTGCTTCACTTACATCTATTTAGAGAGATGACAGGAACTGGTCATTCACATGGGTAGTCATAAAACCCTACATAAAACTTGTAGATCACTTAATATGATATGTTTGATTCCTTGCAATAGTTTTATGTATATAAAGGTGGTGATATTAGAGTCATGCTAGTCGAGTAATTGTGAAATTGAGAAATACTTGTGTTGAGGTTTGCAAGTCCTGTAGCATGCACGTATGGTGAACCATTATGTAACGAAGTCGGAGCATGAGGTGTTTATTGATTGTCTTCCTTATGAGTGGCGGTCGGGATGAGCGATGGTCTTTTCCTATCAATCTATCCCCCTAGGAGCATGTGCATAGTACTTTGTTTTGATGACTAATAGATTTTTGCAATAAGTATGTGAGTTCTTTATGACTAATGTTGAGTCCATGGATTAAACGCACTCTCACCCTTCCATCATTGCTAGCCTCTTCGGTACTGCAGTATTGCCCTTTCTCACCTCGAGAGTTGGTGCAAACTTCGCTTGCGGCATCCAAACCCGGTGATACGACACGCCTATCACATATAAACCTCCTTATATCTTCCTCAAAACAGCCACCATATACCTACCTATTATGGCATTTCCATAGCCATTCCGAGTATATTGCCATGCAACTTCCATCATCATCATATACATGACTTGAGCATTTATCGTCATATTGCTTTGCATGATCGTAAGATAGCTAGCATGATGTTTTCATGGCTTGTCCGTTTTTTGATGTCATTGCTACCCTAGATCGTTGCACATCCCGGTACATCACGGAGGCATTCATATAGAGTCATATCTTTGTTCTAGTATCGAGTTGTAATATTGAGTCGTAAGTAAATAAAAGTGTGATGATCATCATTATTAGAGCATTGCCCCAGTATGGAAAGGATGATGGAGACTATGATTCCCCCACAAGTCGGGATGAGAATCCGGACGAAAAAAAAGAGAGAGAAAGGCCAAAAAAAGAGAAGGCCCAAAAAAGAGAAAAAAAAGAGAAAACAAAAAAAATGAGAGAAAAAGATAGAAGGGGCAATGTTACTATCCTTTTACCACACTTGTGCTTTAAAGTAGCACCATGTTCTTCATATAGAGAGTCTCTTGAGTTATCATTTTCATATACTAGTGGGAATTTTCATTATAGAACTTGGCTTGTATATACCAACGATGGGCTTCCTCAAATGCCCTAGGTCTTCATGAGCAAGCAAGTTGGATGCACACCCACTTAGTTTCAGTTTGAGCTTTCATATACTTATAGCTCTAGTGCATCCGTTGCATGGCAATCCCTACTCCTCACATTGACATCAATTGATGGGCATCTCCATAGCCCGTCGATTAGCTGCGTTGATGTGAGACTTTCTCCTTTTTTTGTCTTCTCCACACAACCTCCACCATCATATTCTATTCCACCTATAGTGCTATGTCCATGGCTCACGCTCATGTATTGCGTGAAAGTTGAAAAGGTTTGAGAAACGTCAAAAGTATGAAACAATTGCTTGGCTTGTCATCGGGTTGTGCATGATGTGAATGCTTTGTGTGGTGAATATGGAGCATAGCCAGACCATATGATTTTGTAGGGATGAGCTTTCTTTGGCTATGTTATTTCAATAAGACATAATTGCTTGGTTGGTATGCTTGAAGTATTATTATTTTTATGTCAAAAGATAGACTATTGCTTTGAATCACTCGTGTCTTAATATTCATGCCATGATTAGACATATGGTCAAGATTATGCTAGGTAGCATTCCACATCAAAAATTATCTTTTTTATCATTTACCTACTGAGGATCTAGCAGGAATTGCTAGATACGATAGTCTCGTCAGATCATTCATTGTTCCATGCCAACTTCTCTTAGCTTACTTTTGTTGCATGTTTGGTCACATATCCATAAACGGAGTCGAGAAAGATCAACGTGAAACGTATCCGAGGTGGCCCACGCCATCTCTTGAGGGGCCCACGCACCCCACGCCACCTGCCTCACCTCTCATTCTCCCATTTGTCACCAGTCCCATCACGTTCATTTTTCACTTTTCATGCTTATCTACATTTACTTTCACTGTTCATGTTGTTCGGTGGTCTATAGAACTTTAGAATATTTTTCATGTTTTAGTTTCGTTGTTCACACTCTTACTTCATCGAAATCGTTATGATCCCTCATACTTGTGGGTTATCAAGACGCACTTCTCGGAGGAGCTGACGCGGATGCATGCGCAGACTGCACACGACTCCACACCGCCTCGTCACTGCACCCACGGGGTCAAGCCTCACACTGCTCGACGCCGCCTCAGCCGGGCGGCGCCTGCTTCGGGCCTGCCTCCCGCCCGCCTGGCCTGTTTCCTTCCCAACAATGGCCAATGGGGGGTCACACAAGCCATCACAAAGCGTCAGGGGCGCGGTGCTCAGGAGGAGCGCCTACCATCAAGAAGAGTGCCTATCAGCCGGCCCCATGGTACGCCAGCCAGAATCCATGGACCGGCGTTGTGCACGCCTACTCCATGTCGGTTCCTGATAACCCACAAGTATAGGGGATCAATTGTAGCCTCTTTCGATAAGTAAGAGTGTCGAACCCAACGAGGAGCTAAAGGTACAACAAATATTCCCTCAAGTTCTATCGACCACCGATACAACTCTACGACGCTGACGCTCGCTTACCTAAAACAAGTATGAAACTAGAAGTACTTTGTAGGTGTTGTTGGATAGGTTTGCAAGAAAATAAAGAGAGCGTAAATAAAAGCTAGGGGCTGTTATAAGTAAAGAAGCAATAAAGTAAATATAGCGTGTGTGGAAAAGTGGTGGTAGGAGTTGCGAAATTGTCCCTAAGCAATTGACTACTTTACTAGACCGATAGCAAGTTTCATGTGGGAGAGGCCACTGCTAGCATGTCATCCCTTACTTGGAATTCTATGCACTTATGATTGGAACTATTCGCAAGCATCCGCAACTACTAATGTTCATTAAGGTAAAACCCAACCATAGCATTAAGTTATATTGGTCCCCCTTCAATCCCATATGCATCAATTTCTATGCTAGGCTGAAGCTTCTGTCACCCTTGCCCTCCAATACATAGTCCTATCAACATACAACTAACCCTATGGTGTGATCCACGCTACAAGGCCATAAGGATGGGCACCATAGGACAGCAACATAACCACAAGAAAATTAAATCAATCATAGGAATTCATCAACCACCGATAGGACAACAAAAATCTACTCAGACATCATAGGATGGCAACACATCATTGGATAATAATATGAAGCATAAAGCACCATGTTCATAGAGGGTACAGCGGGTTGCGGGAGAGTGGACCGCTGTAGATAGAGGGGGGAAGGTGATGGAGATGTTGGTGAAGATGGCGGAGGTGTTGGTGTAGATCGCGGTGATGATGATGGTGGCCACGGCAGCGTTCCGGGGCCACTGGAAGACAAGGGGAGAGGAGGGCCCTTCGTCTTCTTCTTCCTTGACCTCCTCCCTAGATGGAAGAAGGGTTTATCCTCTGGTCCTTGGCCTCCATGGCGTGGGAGGGGCGAGAGCCTCTCCGAGATTGGATCTATCTCCGCTCTCTCTCTGCTTCTCGCTCTTCCCGCCGCCTCTTTCACCGCTTTCGTATATATATGGAGATCCATAACTCCGATTGGACTGAAACCTTCGCTGTGATTTTTACCAAAATTAGCTTTCTTTATGCCAAAGAAGGGCATCAACCGCTTTACGGGTGGCCTACAAGGTCAGGGCGCCCTTCTACCTCCTCGTGGCCACCTCGCATAATCGTTTCGCTGATCTTTCTCCCAGATTTTCATAATATTCCAAAATAAGCTCCGTCTGCTTTTATCTGCTTGATTCCGTTTGATATGCATATTCTGCAAAACATAAAACATGCAACAAACAGGAACTGGCACTGGGCACTGGATCAATATGTTAGTCCTAAAAAATAGTATAAAAAGTTGCCAAAAGTATATGAAAGTTGAATAACATTGGCATGGAACAATAAAAATTATAGATACGACGAGACGACGCTTCCCCATGCCCCTGCCCTCACAGATTCTTTGCGTCTTCGCCACTGTCAGCACTAAGCTGCTCTACGCTGCGCCACGACGCTATGCGGCGCCCTACGGCCAGCAGCCGCAGCCAGGCGGGCCGCCGCTGCTGCCCCTGACGGCCCCGCCGTAGCCTCTCCCACCGGCACCATGGGACCCGGCCCTTCTGGCGGCTCTTCACACCGCCCCTTCACCATCTAGCTACACCGGCGACGGCGACTGGTATATGGACACCGGAGCTACCGCACATATGGCCGCTTATCCCGGTAACCTCCACACCTCCTATCCCGTCCACACTTCCAACCGCATCACCATCGGTGACGGCTGCTCTCTTCCTATCACTCACATAGGTCATGCATATTTTCCGTCTAACTCCACTCCAATATCCATGTCTAATGTCTTAGTTTCTCCTGAGCTTATTAAAAATCTTGTTTCTTTCCGTTCTCTTACACGTGAAAATCTTGTTACCGTTGAATTTGACGAATGTGGTTTTTTTGTTAAGGACGCTCGCACCCGGATGGTGCTCCACCAATGTGACAGCCCCGACGAGCTCTACCCGGTTCACTCCGCCACCTCCACCACTTCCGCCGCCCCTGTCGCTCTCGCCACCGGAGTGGTGTTGGGGAACGTAGCAGAAATTCAAAATTTTCCTACGTGTCACCAAGATCTATCTATGGAGAAACTAGCAACGAGGGGAAGGAGAGTGCATCTACATACCCTTGTAGATCGCTAGGAAGCTGCTCATGAGAACGGGTTGAAGGAGTCGCACTGGCCGTGATCCAAATCACCGGAGATCCTAGTGCCGAACGGACGGCACCTCCGCTGCTCAACACACGCAGGACAGCCCGTGACGCCTCCCACGCCTTGATCCAAAGCAAGCGTAGAGGGAGAGGTTGAGGAAGACTCCATCCAACAGCAGCACAACGGGCGTGGTGGTGATGGAGGAGCGTGGCTATCCCGCAGGCTTCGCCAAGCACCGCAGAGAGGAGGAAGAAGACGCCAGGCTGCACCCACGAGAGATAGAATCGTGTGTATTGGACAGCCCCTAGGCCTCATATATATAGGGAGAGAGGGCTGCGCCTATCTAGGGTTTCCACCCCAAGGGGTGCGGCCAGCCCCAGATGGGGCTTGGGGAGGCGGCCAAGAGGGGAGGGAAAGGAGGCGCCCACTAGATGGGCCTTAGGGCCCATCTCGACTAGGGTTTGCCCCTCCCACTCATCCTTGCGCTTGGGCCCCTTGTGGGGCGCACCAGCCCTCCTAGGGGCTGTTCCTCCCACACTTGGCCCACGCAGCCTTCTCGGGGCAGGTGGCCCCACTTTGGTGGACCCTCGACCCTCCTGTGGTCCCAAGACATTACCGATATCGCCTCAAACTTTTCCGGTTTCCAAAACAGAACTTCCCATATATAAATCTTTACCTCCGACCATTCCTAACTCTCGTGACGTCCGGGATCTCATCCGAGACTCAACAACATTCGGTAACCACATACAAGCTTCCTTTATAAACCCTAGCGCCACCGAACCTTATGTGTAGACCTCTACGGGTTCGAGACATGCGTATACGACCGAGACGTTCTCGGTCCCATTAATAACCAACAGCCGGATCTGGATACCCATGTTGGCTCTACATGTTCCACGATGATCTCATCGGATGAACCACGATGTCAAGGACTCAATCGATCCCGTGATACAATTCCCTTTGTCTAGCGGTATTGCACTTGCCCGAGATTCGATCGTCGGTATCCCGATACCTTGTTCAATCTCGCTTCCGGCAAGTCTCTTTACTCGCTCCATAACACATCATCCCGTGATCAACTCCTTGATCACATTGTGCACATTATGATGATGTCCTACCGAAAGTGGGCCCAGAGATACCTCTCCGCTTACACGGAGTGACAAATCCCGATCTCGATTCGCGTACAACCCAATGTACACTTTCGGAGATACCGTAGTGCACCTTTATAGTCACCCAGCACGCTAGGACGCTTTGGTACACCCAAAGCATTCCTACGGTATCCGGAGTTGCACAATCTCATGGTCTAAGGAAAAGATACTTGACATTAGAAAAGCTTTAGCATACGAACTACACGATCTGTGCTAGGCTTAGGATTGGGTCTTGTCCATCACATCATTCTCCTAATGATGTGATCCCGCTATCAATGACATCCAATGTCCATGGTCGTGAAACCGTAACCATCTATTGATTAACGAGCTAGTCAACTAGAGGCTTACTAGGGACATGGTGTTGTCTATGTACCCACACATGTATCTGAGTTTCCTATCAATACAATTATAGCATGGATAATAAACGATTATCATGAACAAGGAAATATAATAATAACTAATTTATTATTGCCTCTAGGGCATATTTCCAACAGTCTCCCACTTGCACTAGAGTCAATAATCTAGTTCACATCGTCATGTGATTATCACGACAGGTCACATCGCCATGTGACCAACATCCAAAGAGTTTACTAGTGTCTCAGAACTAGTTCACATCATCATGTGATTAAGACTCAATGAGTTCGAGGTTTGATCATGTTTTGCTTGTCGAGAGGTTTTAGTCAACGGGTCTCAACCTTTCAGATCCGTGTGTCCTTCGCAATTCTCTATGTCATATTGTAAATGTTGCTTCCACGCCCACTTGGAGCTATTCCAAATGGTTGCTCCACTATACGTATCCGTTTTTGCTACTCAGAGTCATTCGGATAGGTGTTAAAGCTTGCATCGACGTAACCCTTTACATCGAACTCTTTATCACCTCCATAATCGAGAAACATGTCCTTATTCCTCTAAGGATACTTTTGACCGCCATCCGTGATCCACTCCTTGATCACCTTTGTACTCTCTTGCCAGATATGTAGCAAGGCACACATCGAGTGCGGTACACAAGATAGCATACCGTAGAGCCTACATCTATAGCATAGGGGACTCGACCTTCGCCCTTTCTCTCTTTTCTGCCATGGTCGAGCTTTTAAGTCTTAACTTCATACCTTACAAGTCAGCCAAGAACTCCTTCTTTGACCGATCCATCTTGAACACCTTCAAGATCATGTCAAGGTATATGCTCATTTGAAAGTATTATTAAGCATTTTTGATCTATCCTTATAGATCTCGATGCTCAATGTTCAAGTAGCTTAATCCAGGTTTTCTATTGAAAAACATCTTTCAAATAACCCTCTATGCTTTCCAGAATTCTACATCATTTCTCGATCATCAATATGTCAACAACATATACTCATCGAAATTCTATAGTGCTCCCACTCACTTCATTGGAAATACAAGTTTCTCATAAACTTGGTATAAACCCAAAATCTTTGATCATCTCATCAAAGCGCACATTCCAACTCCGAGATGCTTACTCCAGTCCTTAGAAGGATCGCTGGAGCTAGCATACCTTTTAGCATCCTTAGGATCGACAAAAAAATTTCTGATTGTATCACATACAACCTTTCCTTACGTAAACTGGTAAGGAAACTCGTCTTGACATCCATCTGCTAGATTTCATAAATCCAGCTTATGCTAACATGATTCCGACGAACTTAAGCATTGCTACGGATGAGAAAATCTCATCGTAGTCAACTCCTTGAACTTGTGAAAAACTCTTCTCCACAAGTCGAGCTTCATAGAAGGTGACATTACCGTCCACGTCCGTCTTCTTCTTAAAGATCCATTTATTGCAACGGCTTGCCGATCATCAGGCAAGTCCACCAAAGTCCATGCTTTGTTATGATACATGGATCCTATCTCGGATTTCATGGCTTCTAACCATTTGTCGGAATTTGGGCCCACCATCGCTTCTCCATAGCTCAGAGGTTCATTGTTGTCTAGCAACATGACCTTCAAGACAGATCACCGCACTACTCAAGCAATACACATCCTTGTCACCCCACGAGGTACGGTAGTGACTTGATCCAAAACTTCATAATCACTATCATAAGCTTCGACTTCAATTGGTGTAGGTGCCACAGAACAACTTCCCGTGCCTCGCTACACACTTGTTGAAGTGACGGTTCAATAACCTCATCAAGTCTCCACCATCCTCCCACTCAACTTTTCGAGACGAACTTTTCCTCGAGAAAGGACCCGATTCAAGAAACAATCCCTATTGCTTTCGGATCTGAATTAGGAGGTATACCCAACCGCTTTTGGGTGTCCTATGAAGATGCATTTTATCCGCTGGGTTCGAGCTTATCAACCTGAAACTTTTCACATAAGCGTCGCAGCTCCAAACCTTTAAGAAATGATAGCTTAGGTTTCTCTAAACCATAGTTCATATGGTGTCATCTCAACGGATTTACGTGGTGCCCTATTAAAGTGAGTGCGGTTGTCTCTAATGCCTAACCCATGAACGATAGTGGTAATTCGATAAGAGACATCATGGTACGCACCATATCCAATAGGGTGCAACTATGATGTTCGGACACACCATCACACTATGGTGTTCCAAAGCGGTATTAATTGTGAAACAATTTCCACTATGGTCTTAATTGTGTGCCAAAACTCAGAACTCAGATATTCATCTCTATGATCATATCATAGACATTCTATCCTCTTGTCACGAAGATCTTAAACTTCACTCTGAAATTACTTGAACCATTCAATAATTCAGACTTGTGTTTCATCAAGTAAATATACTCAACATCTACTCAATCATCTGTGAAGTCGTAACATAACGATATTCATCAGCATGCCTCAAAGACTCATTGGACCGCATACATCAAAATGTGTTACTTCCAACAGGTTGCTACCTTGTTCCATCTTACTCAAACCGAGGCTCTTCAAATATCTTGCCCATGTGGTTTGATTTGCATATCTCAAGTGATTCAAAAATCAAGTGAGTCCAAACGATCCATCTGCATGGAGTTTCTTCATGCGTATACACCAATAGACATGGTTTGCATGTCTCAAACTTTTCAAAACGAGTGAGTCCAAAGATCCATCAACATGGAGCTTCTTCATGCGTTTTATACCAATATGACTTACATGGCAGTGCCACAAGTAAGTGGTACTATCATTACTATCTTATACCTTTGGCATGAAAATGTCTATCACTACGATCGAGATTCAATAAACCATTCATTTAGGTGCAAGATCATCGAAGGTGTTATTCAAATAAATAGAGTAACCATTATTCTCCTTAAATGAATAAATCAGACAAGTATAGACATAATCCAATCATGTCTATGCTCAACGCAAAACACCAAATGACAATTATTCAGGTTTAATACTAATCTTGATGGTAGAGGGAGCGTATGATGTTTGATCACATCAAACTTGGAAACACTTCCAACACATATCGACAAAGCTCACCTTTAGCTAGTCTCCGCTTATTCCGTAGCTCTTTTATTTCGAAGTTACTAACACTTAGCAACCGAACCGGTATCTAATACCCCGGTGCTACTAGGAGTACTAGTAAAATACACAATAACTTAATGTATATCCAATATACTTCTATCGACCTTGCCAGCCTTCTTATCTACCAAGTATCTAGGGTAATTTCGCCCAAAGTGGCTGTTCCCTTATTGCGTAAGCACTTAGTCTCGGGTTTGGGTTCAACCTTGGGTTTCTTCAATCGAGCAAGAATCGATTTGCCGCTTCATGAAGTGTCCCTTCTTGCCCTTGCCCTTCTTGGAAACTAGTGGTTTCACCAACCATCAACAATTGATGCTCCTTCTTGATTTTTTACTGCGATGTCAAACAACGCTAATACCTCAAGGATCATCATCTCTATCCTTGATATGTTATAGTTCATCACGAAGCTCTAGCAGCTTGGTGGCAATGACTTTGGAGAAACATCACTATCTCATCTGGAAGATCGACTCCCACTCGATTCAAGTGATTGTTGTACTCAGACAATCTGAGCACAAGCTCAACGATTGAGCTTTTCTCCCTTAGTTTGTAGGCTAAGAAAATCGCCGGAGGTCTCATACCTCTTGACGGGCACGAGCCTAAAATCCTAATTTCAGCTCTCTAAACATCTCATATGTTCTCGCGACGCTTCAAAACGCCTTTGGTGCCTCAACTCTAAACCGCTTAACCGAACTATCACGTAGTTATCAAACGCAGTATGTCCGATGTTCGCAACATCCACAAACGACGCTTGGGGTTCAAAGACACCGAGCGGTGCATTAAGGACATAAGCTTTCTACCGTCTCGCATAATCGCTACTTTCAACTTTCAACTATATTTTCTCTAGGAACATATCTAAACAGTGGAACTAAAGCGCGAGCTAACGACATAATATGCAAAAGGTCTTTTGACTATGTTCAAGATAATCAAGTTCATCTTATGAACTCCCACTCAGATAGACATCCCTCCGTCATCTAAGTGATTACATGATCCGAGTCAAACTAGGCCGTGTCCGATCATCACGTGAGACGGACTAGTCATCATCGGTGAACATCTTCATGTTGATCGTATCTACTATACGACTCATGCTCGACCTTTCGGTCTCTATGTTCCGTGGCCATGTCTGTACATGCTAGGCTCGTCAAGTTAACCCTAAGTGTATTGCATGTGTTTGAGGCCATGTCTCCAGACATGCTAGGCTCGTCAACACCCGCTGTATGTGAACGTAAGAATCCATCACACCCGATCATCACGTGGTGCTTAGAAGCTTAACTTAACCGTAGCAACGGTGCATGCTTAGGGAGAACACTTCTTGAAATTGTTATAAGGATCATCTTATTTACTACCGTCGCTCTAAGTAAACAAGATGCATAAACATAATAAACATCACATGCAATTATATAGTAGTGACATGATATGGCCAATATCATATAGCTCCATTGATCTCCATCTTCGGGCTCCATGATCATCATCGTCACCGCATGACACCATGATCTCCATCATCGTGTCTTCATGAAGTTGTCTCGCCAACTACTACTTCTACTACTATGGCTACCGGTTAGCAATAAAGTAAAGTAATTACATGGCGCTTTTAATGACACGCAGGTCATACAAAAATAAAGACAACTCCTATATTCTCGCCGGTTGTCATACTCTTCGACATGCAAGTCATGATTCTTATTACAAGAACATGATCTCATACATCACATATATCATTCATCATTCATCACAACTTTGGCCATATCATATCATTAAAACACTTGCTGCAAAAACAAGTTAGACGCCCTCTAATTGTTGTTGCAAGTTTTACGTGGCTGCAATAGGGTTCTAGCAAGAACGCTTTCTTACCTACGCAAAACCACAACGTGATATGCCAATTGCTATTTACCCTTCATAAGGACCCTTTTCATCGAATCCGTTCGACTAAAGTGGGAGAGACTGCACCCGCTAGCCACCTTATGCACCAAGTGCATGTCGGCCGGTGGAACTCGCCTCACGAAGAGTACGCGGTAAGGTCGGTCCGGCCGCTTCATCCCACAATACCGTTGAAACAAGATTGGACTAGTAACGGTAAGCATATTGAACAACATCAACGCCCACAACTACTTTTGTGTTCTACTCGTGCAAAGAATCTACGCAATAGACCTAGCTCATGATGCCATCGCTGGGGGAACGTGGCGAGAAATTCAAAATTTTCCTACGTGTCACCAAGATCTATTTATGGAGAAACTAGCAACGAGGGGAAGGAGAGTGCATCTACATACCCTTGTAGATCGCTAAGCGGAAGCGCTCATGAGAACGGGGTTGAAGGAGTCGACTTCGTCAGTGATCCAAATCACCGGAGATCCTAGTGTCGAATCTGACGGCACCTCCGCTGCTCAACACACGAGACAGCTCCTAAGGACGCCTCCCACGCCTTGATCCAGCAAGCAGAGAGGGAGAGGTTGAGGAAGACTCCATCCAACAGCAGCACAACGGCGTGGTGGTGATGGAGGAGCGTGGCTATCCTGCAGGGCTTCGCCAAGCACCGCAGGAGAGGAGGAAGAAGAGACGCAGGGCTGCACCCACGAGAGATAGAATCGTGTGTATTGGACAGCCCCTAGGCCTCATATATATAGGGGAGAGGGAGGGCTGCGCCCCTATCTAGGGTTTCCACCCCCAAGGGGTGCGGCCAGCCCTAGATGGGGCTTGGGGAGGCGGCCAAGAGGGGAGGGAAAGGGAGGCGCCCACTAGATGGGCCTTAGGGCCCATCTGGACTAGGGGTTTGCCCTCCCACTCATCCTTGCGCCTTTGGGCCCTTGTGGGGGTGCACCAGCCCTCCTAGGGGCTGGTCCCCTCCCACACTTGGCCCACGCAGCCTTCTCGGGGCAGGTGGCCCCACTTAGTGGACCCCTCGACCTCCCTATGGTCCCTAGACATTACCGATATCGCCTCAAACTTTTCCTGCTACAAAACAGAACTTCCCATATATAAATCTTTACCTCCGGGCCATTCCGAACTCCTCGTGACGTCCGGGATCTCATCCGGACTCCAACAACATTCGCAACCACATACAAGCTTCCTTTATAACCCTAGCGTCACCGAACCTTATGTGTAGACCCTACGGGTTCGAGACATGCGACATGACCGAGACGTTTCTCCGGTCAATAACCAATAGCGGATCTGGATACCCATGTTGGCTCCCACATGTTCCACGATGATCTCATCGGATGAACCACGATGTCAAGGACTCAATCGATCCCGTATACAATTCCCTTTGTCTAGCGGTATTGCACTTGCCGAGATTCGATCGTCGGTATCCCGATACCTTATTCAATCTCGCTTCGCAAGTCTCTTTACTCGCTCCGTAACACATCATCCCGTGATCAACTCCTTGATCACATTGTGCACATTATGATGATGTCCTACCGAAAGTGGGCCCAAAGATACCTCTCCGCTACACGGAGTGACAAATCCCGATCTCGATTCGTGCCAACCCAATGTAGACACTTTCGGAGATACCGTAGTGCACCTTTATAGTCACCCAGCTTACGTTGTGACGCTTGGTACACCCAAAGCATTCCTACGGGTATCCGGAGTTGCACAATCTCATGGTCTAAGGAAAAGATACTTGACATTAGAAAAGCTTTAGCATAACAACTACACGATCCGTGCTAGGCTTAGGATTGTCTTGTCCATCACATCATTCTCCTAATGATGTGATCCCGTTATCAATGACATCCAATGTCCATGGTCGTGAAACCGTAACCATCTATTGATTAACGAGCTAGTCAACTAGAGGCTTACTAGGGACATGGTGTTGTCTATGTACCCACACATGTATCTGAGTTTCCTATCAATACAATTATAGCATGGATAATAAACGATTATCATGAACAAGGAAATATAATAATAACTAATTTATTATTGCCTCTAGGGCATATTTCCAACAAGTGGATCTTTGGCACGCTCGCTTGGGTCATCCCAATCCCGCCACCCTTCATCATATACTTCGGAGTTTTTCTTTCACGTGTAATAAGAACGAGGATCACTCATGTCATGCATGTCGCCTCGGCAAACATGCTCGTCTCCCGTTTAGGGCTTCTTCTCATGTTGCATCGCACTGCTTGAGTTAATTCATAGTGATGTTTGGACCTCTCCTGTTACCAGTAATACGGGCTTTCTTTATTATCTAGTCATACTTGATGATTTCTCGCATTATGTGTGGATCTTCCCGTTGCGCCGCTAGTCGGATGCTATATCCACTCTCGCCGCCTTCTACTCCTATGTTCTCAAGCAGTTTGGTCGTCCCATTCTCGCGTTGCAGACAGATAATGGGAATGAGTTCGACAACCTAGCTGTTCGTACTCTCCTCACCACACATGGCACGACTTTTCGTCTCACCTGCCCGCATTACACCTCGCAGCAGTAATCGGTCATACCGAGCGTATCCTTCTCACTCTTAATGACTGCTCGACTCTCCTCTTTCACGCCCAATGTGCCTCCGCTTTTGGCCTCGACGCTCTCGCCACCGCTTCACTCCTCATTAACATCCGTCCATGTCGTGACTCATGGAACTTTGCACCTCATCACCTCCTCTTCGGCGCACCACCCTCTTATGATGAGCTTCGCATCTTCGGCTACCTTTGCTACCCTAGCATCGCCGCTACTAGGCCTCATAAGCTTGCACCTCACTCCGTCGCCTGCATCTTTCTCGGCTACCCACCTAACACTAAGGGCTACCGCTGCTATGATCCCGTCTCCCATCATGTTTTCACCTCCCGACACGTTTACTTTGATAAGATGGTGTTTCCATTTCAGCAGCAGGTACCCCTTGTCGCCTCGTCGCCGTCGGCCACCGGCGGCCCTTTGGTGACTCCGTCAGGTGGACGGTGTTGGGTAACGTAGCAGAAATTCAAAATTTTCTACGCATCACCAAGATCAATCTATGGAGATACTAGCAACGAGAGAGAGGGTAGTGCATCTTCATACCCTTGAAGATCGCGATGCGGAAGCGTTACATAAGAACGCTGTCGGTGGAGTCGCCACGGCGATTCAGATCGCGTCGAATCCGATCTAAGCACCGAAGAACGGTGCTTCGCTGCTCAACACACGTGCAGCCTGGGACGCCTCCTCCTTCTTGATCCAGAAGGGAGAGGGAGAAGTTGAGGGAAAAACTCCGACAACACGACTGGCATGGTGGTGATGGAGCTCGTGGTTCTCCCACAGGCTTCGCCAAGCACTACGGAGGAGGAGGAGGTGTTGGAGGAGGGAGAGGGCTGCGCCTGTGAAGGTGTAGCTGCCTCTCTCTCCCTCACTATATATAGGGGAAGGGAGGGAGGAGGCGCCCTAGGGTTCCCTAGGGAGGGGCGGCGGCCATAGGGGAAACCGTAGATGGGTTTTGGCGCCCCACCCCTAGGAAACTTGCCCCCATGCGGGAGGGGCGGCTGCCCTAGGGTGGCGCCCCACATCTCCTGGTTACGTGAGATGGGTTGGGAGGCGCCAGCCCCTTAGTGGGCTGATGTGCCCTCTCCCTTGGCCCATAAGGCCCCCCCAACGCTTGTCGGGCCTCCAAACCCCTTTCGACACGCTGGTCATCACACAGTACCCCGGAACAATTCGGACTCCAATACCCTTCGTCCAATATACCGATCTTCACCTCCCGGACCATTCCGAGCTCCTCGTCATGTCCGGGATCTCATCCGGGACTCCGAACAACAACCGGTAACCACATACTATTTCCCATAACAACTCTAGCGTCGCCAGACCTTAAGTGTATGTAGACCCCTACGGGTTTGGGAACCATGCGAACATGACCCAGACGCGTTCTCCGTGAATAACCAACAGCGGGATCTGGATACCCATGTTGGCTCCCACATGTTCCACGATGATCTCATCGGATGAACCACGATGTCAAGGATTCAAGCAATCCCGTATGCAATTCCCTTTGTCAATCGGTATGTTACTTGCCCGAGATGCGATCGTCGGTATCCCAATACCTCGTTCAATCTCGTTACCGGCAAGTCACTTTACTCGTTCCCTAATGCATGATCCCATGACTAACTACTTAGTCACATTGAGCTCATTATGATGATGCATTACCTAGTGGGCCCAGAGATACCTCTCCGTCTCACGGAGTGACAAATCCCAGTCTCGATTCGTGCCAACCCAACAGACACTTTCGAGATACCCGTATTGCACCTTTATAGCCACCCGATTACGTTGTGACGCTTTGGCACACCAAAGCATTCCTACGTTATCCGGAGTTGCACAATCTCGTGGTCTAAGGAAATGATACTTGACATTAGAAAAGCTTTTAGCAAAACGAACTACACGATCTTGTGCTATGCTTAGGATTGTCTTGTCCATCACATCATTCTCCTAATGATGTGATCCCGTTATCAATGACATCCAATGTCCATGGTCGTGAAACCATGACCATCTATTGATCAACGAGCTAGTCAACTAGAGGCTCACTAGGGACATGTTGTGGTCTATGTATTCACACATGTATTGCGGTTTCCGGTCAATACAATTATAGCATGAATAATAGACGATTATCATGAACAAGGAAATACAATAATAACCATTTAATTATTGCCTCTAGGGCATATTTCCAACAGTCTCCCACTTGCACTAGAGTCAATAATCTATTTCACATCACTATGTGATTGTAATGAATCGACACCCATGGGGTTTGATCATATCTCGCTTGTGAGAGAGGTTAGTTAGTCAACGGATCTGAACCTTTCAGATCCGTGTGTGCTTTGCAAATCTCTATGTCATCTCCTAGATGCAGCTACCACGCCTATTTGGAGCTATTCCAAATAATCAGATACGAATCCGGTTTACTACTCAGAATAATCCGGATTAGTGTCAAAGTTTGCATCGGCGTAACCCTTTACGACGAACTCTTTTACCACCTCCATAACCGAGAAAATTCCTTAGTCCACTAGTTACTAAGGATAAGTTTGACCGCTGTCCTGTGATCTATTCCTGGATCACTCTTGTACCCCTTATGATCGACTCAAGGCAAGGCACACTTCAAAGCGGTACACAAGATAGCATACTATAGAGCCTACGTCTCAAGCATAGGGGACGACCTTCGTCCTTTCTGTCTCTTCTGCCGTGGTCATGTCTTGAGTCTTACTCAATATTCACACCTTATAACACAGCCAAGAACTCCTTCTTTGCCGATCTATTTTGAACTCCTTCAAAATCTTGTCACTGATATGTATTTATTTGAAAGTACTATTAAGCGTTTCGATCTATCCTTATAGATCTTGATGCTCAATGTTCAAGTAGCTTAATCCAGGTTTCCATTGAAAAACACTTTTCAAATAACCCTATATGTTGTCCGAAATTCTACATCATTTTCGATCAACAATATGTTAATAACATATACTCATCAGAAATTCTATAGTGCTCCCACTCACTTCTTTGGAAATACAAGTTTCACATAAACTTTGTATAAACCCAAAATCTTTGATTATCTCACCAAAGCGTATATTCCAACTCCGATATGCTTCCTCCAGTCCTTAGAAGGATTGCTGGAGCTTTGCATACTCTTTAGCATCTTTTAGGATTGACAAAACCTTTTGGTTGTATCACATACAACCTTTCCTCGAGAATATCATCGAGGAAACAATGTTTTGACATCCTATCTGCAAGATTTCATAAATCATGCAGTAACTGCTAATATAATTCCAACAGACTCTTTAGCATCGCTACGAAAGTGAGAAAGTCTCATCGCAGTCAACTCCTTGAACTCGTCGGAAAACATCTTAACGACAAGTCGAGCTTTCTTAATGGTGACACTTACCATCATTGTCCGCCTTCCTTCTAAAATCCATACTGCTCAACAAAACCTTCACGCACCATCGGGTAGTTCTCGCCAAAGTCTACACTTTGTTTTCATACATGGATCCTCTCTCGGATTTTATGGCCTTGAGCCATTCATCGAATCCGGCCCACCATCGCTTCTCCATAGCTCGTAGGTTCATTGTTGTTCAGCAACATGACCTCCAAGACAGGATTACGTACCACTCCAAGCAAAGACGCATCCTTGTCGACTCCACGAGGGTTTGGTAGTGACTTGATCCAAGTTTCATGATCACTATCATAAGCTTCTACTTCAATTGGTGTAGGTGCCACAGAACAACTTCCTATGCCCCCTGCTACACACTAGTTGAAGTGATGGTTCAACAACCTCATCAAGTCTCCACCATCCTCCCACTCAATTCTTTCAAGAGAAACATTTCTAGAAAGGACCCGTTTCTAGAAACAATCACTTTTGCTTCTGGATCTGAAATAGGAGGTATACCCAACTGTTTTGGGTGTCCTATGAAGATGTATTTATCCGCTTTGGGTTTGAGCATATCAGGATGAAACTTTTTCACATAAGCATCGCAGCCCCAAACTTTCAAGAAATGACAGCTTAGGTTTCTCTAAACCATAGTTCATACGGTGTCATCTCAACGGAACTACGTGGTGCCCTATTTAAAGTGAATGCGGTTGTCTCTAATGCCTAACCCATGAACGATAGTGGTAACTCGATAAGAGACATCATGGTATGCCCCATATCCAATAGGGTGCATCTATGATGTTCGGACACACCATCACACTATGGTGTTCCAAAGGTGTTAGTTGTGAAACAATTTCCACAATGTCTCAATTGTGTACCAAACTCAAGAACTCAGATATTCATCTCTATGATCATATCATAGACATTTTATCCTCTTGTCACGAAGATCTTCGACTTCACTCTGAAATTACTTGAACCTTCGATAATTCAGACTTGTGTTTCATCAAGTAAATATACTCAACATCTACTCAAATCATCTGTGAAGTAAGAACATAACGATATCCATCAGATGCCTCAAAGACTCATTGGACTGCACACATCAAAATGTGTTACTTCCAACAAGTTGCTTTCTTGTTCCATCTTACTTTGAAAAACGAGGGCTTTTCAGTCATCTTGCCCATGTGGTATGATTTGCATGTCTCAAGTGATTCAAAATCAAGTGAGTCCAAGCGATCCATCTGCATGGAGTTTCTTCATGCAAGTACATACCAATAGACATGGTTCACATGTCTCAAACTTTTCAAAAAGCGAGTGAGTCCAAAGATCCATCAACATGGAGCTTCTTCATGCTTTTATACCAATATGACTTACATGGCAAAGTGCCACAAGTAGGTGGTACTATCATTACTATCTTATATCTTTTGGCATGAACATGTGTATCTCTACGATCGAGATTCAATAAACCATTCATTTTAGGTGCAAGACCATTGAAGGTATTATTCAAATAAACAGAGTAACCATTATTCTCCTTAAATGAATAATCGTATCATGATAGACATAATCCAATCATGTCTATGCTCAACGCAAACACCAAATAACAATTATTTAGGTTTAACACCGATCCCGATGGTAGAGGGATCGTATGATGTTTGATCACATCAACCTTGGAAATACTTCCAACACATATCGTCACCTCGCCTTTTAGCTAGTCTCCACTTATTCCGTAGCCTTTTATTTCGAGTTACTAACACTTAGCAACCGAATCCCCAGATTCTATTACCATGGTGCTACTAGGAGTACTAGTAGAGTACACATTAATATAATGTATATCCAATATACTTCCGTCGACCTTGCCTCGCCTTCTTATCTACCAAGTGTCTAGGGTAATTCTCGCCCAAAGGATCGCTCCCCTTATTACGTAAGCACTTAGTCTCGGTTTGGGATCAACCTTGGGTTTCTTCACTAGAGCAGCAGCTGATTTGCCGCTTCATGAAGTATCCCTTCTTGCCCTTGCCCTTCTTGAAACTAGTGGTTTCACTAACCATCAACAATTGATGCTCCTTCTTGATTTCTACTTTCATGTGTCAAACATCGCGAATATTTCAAGGATCATCATATCTATCCCTGATATGTTATAGTTCATCACGAAGCTCTAGTAGCTTGGTGGCAATGACTTTGGAGAAACATCACTATCTCATCCGGAATATTAACTCCCACTCGATTCAAGTGATTGTTGTACCTGCATTAATCTGAGTACAAGCTCAACGATTGAGCTTTTCTCCCTTAGTTTGTAGGCTAAGAAACTCGTCGGAGGTCTCATACCTCTTGGCGTAAGCACGAGCCTGAAATCCCAATTTCAGCCCTTGGAACATCTCTTTATATGTTCCGCGACGTTTCAAAAACGTCTTGGCGCCTACAATTCTAAACCGTTTAACATTAATCGAACTATCATGTAGTCATCAAAATGTGTATGTCGATGTTCGCAACATCCACAAACGACGCTCGAGGTTCAAAGCACACCGAAGCGGTGCATTAAGGACATAAGCCTTCTCTCACAAGAGCAATGAGGACAATCTCTCTGCATTTTACGGACCCAGTCCGCATAATTGCTACTATCAACTTTCAACTATATTTTCTCTAGGAACATATCTAAACAAGAGAACTAAAGCGCCGAGCTTCACGACATAATTTGGAAAGACCTTTTGACTATGTTCATGATAATTAAGTACATCTAATCACATTATTTGATGAACTCCCACTCGGATAGACATCCCTCTAGTCATCTAAGTGATACATGATCCGAGTCAACTAGGTCGTGGTCCGATCATCACGTGAGACGGACTAGACATCATCGCTGAACAACTTCATGTTGATCGTATCTAATATAAGACTCATGTATTACCATTCGGTCTAATGAGTTCAGAGGCCAGGTCTGTACATGCTAGGCTCGTCAAGTCAATCTAAGTGTTTCGCGTGTGTAAATCTGGCTTACACCCATTGTATGTGAACATTAGAATTTATCACACCTGATCATCACGTGGTGCTTCGAAGCAACGATCTTTCGCAACGGTGCACAGTTAGGGGGAACAATTTCTTGAAATTATTATGAGGGATCATCTTATTTACTACCGTCGTTCTAAGCAAATAAGATGCATAAACATGATAAACATCACATGCAATCAAAAAGTGACATGATATGGCCAATATCATTTTGCTCCTTTTGATCTCCATCTTCGGGGCTCCATGATCATCTTCGTCACCGGCATGACACCATGATCTCCATCATCATGATCTCCTTCATCGTGTCTCCATGAAGTTGTCTCGCCAACTGTTACTTCTACTACTATGGCTAACGGTTTAACAATAAAGTAAAGTAATTACATGGCGTTGTTCAAAGGACACGCAGGTCATACAATAAATTAAGACAACTTTATATGGCTCCTGCCGTTGTCATACTCATCGACATGCAAGTCGTGATTCCTATTACAAGAACATGATCAATCTCATACATCACATATCATTCATCACATTCTTTTGGCCATATCACATCACATAGCATACCCTGCAAAAACAAGTTAGACGTCCTCTAATTGTTGTTGCATGTTTTACGTGGCTGCTATGGGTTTCTAGCAAGAACATTTCTACCTACGCAAAAGCCACAACGGTGATATGCCAATTGCTATTTACCCTTCATAAGGACCCTTTTCATCGAATCCGATCCGACTAAAGTGGGAGAGACTGGCACCCGCTAGCCACCTTTATGCAACAAGTGCATGTCAGACGGTGGAACCTGTCTCACGTAAGCGTACATGTAAGGTCGGTCCAGGCCGCTTCATACCACGATGCCGCCGAATCAAGATAGGACTAGTAACGGTAAGCAAATTGAACAAACCAACGCCCACAACTACTCGTGTTCTACTCGTGCATAGAATCTACGCAATAGACCTAGCTCATGATGCCACTGTTGGGGAACGTAACAGAAATTCAAAATTTTCTACGCATCACCAAGATCAATCTATGGAGATACTAGCAACGAGAGAGAGGGGAGTGCATCTTCATACCCTTGAAGATCGCGATGCGGAAGCGTTACAAGAACGCGGTCGGTGGAGTCATTCACGAAGCGATTCAGATCGCGGCCGAATCCGATCTAAGCACCGAAGAACAGTGCCTCTGCGTTCAACACACGTGCAGCCCGGGGACGTCTCCTCCTTCTTGATCCAGAAAGGGGAGAGGAGAAGTTGAGGGAAAAACTCCGACAACACGACGGCATGGTGGTGATGGAGCTCGTGGTTCTCCGGCAGGGCTTCGCCAAGCACTACGGAGGAGGAGGAGGTGTTGGAGGAGGGAGAGGGCTGCGCCAGGGGAGGAGGGGGAGGCGCCCTAGGGTTCCCTAGGGGAGGCGCGGCGGCCATAGGGGAAACCGTAGATGGGTTTTGGCGCCCCCACCCCCTAGGAAACTTGCCCCCAAGCCGTCAGGGCGGCTGCCCTAGGGGTGGCGCCCCACATCTCCCCTGTTACGTGAGATAGGGTGGGAGGGCGCCAGCCTTAGTGGGCTGATGTGCCTCTCCCTTGGCCCATAAGGCCCCCTAACGCTTGTCGGGGCCTCCAAACCCCTTTCGACATCACTGGTCATCACCGTACCCCTGAACAATGCTGGACTCCAATACCCTTCGTCCAATATACCGATCTTCACCTCCCGACCATTCCGAGCTCCTCGTCATGCCCGGATCTCATCCGACTCCGAACAACCTTCGTAACCACATACTATTTCCCATAACAACTCTAGCGTCACCGAACCTTAAGTGTGTAGACCCTACGGGTTCGGGAACCATGCAGACATGACCGAGACGTTCTCCGATCAATAACCAACAGCGGGATCTGGATAGCCATGTTGGCTCCCACATGTTCCACAATGATCTCACCGAATGAACCACGATGTTGTGACACTCCAAAAAAATTTAGTTGGTTTTCATCAAAAACTTGGTTGGTTTTGAAGAAGGTCTTTTAAACCTTCCAAAAATCTCTCTCTCAAAAAAAATTTCCCTTTGGCAGAGGATTTTTATTTTGGCATCTTCTTCAACCCTGGTGTTGGATATTAAAAACCTTTCTTCTGTTTATCCCCTTCTCAAAAATTTAATTCTTGATATTTATTTTCTTTTAAAAAGAAAACCCTAGACATACACAAAAAAGGAAATTAACAACGGCACCGATATTATTTGTGCCGGACATACCTAAAAATTTTGAGGTATATTGTAGACGCATCCGGAAGGGCCTCGGATGCGTACTAATGCAAGAAGGCAAAGTAGTCGCATATGCTTCCAGACAACTTCGCAAGCATGAAGAAAATTATCCAACTCATGACCTGGAATTGGCAGCGGTCATCCATGCACTCAAAGAATGGAGACATTTTCTACTCGGAAATCGTTGTGAAATATACACAGACCATAAGAGCCTCAAGTACATTTTCACACAACCAGAACTAAATTTACGACAACGACGCTTGGTTGGAACTAGTAAAAGATTATGATGTTGGGATCCACTACCATCCGTGAAAGGCAAACGTAGTGGCAGATGCTCTAAGTCGGAACCCCAGCCCGAACAGTGACAGCCTACCAAAGCTGAGACCCGAATTTCGGCAGGAGTTCGCTAAACTCAACTTGATGGTGGTCACCGAAGGCAGTGTGTCAAATTTAGAAATACAGCCTACCCTGATAGAAAGAGTTAAAGAGGCTCAGCATGCGCACCCCAGCATTGAAGGCATAAAACGGAAAGTAAGTTTGGGCAAGGCCTCAGAATTCGTTATCGACAAACAGGGAATACTGTGGTGCAGAAATAGACTTTGCGTACCAAATATCAATGACCTTAAACAGCAAATCTTAGCTGAAGGCCACACCGCTCCGTATTCAATCCATCCTGGAGGGACAAAAATGTACAAAGATCTTCAGGAAACATTTTGGTGGCACGGTATGAAGAGGGACATAGCCACGTTCATTGCATGTTGTGACTCATGTCAACGCATCAAGGCCAAGCACCAGAAACCAGTTGGGCTATTACAACCATATAAGATACCCGAGTGGAAATGGGACGAGATTGGAATGGATTTTATTGTTGGGCTACCTAGGTCACGACACGGACGCGGTATGATGCCATATGGGTCATCACCGATAGACTGACTAAAGTAGCACACTTTATCCCCGTGAAGACAACCCACACCACTCGAGCTTGCTGTGCTCTACCTTTCCCGTGATCGCCCGCTTACATGGAGTTCCAAAGACTATAATGTCGGACAGAGGCACTCAATTCGTCTCCCGATTTTGGGATCAATTACAACAAGCTACGGGAACTCAACTGGCATTCAATCGCATACCACCCCTGCATCGATGGACAAACGGAACGCCAGAAACTAAATTCTAGAAGACATGCTAAGAGCATGTGTCCTCACTTATGGGACCCGCTTGGGAGGAAAGCTTGCCATACGCAGAGTTCGTGATACAACAATAAAGCTATTGTGCCAGCCTCAAAATGGCACCATTTGAAGCCTTGTACGAGCGGAGATGTCGTACCCGCTAAATTAGTCGTAGACCGGAGACAACCGTATCTTCGCCCAGACATGCTCAAAGAAGCCGAGGAAAAGTCAAACTAATCGTGGACCGACTCAAACCGCTCAAAAGCCCGGCCGGAAGAGTTATTACGATCAGAAGCACCGTGGAGTCAGATTCGAACCTGGTGAGTTTGTATATCTACGGGTATCTCCTATGAGGGGCCTGCAACGATTCAAGATTAAGGGGAAGCTAGCACCAAGATTCATCAGACCATTCTGCATGGTGGCACGAAAGGGCACGGTAGCCTACCAGCTAGACTTACCCAAAGAATTATCCGATGTCCACGACGTATTCCACGTCTCGCAATTAAGGAAGTGCGTAAGCAACCTAGAGAAACAAGTATCCCATGAAAACATTGACGTAAAACCAGACCTCACCTACCGGGAACATCCAAGAAAAATATTAGAGGAATCAAAGGAGGACCCGTCAGGAAAACCATCAAATTTTTCAGAGTTCAAGGAGCAACCACACCGAGAGTGAAGCCACTTGGGAAAGAGAGGATTTTCTTGAGCGAGCACCCCCACTTATTTGAGGATCAGCTGAAATCTTGGGACGAGATTTTTCCTAAGGGGTAGGTGTTGTGACACTCCAAAAATTTTAGTTGGTTTTCATCAAAACTTGGTTGGTTTTGAAGAAGGTCTTTAAACCTTCCAAAAATCTCTCTCTCAAAAAAAATTCCCTTTGGCGAGGATTTTTATTTTGGCATCTTCTTCAACCCCGTGTTGGATATTAAAAACCTTTCTTCTTTTATCCCCTTCTCAAAAATTTAATTCTTGATATTTATTTTCTTTAAAAGAAAACCCTAGGAGTTTTGGGTCTTCTCTTATTTTGAAACCACCCATGGTTTTACCATGCCTCTTGTGGTAAATCCTTTCAAAACCCCTCCTTCCACTTCTTTGGGGGCAATCCAAATATTCATCCCAACAAGTCTAACTCATTTTGGATTTTTATTTCATTTATTTCTTTCCCCAAAACTATTATGTCCATTATTTTGAGCTTATGTGATTTGCAAAGCAAGTACCTAATTGCCTTTGAGTTTTGATCTCAAACCAACTCCTCTGGATAGTCCCTAGCACCCACAACCTAGAACCATCAAGATCCACTCTTCTTCTTTTCAAAAATTTCAAGTTTCAGCCTCTGCAAGTTTGGACCAGATTTGTCAAATTTGGTGAAATTCATATCTCCTCTTCTCCAAAAATTCCACCAAAATTCAGGCAGCCCCCAGATGCAATGAGAGGCCACCCACCAAAAAATCAGCTCAAGGAGAGCCTCCCACATACCAAAATCATTCTGTCGAACACCTGGCCAGCACTGTTACCTTGCACTTTCAGAAAAATTCAGAGATTCAGAAGTTCAGTGTCGTTTCTTCGTCAGAGTTTTGTCACCTGTCAACAGTGCGCACTGGCGCGTTGCGCACGGCCCCTCCTCCCTGGCCACAGCCCCCCTTGGACGGGTGCAGGCGTCGGTGGCGGCGAGCCTCGCCGGCGTTAGCGATTCTGCAGTGGCATTGCACCACCGTGGCGGCGAGGCCTGAGCCAGCTCGCCACGCCACCCGGCGCCGCCCATCGCCTCGGCCTCCGCGTGGCTCATGCAGGCAAGCGCACTCCCACGGCACCGTCGCGTGGCCCGGCAAGCACAGGGCACGCACTCTGCCGCCGACGGGCCCGTGCCACCCCGTTCCGTCGAACCCAACCCAAAGCTTCGAATCCAAGCTCGTTTAGTGCCTAAATGGAGCCAGTGGACCTCCACGATGACGCTCAACCCCTAAACCACCCCGACCAAGCCCTGCGCCGCCGTAACCTTCGCCGGAGAACTCCGTTCATGGCCATCGCCTCGGATCGCCTATAAAAAGGGGCCCCGAGCTCGCCCTCGAGCACGCACCACCTCTGCACCTCACCAACACTCCGCCAGGCCACTGGAGAACCTCGGGAGGTCTCCTCCCCAACTCCGCCGCCCGTTCCGCCTCGGCCTCCACCTCGATTCACTCCGGTGAGGCCGTCCCCGAACCCAAACCTCACAAGAACCCCCTCGAGCACCCAAGTCTAACCCCACTTCAATTTGCCCTTCGCAAAGACTCCCCCGAGATCCAACTCCACCCGAACCGCCGTCCACTGGAGCAAGGGCCACCATCGACGTAGTGCTCGCCGGCAACCACCACCACCACCCATCGACGCGGAAAGACGCACTGAGCACGGAGGTACCACCCGATCCCACTGCCTCGCCGTGGATCGCCACCGGCGACCACCGCAGCTCTCGGGCGCCGACGAGCTCCGTCTCCCCGTTTGAAATTTCAAACCTGACGGGTGGGACCCGGCTGTCAGTCTCTCATTTCTTTTAAATCGAACCGTTTTCTGAAAGCGTATTGTGGCAAAATGTGCTTTCCAGTCTGAATCGTTTTCTGGACTTTTCTGCTTAGCCCCCTGGGAAGTTTCTGTTTCCTTACAGAAAGGTCCTTGGACCAAAACACTTATAACTTTTAAACAGAAAAGGATTTTTGAGTGATTCTTTTTCTGCCCTCTTCAAAATTTTGTCTAGTTTTTTATCAGTTTTATTTGAAAAATATTTGGTATATCTCTGTACACCTCATGGTATTTACGATAGCGCGTGTATTTTTGTATACCGTAGATACCGAAGGAGGTGACGGAACCGCTTACTTCACCGAGCTAGGCCCCGACTACTCCGAACCAGGCAAGCATGTTTGAACTTTCGATATGATGAGTGTTTGGGCATGTTTGCATTAAGTAGTTGCATGGCATGATCATGAACACCTCGATGAATGTCATATTTCATGCGGAATTGTGGAAAGTAAGTTCCGGAGACCCATAAGTTGTTGGATATGAGTTTTGCATGGCCATGTGATGGCATGAGAAAGAGTAAGATGGCAGTGTTGTAGCATGCCAGTCTTATGCCGGGCTATTTGACCAGTGTCAACATGAATCGGTCCAGTTTCCGTCCGTTTCCCTCCTGTACTACCACATGTTTTTCCGCAAGGAAATATGGCTCAGTAAGTTGCAACCGCTTTCTGGTACACACCAAATCGAGAGGCGGGATGAGGGTTCCATGGCCCTGGATTAAAGCCTATCATCCGTCGGGGGCCATGGGTGTTTCCGGTTGGGACCGAGAGGGGGGCACCCCTTAGAGCGCGCGTATATAAATTTGATCCCATGCTATTCGAGATTGTGGTCTCCCCGTCTCAAAGTTTTTCTTGAACGATGTCTAGGGTGATCCCTGACACCGTGAGGTTGGATGGGTGTGTACTGGTTAGATGTGTTTCTTCCGAAATACCGTAAACATAACTAGTCCTTCTTGACTACGGAAATCCGTTGGCTGTGGGCATTTTAGTACAGAATCTGCAGAGTCAAATATCCTTGAAATCATCCTATCTATGTCCAGATACTATGCTCAACTTATCTTGTCAAGTGACAGTCTCGGTAACAGAAACTCCTGAGAATCACATGAGTGATAAGTCCGATTAAAGGTTTATTTCCTGTGGATGAACTAACACATTTATTATCATGTGTTGAATAATTTCCCATGAGCACTATTTCCTACAAGTTGACAGATATGAATAATGAATTATAAGCCCTTTCTGTGATGTCGCTCAGACGTCCGACTCCGGCATTGTTGTCATTTACTTTTGATTTAAGCCCTTTCTGTGATGTCGCTCAGACGTCCGACTGCGGCATTGTTATCATTTACTTTTGATTTAAGCCCTTCTTACGTGATGTCGCCAGAGACGCCGATCGCTGACATTGTTATCATTTACCTTTGAGATAAGCCCTTCTTCGTGATGTCGCTCAGACGTCCGATCGCTGCATTGTTATTATTTACTTTTGATATAAGCCCTTTACGTGATGTCGCTCAGACGTCCATTGCTGCATTGTTATCATTTACTTTTGATATAAGCCCTTTCGTATTGCCGCTCGACGTCCGACGTGGCACGATGTCTCTTACTTTCATTATAAGCCCTTTATGTGGCGCCGCTCGGGACGCCTTGACCGTGTGCATGATTTATTTATTTGTTCACCCTTCGAGGCGTCAGACGTATAATTCGATCGGTTTTTCAGTTATTTTTACTACCCCCTGACTTTCTTCTTACTAATTAATGTCGTGCTACTTCATCATTTGGATGCACCTTATTAATTGCTCACGACGCATTCATGCATGCATTTGTTATATCCTATGTCCGAACTGTCTTGCGAGTACTTTCAAAGTACTCACCGCTTGTTGATTTGGCGGAATCTTGTGAAAGGCGATCTCATGGATGAAGAGTTCGATAGCGAGTCCGACGCCTAGAGGAGTCCTGCATAGTCTCGTGCGACCCTGGTTTTGGTCACTGTCTTATATCCGCTTCCGCTACCCAAAATAATTTCATCGAGCCTCACCTCGACGCTCGATGAGCTGTCAGTGTAGGAGTCATTTTATCCACTCCACTATAATATTCCACCACCGCTTTATTCTCGAGTCAGTAGTAAGCCACCCCCATCATGTCATATCCGCCATTATGTAAATTATTGGTGTGCTTGTAATAAATGGTTGAGCATCCCCAGTTCGACCCTGTAATATATCTCAATGCTACTGGCTTGTTGTATCAAGAATCTGTCTACCAGTCAGGAGAATTTTTCTCGTACTGGAATCAAAAAGTCGGTTTCTCAATAAACATTTTTATTGGAAAACCGGTCGTGACAAGATGTCAAGGATTCAACCAATCCCGTATGCAATTCCCTTTGTCAATCGGTATGTTACTTGCCCGAGATTCGATCGTCGGTATCCCAATACCTCGTTCAATCTCGTTACCGGCAAGCCACTTTACTCGTTCCGTAATGCATGATCCCGTGACTAACTACTTAGTCACATTGAGCTCATTATGATGATGCATTACCTAGTGGGCCCAGAGATACCTCTCCGTCTCACGGAGTGACAAATCCGATCTCGATTCGAGATACCCGTAGTGCACCTTTATAGCCACCCGATTCGTTGTGACGTTTGGTACACCCAAAGCATTCCTACGGTATCCGGGAGTTGCACAATCTCATGGTCTAAGGAAATGATACTTGACATTAGGAAAGCTTTTAGCAAACGAACTACACGATCTTGTGCTATGCTTAGGATTGGGTCTTGTCCATCACATCATTCTCCTAATGATGTGATCCCCTTATCAATGACATCCAATGTCCATGGTCAGGAAACCATGGCCATCTATTAATCAACGAGCTAGTCAACTAGAGGCTCACTAGGGACATGTTGTGGTCTATGTATTCACACATGTATTGCGGTTTCCGGTCAATACAATTATAGCATGAATAATAGACGATTATCATGAACAAGGAAATACAATAATAACCATTTTATTATTGCCTCTAGGGCATATTTCCAACAGACGGCCCCGCCCGGCTCTCGGACCGCCTCCGGGCTTTGGCGGTCCTCGCGCCGTGGGACGAGCTGCGTCTCGTGCCCCCACGTCGGCGCCTGCCCTCTCGGCCTCCTCGGCCGACCACGGCGCCTCGGCTGGCGCCCCCTTCACCGCCGCCCCGACTTCGGGCGCCCTTCGCCTCAGCCGCCACCTCGCCGGCCCCTTCGCTGGCCGCCTCGCCGGCCGCTCTGGTGTTGCCGACTGGCCCTGTTACACAGGCTAGAACCAGCGTTCACCGTCCGGGCCTACGGTACTCGGGCGATTAGTACCTTCTCGCCGCCTCCACCGCGGAGCCGTCTCCTCTTCCCGCGTCCGCTCGCGCAGCCCTCCGTGATCCTCACTGGCTTGCGGCGATGCAGGAAGAGTTCGACGCTCTTCAGCGGAACCGTACCTGGACACTGGTTCCCCGGCCTCCTCGCGCCAATGTCATCACCGGCAAGTGGGTCTTTCGCCATAAGACCCGCTCGGATGGTACACTTGAGCGCTACAAGGCTCGCTGGGTGGTTCGTGGTTTCCGATAGCGCGCTGGAGTTGACTTCACTGAGACGTTTGCCCCGGTTGTTAAACCGGGCACGATCCGCACCGTCCTCCAGCTTGTGGTGTCCTGAGGCTGGCCAGTTCATCAGATGGATGTCTCCAACGCCTTCCTCCACGGCCATCTTGAGGAGCAGGTTTATTGTGAACAGCCCACTGGTTTTGTCGACGCATCTCTTCCTGGCCATGTGTGTTTGTTGTTCCGGTCTCTCTACGGGCTCAAGCAAGCACCCCACGCCTGGTACCAGCGGATCGCCGGGTTTCTTCAGGCACTGGGTTTCAGCGTCACTCGCTCGGATGCCTCATTGTTTGTCTATCGCCACGGTGACACGACTGCATATTTGCTCCTCTACGTCGATGACATCATCTTGATGGCCTCCTCCGCAGCTCTACTTCAGCAGATTACTCTTCGGCTGCATGACGAGTTTTTCATCAAGGACTTGGGTGCTCTACATTATTTCCTTGGCATTAAGGTCGTTCGGCGACCGGACGGTTTCTTTCTTCATCAGCAGAAGTATGCGCACGAGCTTCTTGAGCGTGCTGGCATGCTCAACTGTCACCCTGTTGCTACTCCTGTTGACACGAAGGCCAAGGTTTCTGCTCTTGAGGGCTCGCCAGCGTCGGATGCTCCTTTCTACCGGTCCATCATCGGTGCTCTTCAAGATGTCGGCTCTCACCAGACCGGATCTTCAGTATGCTGTTCAGCAGGTGTGTCTCCACATGCACGCCCCCCGTGACTCCCATTGGACTCTCGTGAAGCGGATCCTCCATTACATTCGCGGCACGTTGACCCTCTGGCTCACCCTCACGGCGTCCACTTCTCTGGAGATGATGCGTACTCCGACGCGGACTGGGCTAGCTGCCCAGACACTCGTCGGTCCACCTCTGGCTACTGCGTCTACCTCGGTCCTTCACTCGTCTCGTGGTCGTCCAAGCGACAACCCACGGTTTTGCGCTCCAGCGCGGAGGCTGAGTACCGAGCTGTGGCTAACGTTGTTGCTGAGTGCACTTGGCTACGACAGTTACTTCAGGAGCTGCATCACGACGTCTCCCAGGCTACGGTTGTCTACTGCGACAATGTTTCTGCGGTGTACCTCTCCGCCAACCCCGTTCGTCATCGCCAGACTAAACACACTGAGCTGGACTTTCACTTTGTGCGCGAGCAGGTGGCCCTTGGACGTATTCGGGTTCTCCACGTTCCGACTGCACAACAGTTCACCGATGTGATGACGAAGGGACTGCCGACTTCTACCTTCGAGGAGTTTCGTTTCCAGTCTTTGCGTCATCTGGCGCGCTTCCACTCTGCCCGGGGTGGGGGGTGTTGAATATATTGTGTACATGTATATTTGTGTATATGGTCCACCTCATGTTTCCTCTCTGTATAGTTGAGGTTGTGCCCCCTACTTATATATATATATATATATATATATATATATATATATATATATATATATATATATATATATATATATATATGTGTGTGTGTGTGTGTGTGTGTGTGTGTGTGTGTGTGTCTGGTGCACCGATCGATACATCACGATTGCATAGCCCACATCTTGCCCTTCTACAGGAGGCGAGTGTGCCGGCCCAGGCGCTTAGAGAGGCAGCGGCATTTGTGCACGAACTTGGCCGGCAACCGCGCGAAGATGTCCTCGATGACCTGGTGAGGGAGGATAGGGCATAGCCCCGCCATGGGTGGGGTTCCCTGTCGCTGACCGGCCGGCGGCGGGTACGTACGTACGGGTGTTAGTTTGGAACAAATCGATCGACGTGTGCTTCGTCTCCGTGTTGAGCCCCTACATATGAGTACTTCTCGGATCGTACCCGCACACGGTCTACTTGTCCGTGTAGGTTTCCTCGATCGAGTCCTCCAGATAAATACATGCACGGACGTGTGTTTTCTCTTGAGATCGAAACTCGCTCTCTGCGCGCGCACGTGCCGAGTACTCTCACGTAAGTGTTCCACAAGTCGAATCAAGCACAGGCAAAACAAGAGCCCTGGGCAACGCCCAAGTCGTACCGACCAGGCCCCTCGCCGATGCCGCGCACTCCGTTCGGACGTTCAAGATCGATGGCCTCAGCTCGACTTCCACGGCCTCGGCCACGGCGACCAGCGGTCACGACGAGTGCGTCGTGGTATGCTCCAGGTGGAGCGTCGGCTGGCATGAGTGGGAGATCCGCTGCTACCCTGCGTCCTCGGTGTGCAGCATGTGGGTGTCGCTCAGCTCGTGCTCCTCGCCCATCCCGCCGCCGCCGGCGACGTCGTCAATGCGCGCCTAGACTGCTGGCTCGTGGATCCCGCGGGTTTGGCCGCGCAGTCGGAGGCCAGGACGGTGTCTGCAGCCTTCCGGGGCCACCACGGCGTCGAGTCGGCGCCGCTCGTGCTGGCGCACAGGCGCGACCTGGAGATCTCCGGCTACCTTGGGGCCGACGGCACCCTCACCGTGAAATGCGCCATCACGGTGCTTCGGGAACAGCGCCCGAGAGTGGACGTGCCCGCGTCGCTTCCTGTGCCGGCCTCAGACCTGGACCGGCACCTCGGGGAGCTCCTGCGGAGCGGGAGGGGATCCGACATCGCGTTCGTCGTCTCCGGCGAAACGTTCCCCGCGCACAAGGTCGTGCTCGCCGCGAGGTCACCGCTCTTCATGGCCGAGTTCTTCGGGGACGCGAGCGAGAAGAAGTGCGCGCGGCGCCTGGAGGTCCACGGCATGGAGGCGGCGGAGTTCAAGGCCATGCTGCACTTCATCTACACCGACACGGCACCGGAGCTCGACCGACACGACGATGAGGAGTCGGTGGCGTTGACCTGTGCCCTCCTCGCGGCCGCCGACAGGTATGGGCTGGACAGGCTCAAGCTGATCTGCTCGCAGAAGCTCTCTGCTAGCATTTGCGTCGGGACGGTGGCCAGGATTCTGGCTCTGGCGGACATGAACAACTGCCCGCGGCTCAAGGCGACGTGCGTTGAGTTCATCGTCGGAACGCCGGCGATTCTTGGTGCCGTGTTGGCGACGGAGGGCTACAAGGACCTGGAGGCGAACTGCCCTTGGGTGCTGGCTGACATTCTCAAGTCTGCAAGCGGGAGAAAGAATTGATGCGCAGTTGGGTTATACTATATATGTATTCTAAGTTAGGGATTGATTATTCGTCACCCCGGGTGAGGAATAGTTATTCTTCACCCCCCTCTATTTTACCATCAATTCATTGTAATTTTACGTTTCGTAAGTTTTGTCTTATTTCCGACGTAAAAAGAGACTGTAAGAAAATATATAATCGTTGTAAAAAATATTTTATGTTATATAAAATTACAAACATAAAAACAGTGTAAAATACACATAAACAACAAATTTTCTTGTCTTATGACCTATATTTTTATTTTTTTATGCCAAATTTTACGTAATGAATCAATAGGAATGTAACTATTTGAATTCCAAACGTAATTTAATTATGAGATGATCGTAATATTACCTCGGGTGAAGTATAACTTATTCTGCACCCTGGATGATGAATAGTATCACTATTCTAAGTTAAGTTGTATCTTGTCCTATCATTCAGGGAACCGACGCTCAAATAGCCAAGTTCATATGTTGCGGATGAAAGTTGAGACTAGTTTTGTAGTGTTATAACTGCGAGAAATGCATGTCTACCATGGATGGGATATCCCGTGCATATAGCAGCCATTGGTTTTTTGAAGATTAGCATGCATTCATGACTACTGGTCTACTGCTTACAGTTGGTCAGACTTTTCTCTCACTGGTGCTCCAGCCCATAATCCCATGCCTTTTCATTTTATTTCCAAGTCTAAATCTATTTTATCTTTTCAACCGGAAGTCCATTTTATGATCCGCTTGCATATTTGTGTTTATGATGGCGAGGACTTTAAAACGAGGCCACTTTTGATTATATTTCAACAAATTTGAAAATTCAAATTTTAAAACATGGTTGGACACGATGCCCCCAAATGATACTGGATATAAAGTACTCGTATTTAAAAACTTTTACATACGATGAAACTAGTTGGTAAACAGACTAAAACATTATGATACGCTGCAGAGCATGGCGAGCCATATATAGTGAAGCAATAAGTTTATTTATGTGAAACAAAATAAAGCATTACTGGTTTTTCGCATGAATTAATGAATCTCGATGAAACAAGTTTGGAGCCTGGTGATTTAGTTGTTGAAAAATTAATTCCAAAAATTATATTCAATATTGGTCTTGTTTTAGCGATCTTGCTGGAAAAAACACATGTGCGTAAACGGAAAGTGAAACATAATTTTATTTCAAAATATATTAGGCATCTAGTTGTTTGATTGAAATTCAATGACTAGAGAATAGCACATGTTAGGGGATAGAGAAAGAGAGTGGCGGTTTGGAAATTCACTTTGACTCATAGGTGTATATGCACCCATTGCCTAAATACACATTTTAAAAAGTTTGAAAGTGTAAATCCGGACATTATATGTGCGTGCACCAAGTTTCGATATGTTTCTTCAAGAAATCCTTTGATTCTATCTTTTGATTTTCCTGACTAGGGAAATGTTCGAAAAATATGCAAGTTTGGATGAGGTGATGCACATCATTGTTTAGTAAACCCGGCGCCTTAAACATCCACGGACGCGTCCGGCTGCGACCGCGGACGGCGCCAGACAACCTCTCATATTGTCTGTCAGGCAGCCACACTCTGCAAATTTAAAACCTTAAATCCATGCTAACCATACATCACACAAATTTATCACAATTCAACAGTTCAACAATGTAACAAAGAAAAAAAATCATAGTTCAACAAGCAGGATAGGCCAAAATAAAATTCAAGTCCGAGCCACAATTGACCAATGTGATGGATCACTCGTCGGATAACATCTGTGCCGCTTGCTCTGCAACGGCCACCGTCGTTCCGCTGCCACATCCGCTCTCCCCCTCTCGTACTCCCTATGTTCGTTGATGTCCTTCTTCCTTCCCTCAAGCCACTTATTTGCTTCCGTATCCAAGAGGCTTGCGTCCGCCAACATTATCCTAGAATCTTCCGTGTCTCGAGCTAGTTGCAATTTCTCCTTCTCGATCTCTATTGATCCAAAAGTATGGGCCTTCTCAATCTCCCATGTGAGATACACTTCTTTCTTCTCCAACTCTATTTTCTCCCTCTTAATTGTTAACTTGTTGCTTTCAATTTGTAATTGTTGTTCACCTCTCTTGTTCCCAGTCCATCCTTTTTTTTTTTGCACATCCAACATGAGCTTGTACCTCTCGTCTTTCTTTGTTCTACCTTTTGGGGAAAATGCCCGTCCATGTGGTAGAAATTTTTGTCGCTATGGTTCCGCTATAACCCTCCCCTTCTCCCACTTGTTTTCCATCACTTACCGGTTATTCATTGGCGTGGTGGATTTTCCATTCTCCCATACAACTTCCCCCCTCTATGTCATCCAACCCAATTGATTGGTGGGAACTTGATCCATCATTCACTAGTAGAAAAAGAGTCAAATGTGAGACACATTAGTCCCGGTTTGCATTTGAGCCGGCACTAATGTGTCCATTAGTGCTGGTTCAAACGGCTAGGCGGGAGGAGATCTTTAGTATCGGTTCAGGGCTAACCTTTAGTACCGGTTCATGCCACGAACCGGTACTAAAGAGGTTGGGGCCCGGCCAGCCCCTTTAGTACCGGTTCGTGGCAAGAACCGGTAGTAAAGAGGTTGTGGCAGGCTGTTTTTAGTCCCACCTCGCTCCCTTAGCAAGATTTTTACCACCTTAAATATGTTACTTCTCAAACTATCACAAACACTTGGTCTTCATTGAACTCTATGTGTAGAATTTGTGATCGCAATATGAGTCTTCACCGGTTTCTAAACCGTTGAGGACTCATATTGATAATTCAGATTGTGCACAAAAAGATCATTGATAATCAATGTATTTTTTATGTATAATTTTACATGTTTACGCCCTCACTCTCTCCACTCACTCGGTCTCCCCCTCAATCCCCCCGCGCCGGTCCTCCCCCGCCGGCCGCTCCTCACTCTCTTTCGAACAATCTCTTTTGGAGTATCAGGGTTTCGGACGAGAACTCATCTGTTACACGGTTACTTCATTTTTTTAAACTTATTTGAACTCCAGACTTTTTTTGCGTTCAGTATGCAGCATTCAAAGCGACGTCATCAATTTTCAACCCTTTCTGACATCATTTGCTCTTTTTCAGTCATTTACTGATTTGTTTAGAGAGCTAAATGACCGTGAAATTGAAAATCACTACAAAATGAACTCTGAAAATGTTGAAACTTGGCATGGTATCATCATTTCAACCACATAGCATGTGCAAAAGAGTAGAGAGGGTTAGGGCAAAAACTGGACGCACTTCATGTACAAATTGGACAATCTCTTTCGGAGTATCAGGGTTTCAGACGAGAACTCGTCTTTTACACGGTTACTTCATTTTTTTAACTTATTTGAACTCCAAACTTTTTTGCATTCAGTATGCAGCATTCAAAGCGACGTCGTCAATTTTCAACCCTTTCTGACATCATTTGCTCTTTTTCAGTCATTTACCGATTTGTTTAGAGAGCTAAATGAATGTGAAATTGAAAATCACTACAAAATGAACTCTGAAAATGTTGAAACTTGGCATGGTATCATCGTTTCACCCGGTTAGCATGTGCAAAAGAGTAGAGAGGGTTACGGCAAAAACTGGACGCACTTCGTGTACAAACTGGACAATCTCTTTCTTGAGTATCAGGTTTGAGACGAGAACTCATACATTACTGCCAGTTACTTTGTTTTTTAACTTATTTGAACTCCAGACTTTTTATGCTCAAGATGCAGCATACAAAGCGACGTCATCAATTTTCAACCCTTTCTAACATCATTTGCTCTTTTTCAGTCATTTACCGATTTGTTTAGAGAGCTAAATGACCGTGAAATTGAAAATCACTACAAAATGAACTCTGAAAATGTTGAAACTTGTCATGGTATCATCATTTCGCCCACATAGCATGTGCAGAAAAGTAGAGAGGGTTATGGCAAAAACTGGATGCACTTCGTGTACAAACTGGACAATCTCTTTCGAAGTATCAGGGTTTCGGACGAGAACTCATCTGTTACACCGGCAATTCAAAATTTTAATAACTTATTACAACTCCGGACTTTTTTTGCGTTCAGCAGGCGCCATTCAAAGCCACGTCATCAACTTTCAACCCTTTCTGACATAATTTGCTATTTTTAATGCATTTACTGATTTGTTTTGATTTAAATGGCCCTGAAATTGAAAAGCACTATAAATGAACTCTGAAAAGCACTACAAATAGAAGAAAATAAATAAAGCAGAAAAGAAAAAACTATATAAAAAACTTCTCAGAAATAAATACAAGAAAATAAATAAAGCAGAAAAGAAAAAAACTATATAAAAAACGACGCAGAAATAAATCGAAGCAAAAAATAAAGCAGAACAGAAACAACTATATAAAAATTACTCTATATAAATAGAAGAAACTGCATACTGCAGAAAAGAAACACTATATAAAACCTGTTGGGGCGCTGCCCGGTGGGCTGCCAGACCTGGTGTGTAAAATTCAGCCCACAAGGCCCAAGAGCTCCATGAGGCGTCAGCGCGCCATAGTTAGGCCCGAAGCCTGCTATGTTGGAGTTCGAGGAGCAGCATGGCTGGGTTTATAAACCAGTGCGACTGCCCTTCGCCCGGCGAGGTGGGACTAAACTTTGCGCCCCTCGCCTGGCAGCGCACAGCCTTTAGTACCGGGTCGTGGCCCCAACCGGTACTAAAGGGGGGGTCTTTAGTACCGGTTAGAGCCACCACCCGGTACTAAAGGGGGTGCGCTTCCCGCCGCTTCGCTTGGCCAAAACAGACCTTTAGTACCGGTTGGTGGCTCCAACCGGTACTAAAGGTGGGTTCTATATAAGAAAACACTTCAAAAAATTCGTCAGTTCCTTCTCCTCGCTTCTTCTCCCTCTTGTCGCCGCCACCCCTCGTCGCCGTCCCCGTCGCTGTCCGTCGCCGTTGCTGCCGCCCCCGTCGTCGTCCCCATCGCCGTCCGTCTCCGTCCCCTCTGCCTCGCCATCCCGTCGCCAGACGTCCCTGTCGCCATTGCCGCCGTCGCCACGCTTCGCTTATGAGCCCCTCTCCTCCCTCCAATCGAGTCGCTGTGCAGCCCGCCGCGCCGAGGTGCACACGCCAAGATGCTGCACACACACACACACATGCACGCACACACACACATACACACACACGCACGCACACGCACACACACACACGATTCTGTTTTTAGTTTTTTTCTGTTTTTTCTGTTTTATACAAATGTTTTAGATGAATTAATTAATTAGATTAGATTAATGTAAAATAGTATATAGAAATGTTAGAAATGTTAGAAATTTTAGAAATGTTAGTTTTAGCTAGATGAATTAGATTAATTTCAAATTGTTATAGAAATGTTATAGAAATGTTAGTTTTTAGTTTCTTATAATTTTAGTTAGAAATTTAGAATTTGCATATAAGTCACAATCAATCATTTAAAAAATGTTACTTTTGCGGCGTATAGTATTTTTTCTCGACGATGCCCAGCCCGCATCCTCGTCGTCGACCCGTTCGCGATGACGTCCTGCTTCAGAGGACCCATGTCCGGGACTGGGCTCCGCCGGGCTGGCACTGGGAGGTGCTACCTTCAGGGGCGGGCCGCTTGGTGAGGAACCCGGCCCCGGGTCCCATCGTCAACCCTGATCTCCTTTCGTGCCGTTCGCGTGGGCCACATTCGGTGCTGAGGGAGACGGCCCCGCTGGAGGTGGTGCGTCGCCGTGTCAGGGAGGAGGACGAGCACGTCCGTCGCTACATGGCTGCTATGGGCGTCAGGTTCTTCAATACCTGGCGGGTTGTTTGGGCAGATGATCGGAGATAAGATCCTGTGATGGTTCCTTCTCTTTGGGTGTCCACCACCCACGCCTTAGGAACCGCGAGTGGCCTAGATTCTTCTGTAGTATTCGATCTTTATTAGCTACCTAGCTAGTGATGTATTCGATATATAATATTTGAGACGATGTAATCGAGATTATATATATTATTAGAGATGACGTATTCGAGATTATATATTATTCGAGGGCGATGTATTCGAGATTATATATTATTCGAGACGATGCATATTATGTACTATGATTCAGTTTTTCTTATTGATTGCATCCATGCATTGTAATTTGAATACTAAATTGTTTTATATTTCTTCTGGATTAGTTAAATAAAAGCTATGGTAGACAATACCGGCAAAGAGGGAGAAGATGCCATGTTCGAGATCATACGCAGCCCTCGCAGGCCAGATGATCTGAATGAAGTAGATGACGGCTCCCAATAACTAAACAATATCAGGGAGGGTGATGATAAGATATTCGATCTCGACGACCGAATGGATGAAGTCATGAACTATGATTATGATTATGATGACGCAGACAATGTTGATCTCAAAATAACAAAGACCGGCGAGGTATATTTATATAAGCAGGCATCTGGTGATCATCACATGTTTTTTTATTTGAAGATATATTAACGAATCGATCTTTCTTCTTTCAGACCTCCAGATCGAGCAAATCTGCTTCTACAGATCGCAGGGCAAAAATTTGAAGGAGGGTGTAAAGTACAACATCGATTCCATCAAAGCTAATGGCGAACCCCTCATGCCTAAGAACATTGCGAACAAGTTCGATTCGTCGGTCTGCGGAGTTCTTATGAAGGACCAACTCCGATCTCCATTCAAGAATGGAAAGAGCCAAAAATAAACGTCCGAGATGTTACTTGGGTCGACGACAGAGCAAAACAAATGCTTTGGGAATCTCACATGGAACATTTCACCCTACCAGATCATTTCACTGATGCAGATGTGCAGAAAGTCAAGGACGCTGCTCTTAAGAAGATGGCAATTGCATTCAACACCCACAAGAAAACTGTATGGGCCGACTATGTCGAAGGAGAAAAGAAGACTCCAGAATTCAAGAGAACACTGGAGAAGCAAAGAGAACACTGGCCCACTTTCGTGAAATTCAAGGAATCCGAATTAGCTAAGGAACGGTCGAGAAAAAACAAGGCCAATGCTGCACAAAAGACGCAGTTCCGTAGGCTATGGCCAGTGTAGCTCTGTGCAAGTGGCAATGCCTAAGTGGGATAAGTCTGAGGAAGAGATGTCGGATCCGTGGGTCACTCAAGCATTACTGGAGCTGGCCCCCAGTGCGTAACTTGGTTCTATGTGAATGGGGGGGCGTTGGACCCGAAGATAGGCCTGGTTTCCAAGAAGGCAAGTCTAAAAGGAGCCGAAGAGAAGTTACTTCAAGCAACAGAAGATGCTCGAACGGGGGTGTTCATGCCAAACAGAGAGAACGACGAGCTTCTGGCATACTGAAATCCTGAACACCCGGGAAGAACACGAGGCAAGGGCGTTATTCCCTAGTATGAGGGCTTTTCGGAATGGAACGTCGACTACAGGACCCGTGCAAGAAGGAAGAGAAGAGGAAGATGGAGGAGGAGCAGAGGAACCAGGACTATGAACACCTTCAAGGCCTAGAATCAACGCACGCGGACTTGGCACTCAAATTCCAGCGGCAGCAGCAGCAGATCAACTCACTTAGCCAGGAAAGGGGGTCTCAGCAGCGACAGCAGCTAGCGGATGATCCAGCATTGGATATCATCGTCCCATCTATGCCGAGAAGCAGCGTTGGTTTCGCCCGGGGGGACGCACTGCTGGATAGATACCCTGTGGATGACATCATGGAGAACACCAACTGTGAGCTACACTTCAAAATGAAGAACATATCCATGAAGGTGGCGGACACCGTTGCTTATACAAATCACCCTAAAGCAACCTTGCATTGCAACCCGATTACAGCCGGCTATGCTCGTGTCGTGGTTGATGAGGTGGTGGACCAATATTCGGGTCTAGAGCTTGACATTCCTGGACAGCACGAGGAGCACACACTGGGAGAGGCCATACATCGTATCATCCTATGGATAAAGGATTGCATCATCTTCGAAGGCCACGACATTAAGGCCATCATCGACTCCTCCTCGATGTGAGGCCACTCCTCCTCCTCCAAGTCCGGCATAGCAGAAGGCCACCTCCCGCTTCAAGTCCGGCACAGCGTGAGGCCACTCCTCCTGCTTCAAGTCCGACACCGCATGAGGCCACTCCTCCTGCTTCAAGTCCGGTACAGCGTCAGGCCACTCCTCCTGCTCCAACTCAGCCACATCAGCCGTCTCCGCTGCCTCAGCAATCAGGGAAGAGAGCCGCCGCAACTATGGTGCGTAGCGCTACGAGTCGAGGTGGTACAGGAGGTACAAGCGGAGGCAAGCGATATAAATATGGTCCAAGCCTCGCTCCTCTTCCTCAGAGGCCTTACGACATGACCGAGGAGCAAAACAGAGCCATAGTGAAGGCCCAAGTGGATGCCCATTTTGGACCGAAACCGGCACCGCCGCCAAGGGAGGAAGTGCCTGAGGAAAGATTGACCACTTTATTTGTATGGCTAGACCACCAGCTCTCAAGTCTGTTGACTTAGACTATGAGCGCCAAATCAGGAAGGCACATCGAACATGAGTACAGAAGGAGTCGAGCTCGAGCTCGAGCCAAGCAGCTGACAAAAAATGCGGGAAAACCGTTCCCCAGCTGGGAGAACAGGCGACGCAATTCATCCCCCCGCTTGTTGTGCCAACAACACATAAGAGTACCGGCGCCCTATATATATGTGGGCATACTGTTAACGTTCCCCAGCTGGGCAATCTGGTAATAACCAACGAACATATAATGCAGGCTGAAATGCTCGGTATGACTGTTGGACAATTCCTCGAGATCGAGCCCATGTCTCCGCTTAGAGAGGAGGAAATAAAACGGAAATATGTCCGTGGCAAACCTTTGGTCAAGCCCGAGGAGGTCAAGAACCTCCCAATGAGAATGTATGAATTGCATCAATGGTACATGGAAATTTGCAAGACCCACAATCTACAGTCCCTCATGGTGAAAGTCAAGGAAGAGGATTACTTCCATAAGCTAGCTCTGTCTATTGAGTATAAAGAACTATTTCAGTTATTCAATTATGAAGCACTCGACAAATCTATCGTCAGTTGCTATTGTCTGTAAGTGATTTCTTTCTGTAATTTAATTCTCAAGCTAGTTGTAGTGCTCTCATTGATCATTACCTGTAATTATCCTCACTGTATTCTTTTCTGTGGTATTATGCAGGATGAAGATGTCCGAAATGAGAAAAGATGGACGCCGTGGCATTGGGTTCATTGACCCAAATACCATTAATGAAGAGACATGGTCATATGAACATTATAAACAAGACGTAGAGAATAACATGCTAGAGTTCTTGAAGCGCCTCAATACCAATGCAGATATACTACTTCCTTACAACTTCCAGTGAGTCCACACTGTCTTGTTTGTTACTAGCTAGATACCACTGGATCTTGGTAGACATTAAAGTGCGCATGCAGGTTCCACTGGATCTTGGTAGACATTAAAGTTAAAGAAGGAAAAGTTGAAGTACTGGACTCACTGCTTACAGAACCTAAAGAGTACTCAATCGTGAAGGGATAGTCAATGTGTAATTTCAATCTCATTATATATATATATATATATATATATATATATATATATATATATATATATCCTGATATCAACTAATTAATACCTCCTTTATTCATTTTCTTGCTTTGGCCGGGCGGTCAAGGGGGCTTGGCAAAAGTTCATCGAAGACGCTCAGTGCCCGCTCGTAGATAAACTGTATTGGTATCGACCCAAGGTAATTAATTAAGTAGTACTATAGCTAGCTAGCTAGCTACCATGCAATCTCTTTAAATCTATAGTTTCAATAACATTAATTATCATGCTTAATTAATTATTATCTGATTGAACTCTATTCTCGTACAGGCCATGAAGCAGGAGTCGGGGAATGATTTATGTGCATACTAGGTTTGCGAGAACATTCGCATGATGACGCCCGGAAGGAGCACATTTGATAGACAGATATGGGTGCGTTTGCTAGAACACACTATACACAATTTTTACATCATTATCGATATCTAGTCACACAACTAATACATGCATATTGATCTCCTTCTTAACAGTTCAATGAGGTGCGGCAGAAGCTCCTACCAATGGATCGCGTACGAGAAATTGCAGAGGAAATAGCGGGATTTTTGCTCGACCAAGTCATATATCCTAGAGGAGAATTCCATTACCCGCTACCGCACTAATGCCTCCATGTAGGAGAAATTGTATATACCAAATTGTATATATATACGTACATGCATGTGTATGTGTGAATATGGTGGTGCGAGACATTCGATGATATGTATATATATATATATATGATCGGTTCTACGAGAAATTCTATTTATATATATATGCATAACGTGTACAATATGTAGTACCGTAAAATAACAGAAAACGAAAAAGAATTAAATGGAAAACAAAAAATTAAAGGAAAAATACAAAATAAAACCAAAACCCCCCAAACAGTTAGTACCGGTTGGTGTTACCAACCGGTACTAATGGTCTACCCGCACCCGGGCCTGGCTCGTGCCACGTGGTGGCACTTTAGCACCGGTTCGTGACGAACCGGTAGTAAAGGGGGGGCCTTTAGTCCCCACTCTTTAGTGCCGGTTGTAGAACCGGCACTAAAGGCCCTTACGAACCGGCGCTAAAGCCCGGTTTTGCACTAGTGATTCTTCCTCTTGCCGGCCTTGAGATCATCCACATTGTGTCCACTTTTTTTTGCCATCCAATAGCACCCAACAATGGCGAAAACCAAATGGCTTCTTGTCTGTTTGATGCTACATAGTGGCCGTCACCACCATCTAGCAAACAATAAGTATAACAATGAGAATTCAACAAAAAAAACAAGCAATTCAAATGATGAGAAAGCAGTTCAACTTACGTGAGTTGAGACTTCCATCTCCTTTGAGGGCGGCCAATCATGTGTGCATAGTAGCCGACATACATGTTCCTTCCCCTTGAATGATGGACCATCGATGTTTCAGAGCGGTCACATTGCGTATGGTAATGATAGGATGCGGTTCCACATATTGCTTGTGTTCATGATAATGCTTCCAAATCTTCTTATAATACTTGGTTAACCAAGATATAACCAACAAGATATCCTCAAATGTTGTGAAAGCCGCCCCTCTTGGCTTGGGTATCTATGCCTTTCTTTTCTTGTTGGGGTTTGATGCTCCCCCAGCTTCAAATGTAGGACAAATTGGATCCCCCAGTTCATAGTCCGTTTGGGTAGGTTCTTGATTCTCATTGATCATGTCCGAGATGATATTGTCCTAAAATTATCATGATTGCAAATAAACTAACATTATATGCAACAAATTGATACAATGACACATGCAGCTAAATTATTCGATGGCATATGCAAGGTATTGATCCGAAAGGAGTAAAAAAATGTATTGTATCCTACTGTGAAATTCTATCAAACAAGACATGGGCAGACTGGTCTCGGCGCTGCACTGTGCTTGCACATGCATGTTGGAGCTGCGAGAAGTCACACACGTTCTCCTTTGCCGCATGCTTTGGCGGAAAACAGTCTGGGAATCACCCATCGCCCGTCGGATCATCGTCGGCCAGCGGGCCGGGACTGCGCCTTCCTTGTCAACGGCAGGATGGGCCACGGGTTAGCGGGCACGCGGAGCGTGATACATCCTCCTCGAGGTCCACAACATTGGTGGCTTGAACTCCTTGGCGCTGACGCTTCCCTCTCGCTCTGTTTCCTTCACCGCTCTCTCCAAACGACATTCTTCGCTTGAGGCGGGGAGCCACGGACGACGCTTGTGCAACATCAATAGAGGCGGTGGTGGGCGGGGTAACCATTGATGACATCTAGGGCGGTAGATGAGGGCCAGCGGAGCGAATAGGGGAAGGGAGGATGACAACAATGACTCGGTTGCGGGGAAATGGTGAATGGAGGGCGGTGGATTTTGTGGACTTGGTCATTTCGTGCAATTTGCAGTGGATCCGACCTTTCTTTTCCAATGTGGCGGTCGCACCTGGGCACACTCGGGACTCCCCATATTCATCCCGGACTTGGGATGGATATGATAGGTGTCGATCGGCCCGGGCCTATAGGGCCAGTATGGTCGATTTTTTTAACGGTCCATGACTGGGTCCTTTGTATGGGCGTACTTGGGGGGGGGGGGTCCTAGCTATAGATGCTCTTAAAAAATTGGACCACCATTGCTTAAAACAGGATTCAAAAAACAACGTATTAATCTAGGAAACAGAAAAATATATTTTTATAACATATCAATGCAATAAAAAGTATTGTCTGTGAGTGTTACATTTTCTACCTAGAATAGTAGAGGGTGCCCTAATAAGTACATGATATTTCACTTACAAGCTTGTCACGATTATCATATACAAACAAAAAAAGCATAACTAAACCTGAAAATATTCATGAGGCAACATTAGCTACCTTATATAGTCACTCAAAAGAGGCTTTCATCCTACTTTATGAATAAAGCCATACAGCCAAAACGAACAAGATGATGAGGAAACCCCCTTTACAAAGCAGATCAAAGAAAAAAATTGACAACACAAAGAGTAATGAATAACAATGCACATGATGCACTCATCGATCGCCACCATCTCGATGTCGAGCATAAATATAGAAGTAGCCACATCCCAATAGAAGCACCTGAGACCAACGATGAAGAACAACACCAAGTCTCGTTCAAAACCATAGGACAAATACGTCGCACCGCTCACACAGACTATTGCCAAAGAGTGCACATAGCCCTCTCTTTCCGGACCGAGGAGTGCCGACCCTTCTTGCAAATAGCAAGGACCAAGAATGGTGACAAGGAGGTCACATATATAAGATAGGAGGCAAGAAAGACCGACCACATTAATTAGAGCTAAAGAAGCTTCAAGCTAGGATCTAGTCTTTCCCTAAGAAGCCGACATGATGCGACTGGAACTTGAGTTGCACAATGCCCCCTCCCCCTCCCCCAAAGAGAGTGACGACGGTGCGCATTGCCGCAGAGACCAAAACGACATTATAGAGTTTTCGCCTTGAGACCTAGCATGGGGAGGAGGACCACAATGGCGCCTCCAAGAGGGAAGCGACACCCGAAAGCACCGAAACTGCCGACACCGAAGCTTTCACTTGAAATATCACCCATGCCACGCAAAGTACCAAGGGTGCCCACTAACCTCTAGGGGTGGGCGGCCACCACAAAATCCAGGACTCCGGATAAAGATCTGAGAGCCGCCACTTCAAACGCAAGCAGCAAGACAAGGATAACCCACCCCTCACCATCCACACAACCAAGGAGAGTGGACGCCACCACACTGCCCGTTGGAGAGGAGTAGTACTGCTCTCAGCTGCAATAAAAATGGTACAAACGACAATTTTAAAATTAGACCTTGATTCATAATAATATCAAGTCGTAAAAACTCGATTTAACATGAAAACCACTATCATAGATGAACCAAGCATTGGTGTAGGATATTCTGTGGAAGTAGGAGACCTCGTGTACACTTGGGTTGCAGTACTGTAAAGCGCTCTTGCAAGTTCTGACCAACCCCGTGATATGAAAGGTATGCCAAATTAGGAGAGAGGAGACAAGGCTCGCGACACTATCCTTGAGGTATATGCTCAACTGTCCCTACTGGCCTAAGCTACTCTTAGCCGCCATGATCCACCAAACAATCGAATGAAATATTGTTGCAATTTTCACGACTACGGTCGCTCAATAACGCAATCCCAAGTACATCACATGATCCAACACGTCAAAATTGTTGACTTCGATGATATTAATCCACCTCGCTACAACTTGTTTCACTACCAAACTGAACTCTCTAGGGATCCTATGAGGGTCTAAGAACACAAAATAGAGAAAAGTGCTCACCTGAGGCAAAGGATGTGTGATTGACCTCGCGATGAAGCTCCTGGAAGATGAAACAACGTCGAGAGGTGCGAGCTGCTCATTGGGTGGGAGTTGCCTCCTTCATGGGACATGCTCTTGCTCTTATGGAACCCTTGCAATAGACGGTTGGCGATTGCGCTTTTTCCATTCGTTTGTCACCTTATGACAAGTGGTTGTCGGCTATGCTTGTTGTCTCCGTCAACGGCGTTGGCGGGCGGGATTTACTTACTCCATCACTTGTAAGGGAGGAGAGATTCAATTTGCCCGCCACAGTTAAATGCTGAAATATTAGGCTCAGTGTCCATTGGCAAGGAACATGACCCAACCTTCACAATCTGCATCGGTATTATTCAGCCAATTCACTCGTCTCTAGCCAAAATCCTAGCCATCGGAGCGCCTTTGTGGGTGTCAAAACCGGCGGATCTCGGGTAGGGGGTCCCGAACTGTGCGTCTAAGGCGGATGGTAACAGGAGGCGGGGGACACAACGTTTACCCAGGTTCGGGCCCTCTCAATGGAGGTAATACACTACTTCCTGCTTGATTGATCTGGATGATATGAGTACTACAAGAGTTGATCTACCACGAGATCGTAGAGGCTAAACCCTAGAAGCTAGCCTATGATTATGATTATTCTTGTCCTATGGCCTAAACCCACCGGTTGATATAGACACCGGAGGGGGCTAGGGTTACACCTAGTTGTTTACAAGGGAGGAGATGTCCATATCCGGTTTGCCAAGCTTGCCGACCACGCACAGGAGAGTCCCATCCGGACACGGGAATGAAGTCTTCAATCTTGTATCTTCATAGTCCAACAGTCCGCCAAAGTATATAGTCCGGCTGTCCGAGGACCCCTAATCCAGGACTCCTCAAGAGTCTCGAACCAGGCTTCAATGACGATGAGTCCGGGCGCCAGACTGCCTTTCGGCATTGCAAGGCGGGTTCTTCTCAAAATCCCGAGTAAATTGCCGTAACGAGTAGTGTCCGACTTCCTCATGAATGTTGCACTCCTCGGCTTCGTGCTTTAATAATGGCTATCTCCACGTGTCGAAGCGAATGCGAGAAGTCGGGGCATTTTACATTTGCCACCCTAACCATGTAAGTAAATCGTCTATTTAAAGAGACGGGATCCTCAGATCCAGATCACACCATCCTCCCACAGTAGTATCCATCGAGCCGCCTTTAAAGTCCATCCCATCATGGCTGCCATCGCACCTCCTCCTCTCGCCTCCCGTAGCACTAAGCTGTGCAATTGGGAGAAGTGTTCCGTCCCCACAGCCAATTAGTAGAGTTGCAGAACCGTGGGGTTTCTCCCTCCTGCCTATATGGTCCCCGTCCGAGCCGGACTAGCCACTTATAATGGCGGGGAGCAAGCGGAGAGCTTTCCCAACCCATCCAGGGGGGAGCGGGTATGCCTTGTCCCTTACTTATTGAGGGGACTCGGATTTCCAATCCATCCGTTCCTCCACGGGCTCCTGGAGTTCTATGGCCTCCAGCTGCATAACTTTACTCCCGCCTCCATATTACACATCGTCGGCTACGTCGCCTTTTGCGAGCTGTTTCGAGGCTGCGAAGCTCATTTCGAGCTATGAAAGAGGCTATTCTGCCTCGTACCCCGTACACAGGAGGGGTCAATATATCAAGTGGGCAGAGCCGAAATATGGCGCATCGTCGGGACCGGATACCTGTCCGGTACCCCGAAGAAGACATCCGAAGACTAGCCTTCGGAGTGGTTTTATATGGAGGACGTCCCCCTTCCGGACCCTATTCGGATGGGCCTTCCTGAGTTTGATAATGCCCCTTTGAAGAAACGCCACAACTGGCGCCCTCGGAGCCCCCAGGAGGAAGATAACAGAGAGGTCCTTTACCTGATGGGCAGGATAAAACGATGGCCAAATCAGGACTGACAATAGTCGAGGTTATGTCAATATGTATAATGCGGGGGGTGCAGCCACTTCAGTATCGGGGGAAACCCATGTGGCACTTCAATGGAGAAGACGACGCCACCCGCTGCGGTCGTAAAGTTCCGGACTCCGCCGCTGCTCTAGCGAAAAATACCGTCCGATTTGTACAAAGGAGAGGAAGAGGAGTTCATCCGCATTAAGCCACAGGATGGATTCTCCATGTACAACCCCCCAAACTGGGTGAGATGCTACCTTTTATTCCAGAGCTTCCCGCATTTTTATCACAAATATTTACCTTGCTATTTCATAGCAGGAACTGCGAAAAGCTATGAGGGAGGTCCACAGCCCGTCTCCACAGCCAGAGGACCCTGACTGGGCCCTCGACCCCTGACTCGAAGAAGATCCGGACATATTTGTGGAGCTCGTCGACAGGACGTTCTGTCAGTTAAGCTGCGACGGTGCCTTGGTGGCCATCATAGCCGATTATCCTGGCCTTCTCCCTGCATCGCATGTAAGTAAAACCGGAGTCCCGACTTCCGAGAAGGATCCCTTCTTTGCACTTCACCCACCGCTGCGTATTGCGTCTTACGAGGAAGGCCCTCGGGCGCCATGCCGAACTCCGCGTGACTCATCAACAAGGCACCGAAGCCGGGTAGGCTTAAAAGGAAGGCGTTCAGGACTGAGACGCCGTCGCAGAGGTATGAAAAAACCCTGCTCCGTGGTTGTCGTCTTTAAAATATAATAATGTCCATGGTTCCTGGCAGAAAAAACGCTCGTCGGACCGCGTCCGGAGAGCCTGCCGGCCACACCTCCACCAGCCGGACTCTAGAGCCGGACTTAGGGGCAGATGCTAACGTGGGGACAACACCGGATGTTCCTCCTACAGAGGATGCGGATAGGCTGTCCGCTACGAATTCCGAAGTGGAGAGCGCCATGAATCACAAAGGCGTCGCCAGCCGCATTCATGACCCTAGTTTCTCAAGAGGCGTTCGATGCCTTCAACTCAGAGACGCCAGACATCCGAGCTGCTCAAAATGGCCTTGCCATAGCCACGGACCAGTATGTAAAGGATATATGGGTAAGAAAATCTGATAATTATGTATATCAGTAGCCCCTGAGACTTGAAACAGTTGGCACAACTGATTTAAGGATCATTATATGTGTAGGTTCTTCTACGAGAAGAATACCCAAGTTGTCTCAAGAGCTGGAGGAGTGCAAAGCCCAGCCACGGGCCGCATGCTTGCGGAATGGAGGAGTCCAAGAAGGCCCCATCTGGTAATACTTGTCTTGATCGAAAAGAATGAAATACATGTACCAGTTAGTATTCGGCATGCATGCACATCGAACAATAGATTCTGGAGATAATCCCGGAGTGAATCCGAAGATCGTGCGAGGGGATGAGCAACATGCTCAACGACAGCTAGAGGCTGGAGAGCGCGTGCTTACGCAAGTTGGGTGGGAGAAAAACGATCTCCAAGATGCCAATACCCGGCTAGGCGTTGAACGGAAAGATGTTCGGGCCCAGCTCGCTGACTCCGTAAAGGAGAATAAGAGGCTTCGACGCGGCATTTTTAGGAAGTGCTTGAACGAACTTTTATAGAGTTCGGCAAAGAAACCGGCTAACAGAGTTATATCTGTAGGTATGCTGACGGGTCGTCCCGAAGAGGAGATGCCCGGATCTGCGGGCGATCTTCTGCAAGAGCTCTCACAACTGCACGAACAAGTTTGGCAGGTGATGCAGGGCATTGCCCAGGCCTTGTGGCCATCCGCCTCCCTGCCAGGAGGCATGGGGGAGCTCGTAGAGATGCTCAAGGGAGCGCGGCGGCGCTTCCGATTATGGAAGATATCGGCCTGCCGACAAGGTGCAAGGGAAGCCTGGGCCATGGTGAAGACGCGATATACCAAGGCTGACCCGAACCACATGGCCGAGGTCGGACCTGTAGGGTCTAATGGGAAAGAGATCCCGTTAGTCCCGGTATATGACCGGGTAAAATTAGTCATAAAGTATTCCCAACAGGATTGTAGGCTAGACAGCACATTGGATGGTATAGAAGAAGAATTTAGTCAGTCTAAGTGACTGTGTACTTCAAATGATATATTTTATCCCTAGCCGGATTGTAAATCATTTGTCATGGCGGACCTTTTCGCTTCGACCTCCGGACCCGACAGTCCGGAGTGTATCCGAATACCCGCTCAGTTATGTAAAAACTGGGGTACGCGTGGAAACCAGGCGTAGGGGTCATAAGTGCTTGAAACGCATAAGTACCCAACTAGCTATGTTATATTACATGGATAGTAAGAAACATCTTCCGGGAGAATAGTTCGTTAAGGGTTCCTTTCACGGTACGCATGCATTAATGTGCATGTCCGAACTGCGAAAAGAGACCAGGATATAAACATCTGGGGGCATGTATTGCAATAAGTAAAAGTCATCTTTTGTTCACCGACCAAATATTCCCTTAAGAACGCTAGCTTTCGGCTTCACCCAGTTTGAGGTGAACATCCAGCTGACCCGGCAGTAACAATCGCAGAGGTGCTCCCCTTATGCCCTAGCCGAATTAACGGGAACGTAGGGCATAAACACATGAGCCAGGCAACCCAGCTTGGCCAAAACTTAAGTCATATCGATGCATATAATGGCGAAGAAAAGGTACATGTGGAAAAGTAACACATGTGCAGGGGGCATAAAGCCCGGAATATAATTATATTAAGCTTCTGTATAAGAAGCCCCCAGGTATAATGAGCACGCACGGCGCGTCAAGATTGTGTAGTCAAGACACATTTTAAGATTTTAAGGCCATGAAGAAAAAGGGAAGAAAGAAAGAAAGAAAGACAGATAGCGGATATATATATAAAAAGGGCGAAGGTAAGGAGACGAACACAGAGTCCGGCACTAGGCGTAGAATCTTCGGAGTCTGGCCGCGTTCCATGGGTTTGGCTCGAGTCGATTGTCCGATGCATCACGCAGACGATGCGCTTCCACCGGTGAGAACTTTTATCGATGATGAAGGGACCTTCCCATTTGGGCTTGAGCTTGTCCTTTTCCTTACCTTGTAGGCGTAGAACGAGTTCGCCAACGTCATAAGTTTTGGCCCGTACTTCCCTGCTTTGATACCGTCGGGCCTGTTGCTGATAGAATGCGGAGCGGGCTTTTGCAACGTCACGCTCCTCCTCTAGGGCATCTAAACTGTCCTGCCAATCAAGCTCGGCTTCTTTCTCTTCGTACATGCGCACTCGAGGTGAGTCATGAATGATGTCGCAAGGCAGTACCGCCTCTGCGCCGTACACCATAAAAAATAGTGTGTATCCGGTAGTGCGATTCGGCATGGTCCGCAGCCCCCATATAGTGCTGAGTCGAGCTCCTCAACCCAGTGCATATCTGATTCCTTCAAGGATCGCACTAGTCCAGGCTTAATGCGCTCATAATAAGACCATTTGCTCGTTCGACTTGACCGCTTGTTTGGGGGTGATAGATGGAGGCATAATCGAGCTTAATGCCCATGTTGCTGCACTAAGTTTTTACCTCGTCACCGTGAAGTTCGAGCCATTATCGGTGATGATGCTGTGGGGGACACCATAACGGTGTACAACCCCGGATATGAAGTCTATCACTGGTCTGGACTCGGCCGTTTTAACTGGTTTGGCTTCTATCCATTTGGTGAATTTATCCACCATGACCAATAGGTACTTTTTCTTATGGCTTCCTCCTTTAAGGGGTCCGACCATATCAAGCCCCCTGCACCGCAAAGGCCAAGTAATGGGGATTGTTTGGAGAGCGGTAGGTGGCATATGGCTTTGGTTTGCAAAAGTCGGCAACCGACACAATGTTTGACGAGGTCCTGGCGCTCGCTTCGGGCCGCGGCCAAGAGAAACCTGTATCTGAAAGGCCTTGCTTACTAGGGCCCGAGCTGCGGCGTGATGGCCGCCGAGTCCAGCATGAATTTCTGCCAAAAGTTGTCGTCCTTCCTCTTCGGAGATACACCTTTGAAGTACTCCGGTAGAACTTTTCTTATAAAGCTCTCCCTCGTGGACCTTGTAGGCTTTAGACCGTCGCACAATGCAACGTGCCTCGTTTGGGTCCTCGGGGAGTTCTTACCTATTTAGGTAAGCCAAGAAGGGTTCTATCCACGGGGCGATCACGGCCATAATCACGTGGGCCGAAGGTGTTATTTCTGTGGCGGAGCCTCCGATTATGTCAGAGTGTTCGGGTTCTGGTGTTGTGGCCGGGTCTGGACTATTGTTGCCGGTCTCCTCTTCCCACACTGATACGTCCATTTTGCATCATGCTTTTATATCGATATTTATTGCATTATGGGTTGTTATTACACATTATGTCACAATACTTATGCCTAGTCTCTCTTATTTTACAAGGTTTACATAAGGAGGGAGAATGCCGGCAGCTGGAATTCTGGGCTGGAAAAGGAGCAAATATTAGAGACCTATTCTGCACAACTCCAAAAGTCCTGAAACTCCATGAAAGTCATTTTTGGAAATAATAAAAAATACTGAGCGGAAGAAATACAAGTGGGGCCCACACCCACAGCCACGAGGTGGGGGCGCGCCTACCACAGGCGCGCCCCCCCTGCCTCGTGGGCTCCTGCCTCCGATGCCCATCTTCCGCTATATGATGTCTTTAAATGCGAAGAAAAATCATAAGCAAGCTTGGAGACGAGACTCCGCCGCCATACGAGGCGGAACCTTGTGAACCAATCTAGGGCTTCGCAGAGCTGTTCGTCGGGACACTTTCCCTCACGGGAGGGAAATCATCGCCATCGTCATCACCAACGCTCCTCTCATCGGGAGAGGGCAATCTCCATTAACATCTTCACCAGCACCATCTCCTCTCAAACCCTAGTTCATCTCTTGTATCCAATTCTTGCCTCTAAGTCTGGGATTGGTACCTGTAGGTTGCTAGTAGTGTTGATTACTCCGTGTAGTTGATGCTAGTTGGTTTATTTGGTGGAAGATCATATGTTCAGATCCTTTATGCATATTAATACCCCTATGATTATGAACATGAATATGCTTTGTGAGTAGTTACGTTTGTTCCTGAGGACATGGGAGAAGTCTTGCTATTAGTAGTCATGTGAATTTGGTATTCGATCGATATTTTGATGAGATGTATGTTGTCTATCCTATAGTGGTGTTATTTGAATGTCGACTACATGACACTTCACCATTATTTGGGCCTAGAGGAAGGCATTGGGAAGTAATAAGTAGATGATGGGTTGCTAGAGTGATAGAAGCTTAAACCCTAGTTTATGCGTTGCTTAAGAAGGGCTGATTTGGATCCACATGTTTCATGCTATGGTTAGGTTTACCATAATACTTCTTTTGTAGTTGCGGATGCTTGCAATAGGGGTTAATCATAGGTGGGATGCTTGTCCAAGTAAGGGCAGCACCCAAGCACCGATCCACCCATATATCAAATTATCAAAGTACCAAAAGTGAATCTTATGAACGTGATGAAAACTAGCTTGACGGTAATTCCCATGTATCCTCGGGAGCACTTTACTTTATATAAGAGTTTGTCCAGGCTTGTCCTTTGCTACAAAAAGGATTGGGCCACCTTGCTGCACTTTATTTACTTTTATTATTTGTTGCACTTTGCTGAAAACCGCTTGTCCTTTCCTTCTGTTCCACGTTGGGTTCTACACTCTTACTTATCGAAAGGACTATGATAGATCCCCTATACTTGTCGGTCATCAAGACTATTTTCTGGCGCCGTTGCCGGGGAGTGAAGCGCCTTTGGTAAGGAAACATTTATATAGTGTGCTGAACTTTACAATCACTTGTTACTATGGAAAATAATCCTTTGAGGGGCTTGTTCGGGGTATCTTCACCCCGACCAGTAGAGCAAAGAGTTGCTCCTCAACCTACTGAATTTACTGAAAATGAAAATGTCTACTTTGAAATTCCTTCGGGTATGTTGGAAAAACTGCTAGCTAATCCTTTTGCGGGAGATGGAACAATACATCCTGATGAGCACCTAATATATGTGGATGAAGTTTGTGGATTATTTAAGCTTGTAGGTATACGTGATGATGTTATTAAGAAGAAGGTCTTCCCTTTATCTTTGAAGGGAGATGCATTGACATGGTATAGGCTATGTGATGATATGGGATCATGGAACTACAAACGATTGAAATTGGAATTTCATCGGAAGTTTTATCCTATGCATCTTGTTCATCGTGATCGCAATTATATATATAATTTTTGGCCTCACGAAGGAGAAAGCATCGCTCAAGCTTGGGGGAGGCTTAAATCAATGTTATATTCATGCCCCAATCATGAGCTCCCAAGAGAAATAATTATTCAAAAAATTTATGCTCGGCTTTCTGATAACAATCGCACCATGCTCGATACTTGTGCTGGCTCTTTTATGATGAAGACTATTGAATTCAAATGGGATTTATTGGAAAGAATTAAGCATAACTCGAAGATTGGGACCTCGGCGAAGGTAAGGAGTCGTATGACACCTAAGTTTGATTGTGTTAAATATTATATGGATACCGATGTTTTCTGTAAATTTAGCACTAAATATGGACTTGACTCTGAGATAGTAGCTTCTTTCTGTGAATCTTTTGCTGCTTATGTTGATCTCCCTAAGGAGAAGTGGTTTAAATATCATCCTCCCATAGAAGTAAAAGTAGCTGCACCTATTAAAGTTGAAGAAAAGACTATCACTTATAATGATCCTATTGTTCCTACTGCTTATGTTGAGAAACCACCTTTTCCTGTTAGGATAAAAGATCATGCTAAAGCTTCAACTGTGGTTCGTAAAAGCAATATTAGAACCTATACACCTCCTGAGCAAGTTAAAGTTGAACCTAATATTGCTATTGTTAAAGATCTCTTGGCTGATAATATTGATGGGCATGTTATTTATTTCTGTGATGAAACTGCTAGAATTGCTAAACCTTGTGCTAAAGATAAACATAGACCGGTGGTAGGCATGCCTGTTGTTTCTGTTATAATAGGAGATCATTGTTATCATGGCTTGTGTGATATGGGTGCTAGTGCTAGTGCTATACCTCATGACTTATACAAAGAAATTATGCATGATATTGCACCTGCTGAGATAGAAGATATTGATGTTACCATTAAGCTTGCCAATAGAGATACCATATCACCCATTGGAATTGTTAGAGATGTTGAAGTCTTGTGTGGGAAAACTAAATATCCTGCTGATTTTCTTGTTCTTGGTTCCCCACAAGATAGCTTTTGTCCCATTATATTTGGCAGACCCTTCTTGAACAACATTAATGCTAAGATAGATCTGCATAAAAGATTTGTCACTATTGGTCTAGGTGATATGTCTCATGAGTTTAACTTTTCTAAATTTTGTAGACAACACCGTGAAGAGGAATTGCCTAGTAAGGATGAAATTATTGGTCTTGCTTCTATTGCCGTACCTCCTAGTGATCCTTTAGAATTATATTTGCTAGACCATGAAAATGATATGTTTATGAATGAAAGAAGGGAAATAGATGAAGTATTCTTTAAACAGGAACCCATCCTGAAACACAATTTGCCTGTTGAAATCCTAGGGGATCCTCCTCCACCCAAGGGTGATCCCGTGTTTGAACTTAAACCGTTACCCGATACTCTTAAATATGCTTATCTTGATGAGAAGAAGATATATCCTGTTATTATTAGTGCTAACCTTTCAGAGCATGAAGAAGAGAGATTATTGAAAACTCTGAAGAAGCACCGCGCTGCTATTGGATATACTCTTGATGATCTTAAGGGCATTAGTCCCACTCTATGTCAACATAAAATAAATTTGGAGAAAGATGCCAAACTAGTTCGTGATCACCAACGACGGCTGAATCCTAAGATGAAAGAAGTGGTAAGAAAGGAAATACTAAAGCTCCTTGAGGCAGGTATAATTTATCCCGTTGCTGATAGTCAGTGGGTAAGTTCTGTCCATTGTGTCCCTAAGAAGGGAGGTATTGTTGTCGTTCCTAATGATAAAGATGAATTGATTCCGCAAAGAATTATTACAGGTTATAGAATGGTAATTGATTTCCGCAAATTAAATAAAGCTACTAAAAAAGATCATTACCCATTACCTTTCATCGATCAAATGCTAGAAAGATTATCCAAACATACACATTTTTGCTTTCTAGATGGTTACTTTGGTTTCTTTCAAATACCTGTGTCAGCCGATGATCAATCAAAGACCACTTTTACTTGCCCTTTCGGTGCCTTTGCTTATAGACGTATGCCTTTTGGTTTATGTAATGCACCTGCTACCTTTCAAAGATGCATGATGGCTATATTCTCTGACTTTTGTGAAAAGATATGCGAGGTTTTCATGGATGATTTCTCCGTTTATGGATCCTCTTTTGATGATTGCTTGAGCAACCTTGATCGAGTTTTGTAGAGATGTGAAGAAACTAATCTTGTCTTGAACTGGGAGAAGTGCCACTTTATGGTTAATGAAGGCATTGTTTTGGGGCATAAAATTTCTGAAGAAGCATTGAAGTTGATAAAGCCAAGGTTGATGCTATTGAAAAGATGACATGTCCCAAGGACATCAAAGGTATAAGAAGTTTCCTTGGTCATGCCGGTTTTTATAGGAGGTTCATTAAGGACTTCTCCAAAATTTCTCGGCCTCTGACTAATTTATTGCAAAAAGATATACCATTTGTCTTTGATGATGATTGTGTAGAAGCATTTGAAATACTTAAGAAAGCATTGATCTCTACACCTATTGTTTAGCCACCTGATTGGAATTTACCTTTTGAAATCATGTGTGATGCTAGTGATTATGCTGTAGGTGTTGTTCTAGGGCAAAGAGTTGTTAAGAAATTAAACGTTATTCAATATGCTAGTAAAACTCTAGACAATGCTCAGAGAAATTATGCTACTACTGAAAAAGAATTCTTAGCAGTTGTATTTGCTTGTGATAAGTTCAGACCTTATATTGTTGATTCTAAAGTAACTATTCACACTGATCATGCTTCTATTAAATATCTTATGGAAAAGAAAGATGCTAAACCTAGACTTATTAGATGGGTTCTCTTGTTACAAGAATTTGTTTTGCATATTATTGATAGAAAGGGAGCTGAGAACCCCGTTCTGCACAACTTGTCTAGGTTAGAAAATATTCTTGATGGCCCACTACCTATTGATGGTAGCTTTCCGGATGAACAATTAATTGTCATAAATGCTTCTCGTACTACTCCATGGTATGCTGATTATGCTAATTACATCGTTGCTAATTCATACTGCCTAGTTTCACATACCAACAAAAGAAAAAGTTTTTCTATGATTTAAGACATTACTTTTGGGATGACCCACATCTTTATAAAGAAGGAATAGATGGTGTTATTAGGCGTTGTGTACACTGAGCATGAACAAGAACAGATCCTACGCAAGTGTCACTCAGGAGGCTTATGGAGGACACCACGCTGGAGACAGAACTGCACATAAGGTATTGCAATCTGGTTTTTATTGGCCTACTCTCTTCAAGGATGCCCGTAAGTTTGTTTTATCTTGCGATGAATGTCAAAGAATTTGTAATATTAGTAGACATCAAGAAATGCCTATGAATTATTCACTTGTTATTGAACCATTTGATGTTTGGGGCTTTGATTATATGGGATCTTTTCCTGCCTCCAATGGATACACACATATTTTAGTTGCTGTTGATTACGTTACTAAGTGGGTAGAAGCTATCCAACTAGTAGTGCTGATCATAACACTTCTATTAAAATGCTTAAAGAAGTTATTTTTAGAGGTTTGGAGTCCCTAGATATTTAATGACTGATGGTGGTTCACATTTTATTCATGGTGCTTTTCAAAAATGCTTGCCAAGTATGATGTTAATCATAGAATTGCATCTCCTTATCACCCACAGTCTAGTGGTCAAGTAGAATTGAGTAATAGAGAACTCAAAATAATTTTGCAAAAGACTGTTAATAGATCCAGGAAGAATTGGTCCAAGAAACTTGATGACGACTATGGGCCTCTGAGAACTGCATATAAAAATCCTATGGGTATGTCTCCGTATAAAATGGTTTATGGAAAAGCATGTCACCTACCTCTTGAACTAGAACATAAGGCTTATTGGGCTATTAAAGAGCTCAATTATGATTTCAAACTTGCCGGTGAGAAGAGGTTATTTGACATTAGTTCACTTGATGAATGGAGAACCCAAGCTTATGAGAATGCCAAGCTGTTTAATGAAAAAGTTAAAAGATGGCATGACAAAAGGATACAGAAGCGTGAGTTCAATGTAGGTGATTATGTATTGCTATATAACTCTCGTTTAAGATTTTTTGTAGGAAAACTTCTCTCTAAATGGGAAGGTCCTTACATTATCGAGGAGGTCTATCGTTCGGTGCCATAAAATTAACAACTTCGAAGGCACAAATCCGTAGGTGGTGAGCGGTCAAAGAATTAAACATTATATCTCGTAATCCCATAAATGTTGAAACCAATGTTATTGAAACCATAACCCGGAGGAATACATAAGGGACACTTTTCGAACGTTTAGGACTCCGAAAAGGAATAGGTATGTAATGCAGTAAATAAACCGACTCCAAAACAGTTCTAAAGGCAATTTTTCTCCGCTTTTGGAATATTTAGAAAAATAGAAAATAAAGAAGCAGTCCGAAGGATCACGAGGGCCCCACGTGGGTGGAGGGCGCTCCATCCCCCCCTGGGCGCGCCCCCTGCCTCGTGGGCACCTCGTGCGCTCTCCGGACTCCGTTTTCTTGCACGATACGTATTTTGGTCGGTAAAAATTCATTATATAATCTCCCGAAGGTTTTGACTCCTGTATCACGCAAATATCCTCTGTTTTCGTTTCGAGCTGTTGCTGCTGCAGATTAGAGCAAGATGTCTTCTCAAGAGTCAGTCGGGGAGAGCCGGGTGTCTCATCCGGCACCGAGATCAAGGACAAACAGCGACGCTGACCACTTCGGGCCAGCAACGGAGGAAGAGATGGAGGCTGATTTGAAGAGGATAGACGCCATGGAGGAGGATCAAGAAGTCACTTCTCGCTTCCGAGCTGGATTCACAATGGGAGAGCTCGGCTATTCCAAACTCAGTTATCCCTTCCAATGTTAGATTTCTTTCTTATGAAAATATGAAGCAGAGTGTCACTTGTTCTCCCGCTGCTATGCAACACCCTTGGGTGCAAGGAGCTTTGGACGTTACAGGAAAGCTTCGTAAGGAGATAATGGATCTCAAGCAGCAACTCAATAAGCTCGAAGAAGAGAATCGTATCCTGAGGAGTATCATCGCCAAGAATATCACACCAACACCTTGAAAAGGAAACATAATCACATGGGTATGGGCACTCCCTTGGCAACCCGCCAAGCTTGGGGAGGTGCCCTGCATCGTATCACCATCACATCCCTATATTTACCGTTTTTCTTAGTTCGATCCTTTTAGTAGTATCTTGATCTAGTAGAATAAAGTTTTGGTATGATCTAGTTTTGAGTTTCGCTTTATGATCTTTCTATGTAATCGAGTCTGTAAGCTATATAATAAAGATTTAGTGTTGAGTCAAGGGCTTGATTATCTTGCTATAATTTTGGGTGAATAAAAGAAAAAAGAAAAAGAACAAAAAGAAACAAAGAGATCATATTGATCTTATGGATAGTAATGACTTCACATAGAAAGAGTATGTTGATTAAAAATTGTTGGGAGTTGGCAAACATAGCTTAAGTCATCGTTGCAATTAATAGGAAGTAATAAAGAAAGAGAGGTTTCACATATAAATATAATGTCTTGGACATCTTTTATGATTGGGAGCACTCATTAAAATATGACATGCTAAAGAGTTGATGTTGGACAAGGAAGACAACGTAATGGGTTATGTTTTCTTATATCTGATATAAAGTATATTGTCATGGATCATCCAACATGTTGAGCTTGCCTTTCCCCCTCATGCTAGCCAAATTCTTTGCACCAAGTAGAGATACTACTTGTGCTTCCAAATAATTCTTAAAACCAGTTTTGCCATGAGAGTCCACCATATCTACCTATGGATTGAGTAAGATCCTTCAAGTAAGTTGTCATCGGTGCAAGCAATAAAAATTGCTCTCTAAATATGTATGATTGATTGGTGTGGAGGAAATCAGCTTTATACGATCTTGTGATGTGGAAGAAATAAAAGCGACGGACTGCATAAGGTCTATATCACAAGTGGCAATATAAAGTGATGTTCTTTCGCATTAAGATTTTGTGCATCCAACCCTGAAAGCGCATGGCAACCTCTGCTTCCCTCTGCGAAGGGCCTATCTTTTATTATTACTTTCTACCTTATGAAAGAGTCATGGTGATCTTCACCTTTCCTTTTTACATTTTATCCTTTGGCAAGCACAGGATGTTGGAAAGATCCTGATATATATATCTAATTGGATGTGGGTTAGCATGAATTATTATTGTTGACATTACCCTTGAGGTAAAAGGTTGGGAGGCGAAACTATAAGCCCCTATCTTTCTCTGTGTCCGATTAAACTCCGTAACCACAAGTATTGCGTGAGTGTTAGCAATTATGAAAGACTAAATGATAGTTGAGTATGTGGACTTGCTAGAAAGCTCTGACATAGACTCTTTACGATGTTATGATAAATTGCAATTGCTTCAATGACTGAGATTATAGTTTGTTAGTTCTCAATAAAGTTTACGATTCATACTTTGCATTGTGAATAGATTATTACTTGAGCATAAGAAATCATATGACAATATCCATATATGTTGCTGTTATGAGAATAATCATGAAGCCCTCATGTCCGTATTTTGTTTTATCGACACCTCTACCTCTAAACATGTGGACATATTTATCGTTATCGGCTTCCGCTTGAGGACAAGCGAGGTCTAAGCTTGGGGAGTTGATACGTCCATTTTGCATCATGCTTTTATATCGATATTTATTGCATTATGGGTTCTTATTACACATTATGTCACAATACTTATGTCTATTCTCTCTTATTTTACAAGGTTTACATAAGGAGGAGAATGCGTGCAGTACCGAATTTCGGCTGGAAAAGGAGCAAATATTAGAGACCTATTCTGCACAACTCCAAAAGTCCTGAAACTCCATGAAAGTCATTTTTGGAAATAATAAAAATACCGAAGCGGAAGAAATACAAGTGGGGGCTCACACCACGGCCACGAGGTGGGGGCGCCCACCGGGCGCCCACTCGTGGGCCCCCTGGGCCCTCCGATGCCCATCTTCTGCTATATGAAGTCTTTCGCTCAAGAAAAATCATAAGCAAGCTTCGGGATGAGACTCACGCCACAAGGCGGAACCAATCTAGGGCTCCAGAGAGCTGTTCCGCCGGGGACACTTCCCTCCGAGAGGGGGAAATCATCGCCATCGTCATCACCAACGCCTCCTCATCGGGAGAGGGCAATCTCCCTCAACATCTTCACCAGCACCATCTCCTCTCAAACCCTAGTTCATCTCTTGTATCCAATTCTTGCCTCTAAGTCCGGGATTGGTACCTGCAGGTTGCTAGTAGTGTTGATTACTCCTTGTAGTTGATGCTAGTTGGTTTATTTGGTGGAAGATCATATGTTCAGATCCTTTATGCATATTAATACCCCTATGATTATGAACATGAATATGTTTTGTGAGTAGTTACGTTTGTTCCTGAGGACATGGGAGAAGTCTTGCTATTAGTAGTCATGTGAATTTGGTATTCGTTCGATAATTTGATGAGATGTATATTGTCTATCCTCTAGTGGTGTTATGTGAACGTCGACTACATGAAAATTCACCATTATTTGGGCCTAGAGGAAGGCATTGGGAAGTAATAAGTAGATGATGGGTTGCTAGAGTGACAGAAGCTTAAACCCTAGTTTATGCGTTGCTTCGTAAGGGGCTGATTTGGATCCACATGTTTCATGTTATGGTTAGGTTTACCTTAATACTTCTTTTGTAGTTGCGGATGCTTGCAATAGGGGTTAATCATAAGTGGGATGCTTGTTCAAGTAAGGGCAGCACCCAAGCACCGGTCCACCCACATATCAAATTATCAAAGTACCGAACGCGAATCATATGAATGTGATGAAAACTAGCTTGACGATAATTCCCATGTGTCCTCGGGGGCGCTTTCCTTTATATAAGAGTTTGTCCAGGCTTGTCCTTTGCTACAAAAAGGATTGGGCCACCTTGCTGCACTTTATTTACTTTTGTTATTTGTTGCTCGTTACCAATTATCTTATCACAAAACTATCTGGTACCTATAATTTCAGTGCTTGCAGAGAATACCTTGCTGAAAACCACTTATCATTTCCTTCAGCTCCTCGTTGGGTTCGACGCTCTTACTTATCGAAAGGACTACGATAGATCCCCTATACTTGTGGGTCATCACACACCACGGATGGCTTAAACAGCCTTTCCAAGAAGATATTAGGTGGGACAGGGTCGCGTTTAGCGCCGATGCGGGCAAGGATATCTGCCGCTTGATTGTTTTCTCGGGCCACATGGTGGAATTCGAGCCCCTCGAACCGAGCTGACATTTTGAGGACGGCATTGCGGTAAGCCACCATTTTTGGGTCCTTGGCGTCAAAGTCTCCATTTATTTGAGATATTGCGAGGTTCGAATCCCCACGCACCTCTAGGCGTTGAATGCCCATGGAGACTGCCATCCGGAGACCATGCAACAGGCCTCACTGGGTTGTTGGAGTCTCGTATAATATTTGGAGTAATGATTGGACTGTATCTCCAAGTGGGGATGTCAGGACGACGCCTGCCTCCAGACCAGCCAGCATCTTAGAGCCGTCAAAGTGCATGATCCAATTGGAGTATGCGTCGTACTCTTTAGGGAGTTCGGCTTCTATCCATTCGGCAACGAAATCAGACAATACTTGCGACTTAATGGCCCGCCGTGGTTTGTATGTTATGTCGAACGGGAGAAGCTCAATAGCCCATTTAGCAATCTGGCCCGTGGCATAGCGGTTATTTATTATGTCGTTGAGTGGTACTTCAGAGGCCACTGTGATTGAACACTCTTGAAAGTAGTGTCGTAGTTTCCGGGATGCCATGAAGACCGCGTATGCTATCTTTTGATAATGTGGGTACCGTGATTTACATGGAGTGAGGACAGTGGATACGTAGTATACCGGCTTTTAAAGCGGGAACTTATGTCCGTCCGTCTCTCGTTCGACGACGAGCACTGCGCTTACAACCTGGTGTGTTGCCGCTATATATAACAGCATTGGTTCGCCGATATTTGGCGCGGCCAAGATTGGGTTGCTGGCCAAGAGGGCTTTTATTTCTTACAATCTGCCGCGGGCCGCATCCGGCCCACTCAAGTGTTCAAGGTCGTCGAAGAAGGCGATAAAGAGGTAGTGCCTTTTCTCCCAATCGGGAGATAAAGCGGCTTAAGGCAGCCACGCATCCAGTTAATTTCTGGATTTGCTTGAGGTCTGTTGGGATATCCAACTGTGACAGATCTCGGATTTTAGCCGGATTTGCTTCAATTCCTTTATTGGAAACGATGAAGCCCAAGAGCTTTCTGGCGGGCACGCCGAAAACGCATTTTACCGGATTGAGCTTGATGTCATATGTTCGGAGATTGTCGAACGTAAGCCTCAAGTCATCTATTAAAGATTCGACGTGTCTGGTTTTGATGACCACATCGTCTACGTATGCCTCCACTGTTTTGCCGATTTGTGTTTCCAGGCATGTCTGAATCATGCGTTGATAGGTTGGACCGGCGCTTTTGAGCCCGACAGGCATGGTGTTAAAACAGAAGGGCCGTATGGAGTGATGAATGCCGCTATGCTTGATCGGACTCCGCCATCTTAATTTGATGGTATCCGGAGTATGCGTCGAGGAAACACAATGAGTCGTGTCCTGCGGTAGCGCCGATAATTTGATCGATGCGGGGGAGGGGGAAGGGATCCTTGGGGCAAGCCTTGTTAAGGTCCTTGAAATCGACACATAGGCGCCTGTGATTTGTCCTTCTTGGTACCATTACCAGGTTTGCTAGCCAGCCATGGATGTTTTATTTCTCTAATGAATCCGGCCTCGAGTAACTTGGCTAGCTCCTCTCCCATGGCTTGTCGCTTAGGCTCTGAGAAACGCCGAAGAGTCTGATTGGCCGGCTTGTATCCCTTTAGAATGTTTAGTCTATGCTCGGCCAGCCTGCGTGGGATTCCTGGCATGTCTGAAGGATGCTAGGTGAAGATGTCCCAATTCTCGCGCAAGAACTCCTGCAGTGCGGCATCTGTTGTGGGGTTCAGCTGTGCCCCGATGGATGCTGTTTTTGTAGGGTCCGTTGGGTGGACCTGTAATTTGACTATTTCGTCCGCTGGTTTAAAAGAGGTGGACTTGGGTCTTTTGTCGAGTATCACGTCGTCCCGTCCCACCGTGGGAGCGCAGCAGTTAGTTCTTCGGCCGCGAGGGCTTGGATAACGCCGAGGGCCAAGGCATGGCGGTTTTATTTTCGCATGAGTGCTATGTCCGGAACACTAGCTAGAGTGATGATTCCATTGGGCCCGGGCATCTTGAGCTTCATGTACCCGTAATGGGGTATAGCTTGGAAGATCGTGAATGCCTCCCACCCTAAAAGGGTGTGGTATCCGCTACTGATCGGGGCCACTTAGAATATGATTTCTTCGGACCTATAATTCTCCGGCGTGCCGAATACCACATCTAGTGTGATTTCTCCCGCACATCGTGCCTCCCGACTAGGGATGATTCCTTTGAAGGTCGTGCTGCTTTCCTCAATGCGGCTCTTGTCTATTTCCATTTTGCTAAGAGTCTCCTCGTAGATGAGGTTTAATCTGCCGCCACCGTCCATGAGCACTTTAGTAAGCCGGAAGCCGTCCACAATTGGACTAAGGACCAAAGCGGCTGGTGCTCGGGCTGTTCGGAATTGAGGTTCGTCACTGGCATTGAAGGTTATGGCCGTATCGTTCCATGGATTTATTGCTGCAACGTGGCAGACTTCGGCGAGGCTGCGGAGTGCTCGCTTGCGCCTATTATTTGAGGCGAAAGTCTCGAAGACTGTCAATACTGTATTGTTATTTTCCACGGGATGGTGCTCTGTGGTATTGTTGATGAGGAGATCCTCGCCGCTCTTGGCCACCTGCCGGAGTATCCAACATGCTCTAAGGCTGTTTGTTGGCATGGTATCCGGTGTACTGTGAATTTTGCATGGCCCATTGAGCCATCCCTCCAATACGGTTCCACGCCCTGTAGTGGGCTTTGGTTTCTTTGTAATTGGATCAGGTGACTTACGAGAGTACACCCTTTTAGTTCGGACGGGGGGTTTAGTGAGAGCCGGAGGATCCCAGAATTTTGTTTGGGTTTTCCAGGCGCTTTCCATCGCACAGTACTTCTGTACTATGGCCGCCAAGTCAGCGAAGTGTGCTATGTCACGGCGACTTATGGCGTTGAGGATTCCCTTGTCCGTGCAATTTTTGCAAAAGAATGAAATTGCGTCTTCCTCGCGACAGTCCTTGACCTTGCTCATTACAAGGAGGAATCTGGCTCAATAGTGATGTACTGTCTCTTGGGGCTCTTGTCTAACGTGGGAAAGATCTCTTATGTCTGGGTGGGTGGGTAGATTTAGGTCCAAACCCTGACCCGATCTGAGACCAGTGGCAGGAGTTTCGAGCTTGGCAGTTCAGGCTCCGGATGTTGCCCAATTTTTCCGCCCGCCGTCCGATTCTAGGTTCAAGCTTGGGCCATGTCCTCCTCAGACGGGTTATCCGGCTCAAGAGCTCGGGAATCCGGACATAGTTTGTCCTCAAAATAGAGGAAGAATCGCTGCATTGCTCCTCCACCACCGCTTATCTCGATGGGTGACCGGCGGAGAGTTAATCTCCCTTTGGTCGGGTTTAAGCCCGATCCGATCATAGTCCGTGAAGCGACTCCTGTGATGCGCGATGCGATCCAAGAGCTCGTTCAAGGAAGATAGCTCCATTGGATCCATCTGCTCGGTGAATCCCGAGCCGACGTGGAGGCTGTTTTTTATGACCCGAGAAGTCATCGTCGGCGCGACGGCCGAACGAGCGGTCATGACAAAGCCGCCTAGTCGGAGAGTTTGGCCTACAGCCAGGGCTCCCCCAGAGGTGATGTTGTCCTTAACAACAAGACGAGCCATCAAGCCTTATCGTGACGGCGCAAAGGAACTCTCAATGAAAGCACCAATGTCGGTGTCAAACCGGGCGGATCTCGGTAGGGGGTCCTGAATCAGTGCGTCTAAGGCGGATGGTAACAGGAGGCGGGAACACAACGCTTACCTGTGTTCGCCCTCTCGATGGAGGTAATACCCTACTTCCTGCTTGATTGATCTTGATGATATGAGTATTACAAGAGTTGATCTACCACGAGATCGTAGAGGCTAAACCCTAGAAGCTAGCCTATGATTATGATTGTTCTTGTCCTACGGACTAAACCCTCTGGTTTATATAGACACCGAGGGGCTAGGGTTACACAGAGTCGGTTACAAGGGAGGAGATCTACATATCCGAATTGCCAAGCTTTCCTTTCACGCAAAGGAGAGTCCCACCCGGACACGGGACGAAGTCTTCAATCTTGTATCTTCATAGTCCAACAGTCCGGCCAAAGTATATAGTTCGGCTGTCCGAGGACCCCCTTGTTGGGGAACGTTGCAGAAAATTAAAATTTTTCCTACGGTTTCACCAAGATCCATCTATGAGTTCATCTAGCAACGAGTCATGGGAGAGTGATTGCATCTACATACCACTTGTAGATCGCGTGCGGAAGCGCTCAATGGAACGGGTTGATGGAGTCGCATCGCCGTGATTCAGATCACCGATGCCCTAGTGCTAAACGGACAGCACCTCCGCGTTCAACACACGTACGGAGCGGATGACGTCTCCTCCTTCTTGATCCAGCAAGGGGGAAGGATAGGTTGATGATGATCCAGCAGCACGACGGCGTGGTGGTGGATGCAGCAGAACTCCGGCAGGGCTTCGCTAAGCAACTACGGGAGGAGGAGGAGGTGTAGCAAGGAGAGGGAGGTGCCAGGCCTTCAGGGGGTCCGGCTGCCCCTCCCTCCCCTCCCTTTATATAGATGCAAGAGGGGGGAGGCGCAGCCTTGCCCCTTCCTCCAAGGAAGGGTGCGGCCAAGGGGGGGAGGAGTCCATCCTCCCCAAGGCACCTAGGAGGTGCCTTCCCCCTTTAGGACTCTCCCCACCCCAAGTCTCCTTGGCGCATGGGCCTCTTGGGGCTGGTGCCCTTGGCCCATATAGGCCAAGGCGCACCCCCTACAGCCCATGTGGTCCCCCCCGGGGCAGGTGGACCTTTGGTGGACCCCCGGACACCTTCGGCACTCCCCGCATAATACCGATAACGCTACGAAACCTTTCCGCGACCAAAATAAGACTTCCCATATATAAATCTTTACCTCCGGACCATTCCGAACTCCTCGTGACGTCCGGGATCTCATCATCCGGACTCAACAACTTTCGGTTTGCTGCATACTCATATTCATACAACCCTAAGCGCCACCGAACCTTAAGTGTGTAGACCCTACGGGTTCGGGAGACATGCAGACATGACCGAGACGGCTCTCGGGCAATAACCAACAGCGGGATCTAGATACCCATGTTGGCTCCCACATGCTCCTCGATGATCTCATCGGCTGAACCACGATGTCGAGGATTCAAACAACCTCGTATACAATTCCCTTTGTCAATCGGTATTTTACTTGCCCGAGATTCGATCGTCGGTATCCCAATACCTCGCTCAATCTCGCATCGCAAGTCACTTTAGTCGTACTGCATCGTAATGCATGATCCCGTGACCAAACACTTGGTCACTTTGAGCTCATTATGATGATGCACTACCGAAAGTGGGCCCAGTGATACCTCTCCGCCATACGGAGTGACAAATCCTAGCCTCGATCCGTGTCAACCCAATGTACACTTTCGGAGATACCTGTAATGCACCTTTATAGTCACCCGAGCCACGCCAGGACGCTTTGGTACACCCAAAGCACTCCTACGGTATCCGGAGTTACACGATCTCATGGTCTAAGGAAGAGATACTTGACATTGTAAAAGCTCTAGCAAAACGAACTACACGATCTTGTGCTATGCTTAGGATTGGGTCTTGTCCATCACATCATTCTCCTAATGATGTGATCCCATTACTAATCGAGATCCAATGTCCATAGTCGAAACCATGACTATCTCTGCTGATCAACGAGCTAGTCAACTAGAGGCTCACTAGGGACATATTGTGGTCTATGTATTCACACGTGTATTACCATTTCCTGATAATACAATTATAGCATGAATAAAAGACAATTATCATGAACAAGGAAATATAATAATAATACTTTTATTATTGCCTCTAGGGCATATTTCCAACAGTCTCCCACTTGCACTAGAGTCAATAATCTAGTTACATTGTGATGAATCGAACACCCATGGAGTTCTGGTGTTGATCATGTTTTGCCCGCGGGAAGAGGTTTAGTCAACGGATATGCGACATTCAGATCCGTATGCACTTTGCAAATTTCTATGTCCCCAGCTTGAACATTTTCAACGAATGGAGTTGAAGCGGCGCTTGATGTGCTCGGTCTTCTTGTGAAACCTGGGCTCCTTGGCAAGTGCAATAGCTCCAAAGTGTTGTCACGAGAAGAGTTTGATCGGCTCCGGCGCATTGGGTATGACTCTAGGTCGGTGATGAACTCCTTCACCCAAATTTCTTCATGCGCTGCCTCCGAGGCTGCCATGTACTCCGCTTCGCATGTAGATCCCGCCACGACGCTTCTGCTTGCAGCCGCATCTACCATCGCTCCACCATTCAACATATACACGATCCGGGTTTGTGACTTAGAGTCATCCAGATCTCGTGTCGAAGCTAAGCGCCGATGTAACCCTTCTACGACGAGCTCTTCGTCACCTCCATAAACGAGAAACATGTCCTTTGTCCTTTCGTGTACTTCAGGATATTCTTGACCGCTGTCCAGGTTCCTTGGCGGGATTACTTTGGTACCTTCCTACCAAACTTACGGCAAGGTTTACATCAGGTCTGGTACACAAAGATGGCATACATAATAGATCCCGTGGTTGAGGCATAGGGATGACACTCATCTCTTCTTTATCTTTTGTCATGGTCGGGCATTGAGCTGAGCTCAATTTAACACCTTGCAAAAAGGCAAGAACCCTTTCTTGGACTGATCCATTTTGAACTTCTTCAAAATCTTATCAAGGTATGTGCTTTGTGAAAGACCTATGAGGCGTCTCAATCTATCCCTATAGATTTTGATGCCTAATATGTAAGCAGCTTCTCCAAGGTCCTTCATTGAAAAACTCTTATTCAAGTAGGCCTTAATGTTGTCCAAAAATTCTATATCATTTCCCATCAAAAGTATGTCATCTACATATAATATGAGAAATGCTACAGTAGCTCCCACTCACTTTCTTGTAAACGCAGGCTTCTCCATAAGTCTCATAAACCCAAACGCTTTGATCATCTCATCAAAGCGAATGTTCCAACTCCGAGATGCTTGCACCAGCCCATAAATGGATCGCTGGAGCTTGCATAGCTTGTTAGCATTCTTAGGATCGACAAAACCTTCCGGCTGCATCATATACAGCTCTTCCTTAAGGTACCCGTTAAGGAATGCCGCTTTGACGCCCATTTGCCATATCTCATAATCATAGTATGCGGCAATTGCTAACATGATTCGGACGGACTTAAGCTTCGCCACGGGAGAGAAAGTCTCATCATAGTCAATCCCTTGAACTTGTCGATAACCCTTAGCGACAAGTCGAGCTTTATAGATGGTAACATTACCATCCGCGTCCGTCTTCTTCTTAAAGATCCATTTGTTTTCTATCGCTCGCCGATCATCTAAGTAAGTCTGTCAAAGTCCATACTTTGTTTTCATACATGGATCCTATCTCGGATTGCATGGCTTCAAGCCATTTGTTAGAATCTGGGCCCGCCATCGCTTCTTCATAGTTCAAGGTTCACCGTTGTTCAACAACATGATTTCCAAGACAGGGTTGCCGTACACCACTCTGCAGTGCGGAACGTGTCCTAGTGGACCCACGAAGTTCAGTAGCAACTTGATCCGGTACCTTGATCATCATCATTAATTTCCTCTCTAGTCGGTGCAGGCACCACAGAACATTTTCCTCGAGCTGCACTACTTTCCGGTTCAAGAGGTAGTACTTCATCGAGTTCTACTTTCCTCCCACTTACTCCTTTCGAGAGAAACTCTTTTTCCGTAAAAGGATCCGTTCTTGGCAACAAAGATCTTGCCTTCGGATCTAAGGTAGAAGGTATACCCAATGGTTTCCTTAGGGTATCCTATGAAGACGCATTTTTCCGACTTGGGTTCGGGCTTTTCAAAGTTGAAGTTTCTTGACATAAGCATCGTGCATCCCCAAACTTTTAGAAACGACAGCTTAGGTTTCTTCCCAAACCACAATTCATACGGTGTCGTCTCAACGGATTTAGAAGGTGCCCTATTTAAAGTGAATGTAGCTGTCTCTAGAGCGTATCCCCAAAATGATAGCGGTAAATCAAGAAGAGACATCATAGATCGCACCATATCCAATAGAGTGCGATTACGACGTTCGGACACACCGTTCTTACCGAGGTGTTCCAGCGGCGTGAGTTGTGAAACGATTCCACATTTCCTTAAGTGTGTACCAAATTCGTGACTTAAATATTCTCCTCCACGATCCGATCGTAAGAATTTTATCTTTCGGTCATGTTGATTCTCTACTTCATTCTGAAATTCCTTGAACTTTTCAAAGGTCTCGGACTTGTGTTTCATCAAGTAGACATACCCATATCTACTCAAGTCATCGGTGAGAGTGAGAACATAACGATATCCTCCATGAAGCCTCAACACTCATTGGACCGCTTTTACATCGGTATGTATGATTTCCAATAAGTTGGTTGCTCGCTCCATTGTTCCGGAGAACGGAGTCTTGGTCATCTTGCCCATGAGGCATGGTTCGCATGTGTCAAATGATTCATAATCGAGAGACTCTAAAAGTCCATCGCATGGAGCTTCTTCATGCGCTTTGACACCAATGTGACCAAGGCGGCGATTACCACAAGTATGTGGGACTATCGTTATCAACTTTACATCTTTTGGTATTCACACTATGAACATGTGTAACATTACGTTCGAGATTCATTAAGAATAAACCATTGACCATCGGAGCATGACCATAAAACATTTCTCTCATATAAATAGAACAACCATTATTCTCGGATTTAAATGAGTAGCCATCTCATATTAAGCGAGATCCTGATACAATGTTCATGCTCAAACTTGGCACTAAATAACAATTATTGAGGTTTAAAACTAATCCCGTAGGTAAATGTAGAGGTAGCGTGTCGACGGTGATCACATCGACCTTGGAACCATTCCCCGACGCCAAGATCGCCACCTCGCCCTTCGCCAGCCTCCGCTTATTCCGCAGCTCCCGCCAGGAGTTACATATATGAGCAACGGCACCGTATCAAATACCCGTGAGTTACTACAGTAGCCGTAAGGTACACATCAATTACATGTATATCAAATATACCTTTAGTGTTGCCGGCCTTCTTGTGCGCTAAGTATTTGGGGCAGTTCCGCTTCCAAAGGACCCTTCCCTTTGCAATAAAAGCACTCAGGTCTCGTGCTTGGGTCCATTCTTTGACTTCTTCCGGCAAGCTGGCTTACGGTAGCGGCAACATCCTTGCCGTCCTTCTTGAAGTTCTTCTTTCCCTTGCCCTTCTTGAACTTAGTGGTTTTATTGACCATCAACACTTGATGCTCCTTTTTAATTTCTACCTCTGCCGACTTGACGATTGAAAATACTTCAGAATAGTTTTCACCATCCCACTGCATATTGTAGTTCATCACAAAGCTCTTGTAGCTTGGTGGGAAGCGGCGAAGGATTCTGTCAATGACCGCCTCGTCCAGGAGGTTAATGTCCAGTGGGACAGGCGGTTGTGCAACCAGACATTTTGAGTATGTGCTCACTTGTGAGAACTATTTTTCTCCATCTTACAACCGTAGAACTTGTCGGAGACTTCATATCCTCTCGACCGGGCATGAGCTTGGAAAACTAGTTTCAGCTCCTCGAACATCTCATATGCTCCGTGTCGCTCAAAACGCTTTTGGAGCCCGGTTCTAAGCTGTAAAGCATGCCGACCGAACGAGGGAGTAATCATCAAGACGTGACTGCCAAGCGTTCATAACGTCTTGGTTCTGGGATGGGTGCATCACCTAGCAGTGCTTCTAGGACATATTGTTTCTTGGCAGCTATGAGGATGATCCTCGGGTTAGGACCAGTCCGAATAGTTGCTGCCATCATCTTTCCAGCTTGGTTTTCTCTAGGAGCAGCGTTGAAGTTCATGGTGACATGAGTGTTGGCCATTTGATCTACAAGACATTTTGCAAAGATTTTAGACTATTGTTCATGATAATAAAGTTCATCTAATCAAATTATTTAATGAACTCCCACTCAGATTTGACATCCCTCTAGTCATCTAAGTGTTACATGATCCGAGTCGACTAGGCCGTGGTCCGATCATCACGTGAGACGGACTAGTCATCGTCGTGAACATCTCCATGTTGGATCATTATCTTCCATACGACTCATGTTCGACCTTTCGGTCTCTTGTGTTCCAAGGCCATGTCTCATACATGCTAGGCTCGTCAAGTTAACCTAAGTGTATTGCATGTGTAAAACTGTCTTACACCCGTTGTATGTGAACGTAAGGATCTATCACACCCGATCATCACGTGGTGCTTCAAAACTGCATTTAACTTTAGCAACGGTGTACAGTCAGGGAGAACACTTTCTTGAAATTGTTATGAGGGATCATCTTATTTACTACCGTCGTTCTAAGTAAACAAGATACACAAACATAATAAACATCACATGCAATTATATAGTAGTGACATGATATGGCGAATATCATATAGCTCCTTTGATCTCCATCTTGAGGCTCCATGATCATCCTGTCACCGGCATGACACCATGATCTTCATCATCATCGTGTCTTCATGAAGTTGTCACGCCAACGACTACTTCTACTTCTATGGCTAACTTAGCGTTTAGCAATAAAGTAAAGTAATTTACATGGCGTTCTTCAATGACACGCAGGTCATACAAAAATAAAGACAACTCCTATATTCTCGCCGGTTGTCATACTCATCGACATGCAAGTCGTGATTCCTATTACAAGAACATGATCTCATACATCACATATATCATTCATCATTCATCACAACTTTGGCCATATCATATCACAAAACACTTGCTGCAAAAACAAGTTAGGCGTCCTCTAATTCTTGTTGCAAGTTTTACGTCGCTGCAATAGGTTTCTAGCAAGAACGTTTTCTTACCTACGTGAAAGCCACAACGTGATTTGTCAACTTCTATTTACCCTTCATAAGGACCCTTTTCATCGAATCCGCTCCAACTAAAGTGGGAGAGACAGACACCCGCTAGCCACCTTATGCAACTAGTGCATGTAAGGCGGTGGAACCAGTCTCACGTAAGCGAACGTGTAAGGTCGGGCAGGGCCGCTTCATCCAACAATACCGATGAAGCAAGATAATACTAGTAGAGGCAAGAAAGTTGACAACATCAACGCCCACAACAAATTGTGTTCTACTGCGTGCAATAGAGAACTACGATAGACCTAGCTCATGATGCCACTTTGTTGGGGAACGTTGCAGAAATTAAAAATTTCCCTACGGTTTCACCAAGATCCATCTATGAGTTCATCTAGCAACGAGTCATGGGAGAGTGATTGCATCTACATACCACTTGTACATCAAGCAGGCGGAAGCGTTCAATGGAACGGGGTTGATGGAGTCGTATCGGCCAGTGATTCAGATCACCGATGACCTAGTGCTGAACGGACAGCACCTCCGCTGTTCAACACACGTGCGGAGCGGATGACGCCTCCTCCTTCTTGATCCAGCAAGGGGAAGGAGAGGTTGATGATGATCCAAAGCAGACGACGGCGTGGTGGTGGATGCAACAGAACTCCCGGCAGGCTTCGCTAAGCAACTACGGGAGGAGGAGGAGGTGTAGCAAGGAGAGGAGGTGCCAGGCCTTGGGGGGTCCGCTGCCCCTCCCTCCTCCCTTTATATAGATGCAAGAGGGGAGGCGCAGCCTTGCCCCTTCCTCCAAGGAAGGGTGCGGCCAAGGGGGAGGAGTCCATCCTCCCCAAGGCACCTAGGAGGTGCCTTCCCCTTTAGGACTCTCCCTCCCAAGTCTCCTTGGCGCATGGGCCTCTTGGGGCTGGTGCCCTTGGCCCATATAGGCCAAGGCGCACCTACAGCCCATGTGCCCCCCGGGCAGGTGGACCCCGGACCCCTTTCGGCACTCCCTACAATACCGATAACGCCAAACCTTTCCGGCGACCAAAATAAGAGTTCCCATATATAAATATTTACCTCCGGACCATTCCGGAACTCCTCGTGACGTCCGGATCTCATCCGGACTCAAACAACTTTCGGTTTGCTGCATACTCATATTCATACAACCCTAAGCGCCACCGAACCTTAAGTGTGTAGACCCTACGGGTTCGGGAGACATGCAGACATGATCGAGGCGGCTCTCGGGCAATAACCAACAAATGATCTGGATACCCATGTTGGCTCCCACATGCTCCTCGATGATCTCATCGGTTGAACCACGATGTCGAGGATTCAAACAACCTCGTATACAATTCCCTTTGTCAATCGGTATTTTACTTGCCCGAGATTCGATCGTCGGTATCCCAATACCTCATTCAATCTCGTTACCGGCAAGTCACTTAACTCGTCTTAGTAATGCATGATCCCGTGACCAAACACTTGGTCACTTTGAGCTCATTATGATGATGCACTACCGAGTGGGCCCAGTGATACCTCTTCGTCATACGGGTGACAAATCCCGATCTCGATCCGTGTCAACCCAATGCACACTTTCGGAGATACCGTAATGCACCTTTATAGTCACCCGCCATTCTGCGTGGCGTTTGGTACACCCAAAGCACTCCTACGGTATCCGGGAGTTACACGATCTCATGGTCTAAGGAAGAGATACTTGACATTGTAAAAGCTCTAGCAAAACGAACTACACGATCTTGTGCTATGCTTAGGATTGGGTCTTGTCCATCACATCATTCTCCTAATGATGTGATCCCGTTATCAACGACATCCAATGTCCATAGTCAGGAAACCATGACTATCTCTTGATCAACGAGCTAGTCAACTAGGAGGCTCACTAGGGACATATTGTGGTCTATGTATTCACACGTGTATTACGATTTCCGGATAATACAATTATAGCATGAATAAAAGACAATTATCATGAACAAGGAAATATAATAATAATATTTTTATTATTGCCTCTAGGGCATATTTCCAACACCCCTAATCCAGGACTCCCTCAGCGCCCGTGCCTTGCAGCGTTGCACGGAGGACGGAGGTGAAGGCCGTGCACATATCCCTAGCGAGACTATGAAGTTTTCTTTCTTCTTTCCCGCTGATGCATGGGGGCGTGCGATTAATGAGGCAGCCACAGGTGAGTTGTGCCCTCTGGGATAAGGGTAAATTCTAGTGTGGTGGCGAATCTAAGGGGCATGTTTTAATGGCTAAAATATTATTAATTAACTGTCGAGACGCTGTAACGGGGCATACATATTCTAGTGGTTCAACACCAATCGTGGTTCAACATATAGCTCATCCCACCGTGTTATTGATTTTGGTAAGATATGATTTGATAATGGTTAAGGGAAGGTAAGGAAAGTTTTGATAGAGTTAAGGTATTGCTAATATTTGATTCGATTTGGGTATAGGTAAAGGAACACAAGGAATTTGATTTGGTTATAGATAGACCAACACGAGGAAAGTTCTGATTTAGTTGAGGTCTTGATAAGATCTGATTTGATTAGATTGAGCTAATGCATGACGTGAAGGAGGGATGGCCTATAGGAGGAAAAAATAAAGTGTGGGAGGTGCCGCAGTGGAGACGAATGTATAACGACCAGCTCCCATTTAATAGTAGTGACTACCATATAGCACTTCAGCAGCGGGAGTGTCTATTTGGTGCCTTATGTGCCAATTAGCATCCCCCCACCCCCGGGCCTTAGCGTAGACAGACTCACACACTGCTCAATGGATGCTCGCTCGATCATTGCTCACTTGGTCAGCTCTGTTCACTGATTTTATCTCTTATCTTTTGCTTATTGATTTGCTGTTTCCCCCCGCGTGCGAAGAGGGGCGTCGCTTATCTTCGGTTATTTGTAAAAAAAAAAGGTAGAATAAAAAAGACATGATTTTCCCTAAAACGGTAAGTTTAAAAAAACATCACAAATTTGAAAATTGATCATGCATTTGAGACAAATTCCGCAAATTCAAAAAAACTATTATTCAAATAAAAAATGTTCAAGAGTTTTAGAAATCATCAGTACTTTAAAATAAGTTCACGAATTGTAGAAATAATCACAAGTTCTGAAAAATATTCACAAAATTAAAAGTGTTTGTAATTCCAAAAAAATATAATATTATCAGATTTAAAAAGTATTTTATAAAAAACTAAAAATAAAAGAGAGGAATGAAAAATAAGAGTGGAAAATGGATAAAGAAAAAATGTGTAAAACCGAAAAAATTCGGCCAAAAATAGCAAAATCGAACAAAAAGAAAATTATCAGATCGAAAGCAATGACAGCGTGAGATCTATATCTCGCTTGTAGCAAGACTACATTCCGTCTCGTTGAAGACTTTCTTGCATGCTTACAATACTGAGCTGGCCGATTTGTTTAGCGCGCATTCATTCGCTGGTTGTGCGTTCGTTCGTTTGCTGGTTGTGCGTTTGTTGCGGTCTTTTTTCATTTCTTTTTTCTTTCGGTTATTTATTCCTTCTCTGGTCTTCTCAGTTTGTTCACTGGTTTCCTTATCTTTATATTTTTTTTTTAGCATCGGCTTTATTCATCTTTTTCATGGTTTTCACTGATTTATCTTTGCTTTGTCTTTTCTGTTTTTGGGTTTTCACTGGTTTTATTTGCTTTTCTTTGTATCTTCATTTTCTTTCTTTTCTTCTTGCTTTTCATTGATTTTTTTTTCATTTTCTTTGTTTCTTTCTTCCATTTGTTTTCAGCTCCTTTGTTCAATTTTCTCCTGTACTCTTCAACATGTATTATCATTTTTCATACATATCTTTATATTTTCCATTTACCTTAGAACATTTTTTCATTCACTTTTAACATTTTCTAACACAAGAGTAAGATTTTAAAAAAATATGTTTATTGACTACTCTTTTCATACACATTGTATATTTTTAGTATATATTAGGAACATTTTTAATACATGTTTACCATTTTTATATTATGTCTATGATCAATTTTTTAAATGCACGTCCTACATTTTTTTATACATCTGCAACATTTTTTATACACATTAAACATTGTTTAAATGCATTATTAATATTTTTAATACAATATCAACCTGTTATAAAATTAATGTTTTTAATACACATTCTATATTTTTTGTATACATCTGGCTCATTTTTAATACTCATTTAACATTTTGAAAATACATGATACATTTTTGTACATTATCACATTTTCTTGAATTTATGTTTTTGTGTTAAAAAATTAATACATGTTCTACATTTGGAACCTTTTTTTATGCAAATTTAACATTTTATTATTATAAGATTAACATTTTTTGCAGGTATATGTTTTGATGTCTACTTTTTTTCGTACAAGCATTAAAATTTTAATATATATTATAAAAATTTTTAAAATTCGTGATTAACATTTGTTGTTTGGATATGTGTCAATTATATTTCAAATACGCCTTGAAACTTTTTTTTCTCAATGTGATCAACATGTATTTAAGTTGCACTAACATTTTTTAAACAATGCCGAAACATTATTTCAAAGTTCAGTATTTAAAATTTACATTTTTGATTTTTTCAAATATAAAAAAAAAGAAAAAAAAGAGGAAGAAAGAAAACAAAATCGATGAACGGACTAAGAAACAAACGAACGAAATCCAAAATGCACGAACAATACAACTGGGCTGGCCCATTCCCATGTCCCTTCAGCGAGTGGCACTCTATTCCCTTGGGGCGAGACATAGGTGCGCCCCTTTGAGAAGGTTCGTAAACCGGAGCCTATGAAAACTAAATGGCCCTTTCTACTATTAATGCAATAACTTACGCACGATGGGGAAAACAGTGTATTACCCCTAAAAATAAGGTATTCATTCAATCATGATAGTACAACGAACACCAAAAATAATAAAAATTACTGCCAGATCCGTAGACCACCTGGCGACGACTACAAGCACTGAAGCGAGCCGAAGGCGGGCCGCAGTCATCGCCCCTCCCTTGCCGGAATCGGGCACAACTTGTTGTAGTAGACAACCAGGAAGTCGTCATGCTAAGGCCTCATAGGACCAGCGCACCAGAACAACAACCTCCGCCTTTGAAGAGTAGCGTAGATCGGAAGGATTCAACTTGAAGACGGACGAACATAGACGAACTATGACCAGATCAGAGCTAATCCACCAATGACAGATCTGCTGGAGACACATCTCCACACGCCCACCGAAGTGCTTGACGCACCACCGGGATGAGGGCTAGCGGGAGAATCTTATTCCATCTTCAGGGAGGCACCGCCGTCTCGTCTTCCTGATCGGGACAAACTCTAACAAAAATCAAAGAAACATCTAAAGACAGAGCCCTCCCGCCGATAAGGGTCGGGATCCACCATGCCGCCATGGCACTTAGGCCACCAGAGACAAGGTAGACCGACGGCGGCGCCGATACAGGGAACCCTAGGCCTTTTTAGGAAGAGGCGGCTGCGTTGCCCTATAGACTTTGGAACAACTGATATTGTTTATTCATTCATTAGCCTAGCCTACTTTATGCCTTCTCATTATCTCAAGAAAAACTTTAAATATTCCAAATCCGTCTTAAGCTAAAAAATGGTATCAACCAGTCGGCAGGTACCTCGGCAAGCGAAGCCACTGAGGACACTGGACACCGCATCCACCCCTGCATGGCGAGCCGCAGAGGACGCCGCAGGAAGCGCCCTAGCGTGCCATGTGGCACGCCTCGGCGCCATCAAGTGTCTTGTGCTGGGCGCTGCAGCAGAGCATGTTTTCTTTTTCTATTTTTGCATTATTATTATTTATTAATCTTTCGGCTTTTCAAAATTTGCATTGATTTTTCTACCTTTTCAAGAAAGAAAAATCTGTTGTGAAGCACACCATGTGAAAAAGCACAGTTGCGCTTTCACAGTGAAGTGGAGCGTCCTTTCACGAAAAGCATATGTGCTTTTCACATCCGTGCTTCTCGAAAAAACGAAAATCATAGTTGTGCTTTCTCAAAAATTGCATTAGGGTGAAGCACATATATGCTGCCGCACGAAGCACGATTATGCTACCAAAAAGTGGAAAAGAACAAAATATGTTTTATTTCTTTCGCTTTTTCTGTTACTGGTTTCTTTCAGTCTGTTTTTTGGGTTTCCAACCTTTTTTTATTTCCATTTTTCCGGTTTCCCTTTCTGTAGGTTTTTTGTTTTTTTGGTATCTTTTTTTTGAATAAAAATTTTAGTTTCTGGATTTTTGGGTTTCCAACCATTTTTTTACTTCCCTTTTTGTAGGTTTTTTTTGGGTATCTATTTTATTTGCTTTTTGAAATAAAATTGTCTGTCCAAACATATTACATGAGATTTAGTTTCTTGTCACTTGTCACAATCACCATAGGAAGTGAAAGTGACACTTAGGGGTCACACTTAACTAGTTCAAAGAAAAAGCGAAATGTAAGCCCCTTCGAGTAATAAGCGACACACCACTTTCATAAACATGAAAGTCGAGAAGGCGCTAGGCTGGAAGACACAGCTGGACGGACCAGACGGGGGAGTTCATGCTGATCCCCACCCATACATGACCACGTGTGGGCACAGTGAGAGCTCCGCCGCTTGGTCTAGTGGGCGCTCGAAGGCGAACCATAGCGGGCTGGCCCAGCATCTGTGGCGTCAAGGAAAAGAACATATTCATCGCTATTATTCCGCGAGAGGTGGGTCACGAAAAGCATATGTGCTTTTCACATCCGTGCTTCTCGAAAGAACGAAAAGCATAGGTGTGCTTTCTCAAAAATTGCATCAGGGTGAAGCACATATGTGCTGCCGCACGAAGCACGATTATGCTACCAAAAAGTGGAAAAGAGCAAAATATGTTTTATTTCTTTCGATTTTTATGTTACTGGTTTCATTCAGTCTGTTTTTTTGGGTTTCCAACCTTTTTTTACTTCCATTTTTCCGGTTTCCCTTTTTGAAGGTTTTTGGTTTTTTTTGGTATCTTTTTTTTTTGGAATAAAACTTTTAGTTTCTGGATTTTTGGGTTTCCAACCTTTTTTACTTCCCTTTTTGTAGGTTTTTTTGGGTATCTATTTTATTTGCTTTTTGAAATAAAATTGTCTGTCCAAACATATTACATGAGATTTAGTTTCTTGTCACTTGTCACAATCACCATAGGAAGTGAAAGTGACACTTAGGGGTAATACTTAACTAGTTCAAAGAAAAACGAAGCAGAAGCCCCCTTCGAGTAGTAGCGCACACACCACTTTCATAAACATGAAAGTCGAGAAGCGCGCTAGGCTGCAAGACACAGCTGGACGGACCAGACGGAGGAGTTCATGATGATCCCCGCCCATACATGACCACATATGGGCACAGTGAGAGCTCCGCCGCTTGGTCTAGTGGCGCTCGAAGGCGAACCATAGCGGGCCGGCCCAGCATCTGTGGCGTCAAGAAAAAACATATTCATGTTTATTTGCTTTTTTACTTCCCTTTTGTAGGTTTTTTGTATCTATTTTATTTGCTTTTTGAAATAAAATTGTCTGTCCAAACATATTACATGAGATTTAGTTTGTTGTCACTTGTCACAATCACCATAGGAAGTGAAGGTGACACTTAGGGGTAATACTTAACTAGTTCAAAGAAAAAAGCAGAAGCCCCCTTCGAGTAGTAGCGCACACACCACTTTTATAAACATGAAAGTCGAGAAGCACGCTAGGCTACAAGACACAGCTGGACGGACCAGACGGAGGAGTTCATGTTGATCCCCGCCCATACATGGTCACGTATGGGCACAGTAAGAGCTCCGCCGCTTGGTCTAGTGGCGCTCGAAGGCGAACCATAGCTGGCCGGCCCAACATCTGTGGTGTCAAGAAAAAAACATATTCATGTTTATTTGCTTTTTCTTCCCTTTTTGTAGGTTTTTTTTTCGGTATCTATTTTATTTGCTTTTTGAAATAAAATTGTCTGTCCAAACATATTACATGAGATTTAGTTTCTTGTCACTTGTCACAATCACCATAGGAAGTGAAAGTGACACTTAGGGGTAATACTTAACTAGTTCAAAGAAAAAGCGAAGCAGAAGCCCCTTCGAGTAGTAGCCGCACACACCACTTTTATAAACATGAAAGTCGAGAAGCGCGCTAGGCTGCAAGACACGGCTGGACGGACCAGACGGAGGAGTTCATGCTGATCCCCACCCATACATGACCACGTATGTGTTGGAAATATGCCCTAGAGGCAATAATAAAAGCATTATTATTATATTTCCTTGTTCATGATAATTGTCTTTTATTCATGCTATAACTGTATTATCCGGAAATCGTAATACACGTGTGAATACATAGACTACCATACGTCCCTAGTAAGCCTCTAGTTGACTAGCTCGTTGGTCAATGTGATAGTCATGGTTTCACGACTATGGACATCGGATGTCATTGACAGCGGGATCACGTCATTAGGAGAATGACGTGATGGACAAGACCCAATCCTAAGCATGGCACAAGATCGTGTAGTTCGCTTTTGCTAGAGCTTTTCCAATGTCAAAGTATCTCTTCCTTAGACCATGAGATCGTGTAACTCCCGGATACCGTAGGGAGTGCTTTGGGTGTACCAAACGTCACAACGTAATCGGGTGACTATAAAGGTGCATTACAGGTACCTCCGAAAGTATCTGTTGGGTTGACACGGATCGAGATCGGATTTGTCACCCGTGTTACGGAGAGGTATCACTGGCCCACTCGGTAGTGCATCATCATAATGAGCTCAAAAGTGACCAAGTGTCTCGGTCACGGGATCATGCATTACGGTGCGAGTAAAGTGACTTGCGATGCTGAGACTGAACAAGGTATTGGGATACCGACGATCGAGTCTCGCAAGTAACATACCGTCGACAAAGGGAATAGAATACGGGGTTGCTTGAACCCTTGACATCGTGGTTCATCCGATGGCAACATCGAGGGAGCATGTGGGAGCCAACATGGGTATCCAGATCCCGCTGTTGGTTATTGACTGAGGTCGCCTCGGTCATGTCTCATGTCTCCCGAACCCGTAGGGTCTACACTTAAGGTTCGGTGGACGCCATTGTTATTAGGAAGACAAGTATGTGATTACCGAATGTTGTTCTGAGTCCCGATGAGATCCCGGACGTCACGAGGAGTTCTGGAATGGTCCTAGGTAAAGATTTATATATGGAAAGTGGTTAAAAGGACTCGGAAAGTTTCGGGGTATACTGTAATGTCACGGGGCCACCGGGAGGGTTCCGAGGTCCACTGAGGGGCCACCTCCCGGGGCCACATGGGCTGTGTGGGAGAGGGAGCCAGCCCCTAGTGGGCTGGGCGCGCCCCCACCTAGGCCCATGCGGCTAGGGGCTTGGGAGGGGAAACCCCAGGGGGCAAAGGCGCCCCCTAGCTTGGGGAAGCCACCCTTTTCCTCCTCCCTTTGGTCGCCGCCCCATCTAGGGTTTTCCCTAGATGGCCGCCCCTTGCCCTCTCCTCCCTATATATAGAGGGGTGAGGGAGGGCTGCAACACACAATTGAAGGCGCAGCCCCTCCCTCCCAACACCTCTCTTTCTCCTCCGCATTTAGCTTGGCTAAGCCCGCCGGAGAATCACATACCAATTGCACCACACCGTCGTGCTGCCATTGGAGTTGTCTTCCTCAACCTCTCCTTCATCCTTGCTGGATCAAGACGGAGGAGACGCCATCATCCGTACGTGTGTTGAACGCGGAGGTGCTGTCCTTTCAGCGCTTGGTCATCGGTGATCGGAATCACGTTGGGAACGACTCCATCATCACCACTCCCTCGAACGCTTCCGTACTCGATCTACAAGTGGTATGTAGATGCAAACTCACTCCCTTGACTAGTTGCTTAGATGAACTCATAGATAGATCTTGGTGAAACCGTAGGAAAATTTTAATTTTCTGCAACGTTCCCCAACAGTGGCATCATGAGCTAGGTCTATGCGTAGTTCTCTTTGCACGAGTAGAACACAATTTTGTTGTGGGCGAGATCTTGTCAACTTGCTTGCCGTTACTAGTCGTATCTTGCTTCAGCGGTATTGTGGGATGAAGCGGCCCGGACCAACCTTACACGTGACGCTTACGTGAGACCGGTTCCACCGATCGACATGCACTAGTTGCATAAGGTGGTCAAGTGGTGTCTCGCTTCTCCCACTTTAGTTGAAGTGGATTCGATTAAAAGGGTCCTTATGAAGGGTAAATAGAAGTTGACAAGATCACGTTGTGGTTATTCGTAGGTAAGAAAACGTTCTTGCTAGAACCCAATTGCAGCCACGTAAAAGATGCAACAACAATTAGAGGACGTCTAACTTGTTTTTGCAAGAATTGTCATGTGATGTGATATGGCCAAGTTGTGATGAATGATGATATATTGTGATGTATGAGATCATGTTCTTGTAATAGGAATCACGACTTGCATGTCGATGAGTATGACAACGGCAGGAGCCATAGGAGTTGTCTTTATTTTTGTATGACTCAAGGTGTCATTGAAGAACGCCATGTAACTTACTTTACTTTATTGCTAAACGCGTTAGCCATAGAAGTAGAAGTAGTCGTTAGGCGTGACAACTTCATGAAGACACAATGATGGAGATCATGGTGTCATGCCGGTGACAAGATGATCATGGAGCCCGAAGATGGAGATCAATGGAGTTTTATGATATTGGCCATATCATGTCACTATTATATAATTGCATGTGATGTTTATTATATTTATGCATCTTGTTTACTTAGAACGACGGTAGTAAATAAGATGATCCCTTAAAACAATTTAAATAAGTGTTCTCCCCTAAGCGTGCACCGTTGCTAAAGTTCGTCGCTTTCTAAGCACCACGTGATGATCGGGTGTGATGGATTCTTACGTTCACATACAACGGTGTAAGATGATTTACACACGGTGAAACACTTAGGGTTAACTTGACGAGCCTAGCATGTACGGACATGGCCTCGGAACACGGAGACCGAAAAGGTCGAACACGAGTCGTATGGAAGATACGATCAACATGAGAATGTTCACCGACGATGACTAGTCCGTCTCACGTGATGATCGGACACGGCCTAGTCGACTCGGATCGTGTAACACTTAGATGACTAGAGGGATGTCTTATCTGAGTGGGAGTTCATTTTAATTTGATTAGATGAACTTAATTATCATGAACTTAGTCTAAAACTTTTGCATAATATGTCTTGTAGATCAAATGGCCAACGCTCATGTCACCATGAACTTCAACGCGGTCCTAGAGAAAACCAAGCTGAAAGATGATGGCGAGAACTATTCGGACTGGGTCCGTAACTTGAGAATTATCCTCATAGCTGCCAGAAACAATATGTCCTAGAAGGACCGCTTAGGTGAAGCACCCATCCCAGAGAACCAAGACATTATGAACGCTTGGCAGTCTCGTCTTGATGATTACTCCCTCGTTCGGTCACGGCATGCTTTACAGCCTAGAACCGGGCTCCAAAAGCGTTTTGAGCAACACGGAGCATATGAGATGTTCGAGGAGCTGAAACTGGTTTTCAAGCTCATGCCCGGGTCGAGAGATATGAAGTCTCCGACAAGTTCTATAGTTGTAAGATGGAGGAAAACAGTTACAAGTGAGCACATACTCAAAATGTCCGGTTGCATCACCTTTGTCCCAAAGTGGACATAAACCTCCCAGACGAGGCGGTCATTGACAGAATCCTTCATCGCTCCCACCAAGTTACAAGAGCTTTGTGATGAACTACAATATGCAGGGATGGTGAAGACCATTCCGGCATTCTCAATCGTCAAGTCGTGAGAGGTTGAAATCAAGAAAGAACATCAAGTGTTGATGGTCAATAAGACCACTAAGTTCAAGAAAGGCAAGGGCAAGAAGAACTTCAAGAAGGAGGGCAAAGAGGTTGCGGCCGGTAAGCAAGTTGCCGGGAAGAAGAAGTCAAAGAATGGACCCAAGCCTAAGACTCGAGTGCTTTTATTGCAAGGGAAGGAGTCATCGAAGCGGAACTGCCCCAAATACTTAGCGGATAAGAAGGCCGGCAACACTAAAGGTATATTTGATATACATGTAATTGATGTGTGCCTTACCGCATCAGTAGTAACTCCCGGTATTTGATACCGTGCCGTTGCTCATATTTGTAACTCACGGCGGAGCTGCGGAATAAACGGGAGGCTGGCGAAGGACGAGGTGACGATCTTGGCGTCGGAAATGGTTCCAAGGTCGATGTGATCGCCGTCGGCACGCTACCTCTACATTTACCTACGGGATTAGTTATAAACCTTAATAATTGCTATTTGGTGCCAAGTTTGAGCATGAACATTGTATCTGGATCTCGTTTAATACGAGATGGCTACTCATTTAAATCCGAGAATAATGGTTGTTCTATTTATATGAGAGAAATGTTTTTATGGTCATGCTCCGATAGTCAATGATTTATTCTTAATGAATCTCGAACGTGATGTTACACATGTTCATAGTGTGAATACCAAAAGATGTAAAGTTGATAACGATAGTCCCACATACTTGTGGCACTGCCGCCTTGGTCACATTGGTGTCAAGCGCATGAAGAAGCTCCATGTCGATGGACTTCGAGTCTCCGGATTATGAATCATTTGACACATGCGAACCATGCCTCATGGGCAAGATGACCAAGACTCCGTTCTCCGGAACAATGGAGCGAGCAACCAACTTATTGGAAATCATACATACCGATGTGTGCGGTCCAATGAGTGTTGAGGCTCATGGAGGATATCGTTATGTTCTCACTCTCATAGATGACTTGAGTAGATATGGGTATGTCTACTTGATGAAACACAAGTCCGAGACCTTTGAAAAGTTCAAGGAATTTCAGAATGAAGTAGAGAATCAACGTGACCAAAAGATAAAATTCTTACGATCAGATCGTGGAGGAGAATATTTAAGTCACGAATTTGGCACACACTTAAGAAAATGTGGAATCGTTTCACAACTCACGCCGCTGGAACACCTCAACAGAACGGTGTGTCCGAACGTCAGAATCGCACTCTATTGGATATGGTGCGATCTATGATGTCTCTTATCGATTTACCGCTATCTTTTTGGGGATACGCTCTAGAGACAGCTACATTCACTTTAAATAGGGCACCGCCTAAATCCGTTGAGACGACACCGTATGAATTATGGTTTGGGAAGAAACCTAAGCTGTCGTTTCTAAAAGTTTGGGGATGCGATGCTTATGTCAAGAAACTTCAACCTGAAAAGCTTCGAACCCAAGTCGGAAAATGCGTCTTCATAGGATACCCTAAGGAAACCCTTGGGTATACCTTCTACCTTAGATCCGAAGGCAAGGTCTTTGTTGCCAAGAACGGAACCTTTCTAGAAAAAGAGTTTCTCTCGGCGGGAGTAAGTGGGAGGAAAGTAGAACTTCGATGAAGTACTACCTCTTGAATAGGATAGTAGTGCAGCTCAGAAAATGTTCCCGTGATGCCTACACCAACCGAGGAGGAAATTAATGATGATGAGCAAGGTACTTGGATCAAGTTGCTACCGAACTTCAGGTCCACTAGGACACGTTCCGCACTGTGAGTGGTACCAAGCAACCCTGTCACCGGAAATCATGTTGTTAGACAACGGTGAACCTTCAAGTATGAAGAAGCGATGGCGGGCCCGAATTCCAACAAATGGCTCGAAGCCATGAAGTCCGAGATAGGATCCATGTATGAAAACAAAGTATGGACTTTGATGACTTGCCCGATGATCGTGACGATAGAAAATAAATGGATCTTTAAGAAGAAGACGGACGCCGGATGGTAATGTCACCATCTATAAAGCTCGACTTGTCGCTAAGGGTTATCGGCAAGTTCAAGGCATTGACTACGATGAGACTTTCTCTCCGTGGCGAAGCTTAAGTCCGTCCGAATCATGTTAGCAATTGCCGCATACTATGATTATGAGATATGGCGGATGGACGTCAAAAACAGCGTTCCTTAACGGTTATCTTAAGGAAGAGTCTGTATATGATGCAGCCGGAAGGTTGTGTCGATCATAAGAATGCTAACAAAGTGTGCAAGCTCCAGCGATCCATTTATGGGCTGGTGCAAGCATCTCGGAGTTGGAACATTCGCTTTGATGAGATGATCAAAGCGTTTGGGTTTATGCGTACTTATGGAGAATCCTGCGTTTAAAAGAAAGTGAGTGGGAGCTCTGTATCATTTCTCATATTATATGTAGATGACATACTTTTGATGGGAAATGATATAGAACTCTTGGACAGCATTAAGGCCTACTTGAATAAAAGTTTTTCAATGAAGGACCTTGGAGAAGCTGCTTATATATTAGGCATCAAGATCTATAGAGATAGATCGAGACGCCTCATAGGTCTTTCACAAAGCACATACCTTGATAAGATTTTGAAGAAGTTCAAAATGGATCAGTCCAAGAAAGGGTTCTTGCCTATGTGCAAGGTGTGAAATTGAGCTCAGCTCAATGCCCGACCACGGCAAAAGATAAAGAAGAGATGAGCGTCATCCCCTATGCCTCAGCCATAGGATCTATTATGTATGCCATGTCAGTGTACCAGACCTGATGTAAGCCTTGCCGTAAGTTTGGTAGGAAGGTACCAAAGTAATCCCGGCAAGGAACACTTTGGACAAATGTCAAGAATATCCCAAGTACTCCGAAAAGGACAAAGGACATGTTTCGTTTATGGAGGTGACGAAGAGCTCGTCAGAAGGGTTACGCCGACGCTAGCTTCGACACGCATCTGGATGACTCTAAGTCACAAACCGGATCGTGTATATGTTGAATGGTGGAGCAAGAAGTCGGTAGTGGGCATTTTAAGCGGAAGCGTCGTGGCGGGATCTACATGTGAAGCGGAGTACATGGCAGCCTCGGGAGGCAAGCATGAAGCAATTTGGGTGAAGGAGTTCATCACCGACCTAGGAGTCATACCCAATGCGTCGGGCCGATCAAACTCTTCTCGTGCCAACACCGGAGCTATTGCCCTTGCCAAGGAGCCCAGGTTTCACAAGAAGACCAGGCACATCAAGTTGCCGCTTCAACTCCATCCATGAAAATGTTCAAGATGGAGACATAGAAATTTGTAAAGTGCATACGGATCTGAATGTCGCAGATCCATTGACTAAACCTCTTCCTTGGGCAAAACATGATCAACACCAAGTCTATGGGTGTTCGATTCATCACAATGTAACTAGATTATTGACTCTAGTGCAAGTGGGAGACTGTTGGAAATATGCCCTAGAGGCAATAATAAAAGCATTATTATTATATTTCCTTGTTCATGATAATTGTCTTTTATTCATGCTATAATTGTATTATCCGAAATCGTAATACACGTGTGAATACATAGACTACCATACGTCCCTAGTAAGCCTCTAGTTGACTAGCTCGTTGGTCAACGTATAGTCATGGTTTCCTCGACTATGGACATCGATGTCATTGACAAGCGGGATCACGTCATTAGGAGAATGACGTGATGGACAAGACCCAATCCTAAGCATGGCACAAGATCGTGTAGTTCGCTTTGCTAGAGCTTTTCCAATGTCAAAGTATCTCTTCCTTAGACCATGAGATCGTGTAACTCCGGATACCGTAGGGAGTGCTTTGGTGTACCAAACGTCTGGCAACGTAACTAGGTGACTATAAAGGTGCATTACAGGTACCTCCGAAAGTATCTGTTGGGTTGACACGGATCGAGATCGATTTGTCACTCCGTGTTACGGAGAGGTATCACCGGGCCCACTCGGTAGTGCATCATCATAATGAGCTCAAAGTGACCAAGTGTCTGCAGTCACGGATCATGCATTACGGTATGCGAGTAAAGTGACTTGCCCGATGTAAGGCTGAACAAGGTATTGGGATACCGACGATCGAGTCTCGCAAGTAACATACCGTCGACAAAGGGAATAGAATACGGGGTTGCTTGAACCCTTGACATCGTGGTTCATCCGATGACAACATCGAGGAGCATGTGGGAGCCAACATGGGTATCCAGATCCCGCTGTTGGTTATTGACCGAGGTCGCCTCGGTCATGTTCAAGATGTCTCCCGAACCCGTGAGGGTCTACACACTTAAGGTTCGGTGACGCTAGGGTTATTAGGAAGACAAGTATGTGATTACCGAATGTTGTTCGAGTCCGGATGAGATCCCGGATGTCACGAGGAGTTCCGGAATGGTCCGGAGGTAAAGATTTATATATGGAAAGTGGTTAAACGGACTCGAAAGTTTCGGGGTATACTGTAATGTACCGGGGCCACCGGGAGGGATCCGGAGGTCCACCGGAGGGGCCACCCCTCCGGGCCACATGGGCTGTGTGGAGAGGGAGCCAGCCCCTAGTGGGCTGGGCGCGCCCCACCTAGGCCCATGCGGCTAGGAGCTTGGGAGGGGAAACCTAAAGGGCAAGGGGCGCCTCAGCTTGGGGGAAGCCACCTTTTCATCCTCCCTTTGGCAGCCGCCCCATCTAGGGTTTTCCCTAGATGGCCGGCCCCCCTGCCCTCTCTCCTCCTATATAGAGGGGTGAGGGGAGGGCTGCAACACACAATTGAAGGCGCAGCCTCCCTCCCCAACACCTATCTTTCTCCGCACGAAGCTTGGCGAAGCCCTCGCCGGAGAATCGCTGTACCAATTGCACCACGCCGTCAGGCTGCCATTGGAGTTGTCTTCCTCAACCTCTCCTTCATCCTTGCTGGATCAAGACGGAGGAGACGCCCATCGTCTCCTGCACGTGTGTTGAACGCTGGAGGTGCTGTCCTTTCAGCGCTTGGTCATCGGGTGATCGGAATCACGTTGGGAACGACTCCATCATCACCACTCCTCGAACGCTCTGCATTTTCGATCTACAAGTGGTATGTAGATGCAAACTCACTCCCTTGACTAGTTGCTTAGATGAACTCATAGATAGATCTTGGTGAAACCGTAGGAAAATTTTAATTTTCTGCAACGTTCCCCAACAGTATGGGCACAGTAAGAGCTCCGCCGCTTGGTCTAGTGGGCGCTCGAAGGCGAACCATAGTTGGCCGGCCCAGCATCTGTGGTGTCAAGAAAAAAACATATTCATGTTTATTTGCTTTTTTACTTCCCTTTTTGTAGGTTTTTTTTTTCGGTATCTATTTTATTTGCTTTTTGAAATAAAATTGTTTGTCCAAACATATTACATGAGATTTAGTTTCTTGTCACTTGTCACAATCACCATAGGAAGTGAAAGTGACACTTAGTGGTAATACTTAACTAGTTCAAAGAAAACGGGCGAAGCCCCCCTTGAGTAGTAGCCCACACCACTTTCACAAATATGAAAGTTTAGAAGCCGCTAGGCTGCAAGACACGGGTCGACGGACCCAGACGGAGGAGTTCATGCTGATCCCCACCATACATGACCACGTATGGGCACGGTGAGAGTCCGCCGCTTGGTCTAGTGGGCGCTCGAAGCTGAACCATAGCGGGCGGCCCAACATCCTGTGGGCGTCAAGGAAGAAAAACATATTCATCGCTATTATAGCGCGAGAGGTGGAGTTTTAACCGGCGTGCCTATGCCTGCGAGGTTGTCGCGCTAACCACTCCACCGCAACAACGTTGATGAAATATACTTGAAAACAGTACTATTTGGCAGCGGCTCCAGTCCCAGTTAGTCTTTTTCAAAAAAGGAAAGCGTAAATATGAAACAGAATTCACGAATAATAGATCGGTTTTGAAAAATGAAATTTCCCACAAAATGTTCACAAAAATAAAAAAGTTAACCGGATTTTGGAAAAAGTTCACGGATATGAAAATTATTCTCCGGATTTTGAAAAAAAGATCACGTGTTTGAAAAGTTCATCAATTTTGACAAAAAAAAATTCACCAGATTCTGAAAAAAGGTTCACTTATTTGAAAAAAGTTCATCAATTTTGATAATAAAGTTCACGGATTTGAAAAAAAGTTCACGGATTTTCAAAACAAGTTCATCAATTTTGAAAAAGAGTTCACAGATTATAGAAAATTTCACCGGCTTTGAAAAAAGTTCATCTATTTTGTGAAAAAGGTTCACGCATCTTCTAAAAAGGAACAAGAAAAAAACTAAAAGAAAAGGAAGGAAGGAACAAAATAGGGAAAGGGAAGTAACTAACTAAATGACGCTGGTTTTCCTAGTTGGCTATGGTAGCTAAAATGAAACCCGTTTGTCGGCCCGGCATGGAAGGGGAGGTGTGCGCCCGTTTGTCGAAATTGAAGTAAGGGGCAATAAAGGCGCCGAATAAAACGAGTCCTCCTCGTCAGCGCTTTAAGCGCCCTATTGGCAAGCTAAGCGCCACGCGGGATGCCAGCAGGCTGCGGCCCAATATGGCGATCACCAGGGATGCCAGCACGCGAACCCAGTTTCACCCGCTCGGTCGTTTTTTCAGATTCTTTCTATAGTGGGTCAGAAAAAAACCAGCCGGTTTTTCATAGTATTTTGAAAAACCAAAGAAATCACAAAAAAAACCGTGAATTCAGAAAGATGTTCGCGAATTTTGAAAAAAAAGTTCAAAAACTTCAAAAAGAGTTCACGAATATGAACAATTGTTCATCAATTTTGAAAAAAGTTCGTTAAATTTGGAAAAAAGTTTATTAATTTGAAAAGAGTTCCTAAAATATGAAATTGGTTCGTCGAATTTTGAAAAAAGTTCATTGAATTTGAAAAAAGTTCATCATATTTGAAAAAAGTTCATCAGATTTGAAAAAATTTCACAGAATTTGAAAAAGTTCATCAATATTTGAAAAAAGTTCATCAGATTCAAAAAAAGTTCATCAAAGTTGAAAAAATGTTCGCCAAATTTAAAAAAAGTTGATCGAATTTGAAAAAAGTTTGTTGATTATGGAAAAAGTTCATTGAATTTGTAAACAACAAGTTTCATCCATTTTTCAGAAAAAAAACGTTAAGAAAGAAAATTTCTCGAATTTGAAAAAAAATTGGAAAAAGGGAAAAAGGAAATATGAAAGAAAAAAGGGGAGAAAAGATGCAACTTTTAATAGGAGGCTACCCGGCGCGGTGGTTGTTGCAATGTCACATGAAGCAGGAGGTGGAAGGTTCGATTCTCCCTGGAGCGCCCTTTTTTGCGATATATAAACACAGATGGGCCGGCCCGTTAGTAGCGAAGGAAAGGGAGGAGGTGTGCGCCCGTTTGTGGAAACGCCTGCAGAAGCGACCGAATAGGGTTTGGGCAACTATGTATCGGTTACATTTATCCCGAGCGCAATCTAAATGGACCAGACCAAGAAACGCAGCTGCGTGGGGACACTTCGTTTGCTTCCTTTCGATCGCTTGTTTGTTTTGGTTTTTATATTTTTTATATACTTCTATTTATATTCCAAAATATCATAAAACATAAATATTTACGTTAGTATAAAAAACTGTCCGTGCAACTTTAAAAAATGTTCATGGCATTAAAAAAGGTACATCAAAACTTCTTGACGCAGTTCGCAAAAATGTTCATGAGATTTTAAAAATAAAAAATGTTTGTGTCACTTTAAAAAATGTTTGTAAAATGTATAAAAAGTATTCACCTAGTTACAATAAAATTGTATCATTGAAATAATTTTTCAATGAATATTTGAAAACAATGTAAATCATGTTTCTTCATGATCTGTACTGTGTATCAGAAAATGTTCCACGTGTATACGGAAAATATACAATACGTATTGCAAAAATTGACACCTGCTGAAAAATAAAAAGAACAAAAAAACTGATAAAGAAACACAGAAAATCAAAGAAACCCAGTGAAAGAAACACATGAGCCACGACAGGAAAAACACAGGAAAAATCCACGCGGAGAACCTGTCAAAAACTTCTCTGAAAAATCGCTCCCCGGGACCCATATTGCACCAGCCCATCTGCCTTCCACCAGAGGTCAGACATAGCTCTAGCGCGCAGCAATGACCTAAGCTAAAAAAAACACTTCGTTCAAACAGCACCGCACGCACACTCTTACATGAATGGGAAGACCGTCAAGCGCGCTAGGCCTCTAGATGCCGCTGGACGGACCAAAGGGAGGAGACCACATCGAGCCCCACGCCAATACATAGCTACATCTGTGCACGGCTATGTATCGCTTGCATCCATCCGGAGCGCACCGTGGTTACAGCATAATATAATTGGGCCAGACCAAGAAGCGTATTGAGTTGTGATGCTTCTTTGTTCGCTTCCTTTCGATTGCTCGTTTCTTTTTTTATACTTTCATTTATATCCAGACTTATCCTAAAATGTAAATATTTCTATTAAAAAATAGTGCAGTGTTTAAAAAGGTGTGTGCTGCTTTAAAAAATAAATATAATGATATTTTCAATACTTACATAAAAAAAATGTTCACTCCTTTTGAAAAAAAATGTGTCATACCTCTCAGAAAAATGTAAGGAATATTCTAAAAATTTGCCACGTGGTTCAAAAAGAGTGCACCTAGTTTTTTTTAATGTATCATTCAAGCAAATGTTGCAACGTGTATTTGAAAATATATACATCAATGTTTTTGAAACATGTTCAACGTGTATGAAAAATGTACAAGGTGTATTTTTGCCGTGGACCTGTGTTGAAAAATGAAAAGAACGAACAAAGTTAAAAATAAAAGGTGATGAAGAAGCATAAGCTCGTGGCAGAAAAAAAACATGAATAAACATAAGCCACTACAGAAATAAATAAGTAAAAACACGGAAAAGTAAATCAAAACATCCACAAAATCAAATAGGAAAAAAACACGTGTAAAAACAATCAAAACGACCACGAAAACAAACAGGGGGTCATCAACGTGAAAAACCAGTTAAAGTCTTCCCTGAAAAACCGCTCCCCCTGGACCCGTATTGCATCAACCCATCTGTGTCCCGCCAAAGGTGACACCTACTTAGGACTCGTAAGTAGTGATATATAGCTCACGTGTAGCAATAGCCTAAGCTAAAAACACTTTGCTCCAGCAGCAACGCACACACGCTGCTTATGCAAAAGTCGAGGTCAGTGAGCACGAGGGGCTGCTAGAACTCACAGGACGGACCAGAGGGAGAAGTTCATGACGAGCCCCACACCAAATACGTAGCTATGTATCACTTACGGTGATCCCGAGCACAGTGTGCTTGAACCACTCTCTAAATGGGCCGGCCCTATGAATGCAGCTTCCTGGGGCGCTGCTTCATTCATTTATTTTGATTTTTTTATACTTTTATATATATTCCAAAATATCTTAAAATACAAATATTTAAATTTATAATATTTATGCAGTGTTAAGAAAATGTCCGCACAACTTCCAAAAACTGTTAATGCCAGTAAAAAATTGTTCATGCATTTCGAAAAAGGTGTGTGAGACATTAGAAAATGTTTACGTAGTTCATAAAAACTATTTGTTACCAATCAAATAAATGCATGTTTAGAAAATGTTCATGTGTATCAAAAAAAAAAGATCATGACATTTTTAAAGAATGTACATATAATGCAAAAAAAATGTTCACCTAGTTTACAAAAATGTTTTGTATCTTTCGCAAAAATATTTCAACATGTATTTAGAAAATGTTTAACAAGTATTCAAGAAAATATTCAAAGAAGTGTATTTAAAAAATACATTATGTATTTTGAAAAATGTTCAGCTTGTGTCAAATATGTCCCACATGTACATGGAAAATGTACACGGGTGTTGAAAAAGAAAAAAAAGAAAAATGATGAAGAAACACAGAAAAATAAAGAAAACCGCCGAAAGAAGCACATGAACCACCACAAAAACACATTAAGAAAACACAAAAAAAAACTCAATCAGAAACACAAAGAAAACACATGAAAAAATGATCAAAACCACCACAGAAACAAACAGGAAAAAGACCACAGGGAGAACAGGTCAAAAATACCTAAAAATCCAATCCCTAGGACTCGTATTGAGCCAGCCCATCCCCGCCCCTAGAGGGAGACCTAGTTAGGACTCGCAACATCCATCTATAGCCCTCACGCCGCAGGAGCTGCCTAAGTTTCAAAAAACACAGAGAAGCCTTTGTTCCAAGACTAGCGCACGATCCCACTTCCACTAACGTGAAGGTCGGGGAGCGCTACTGGTCCCCAAATGCCGCTGGTCGGACAAGAGGGAGGAGTAAACACCAAGCCTCACAATCGATACATAGCCATGTCTGGATGTGACTATGTATCACTTAGAGCAACCCCGAGTAGCGTCACTTGCAACACCCTCTAAATTTGCCCGACCTAGAAACATAGTTGTGTGGATGCTGCTTCGTTCACTTCCTTTTGATTGCTCATTTGTTTTTCATTTTTCTTCTATGGTTTATCCTAAATATAAAAGTTTATATTTAAAATTTTCATGCAGTGTTTAAATTTTCTTATACAATGTTTAAAAAATTATGTAGTGTTAAAAATATGTCCGCACAACTTTTTAAAGAATGGTAACCATTCAAAATAATGTACATAAAAATGTTAACGATGTAAGAAAATGTATGCGTAATTCAAAAAAAGTATTTCATACAATTCAAAGACTACGTGAAATTGCAAAGAAATGTCCACACGTTTAAAAATATATGTTCCTGAAATTATAAAAGATGTTGTATTGAAAAGAGTAGATATGTGTTGAAAAAATAAAAAACGATGAAAGAAGCACAAAACCACCAATAAAACAAACATGCAAAAAACTAACAACCATAAAAAAACATAAAACAACCAGGCAAAAACTGACCAAAACCACCACAGAAACAAATAAGAAAAAAAACACTAGAAAAACCAGTCAGAGATTACCCTAAAAAACTAATCCCTAAGACCCGTATTGGGTCGGACAATCTACCTCTCACAAAGGGTGATTTATAGCTCTCGTGCAAGAAGTGCCTAAGCTCCCAAAAAATGTAGCAGAAGCCTCCATTTCCAGTAGCAATGCCCGTACGCCGCTTCCGTGAACGTGGAGGTTAGGGAGCACGCTGGGCCGCTGGACGGACCGGTGGGAGGATTTCACTGTGAGCCCCACGCTGACATATAACAACGTCTGGACTCAACGATGTATTCACACAATTACCATGGAAACAAACATGGAAAAAACCATGTGGAAAACCGAACAAAAACTTCCATGACTAACCGCTCCCCAAGGACATGTATTGTGCAGGCCCATCTGCCTCCCTCAAGGAGAGACCTACTTAGAACTCGCAACGGGCAATATATAGCTCTTGCGTGCAGCAGCAGCCTACGCTAAAACACGGCATAAGCTTCCACTCCAGTAGCAGCTCGCGTAAGCCGCTTACATGAAACTGGAGGCCGGGGAGCACGCTGGGCCACTAGATGCCATTGGATGGACCGGAGGGATGAATTCCAGCCGAGCTTCTGCGTTGCTACATAGCCATGTCTGGGTGCGGCTATGTATCGCTTACATCGACCCCGAGCGCAACGTGGCTTTGCAGCTCTCTATAAAATGGGCTGGCCCAAGAAATGTTGTTGCGTGGTGTGATACTTCGGGCATTTCCTATTTAGCGTTGCAGGCGCCCGTTTGGGCATTTCCTTTTTCTTGGCTATGAAAGGCGCCCGTTGAGGGAACCACTGGACTAAGGGTCCTCGGTACGCGTCAAACTGATATCTGTTGGGCGGGTGATGGAACGTGAACCACGAAGATAGAAGACTATGCCCGTGTCCGGATTGGACTCTACTTGGCGTGGAAGGCAAGCTAGGCGACAGATTATGAAGATTCCCTCTTATGTAACCGACCTCGTGTAACCCTAGATCTCTCCGGTGTCTATATAAACCGGAGAGCATAGTCCGGATAGGGATGATTCATTACCATATACTCATAGGCTAGACTTCTAGGGTTTAGCCATTACGATCTCGTGGTAGATCAACTCTTGTAATACTCATATTCATCAAGATCAATCAAGCGGGAAGTAGGGTATTACCTCCATAGAGAGGGCCCGAACTCGGTAAACATCGTGTCCCCGCCTCCCTGTTACCATCGATCCTAGACGCACGCTCGGGACCCCTACCCGAGATCCGCCGGTTTGACACCGACATTGGTGCTTTCATTGAGAGTTCCACTGCTGGTCGGCGATTTAAAGGATTCGGCGGCCCTTCGATTGTTTCGGTAATGATGTCGCCCGTGGAGAAATTTTTTCCCGGACAAATCTTTGTGTTCGGGCGGCCTCGCATCAAGGGCCAACTCTTCGACCATTTGGAGCAGATTTATAGCTACGCTCGCCACCAATTCAGATTTGGAAGCTTGAACTACGTCGCGGATATCCGTGGAGACTCAATCTTCGATGGATTTGAGACCGCGGCGATCGCTCCCCTTTTCTTTGATGAACATGACTTAAATCTGTCATCAGAGCACACCTAGGAGATGGATCCTGTTGCTGCAACGGCCTCAGTACCGAAGCAGATCATCCCCTTCGAGGTCATAAAGTCTGCGGTGTTGGAGCCGCACATGGACTCGATATCCTGCGATGCTTGCGTCGACGGAACTCGGGACTCGTCTCCGGCCACACGCCCGGATTAAAGGCGCTGCGGACACCGAAATTGGATCGGATCGATTATCGATTTTCAATTTAGCGCCGCAGACATCTTCCAAAGATTCGCCTTTTGGGTGACGTACTAAATTCCATGAAGAACTTGTCCTTGGAAGAAGATTCACAGCCGAACTATGTTCGGTTCGAGCTAGAGGCGGACGACGAGGAATTTCGGTTCCCACCCGCCACCCACTTCATATCCACCGTCGACGACTTAACCGACGTGCTTGACTATGGCTCCGAAGACATCGACGGTATGGACGACGATGCCGACAGGGAGCAAGGCCAAGACCCGCCATTCACTGGACGTTGGATGGCCACCTCTTCGTACGATGTGTACATGATTGATACACCTAAAGGATCCGGCGACGATAAAGAAGAGCCTGATAAGAACAAAGCTTCGGAGACACAGTCCAAGCGCCGCCGCCCCAAGCGCCGTTCTAAGCCTCATCGCTCAAAGGATGTCAACACTAGCACCAGAGAAAATAGTACTCCAGGCAACGCCGAAAACAACTAAGACCCTGTCGGCACTGCACCCGAACAGGAGGAACAAGACAACCCCGATGAACAGGCCATAGAAGATAACTCGGAGGACGATAGTTACCATCCACCCTCCGAAGAGGAGACAAACCTCGGCAACGAAGATTTCATCGTGCCCGAGGACCCTCTGGAGCAGGAGCGCTTTAAGCTTCAACTTATAGCCACTGCAAGGAGCCTGAAAAAGAAGCAGCAGCAGCTTCAAGCTGAACAAGATCTGCTCATCGGCTGTATGGTGACATCCCGACAATGAAGAATACGGCCTCAAGCGCCCAACCAAGAGCTACCCAAAACGCAGACTGCTACCTCAATTCGACGAGGAGGCACCAGAGCACACATCTCCCTCACGTAATGCGGAACAACCACCACGTGGTCGAGACAGGGCGGCCGACCAGCCACCACGCGGTCGGGATAAAGCGGCAACTCGAGCCGAGCGGCCACCGCCCAACCGCCCCGCAAAAATAAAGACGGAAGAGTTCGGGGTCACACATACGACCTCCGGCAAATCTTGGACGGTAGAGCAGAACATACAAGATTGATCTATGGATCGCGAGAACGTGCCTCGAGGCACGAAGACGGCTACCTATCCGGACGTAACAAACCTAACCACGCCCGGTCCGAATGCCGCAGACGGACTCCATCGAAACTACGCCACGACGCAGCCTGATATAGAGGCGTCGCACACCCTTTCTGCTTTACAGATGAAGTACTGGACCATGAATTCCCCGAGGGGTTCAAGCCCGTCAATATGGAATCATACGACGGCACAACCGATCCCAAGAAGATGGATCGAGGACTTCATCCTCCACATCCACATGGCTCGAGGAGATGACCTCCACGCCATTAAATACCTCCCACTCAAGCTAAAGGGCCAGCTCGGCATTGGCTCAACAGTCATCGAAAATTCCATCGGCGGTGGGAGGACTTGGAAGAGGCTTTCCTCGACAACTTCCAAGGAACTTATGTCCGGCCACCAGACGCCGATGACTTAAGCCACATAGTTCAACAACCTGGAGAATCAGCCAGAAAATTCTGGACTAGGTTCCTAACCAAAAAGAACCAGATCGTTGACTGTCCGGACGCCGAGGCCTTAGCAGCCTTCAAACACAGCATCCGCGACGAATGGCTAGCACGCCACCTCGGCCAAGAAAAGCCGAAGTCTATGGCAGCCCTCACGGCACTCATGACCCGCTTTTGCGCGGGAGAGGACAGTTGGCTAGCCCGTAGTAACAACACATCCAGCGAGACAGGCCCCTCGGAGGCCAAGAATAGCACTGGCAAGCTCCGGCGCAACAGGCACAAATGCCGAAGCAATGATAACAACATCGATGACACCACAGTCAACGCCGGATTCAGAGGCTCCAAGTCCGGCCAACGGAAGAAGCCCTACAAAAGAAACGATGAAGGACCTTCCAGCCTAGACCACATACTCGACCGTCCGTGCCAAATACACGGCACCCCGGACAAGCAAGCCAATCATACCAACAGGGATTGTTGGGTTTTCCAGCAGGCTGGCAAGCTAAATGCTGAAAACAAAGAAAAGGGATCACAAAGTGAGGACGAGGTCGAAGAACCCCGGCAGGCGAACACTGGAGGGCAGAAGAAATTCCCCCCTCAAGTCAAAACAGTGAACATGATATACGCTACACATCCCCAAAAGGGAGCGCAAGCGAGCACTCGAGGACGCCTCTGTGCAGTAGAGCCAGTCGCCCCAAAGTTCAATCCGTGGTCGTCATTCCCGATCACCTTCGATCGACTAGACCATCCAACTAGCATCCGCCATGGCGGTTCAGCCGCACTAGTCCTGGACCCAATTATTGATGGGTTTCACCTAACATGAGTCCTGATGGACGGCGGTAGAAGCCTTAACCTGCTCTATCAAGACACAGTGCGGAAGATGGGCATTGACCCCTCATGAATCAAACCAACAAAGAATACCTTTAAAGGATTCATACCAGGTGTTGAGGCCCGCTGTACCGGCTAAATCACGCTAGAAGTAGTCTTTGGCTCTCCGGACAATTTCCGAAGTGAGGAGTTAATCTTCGACATCGCCCCATTCCGCAGCGGCTACCACGCGCTTCTCGGACGAACAACGTTTGCTAGATTCAACGCAGTGCCACACTACGCTTATCTCAAACTTAAGATGCCTGGCCCACGCGGCGTCATAACAGTCAATGGCAACACGGAACGCTCCCTCCGAGAGGAGGAGCACACCGCCGCCCTAGCAGCGAGGTGCAGAGCGGCCTTCTCAAGCAGCATCATAGCACGGCTGCCGAGCCCCTGGATACCATCAAGAAGTTCCGAACTACACTGCAGCAGGACACCAAGGCTCGTCAAGAGCTCGACTAGCAATTTGGCATCCGTCCCAGCCCCAATGAAGTAGTGGCCGTACCATGCGTACATAATTACGCACTCAAAATTCCATGGACATCGGCGGTGGCACGAGCTAACCCGGGATCTACAGTTTGGCTAGACCAACCCGGATCAGTTTTTCCTTTCTTTGAGGTTCCTTTTTCAGCGAGCCTGATCACCAGCCCCTTCGAACGATCGGCATACAAAGGGGTCATGCAGGGTAAACCTCCTTACGTTCTTCTTGACGGTATTTTTACTTATTTCTAGGACCGCACGCTGCTCCCTCTTGATCCCGGCATGTTAATTAGTCCGGGTACTTAACGCACTATTTGGATAAGATACGCCTCAACGTATCCATTCAGCTATAATAAAAAAGGTATACGGCCCAGTTCTTGTGGTTTTTGCCCCTTACTCCATTTCATTTCGATCTGCTTATTAGCTACATCGGTACTCTTTTGTACGTTTCATATTCGCGAGGGGTTGCTTATCACCCCGCTCTACGGCAGCAAAGTCCGAACACTTCTTATATATAAGTTCGGCACCCCTAATTTAGCATTATATGCATTGGCTCCGAATCATGTCTTTGGTCAATAGTTGGGTTGCCCCGCTCCTGTGCTTGCTATCCTATGTTCCGCTCTATCGGCTAGGATAGTAAAGGGAGAACTACTGTGATTATGCCCTGGCTTTGACCGAATGAGCACCTCAGTAGAGAAAGCCGAAAACTGACTGTCATGATACGTCAGCTGTTCGAGGGTTACAAAATCGTTGGTGATTTTTTCCGCGCCACGCAAAGGATCGACACTTCCGATCGATCTTTGAGAGCACCACAGCTTGGACCAGTGGGCTGCGACCGCTTAATTATAAAACTCCTATGGCTAAGTGAGGCGTTCAAGCCGTATAGATAGTCTGATTGCCTTGTTCGTTAAGCTAAACAACTCCTTCAAGGACCATATAATTAGATCAAGATTGTTTAGATCCCATCCCGAACACCTCCGCATTAGTTACGCGAGGGCAAAGCGACGGTAGCCAACCTTCGATTGCATACAACACGGCCGCGGGGAGGAAACAATTTAAAGCATAACAAAATTACATTACAAAACAAAGCTTTGTCTTTATAGTACAAGGCAAAGGACAACACGAATGTATTCATTCGAAAATAACGTCCTACGAACATTGAGCTGCCACAAGTCGAGACCCTTCTATGACATCCGCAAAATACTTCTCGGGTGTGTGGTGCTCCTTTCCCTCCGGCGGCCCGCTGGCCACTTCAACAGCGTTCATCTTCACCCACCACATCTTGCAGCGAACGAAGTCCATACGGGCGCCTTCAATACATACGGACCGCTTGACGACGCCCGGCGCAGACGAGCTTCCACTAAGCTGCCTCACAAGTCCGGAGTAGCTGCCGGGCATAGCTTTGGCTGGCCATAGCCGGATTGTTAAATCCTTCATGGCTAGTTCGGCCACCCTGTGCAGCTCCATCAGCTGCTTCAGCTGATTGGTGAAGGACACGGGATGTTCTGGCGTCACATACTGCGTCCTGAATAGCTTCTCCGTCGAACCTCCTCCTTCGGCTTGGTAGAACTCTGCAGCTCTGATACGATATGTGGTAAATCCGCAAACGCCCCTGGGGAACTCCGAACCCAGGTTAGTAAAAGGTATTGCTTCTCTGCATACTTGCTTTGCATCTTAAAAGCCTTACCCGCTGTGATCTTCCTAGCCTCCTGGATTTCTTGGAGGGTGGCCCGGGCCTCATTCCGCGCGGTCTCTGCGCTCTGACGAGCCTTGGAGAGTTCAGCCTTTTGAGACGACGCATCATTCTCCAAGATCTCACATTTTTTCACCGCGTCTTGGAGCTCCTGTTGGACCTCCTTGACTCGGGCCTCAAGCTTTTTTCGAGCGGCTTGCTGCTCGACGGCCTTCCCCTCAGCTTCGCCCAGAGCCTTTTTCAGGGCCTCCACCTCGGTTGCGGCTCCTGCAAATATTTCGACATTACAGTCAGTATGCAACGCTCGTTCTTTCCGAACACACAGCAAGACGTTAACTACCTTGCTTCTCCTGAAGCCGCTTTGTAACCTCGCCGAGCTCGTTCTCGGTCCGCTCCAGCCTCTGCTTCAGTTCAGAGACTTCGGCAGCATGCGAGGTTGCGGCCAACAGCGACGCCTGCTTATGCATACGTATCACGTTAATCTCTTGCAATAAGCAATTGATCCTCTGTCCGGTTCTTGTCACCGAACACCGGACAGTGTCTCAGGGGATACTGACTACATGGGATTCTTTCTCTTTCTATGTTACTTACCTCAAAACCCGTTAACAGGCTTCTGCAGGCCTCATTCAGTCCGCTCTTGACAGACTGAACTTTCTCGATCACCGCACCCATAAGGACACGGTGCTTGTCCACAGCAGGGCGCTTCGCGGCGCCTCCATCAGATCATCCAACGCTCTGGATGGGCAGGAGCCACCGGTGGAGGTGGCACACCCCTTTAAAGGAGCTGCTCATTCGACTCGGAGCCATAAGGGCTCGGAATCAGATTCGGCCGAGGGCCAATCCGGATACGGCCCTCTTCACTAGTCCCCCTGGGGATCGTCTCCTCCAGGTGTCCGGCAGCGGAGGCTTCGCCTCGTCGCGCCTCCCGGACAGCGTCCTGGGCTCCCTCCCGGTTCGGATCGGCCCTCCGGGACAGCACTTCGGTGTCATCTCTGGCCCCGGGGGAATAAGCAGGCGGTGGCGACTGGCTCGCCATCTCCGACTGAGCCAACGAACTTCTAGACGAGGATCGCTGGATTAGGTCACAGGCCGGACTGCAATAGTATAGCTAACTATATCAAAATAACGGAGAGTAAGGGCTGGATGTGCGCATGAATAAGCCATGTCACTTACGACGCGGCCTGGGGCATTGTGTGGGGGCGCCGTTCCGGACTACTGTCCGCATCCCACGCAGTGTTGGCCGCCGGAGCGCCCTTTCCCCTCTTGGGCGCTTCCGCCTCCAGGGGCGTCGAAGCCCCCCTCTTCTTCTTCTTCATCTCTTCAGGGGGAGGATCGTTTCCTTCCTCCTCCTCTTCTTCCTCGTCATCGTCCTCAGGGACGGAGGAATGGGTCTCCTCGTCTTCGGACGGCGCGTCCGAAATGCCCTTACGACGGGGCCACTCTTGGTCCCCTTGGCCTTCCCTTTGGCCTTCTTCTTGGCCTTCCTTTCCGGCGCCTTATACGGCGCCGGCACCAGCATCTTCGCTAGGCACGGGATGACTGGTTCTTCAGGCAACGGAGCCGGACACTGGATCCGCTTCGCCCTCTCCGTCCAGTCCTGAAAGAGCGATAACAAAAGCTCAGGCGTCGACCTGGCAACAAACAGGAAGGGAATACATTAAAAGAGACATACCTCACTAGCAGGATGACTGGCGTCGTGTCCGCGATCTGAATCCGCGGCCGGTGGTTTCTCGTTGCCCTTAAAGAGCAACTTCCACGCATCCTCGTGAGTAGTCTCGAAGAGCCTCACCAAGGTATGGTGCTTCTTCGGATTGAACTCCCACAAAGGGCGGCTTCGGCATTGGCACAGGAGAATTTGGCGAACTAACATCACCTGGATTACATCTACGAGCTTGATGTTCTTGGTTATCATGCTTTGAACGCGCGTCTGCAGCGTTATTACCTCGTTGGGCGAACCCCAATCGGGACTCTTCTCAACCCAAGAAGTGAGCCGCATAGGAGCACCAGAACGGAATTCGGCAACAAGGCCAGAGGTGCCGCGGGGTTCTGTGATGTAGAACCATTGTTTCTGCCACTCCTTGACTGTCTCCACAAAAATACCTTTCGGCCAGGAGATGTTGGGCAGCTTGCTCACCATGGCTCCTCCGCACTCCGCGTGCTGGCCTTCTACCACCTTCAGCTTCATGTTGAAGACTTTGAGCCACAGCCCGAAGTGGGGGTGGATGCGGAGGAAGGCCTCGCACACGATGATAAACGCCGAGATATTGAGGAACGAATTCGGGGATAGATCATGGAAATCTACCCTGTAATAATACATCAGCCCGCGGACGAAGGGGTGGATTGGGAACCCCAGTCCGCGGAAGACATAAGGGAGGAATACTACCCTCTCGTTGGGCTCCGGCGTGGGAACGATTTGACCCTCGGCCGGCAAGCGGTGGGCGATTCCCTTCGCTAGATATCCGCCCGCCCGGAGCTCAGTAATGTCCTCCTCCGTGACGGAGGAGACCATCCACTTGTCTTGACCACCGGATCCGGACATGGTTGCTTGAGTGGAAAGGAGATGAAAACTTGGGCGCTGGAGCTCGAGATCGGGAAGGCGGAGACGGAGAGAAAGCGTGAGAAGAGGAAGAGGGATCCTTATCCTCTTATAAAGGCAGCAAACATTAAACGCCTCCTCGCTCGCCTTAAGATTCGCCTATTCCCAAAGGTCAGGCAGCGGCATGGTTGGGTTACCCATGCCCGTATTGATGAGAATCCCGCAATAAGGGGACACGATCTCTACTTCGACAAGACGTGCCAATAGCAACCGCGTCTTGAAACGTGGGACAAACGGTTCGAAATTATGACCGAACGGACGTGATACAGAAAGCTATTAGCGGATGGAACTCGTGTAAAAAATATATATTCTCTCTGCGATTATGCATGGTGTGTGACAGGTCCGGATACAATCATTACGTCTGAAGTCCATCTTGAAGTTCGGAAAAAAGGGGAACCCGCCTTGCAATGCCGAAGACAATCTGCACGCCAGACTCGTCATTGAAGCCAGGTTCAGGGGCTACGGAGGGAGTCCTGGACTAAGGGGTCCTCGGGCGTCCGGCCTGTTATCTGTTGGGCCGGACTGATGGGCTGTGAAGACACGAAGACCGAAGACTATGCCCGTGTCCGGATTGGACTCTACTTGGCGTGGAAGGCAAGCTAGGCAGCTAATTATGAAGATTCCCTCTTATGTAACCGACCTCGTGTAACCCTAGATCTCTCCGGTGTCTATATAAACCGGAGAGCATAGTCCGGATAGGACAGATTCATTACCATATACTCATAGGCTAGACTTCTAGGGTTTAACCATTACGATCTCGTGGTAGATCAACTCTTGTAATACTCATATTCATCAAGATCAATCAAGCAGGAAGTAGGGTATTACCTCCATAGAGAGGGCCCGAACCTGGGTAAACATCGTGTCCCCCGTCTCCTGTTACCATCGATCCTAGATGCACAGTTCGGGACCCCCTACCCGAGATCCGCCGGTTTTGACACCGACACCCGTGTGTGCATTTTCGCAAACTGGCGCCTACAGCGCTCCGTGATGGGCCGGCCCATGTAGGGGTACCTGAGGTTTTTTTTCTATGTTTTTAGAACACAAAAATGACAGAGCAAGTTGCGACTAGAACTTGGGACCTCTCTTGTCGCTACATGCTTCTGTTACCACCCCACTGCGCAGCTGATTCTGAAAACCTACAAGCTTTCCTCTCTTTTATTCTGTTTCTTTTTCCTTTTTTGTTTTTTGTTTTTTTCCTTTTTGGACGACCAGGTTCCACCTGCACCCCTTTGAATTTGATGAAGTTTTTTGAAATTCTATGAGCTTTTTCAGATTTGATGAAACTTTTTCAATTCTCATGAATTTTTTTTCAAAATGAACGAGCTTTTTTTCAAAATCGATGAACTTTTTTTCAATTTCGATGAACTTTTTTCAAATCGATCCGTATCTACGCACGGCACGATACATAAATCCTGCAACAGGAAGCACAATTTTGCTACTGGATCAACATCCACCGTCTTCTTCGGACTCAGACACAAGAACGAAACCGCCAAAAACATGAAACAGAACAAAGAGGAGTAGTACAACAACTGAATCATAGTCTGACACCGTCGATGGTTGGCTGTCGTGAGGAGGGTGCATTGCAGCAGTTGCTGGTAGGATTTTGGTGTTGCTATGTTCTTGCCGCAGATGATGATATATGTAGTTTTTTCTATTTTGATGAACTTTTTCTAAGTTGATGAACTTTTTTTAAAATCAACGAACTTTTTTCAAAACCAGTGAACTGTTTTTTCAAATTTGATGAACTTTTTTTATTCAAAATCGATGAACTTTTTTAAGTTGGTGAACATTTTGTTTAAAATCGGTGAACTAGTTTCAAATTCATTGAACTTTTTCCAATTTTGTGAGCTTTTTTTGAAATTTCATGGAATTTATCCTAAATTTTGTGAAGTTTTCACAAATTCATGATTTTTTTCAGTTTGTACGAACCTTTTCAATTTCATGAACTTTCTTTGAAATTCACGTTTTTTACATTGCGCATTCATTTTTCTTTTTATCTTTTCATTTTATCATAAAATAATAAGCATACTAGGCTGGGTATATAGTAATGTTATTTGTCCTCAAAATAAACAGCGTGGTGAGGTTGGCCTAGTAGCTGGGGTCGAATGTTACCGCGCAAGCAGTCAGAGACAGAATCCTGGATCTACCGCATGTTTTGCGATCTAACAACCTAGCTGTGCCTCGCTGAGTTTCCTGGGCCCGCCCAGTTCGCATCCGTGCTTACAGTGCTGTATCGGCGCTTATAGCGCTGTATAGGACCTCCTACTACTTCGTTCGCTTCCTTTTTGATCGCTCGTATGTTTTGATTTTTTATAATTTTATTTATGTTCTAAAACATCCTAAAATATAGTTTAATATGTTTATGTTTAGAAAATGTTTATGCAATGTTAAAAAATGACCCATAACTTTAAAAAATGTTAATCCCATTCAAAAAGATGTACATAAAAAAATATAACGCATTTCAGGAAAATGTTTATGATATAATTTTAAATATTTCGTAATAAAAAGAATATTTCATACATTTAAAAAGGTGCCAGACACTGTAAAAAAACGCACTTCAAAAAATATGCTCATGACATTTTTGAAAACATTGCTTATGCAATGTAAAAGAATATTCACCTAGTTTAAAAAAGTATTTTGTATCAATCGAGAAAATGTCTCAATGGGTATTTGAAAATGTATAATGCGTATTTTCAAGATCTTTCAAAATATGTATTTGAAAAAAATACATCATGTATTTGGAAAATGTTCAACGTGTATCAAAAATATTTAACATGTATATGCAAAATGTACAATGTGTATTGAGAAAATAGACAGATGTGAAAACAAAATTGAGAAACCAGAGAAAGCTGATGAAGACGCACCGGAAACCGGAAAAACCAATGAAAGAAGCACAAAAACACCACAAAACAAACAAGATTATAACACGTGAAAAACCAGTCCAAATCACCCAAAAAACAGGAAAAAAACCACTCAAAAAATCGATCAAAACCACCAGAGAATAAAATAGAAAAAAAACATGCGGAAACCGGTCAAAAACTTCTCTAAAAAAGCAATCCCTAGGACCCGTATTGGGCTGGCCCATATCATCCGCCAGAGGCGAGACCTACTTAGGACTTGGAACAGGTCATATATATATATAGCTCTCGCGCAGGAGCTGCCTAAGCTCAAAGAGAATACCACAACAGAAGCCTCAATAGCAGTGCACGCACGTCGCTTATGCGAACGTGGATGCCACGGAGCGCGCATTGGGCTGCCAGATGCTGCTGGATGGACCGAAGGGAGGAGTTCACTCCAAGCCCCATGCCAGCAAGCGGGAGGATGGGAGGTCCAAGTGTCCCGAAGGTAGTCTCCCAGGAAATGAGGCAGGGTAGCCTCGAAGTTAGTGCGCCGGCCGCTAGTTGCCAAAAGGAGGATGTCAGCAGGCACCGGCCATGCCCAGCCCAGTACGCCAACACACCAGGGGAGACTGGTGCATCGAGCGAGGCGCGGAAAGTTCTAGCTATTTTTACTAAATTCAAGTGTTTATAATCACTGTAGTAGCTAGTTCTAGTTATAAGCTTGTAATCCATGAAGTATTTTTTTTAATTCTTCGTAGATTTGCACATGAAAAGAAGGACTTTGCACGGCTGGAAAGTTGCCCCACCCCCCCTCACCCATGTTGTTCTTGAACCATCCCCGATTGATGTTGTTCATGAACCTGACCCAACTGAACATGAACCCGCTCCAACAAATAAGAGTATTGATCATATGATGAGCACAAATCAACCACCAAAGCAGCATGATATAATTCCATTAAGAGAAACACTGGAAAGGACATTTTCTTCGTGAGTATAATGTAATATGTTCTTAAGAGGTATGCCTTTTTTCCTGCAGTTTCAGTAGTCAATTGTGTTGGAAATATATTGCCCGCCTCTTACCATCAGTTCTGACTTTCGGGGTAATTGTCTAGAGCATGATTTAAATACGATATCAAAGCAAAGCTAGACAGTTGAAATCTCCCGTACAGATTGCAGTACAGTGATGCGTTCTGTTACATATATATATATATAGAGAGAGAGGCACGAGTAATAAACTACGTGGGTACATGCCTAAAGACTAGGAACTGATGGTTACAACATAGGTACATGTATAGATCGGTCTTTAACAGCCCCAGCAGTCCGAACATCGCCTGTCAAGATGTTTAGACTGGACCAAGAGTCCGAGAACATTGAAGAAGGGGGCCCTTTGGTGAATTTGTCAGAATTGTGAAGTCATTGGCACGTGAAGGACGCGAGCTTCGCCGAGGTTGACACGGTCCGAACAAAGTGAAGATCAATCTCAACATGTTTTGTCCTTTTATTATTATGCACACGGTTAGAGGACAAATACATGTGACTTACATTGTCACAATATACGACTGTAGCGCTTGTGGGAGGATGGTGTCGATCATTCAATAGTTGTCATAGCCAACATGATTCTGCCACACAATTAGAAACTGCCGATACTCAACCTTGCCACTAGAGTGAGAAACGGCATGCGGCCGCTTGCAAGACCAAGACACAAGGCTGTTGCCTAGGAAGACACAAAAGCCGGAGCTAGATTTCGTGTGTTCGGACAACCAGCCCACTCAGCGTCCGAATAGGCAATCAAATCATGTTACAAGGAGTGGTATAGTTGTAAGCCATAGCAAGGAGTGCCACAAATATGTGGCAAGATCCGCTTAAAGAGTAGATAGTGAGAGTCACGAGGATCATGCATGAAAATACAAACTTGTTGCATGGCATAACAGAGGTCTGGACGTGTTAATGTAAGATATTGGACGGCTACAACTATGCTTCGTTAGAAGGAAGGATCGGTGTAAGGTGGTCCACCAATGGAGGATAGTTTAGAGAGAGTGTCAATGGGTGTAGATATGGCGTTGCAATTGAGCATGGTATAGAATTTCGTGGGAATATTGTTCTTGGGACAAAAAAGACCTTGGGTGTTCTGGTGTACATCGATGCCTGGAAAATGATGAATCTCGCCAAGATCACTCATGGGAGAATTAATGATAGAGTGCAGTAGGTCAGTGGTAGTGGCAGTGAGAATAATATCATTGACATAAAGAAGTAAATATGCAATGTGTGTACCATGATTTAGGATCAATAAAGAGGGATCACATCTAGACGCTACAAAACCGACTGTGGGGAGGAAAGTGGTGAAGTGAGAAAACCATGCATGCCGTACTTGTTTTATACCGTAGAGTGATTTAATCTGGTGAGATGCATGAGTGGGATGTGTGGAATCAATGAAACTAGAGGTTGTTGACAATATACCGTCTCTTGGAGACTATCGTCCAAGAATGCATGTTTTACATCCAACAGGTGCAAAGCCCATGACTGGGATGTGGCGAGGCCGAGAACAACACGAATGGTTGGGGGCTTCACCACGGGACCGAAGGCCTCATCATAGTCCACACCTTTCCGCTGTGTAAAATCACGAAGAGCCCAACAAGGCTTGTACCGGGCAAGGGAGCCATCAAGGTTGAGCTTGTGGCGATAAATCCATTTGCATTACAATGTTCACACTTGCGGGACAAGGAAAGACCGAGTGTCTTTCGCATTAAGGCATTATATTCATCTACCATTGCATTGTGCTAATTTAGATTCTTAAGTGCGAATTTGTAAGTGGCAGGAGGAGGCGAAAATAGGGGAAGTTATTGTGTTAGTATATATTATTTTAGGCACGAAATATCCAGATTTCCCACACGTTGTCATCCTGTGTGCATTCTCGGGTGGACTAACACTTACTGACCGTGGTGATAGGTGGGGACTACGTGGTTTGGGAGGTTAGGACGGCGCGGAAGCTGATCACAGAGATTCATTCGGACTTTTTGATGAATTAGCCAGTGCATGAATTCAATATGTTATCCGAGCTAGGAGGTCTCAAATTCAAGACCCTACCAACAAAGTATTCAAAAAAGTTTACGTTGCCTACATATATTATCCCCCTTCTAAGGACTAAAAAGGCCTAGTTGTGAGGTGGAGTGTTAAAATATATTTCCCGCATTTCTCCATCATTTTGGACTTTTGAACAATTGATCAGTGCATGAATAAAATAAATTATGTTGTGGCGGCCCCTTGCAGGTTGGTCGGCTTGCAATGAAGAAGTCATGTCTTCAACCTTGATTCGCGCCAGATCCGGCCCTTGTGGCCGCGATCTCCTTTTCTCGGGTGGTGGTTCTGCGGATCTGGTGGTTCAGAGTGGTACTGGGGGAAACCAGTAGCCGGCGCGGCGGCCACACCGAAGACGTCGCGTTTGGGTGTCGATCCCCTTGGTGGACGCTTCAGTGGGGTTTGCCTCCCTCCCACCCTGCCAAAAAGCTTAGGATTAAAGCTTCAGGTCCCCTGTTCTGACCGACGACGAGACCTAAGTGCGTGATCCTTCTTGAAGGCATCGTCCGGGGACTGCTCGAGTGGTGGACGAGTTGGTGGTGGTTCGATGATGACGTGAGTTGGCCTGATCTCATCTTCGGCAGCCTGCCCAGGTCCAGGTGCGGAGGGTCCCTCTCGCTAGTGTGAGGGGATTGGGGTCCCTTCCTCAGTGCCAGTAGTATGCCTTGGGCTTCAGTGATTCCTATCCTTGTCTGACGCATGGTGATACCCCCCTCTTGGCATTCTTCGTGGTTTCATCACCTTTGTTCGACAGCTCCCATCTGACATTCTGCCTTGCCAATACAGGCGGTCGGTTTTTCATTTCATGTGGGTCTGCTGTAACATCCCAAAATTCTAAATTTTGGAATGTTATATTAAATAAATAGTTTTTCCTTGTTTGTTTGTTTGTGGTGTGGTTGCTTGTGTGAAAACTGAGTGAAATTTGAAACTTTTTGAAAGTTGAATGAGAGGGAATGAAATGACTTTCCCAAACTTTCACTATGCGTTATGATCTCCATAAATTCAAATTCTTTCAAATACAAAAACCTAGAGTGAAGATGACATGACTTTTTCCATTTAATTAAATGAAAAAGGGTTTTGAAAAGATCTGAATTTCATTTGGAAATATTTCAACTTCAGAAACTTTATGCGACTCAATGAGTTTCATGAGAGAAGATAAAAATGACTTCTTCAAATGCTAAGAAAGAGAGTTGGAAGTTTCAAAGAGTCAAATTTAAAGTCCCTTTGAAATTATTTTTCAATTTGGAGTTATTTGGTTCTTATTCAAAATTATTTTTCTCCAAAAATACAATATAAAGAAAATAGGGTAAAATGATTCCCTACAGTAGAAAAATGGAGAAAAATGAGTTTGAAATCATTTTGGCATTTTAAAATATTTTATTTGATTTTTAAATGAACCAGCAACACTCTTTGTTTTATTTAACTTTTTGCAGAATTTATTTGCCACTAAAAAAATGTTCATGTTTTAGGAAATCTTTTTCTAAAATTTTTGATATATAATATGCCTTTATATAATTTTTTATTATTTGTTGTTTGTTTTCTTTTTGTTGTCTGTTTAAAAAAATTTACCTCTACCGACTGGGCCGGCCCAGCTAGCTGCTAGGCTAGCCTAATGCCATGCGCTGACCGCGCTTAACCCACCACCGCACGCTACCGCCCAAACCGCCACATCACTGAGGCCGGCTGTGTGGAGCCCACTGTTGTAGTCTTTCCCCACGCCTTGACCGGAGTTCGACTCAAGACGTCTTCACCGGACGCCGCCGTGCCTGCCCAGTCTCCTCGCTCTGCCTCACCCACGCAACACCACCTCCCCGCTTTAAATAGCGCTCGCCCCTCTTCTCTCCTCATCGCATCTCGCCCGCATCGTGCCGCTTTGCCGTCTGGTTGCAGCTATTGTATGACTAACAGCCGCCGCCAGAATCGCCACAGAAGCCGCCGAACGCCGCCGGAGCCGCCGCCGTCCGAAGCCGCCGTCGAAATGTCGACCTCGCCGGTAAAAAAAACCCGCCGAACCGCCCGGTCTTTTTTCGGTTTTCTTTTTGGTTTATGTTTAAAACCCGATCGGTTAGTTATTTAGCGAACATTCCTTCGTTTAGCTTCTGTAGCGAACGATTTCCTTCGTTAGTCTCCCGTAGCGGACGTTCGTCTAATAGGTTTTCTTTTTCTGTTTTATTTTCGGTCAGGGACCCATCTGTGAATATTTTCTTCGCAAATTAGCCCCTGATCTTTAAACCTTCGTAACTTTTTGCTCGCTCACCCAAATCCAACGAAACCAACGCCAAATTCTTCGTCATGATCTCATCTATCCAGAGAACTTATGAAATCAACTTTTTGAAATTTTAATGTTAAGATCATATTCAAATTCAAACTTGGTTTGGCCATAATTTAAGTTTTATAACTCCGATTTAATTGATTCTTTTGCAAATCGAAGCTCTTGACATGTTCCTTCTGTTAAGATCAAAATCACATAATTTTGCTACTTTTAACAATATGTTTATGTCCGTGAGTTTTATTTGATGGTTTTGAAGTTTCCCGAAGTGTTTTCTTCGTTCTTTTGGATCTTTGAGTGATTGCTTATGTGTGGTTATAATTGCTTATGGGGATTGTTGGTGTACCGGCCTATCTATCGGTTAAGGGGACCTCTTCAGGAAGACTGTGTCTCGATCATCCGGTTCTCAAACATCAGGCAGTGCGAGGAATTCAATGGAGGAGATCGAGTCTTATGGGGAAAAGTGCACAAACCTCTGCAGAGTGTACAAACTAATCATGATTAGTCGTGTCCCCGATTATGGACAATTTTGAGTATCTGGTATTTGAATTATTGGTTGATCTCATCACTCTATATAATGAAATTGTTGGGTTATTAATGATTTGGTGATTTTTGGAATTGAGTTGGGTTACCTTCTTAATATGGGTAATTTAACTTAGTAGTAAATAAAATTTATTCTTTTATTGTAGGAAAAAAATTAGCTTTATGCAAATTTAAACTTAGAGCCTCCACCAGCCAAATATGCATATAGAGATAGACATTCTCATTGTTATTCTATGGTGTGAAATTGCGAGTACATTCAATGTATTGACCTATATGGCTGCAACGTCTCATGTTGCAGGATTCTTACGACGACTAAGTGATACTTTAAGGTTACGATGTCTACACTCAACTTTGCCGTTGGTGTTGTTGGGACTCCACAACCTTGTTGTTACTTCCGCTATATGGATTGAGGTAATAATAGTATTTACGTTACTTTATACATGTGATTTACCTCTGTTATAAATCCTCGAGTATTGTGTGTGTCAGCATACCGATCCAGAAATGACACTTAAGCACAGAGACTTTGATCCATTCGGGTCGGGTCGCTACATCTGCTCATGTTGTCTCTCCTTTGGTAACTTGGGCACTGACATTTGGGTTCTAAGGAGAACCACTCTTGTCTCTCCTTTGGTAACTTGGGCACTGACATTTGGGTTCTAAGGAGAACCACTCTGCCGGCCGTCGGTGCAATCCGTCGAAAGCCTGGGTGAAACAGTAGTGGCCCTTCTTGGCGGTGGAGTCAGATTATTTCTTGTCCCGGTTTTGGTCCTTTGGTGGTAGTCAGCACTCAGCAGCATAATACAAGAAGAGTGGTGCCCTCCTCTCGTAGCCTTAGTAAGGTAGCTGGTGTTGGTGTAGCGGCATCGTTGGCAACGGGTGGTGTGCTCTCGGCCGCAGCACGTTACCTTTGAGTTGTTCTACTGAGCATTTTGTATCTTTATTTTCGCTTTTCGTTAAGTTGTCGTCCTGTAATTCTGATCGGTTGATGGCTTTGTTAATTCAAAATCAGGCTCTTCTGAAGCTTTCATTTGAAAACAACAGTAGTGTATCTCATTACAAGTACGTAATATTCGAGTCAGGATGGCCTGACGTTCAAATACTTGTAAGGTGGACGTTGCGTGTAGGTAGTACAGTAGAGAGAGGTCACTGGAGGTGGTGTCCCGCCCAGGCGCCGGCTCAGCCAGGGATATTAAACTCGTGCGCAGCAGGGTAGGTGGTCAACATCAAATGCAGTCCTCCAAACCAATTTATTCCGCAGCAGCTCCACCCACTTGCACTTGCTGAGCGCTCATCATCACCATGGCTCGGATCCAAGGAGAGGTACGTGAGTGAGTGATATGCTCCCACTCCCACATCTTCTTCTAGTCCACATCTTCCTCCCCCATCCCCTGCCTGGCCCTGCTCCCCATTTACGCGCCCGGTGCGTACATTCATGCATGACGCACACGGCCATGAAGAGGAGGAGGAGGCAGCATGGCCAGCCTCATCATCTTCACCTCCTTGTCTCCCTCCTCCTCCTCCTCGACCGCGCTTGTGCGGCTCTACCGTCGGCGCCCAAGATGGCAAGGATCCAGCAGCATCTGGACCGCGCCAACAAGCCGGCACTCCGCACCATACAGGTACTCCATCACTTCCCTCCCACACAGTCCCATCTCCTATCACAACTTTCCATAATATGTAAATGTGGTGAACTGGTGATGGGAGCAGAGCATGGACGGCGACACCATCGACTGCGTGCCCCGGCACAAGCAGCACGCGCTGGACCACCCGCTCCTCAAGAACCACAGGATCCAGAGCGCGCCGCCGCGCCCCATGCCGGCGTCCGCCACCGCCACCTTCCGTGCTAGCACGGCGGCGGCTTCGGCCAACTCCACCAGCAGGGCCAGGGCGGCGTGGCAGACGTGGCACCACGCGGGCCACTGCCCGAAAGGCACGGTGCCCGTGCGGCGGACCACCGCCGAGGACGTGCTGCGAGGCGGGCAGTCGCTCTTCCGCTTCGGCCGCAAGCGGCACCGCCGCGACCGCGCGGCCCGCGCCGCCAACGCGCCCGACGTCGTCACCGGCAACGGCCACGAGGTTCGTCATTTCTCTCCATCAATTACCTTGCTCGGCATGAATGATCCGGTCTAGCTCTAGCCGGGGTTGGTGGCGCGCAATAAGTAGCGCCTGCCCCGCCCTGCCCTGGGTGGTGAATGATGCATGGCTTTCATCCATCCATCCATGCCGCTAGCAACTGCTAGTACTAGTCCGTTGCAGACGATTAATTGGGGTGAGTTGGATCGGGTGTGCAGCACGCGATCGCGTACACGGCGGTGGGGCAGCAGGAGGTGTACGGCGCCAAGGCGACCATCAACGTGTGGGATCCGGCCATCCAGGAGCCCAACGGCTTCAGCCTCTCGCAGCTCTGGCTGCTCTCCGGCTCCTTCAACGGCTCCGACCTCAACAGCATCGAGGCCGGGTGGCAGGTCACTCCCACTCTTCCATCCCATTATTTCCATCTCAGATTCTTAGCGATGATCCATCTCACTTGACATGTTCACTAACCGTTGTACTAGTAACTTATCACATCTGCATTGCACGGTAAAAAAATCATTGAGATCTGCAGCGCGGGCACATGGCGCCATAAATGCGTGCACATCTCGACTCGATAGATCGATTCCGTTGTGTACCACGGCCACTATAGTTTAACCTCTGCTCTTCATTTGAGGTCAACCCATTCATATGGAGAAGTACTCCAACTTGATATAGTACTACTACCATAGAAGAATCCATGCATGTGGGAAATATATCTATGTAATCCCCGCGGAAAAAGGAGAAATATATATAACGGGACTGTACACTTGGCTGCAGTGCAAGACAAAAGTACTCCAAAAATGCTAATGAGTTGTGGTATTGGACACACTCAACTCAGCGCTAACTTTGGATCTACTCTAGGACTATGCATGATAAGCCCTGCATGCATGCACATGTGCTGCTTAATCGATCTGCATGCATGAAAGCTTACAGTTTACGTTTCTTTCTAGTCAGGTCAGCCCTGAGCTGTATGGTGACAGCAGGCCAAGGCTCTTCACATACTGGACCGTGAGTCGTCAAATCTCAAACCCTCCTTCCTTCCCTCTAATCCTTCTACTCATAATAATTAATTAGCAATTGACAGCTGCATGCATGTTGCCCTGACTGACTGACAGAGCGACGCGTACGAGGCGACGGGCTGCTACAACGCGCTGTGCCCGGGCTTCGTGCAGACGAGCTCGCGCGTGGCCATCGGCGCCGCCATCTCCCCGGTCTCCTCCCTCGCCGGCGAGCAGTACGACATGACGCTCCTCATCTGGAAGGACCCCAAGCTCGGCAACTGGTGGCTCAGCTACGGCGACGCCGGCGCCTCCCAGCTCGTCGGCTACTGGCCCGCCGAGCTCTTCACGCACCTCTCGGGCCACGCCAGCATGGTCGAGTGGGGCGGCGAGGTGGTCAACACCCGCCCCGGCGGCGCGCACACCGCCACGCAGATGGGCTCCGGCAGGTTCGCCGCCGAGGGGTTCGGCCGCGCCAGCTACTTCCGCAACCTCGAGACGGTGGACGCCGGGAACAGCCTCGCCCCCGTGTCGCTCGACGCCGTGCAGACGCTGGCCGAGGACGCCGGCTGCTACGACATCAGGAAGGCCTACGACGAGCGGGACGGATGGGGCACGCACTTCTACTACGGGGGACCGGGACACAACCCGGCCTGCCCCTAGCATAGCCTAGCCGAGGGGAACAATCAACAACGACACGCGTACGCATGCATGCTGAATCACATTTTGCCTTGCTTTTCAGGGACTTGATCGCTCGGTCGTGATCTGCAACGTCTTGGCTAATTCTAGCGTTAGTTGTACCCGCACAGCAATCGGAATTGCAGAGCTCGAGCCTAATTTTGACCAAGTTCCTTCTTGAACCGGGTGAGGGTTACCAAAAGGGGAATTGGGTTTTCATCAGGTGCAACTATGCCCAGAAAAGAGTCCTGCAAAATCACCACAGGAACAGAGAGAGTAGCAGTGTCATCTCCTTCTCCAATCACTATGCTGGATGGAATATCTCTAAGTTCCTCAACTTTAACTTTCACCATTTGATTAGCACGGGTACTCTTATTTCTATCCCACATCACAAACTTTCCAAACTTGTTAACAGCGTTACTAATCTCATGAATGCTCTTTCTATCCAACGGAAAACCACAAAGCAAAATCCAGACTTCTCTGCTGAGTTCTAACCGGCGCCAATTCAGACCTTGGTTGTGCCTCTCAAAGATCACATGCACATCGGTGAACTGATGCGGGCTATTTCTAATCAGTTCGTCTCTGTCAAAGACACTGTTGAGCCTAACATACGCTTGACCGAAAGGACATGGCGAGATCTCAGAGAAACCCAGCTGCTTGACGTCAGCGAGAAAATCAGTAAGTACCTCTCGAATGGTGTTGAACTGGACTGGCAGGTTGGGCATAGGAACAATCGAAGTGATTGCCCACTCCTCATGCAGCGGCAGAACAGGGTCAGCCAAGATGTGGACCCTTGCCGGCCGACCAGCCACATCAATCCGCTGATGACCGTGGGGGATGAACGGCGTCGGATCAAATGGGAAGGTCGCCATTGCAGAATCGCCCGAGCTCGGAGGGATGCAGAGAGAGAGAGAGAGGTTGGTGGAAGGGGATGGCTCGAGTGTTTGGGAAGCAGCAACAAGTAGTCTCTGTGCGATGGAAGCAGAGGAGCCGGAGTAATGGCGGATATCAGCTGAAGGAGGCAAAATCGAGGAGCCACCACTGTTTCCCTGAAAAGGTTGAGGTATGACCGGCCAATTAGTCGTAATCGCAAGAACAGTGGGATTCTGTCACTGAGAAGATGGGCTCAGAGATTGGGCTGGTGGCGAATTGGCAGTAGCACATGGCCCAGCAGAGTAGCAATCACGAGCAATATGGCCCCACTTCTTACATGCACGACATTTGATACGATTTTTGCAACTGGGCCGAAGATGGCCCGTTAACAGGCACCTCACACAAAATAGCCCAGGACCCGCATTTTGAATAGGCGGCGATCCCGCGTTGACCCCATTAACAGCAGAATTAACTACGCGGCGATCACGGTTCCGAAGACTGGGCCTGATGAACATGATCAGATCTGGGATTACCTTGGTTGCGATCAGGAATCTGGTAAGAGGAAGGTGATCTAAGAGCTTGTAGGTAAGATTTCCTAGGATGATCACGAAAAACATGCATCCATTCATCTTCCTTTTCTTGAAGATATTGATCAAGTTCCCAAGATGAATTTGGTCCTCCCGACCCCCAAAGAAGGAAATTGATGTTGAGCTCAGGAAGCGATATGTTACCTCCTTTAATGATCGAGAAACCTACTTCTTTGGAGGATACGGAGAAACGAAAAGACCAATTTTGGAGCAATTGGACCTTGAACATGGAGGCGCGACCACCAAAACACGCCAAGAGAATAGTGGCGACCGAGTCCACCGTGAGACGGATCTTGGAGCGGGTGAATTCCGCCACCAAAGGAACTCTTGGAGATCTTTACCTTCTTCTAAGTTGATAGGCACTCCCCACTTCCTCCATACCTCTTGTGCAAAGTCTTGACCTTTGTTGAAGTTCAGATCAGCTAAAGCCATCGGGATCAGCAGTGTGGTGTCCGCCGTGCCCGAAGTGGCACACGACGCTGGCTAGGGAAGGTTGGCCACGGCCGGAGGCCTGTGGAGGCCGCTAGGCGGAGGGCTAGGTGGAGGTGCAAGCAATTAAACTTCCATCAGAATCAGCACAACCATTTTATTGGTCCATTCCAGCATCATGAACAAGAGAACAATGTCCAGCCTTGGCAACATGATCTGAATCTTCAGCTTGCACCTAATTTAGTGGGAGAAAATGAAGAAGAGGAACCAGAATTGCCTGGATGGGGCCACTGGGCTCTGCCTGCTGAGAATGATCTTGTGGACCAGGAACTTCATGCTGGTGAATTTATGAATCTTCAAGAGATTATGGAACCCATGGAGGAGGCTCAGGAACATCAGGAGATCATTGGTCAAGGAAATAGTAACATCACAGTATCTTAGGAGCCTCCAAATGACAGTGCTGAGATGGCTGCCTCCGCCAATGGGCCTTTGGCGCCAGTCCTCCCTGATTTGAATTTGGTGGTTGGGCCATCAGAACATAATGAACTAGTGCACATCAGGGCCCATGAAGATAATGGGCCTATTTATGAAGATCCTTGCCTTGTGGCCATTTTGCAACAACACTCAGCTGAACCACTTTATTCTGTTGTTGATCCAATGCAATTGGATGTGTCCAACTCTGCTGTCTTTATCAAGCAGTATAACTCATTGCCTGCTACTTCTAGCCTAGTTCCACCCACTGGTGGGACTAGCAACCTGCCTCAATGCATGAAAACTAAAGTTGCTGCACAGTACTTTGACGAGGGCATGAACACTGAGGAGAACAGAGACACTTCTTTGACAGAAAACAGCATTTTACCTGCAGTTGATCAGAACATTGAGGCCCATCAGCCTATAACAGAACCTATCAGTGAGCCCCCTCTTCTTGAGACAGAAGTTGATGTGGAAGTCCCCATCCTAGCTGATCAAAATGCAGGTGATTCCATTTCTGAAACTTCTGCACCTCCTGGGTTCTCCCAACCTATTTATCTCCAGAAATCTCATTCTGCTGCAACCCACAATTCCCCAGATATTCCTCTGACAGATCTGCTTGGTAAGGAAGGAGCTCTCACCTGGGAAACTCATTTTGCTCCTACAGAGAACAGCAGGGACATCATTCAGGTACCTATAGAATGGGCAAACTTTCTATCTGTCTCATTTCTTTCTCCTGATAAATTTGAGTGGGCTAAGAAATTTATCAAGTCTCAGGTTTGGGAGATCATTGCTGAAAATAAGGAGATTAAGAATTGTCTGCCCTTTGCCATCCCAGAAAATTGCCCAGATTGTAACAATGTTCACTGTATGTTGACTTTTCACCAGGACCAGGAAAAGACTTCTTCTGCTAAGGGAGATTCACAGGAATTTTCTGCCTCCTCAACATTTGTACTGCATAAGAATAGGAAGAGGAAAGAAAAAGGCCCTTTGATGGAAACAGAGGTAAGAAGGAGTTGCAGACTGCAACAACTACAAAAAGGGTTTAAGAAATCTGTTTGTATAGACAAAGAGTGTCTAGCATGTCATTCCTTGCCTCCTCCCATACCTACCAAAGTTATTAAGAACTTGAACACTTCTTTTTGCAAGGTGAATGCTCAGAACACTACAGAGGAGAAAATCTCCAGCAACCCCAAGAAGGCAAAGACCAACAACAAGGCCAAGGAAGGAAACTTGGTGCCCAGAGGTGGTAGCAAGTCCAAGGAATGCAACTTGGTGTAAAAGGATACCAGCTCAGCTCTGAATAATCTAGCTAGTTTCATGGGTCATGTAATAGACTTGTTTGATCTTTTCATTTTGGTATTTTGGGTCTTCAACAACAACTTCATGAGTAGTCAGACTGGGTTGCTTGGTTCTTTGAGAAGAACGGATTGTCTATGCTGTCTTTTGCATGAGTTTCAGTCTCTTTTGTCTGACATTTCCCTGTTATGTTTGAAATGTTCTGAAATTGCCATTGTAATGTTGATGTCAGTTCGACCAGTGTCCCACAAGATCTCCATGGGGGCAAGCTTTCAGTTTACTTGCATATCAGTATTGTTTCTCCAATCTTTTGATCATGGATAGAAATTGGAATGTCTTAAATTGGAATATCAGGGGCCTTAATGACCCAAAGAAATGGGATGCTATCTCTAATAAGACTGAGGAGTCAGGATGTGCAGTCCTATGTCTTCAAGAAACAAAAAGGGAGTCTTTTGATCCATCCTACCTCAGAAACTTCTGCCCCAAAATCATCTCTAAATTTGAATTACTTCCATCCATTGGAGCTTCTGGAGGTATCCTCACTGCTTGGAATGGTAGCATCTTCTCTGGTCAGATTCTCCATCAAAATGCTTTCTCTCTCTCCATCAAATTCACATGTGAACTCAATGGTTCTGTGTGGATTTTGACCAATGTTTATGGGCCTTGCATCCCTGATGAAAGATCATGGATGTCGCCTAGAGGGGGGGGGGTGAATAGGCGCTTTTAAAATAATTACGGTTTAGGCTTGAACAAATGCGGAATAACCTAACGGTTAATTTATCAAGCACAAAACCTACAACAACTAGGCTCACCTATGTGCACCAACAACTTATGCTAAGCAAGATAAACAACTAAGTGATAGCAAGATATATGACAAAGAACAATATGGCTATCACAAAGTAAAGTGCATAAGTAAAGGGCTCGGGTAAGAGATAACCGAGGCACGCGGAGACGACGATGTATACCGAAGTTCACACCCTTGCGGATGCTAATCTCCGCTTGGAGTGGTGTGGAGGCACAATGCCCCCAAGAAGCCACTAGGGCCACCGTAATCTCCTCACGCCTCGCACAATGCAAGATGCCGTGATTCCACTAAGGGACCCTTGAGGGCGGTCACCAACCTGCATAAATGGCAACCCTTGGGGAGGTCACCAACCCATACACTATGGCAACCCTTGGGGCGGTCACCTGCAGATCAAATTGCTCTAGGCGATCTCCACAACCTAATTGGAGACCCCGACGCTTGCACGGAGCTTTACACCATAATGATTGAGCTCGAACACCAACAACCGTCTAGGGCGCCCAAGCACCCAAGAGGAACAAGCTCAAGGGTACCAAGCACCCAAGAGTAATAAGCTTCTCAACTTGTAACTTCCACGTATCACCGTGGAGAACTCAAACCGATGCACCAAATGCAATGCAATGGCAAGGGCACACGGAGTGCCCAAGTCCTTCTCTCCCAAATCCCACCGAAGCAACTAATGCTAGGGAAGAAAATGAGAGGAAGAACAAGAATGAGAACACCAAGAACTCCAAGATCTAGATCCAAGGGGTTCCCCTCACATAGAGGAGAAAGTGATTGGTGGAAATGTGGATCTAGGTCTCCTCTCTCTTTCCCCCCAAAAACTAGCAAGAATCCATGGAGGGATTGAGAGATAGCAAGCTCGGAGAAGGTCAACAATGGGGGAAGAACACGAGCTCAAAGGATAAGGTTCATTGGGGAAGAAGACCCCCTTTTATAGGAGGGGGAAATCCAACCGTTATGCTCACAGTTCAAGACGGAAGCGGTACTACCGCTCCCACGAAGCAGTACTACACTGGGCGGCGAAGCTCAATGAAACAACACCTGTGAGGGGCAATGTAGGCGGTACTGCAGGAGCGGTACTACCGCCTGCCCTTGCGGTAGTACCGCAGAGGTAGTAAACAATGGCCACACAGGTGCAGCACATGGCAGTATACAAGGTGAGGCAGCAGTACTACCGCTGGGGATAGCGGGTACTACCGCAAGTCCACGGATGTAAAAAATTACTGCCGCGCCTACATCCGCTGGAGCTAGCTACGAGAAAAAGGCGACACGGTACTACCGCTCACAGGGAGCGGTACTACCGCATAAGGGCGGATGTAAAAAATTGCATCCATGCCTACTACCGCACGCAATGCCTTGAGACACGAGGGCAATACTACCGCTCACCAGAGCGGTACTACAGCGTAAGAGGGCGCTGGAAGTAAAATTACTTCAGCGCCTACTTCCGTCTGCCAAATAAGCCAGGTTAGAGGCAGCGGTACTACCGCTCACCAGGAGCGGTACTACCGCTGGCCCTTGCGGTACTACCGCTCCCTTGAGCAGTACTACCGCACGCCACAGAGGCTTTAGCACTAGGATGCCTTCAAAATGCAGCTAAAGACAATAGACGGATCCAATAAGACCAGAACTGCCATAACTTCTGCAAGTGAGTTCCGAATTGAGCAAACTCAAGCTTGTTGGACACAAGACAACGAGCAGCATCAAAACAACGTCTGGTTATAGAGAGAAGAGGCAGGGGATGTAAGCCTAACAAAAATAGGAGAGAAACCTCCAACAGAGAAGAACCGACAGAACCTCCAACACCGAAAACATCATAGTAGAAGCAAGTGAACTCCGTTTTCGATGAACTCGAGCTTGTCATCAAGATGATCATAAGCTCCAAACCTCACAAGGAGAAGAACCAAACAAGAACCAAGAGAGATGATGCAAGGATGCAATGGTTTGAGCTCTCTACGAATGATACGATCAAGCTACTCATCAAGATCCCCCCTTGATAGTACGACAATCGATCCTATAACCCGGTCTCCCAACTAGCACCATGAGACCGGTAAAATAGAAAACCTATCAAGGGCAAAGCTTTGCCTTGCACATGGTCCACTTGAGCTAGATGATGACGATCTTGACTCCCTCAAGTTGGACCTCCTTTCTTGATTGCGTTGGCTTGATGAAGAGTAGTTGATTGCTCCCCCATCTCCACTATGGGTGAGCCACTCTTCCGCACATCTTCACACATCCATTGTTACCACAATGGATGGCAAGCTTCAAGTATTTGATCTCTTCGTGATGCTCCAGTTGAATTTGCACACCGCAACCTAACCCCACAAAGAACTCTCACGAATACCATGGGTTAGTGCACAAAGCATTATGGACAGTGCTTACCATACCACGGGATCACTTGATCCCACTCGCTGTATCTTCTATGCTTTGTGTGAAATCTTCTCTCTTAATAAAGATGATGTCTTGAAGATACACATGAATGTTCACACAATCTTCTCTTCTTCTTGACATACTAGCAATAAGCTCAATACTCACAAGACCAATCTTTGGATAATTCCTTAATAGCACCTTGGTCAACTCATAACTCCTTGAAACCAACACATGTTCTTCAATAAAAGCCTATGGACAAAACCTTCAAATATAACTCAAGGCAACCATTAGTCCATAGAGATTGTCATCAATTACCAAAACCAAACATGGGGGCACCGCATGTTCTTTCACCCGAGGATAGAATTACATTCCTTGATTGGTTTCAGAACTACCAGGTTGATGATGCAATTGATTGGATGGTTATTGGAGACTTTAATTACATCAGGTACCCTCAGAACAGGAACAGGGAAGGAGGTAATATTAATGATACGATGTTGTTCAATGAATCCATCAGCAGGCAAGCTCTTGTTGAAATTCCACTCAAAGGCAGGAACTTTACCTGGAGCAACATGCAGGATGCTCCTCTGTTGGAGAAACTGGACTGGTGTTTTATTTCTGAATCATGGGCTCTTTCTTACCCATCCACTATGGCTTTCCCTCTTGCTAAAACAACCTCTGATCATACTCCTGTCCTCATCAAGATTGGTACCTCAATCCCTAAATCTCAGGTTTTCAGATTTGAAAATTTCTGGCTCAAGCATTCTCAGTTTAAAGAGGTGGTGAAGCAGATTTGGGAACAAGATGTACAGGAGCTGGATAGTGCCAAATGTATTGCTGCTAAATTCAAGAGACTCAGGAAGGGGCTTAAAATTTGGGCAAGGACTATTTCTAATTTGAAGACTACCATTGAGAACACAAACTTCATGATCTTATATTATGATGTCACTGAGGACTACAGAGACCTATCTACTGAGGAAAACAATGGTAGGCTCATCTTACTTGAGCACTTGAGAGAGATTAATGAACAGCAGGGGATTTACTGGAAACAGAGAGCTACTATTAGGAAGATTAAAATGGGAGAAGCAAACACCAAGTACTTCCAAGCTAAAGCCACTATCAAGCACAGAAACAATCACATTGCTATTTTAAGAGATGAGGATGGTTTTGATCATCAGGACCACCAAGCCAAGGCAGCTATACTTTTCAGAGCTATTAAGAACAGAATGGGTACTGCCTTCAAACCCGAGAACCCATTGTCGGTGTAAAAACCGGCGGATCTCGGGTAGGGGGTCCCGATCTGTGCGTCTTAGGCTGATGGTAACATGAAGCAAGGGACACAATGTTTACCTGTGTTTGGGCCCTCTCGATGGAGGTAAAACCCTACTTCGCTTGATTAATATTGACGATATGAGTAGTACAAGAGTAGATCTACCACGAGATCGTAGAGGCTAAACCCTAGGAGCTAGCCTATGATGATTATGATTGTAATTGTGATCGGCCTTCTAAAGACCAACCTCTCCGGTTTATATAGACACCGGAGAGGGCTAGGGTTTACATGGAGTCGGTTACAAGGAAGGAAATACAATATCCGGATCGCCAAGCTTGTCTTCCACGCAAAGGAGAGTCCCATCCGGACACGGGCCGGAGTCTTGAGTCTTGTATCTTCACGCTTCAATAGTCCGGACGATGTATATAGTCCGGCTGTCCGGATACCCCCTAATCCAGGACTCCCTCAGTAGCCCCTGAACCAGGCTTCAATGACGATGAGTCCGGGCGCAAGCGATCTTGTCTTGACATTGCAAGGCGGGTTCCTTCTCCGAATACTCCAAAGTAATTATCGAACGCCTAAACCGTGTCTGGACCTGCAAAACGATCTCCACATACCACCGTAGGGAAAATGATATTTCACAAACGTGATCTGCTGACCACGTGACATGTCATTACGGTCGGGTCATTATTCGAACCGTTTTCACAACCAGCCACAGTGCACATCGCGAGGCGGTTTCTTCTGCACGTTTAACCATAGCAGAGATCGTGTCCCCTTATTATGGGATTCTCATCAATACGGGTATGGATAGTCCAACCGCATCGTTAATCGCGGCGAGTGGGGAGCGAGCGGGTTCCACCAGGCAAGTGGGGAGGCGCAAAATGCTTTTGCCGTTTCTATAAAGAGATAAGGTCTCTTCCTCTTTACCCACGCCTTCTCCTTCCGCTAGCCCATTCCCCTCTGTTCGAGCCCTAACGCCCAGGCATTCTCCTTTTCCATCAAAGAGAGGTTTTCCAAAGATGTCCAGATCCGGAGCAGGAGGCAGATGGATGGCCTCTACCGTCTAGGAGAAGGATATCAAGAAGCTCCGGGTAGCCGGGTATCTGGCCAAGAAGATCAGTCACCGTCTCCCACCGGCGGGACAGGTCGTCCCTACTCCGGAGCCTCACGAGAGAGTCGTGTTCCTTCCCCATTTTATCCGCGGGCTCGGATTTCCCCTTCACCCATTTGTTCGTGGGGTCATGTATTACTATGGGATTGATTTTCATGATATTTCCCCAATTCTTTCCTCAATATCTCGGCGTTCATCGTCAGGTAATGCGAGGCCTTTCTCCGGATTTCGCCTCACTTCGGCCTGTGGCTGAAGATTTTCAATGTGAAGCCCAAGGTGGTGAGTGGCGAACATGCCGAGTGCGGCGGCGCCATGGTGAGCGAGATGCCCAAGGCCGTTTGGCCGAAGGGTGCCTTCAACGACTCCGTCAAGGAGTGGCAACAGCAGTGATTCTATATCACCGAACCACGCGGCAAAAGTGGGCTGCAGCTCGAAGTTCAGATCCGAGCCCCCATCAAGGACTCACGTCCCTGGCCCAAGAAGGCCCGGAACTGGTCCTCGTCCGATGAGCTGTCACATCCTTTGCTCCGGACGCTGCGTTCAGAGCGTGGTCGACAAGGACGTCAAACTTCGTCGGCGTGGTCCGGTGATGCTAGTTCGCTGGTTCTCCCTTATGCCGCCGAGCCTGCACTTTGTGGGAGTTCGACCCAACCAAGCACCAAACCCTTCGGGAGCTCTATGATTCCTCCCACAAGGATATCTAGAAGGTGCTCTTTAAGCCCGGCAAATCGTGGCCGAGCTCCGCCGAGGACCGTGGGTATCAATTATCCCATTCTGCAAGCCCGGTAAGTTACAGCCACGCTTTGTCCATCCATGCTTCAGTTGGCATGTCCTGAGGGAGACATTTTCATCGTGTTTCATCGTGACCCCAGGGATGTATAAAGAAGGTGGAGCAGATACATTGTCCAGCCCCGCTGCTGGAGGAACCGGTCGGACCTCTTCTGACGAAGATGTTGGTCCCCGCGCCTTACGAGGTGCCAAAGAAAGAGGTCTCCAAGAAGGTCAAAAAGACCCGGAGTGGCCTCCGTCGCCGCGAGGCTTCGGACGCAAAATCCGAAGACTCCAGCGACGCTCTTTCTTCCGAAGACGAAGAGGAGGAAGCAGAGGAGGACGAGCCTCACTCTAAAGGTGGGAATAAGAGGGCGGCTTCCCCATCCCTGGAGGCCGAATCGCCCAAGAGGGGGAGATGTTCCCACCCAGAGGCATCCACCACGGCTGCCGATAATAGCCTGGAGTGGGATCCCAGGGCCCAACCCCTGGAAAAATCGTAAGTATCTGAAATCCGAACGCGCATATGCATCCAGGGTCGTTTGGGTACAGTAATTTTAACTGTCGCCATATTTCGTACAGCCCGGCGAGGTCTCGTGCCGGACAGTCCTCATCGGAGGATTCGCTGAGCTCAGATGCTGTGGCGAGCGAGACGCCTCCGGAGGCTCCTTCCCCGAAGTCCAGGCGCGACACCGAGGTGTCGTCTCAAAGAGACCCGGACCAGGGGAGGCATGTCTCTGGAGCCGGACACATGGGGGCGGTGGCCCCACGGCGTGTCGACGATGGGGGCGATCTCGGGTTCGGACCAAGAAGCCGGGATAAGGTCCTGGAGACCTCTAAGGCTCCAGGATCGGGCGAGCAGCCACCTTCGACGGAGGGAGGCTTGCCTACTCCACAGGCAATCTCTGTCCACGCAGAGCTACCGGGCGGTCTATCGACAGCGTTAAAGAACGCGTCTATCATCGATGAACATCGGACCCTCATGGGTGCGGTGGTTGAAAAGATTCAGCCTGCCGAAAGCGGGCTGAATGAGTCCTGCCTTGGCCTTATAAAGGCTTTTGAGGTATGTTTTCTAAGAAACCTTTGAGGAATCATCATAATATGAGTAGTAGCCCCTGATACACTGTCCGGCGAAAGAGAGAGCCGGGCAGGGGATCAAATCCTCTGTTTTCGTGGGAACCTTTGTTAATGACGTGTACCCATTTGTGTGAAAACAGGCGTCTGCGGAGAATACGGCCGCTCATAGTGCGGAAGTGTCCGAACTGAAGCAGAGCCTGAAACGGGCCGAGGAGGAACTTGGCCGTGTGAAGAAGCAATTAGAGGACAAGCAAGGTATGTTGAAACATTGTCTTGCATTAGGCACGAATGAGTAATTATGTCTATTGAAAAGTATTTGTGTTGTATGCCCTAGGAGCGAGTGCCAAATATGAGGCACTGAAGAAGGTTGTGGCTGATGCCAACGAGAAGGCTGCCGCCGAATAGGCGCTTCGTGAAAAACACGAGGCCACGGTTATCACAGCTGAGCGAGAGCTCCAGGAGGCTGTGAAGAAAAGCGAGGGCTTGGAGCAGAGTCTAGTAGGGAAAGAATCCGAACTCGCCCAAGCTCGCCAAGCCGCGGAAGATGCTCGGGAAGAAGCCCGAGGTGCTGTACGGGACATTCAGGAGGCCCGGAAAGTTGCGGCTGGTAAGGCCTATTGTATTCATGGCCATTTTTACATGATAGTGGGGAGAACTCTAAGCGACAAGCTGAATTCTTGATTTTACAGGGGCGTTTGCGGATCTGCCTCGCAGCATATCAGATGCCGCCCAATTCTACCGGACCGAGCAGAAGAAGTCTACGGAGAGGAACTTCTGGTCGCAGTATTTGGCGCCAAACTATCCGGTGCCTTTTATCGATCAGCTGAAGCAGCTGGTCGAACTAGACCGGGCGGCCGAACTATCCATGAAGGACTTGGTTGTCCGGCTGTGGCCCACGGAGCCAATTCCAAGTAGTTACTTCGGACTCGTGAAGCGGATTGTGGGCGCCTCTCCTCGGCTTGATGCTATTAAACAATCAGTCTGTATAGAAGGTGCGCCCATGGCGTTCGCCCGTGCAATAGTGCATTGGGGGAAGCTTGACGCGGAGAAGCTGATGACTGAGTGGCCGCCAGAGGGTAAGGAGCACCGCAAGCCCGAGCTGTACTATGAAGGTGTACTGAAGGGGGCGCGCCTTGTGGCGGATAAGTGTACCAAAGACATTATATTTCCCTGAGGGCATTCGTGCCGTTCTTTGTAATATGGGATAATGGCACTTTTATTATATATTGCCTGTTTTGTTTGAACATATGTTCTTCCTGTGCGGCTGTTTATTGTATGTAAATCCTGAGAGTTGGCCAGTCGTCGGCTTCTGCCCCCACGAAAAAAATACGGGGGTGTTCGGGACATATCTGGACACTCTTCATCCCATGGTTGGGTCCTTTTAAGGAGGTGTTCCTCACCACGAACCAGGCAATCGGACTATAGGGCTTTACCACTCTCACTTAGCCATAGGAATTCGAGTATGGTCGGCGCAGCCCCTAGTGTTCGGAAGGCCGAACTAGGGGCTCTATTGGCGCCTGATCGGAAGACCGATCCGTCGCACTCTGCATTTATAATGGCGTTATGCAGAATAAATCTTTAAGGATTTTACAACCTCTCGAACAGCTGACCAGCTCTCATGTATCATGACAATGATCGGTTTCGGCTTTCTCTCTTGAGGTGCTCGTCCGTGCAGAACCGGGACACAATCACGATAGTTCTCCCAACGCTACCTTAGCCGATGGAGCAGGAACGTAAGGTACCAAAACATGGGAGCGGGCAAACCCAACCAATGACCCAAGACATGATTCGAGCTGATGCATATAGTGCTATAAGTTCAGGTTGCCGAGCGACCGAAAAGGTGGTCAGACTTTATTGCCGTACTGTGAAGCCCTCGGCATAATCGAGCGTAACACGAGGCGTGGTTGCCGTTTTTGGCAAAGAGGCGTTGATGATAAACGACGGCCGGTAAGTGTTATTTAAGTCTACGCATTGTAGTAGGATGATATGTCTATGCATATGAGTACGAGTTATGATTATGAAAAGAGGTGTTTTTGACGGAACCTGTGATGGCCGGACTGGAGGGGGCTTTGAGTGGATCTGAAGTGAATCCGGACTGCCTTCTTTGTGGGGGTTCACATGCATGTTCCTGCCCTTTGTGTGTCCGGGTCGATTCCACGTCGCCAATCCTGTTCTGCGTCAAAGTTAGTTTGCAAAGGCAGATGCCTGGAGACAGCTGAACGTCCTCTTGCGGTTGATCCAAGGGTTCCTGATCGGATCCTGGTTAGCCCAGCCGTTATACCGTGAAGTAGCGCAGACTCCTCAGTGGGTGTCCGGACAGTTGGCTGTCGTATCAAAATTTTGATAGGCATGCACGACTCGCTGCTCCGGCAGCTGTATGGTTTCCGCTCTAAGGGCGGGGTTCGGCCTTGCCTATAAGTGTGATTATATCACACGGTGTTGGCCTAATGGTTTACCACGTGGAATCTAGTCAACGTGGTTCGTCCCATTAGCATACGGTAAATTACCGTATGAGGGGAAGGTGCCGAAGAATTATTCTTTGGCATGGCATTTTTTGGTGATCCGAAAACAACCGTTAGAGTGGTGGGCCAATAAACTTGGCCTTTGCACCTGGCATCTTTTAGAAGATGTTATTTGTGGTTTCATACCCGCGGGGGCTTTATGTGTTATGGAGCCCCCGGACTACTAGGTCTAGGGGTATGGCAATTGAATTGCTGTGGTTGGTGTGATCGGGGGCGATCGGCCGTACTTTTATGCTCTGGGGGGTATTTTGACTAGACGCCTCCCCTCATTGTTTCCGGCACACGACCGGCCGCTTTGTTTTGAGGATTCGGCATTCTCTATTGGTATGCTTTGCCGTCCTTCTAGGAGTACCGTGAATTTCACATGGTTGATCGAGTATGTGGCTCGGGCCGGATAGGCTTGAGCTGTTCTTTGTCCATTGACCGGACTGGGAGTTGCTGGACTTGGCACCAGCTTCCCTGACTTGACGTTTATGACCATTGCGCCGAGGCTTGAGGATGCCTCTTCGTGTATCCTTCTTACTGTCTTGGACCGTAGTGATGTGTTGACGTCGGGGTGTGTGCCTTGGGTTCTCCTGCTTAGGTTGAGGTAGCCAGTTGTGCCGCGTGTGCCCTTTGTCGGGGCGGTCGAGTCCGTATCTTGGTCCACCTATCCACGAGCAAATCTTGGTCAGCTTTAAGCTGCTCTTGCTTCCTTTGCAGGCTCCTTGCCGTGGCCATGAGCCGTCGCTTGAAGCGAACTTGTTCCACTGGATCTTCAGGCACGCCGAATTCGTCAGTGCCGAGGCTTACCTCATCTTCGGAGGGCGGTGTATAGTTGTCCCTCTCCAAGTATCCCATTGTGGCTAGTCCGGCCTGCTTGAAGGTAGGCTGATCAGGGTTGTATTCGTCTTTAGCGCCATTCATATTGTGTTCGTCTCCTGGGCCGGTATTGCAGTGGCGGGGCTTGGAGCAGCGCCAACGACGCCAATGCTTTGTTTTTCTCCCTGAGGGGTTATCCTCCGTTGCCTTATCGCCATTGATTTCCTTCGGAGTGTCCACCATATATATATATATATATATATATATATATATATATATATATATATATATATATATATATATATATATATATATATATATATATATATATATATATATATATATAGGACGGTTGTTTGGGACACCTGGGTGCCCAGGCTCCTAGCCTTTCCACCATTAGATTGCATTTAGATGCGTGTTATCATAAGGGGTATGTTTGCTAATGGATTATTCCATTTGAAACCGCTGATCAAAATAATTATGATATAATCACTAATTGAATGCCATAAAAAAGGCCCCACACACCATGCATGGCAACGTTTCATGTGGGAAGACATAATAGGAGAGAGAAAGTAATAATAAATGTGCCATGATTAATTGTCTCTTATTTTTTGCCATGTTTGATGTTTCATAGATGGAAGGTACATGATACTCATTAGGAAGAGAGAAAAACTATTTGTAATTAGCAGGGTCATGCGTATTTTAGTTGAATTAGTAGCACATACACATGGGTATCTTGAGTATGCCCATATTTTTATTAGGTACAATACCCTGAGTATGTGTATTTTGATTAGGTATAACACCAACACATAAATATTATCATTAGGTATAATACCGAACAACCACATACCCAGGATATTTATGGATATGCGAGATGTAAAGTACTCAATATATTTTCACGTATGTGCATACCCGACGTATTTCTCCACAACTACATACCCGACATGAAATGTATGAGTACATACCCAGAAAATATGTATATATGCGATATTTATGGGTACGTACACATAAATTTCACATCTAGGTATGTACGTACGGTACATACGAAGAAATATCTTGAGTCTGAACTTATATATTGGATACTCTCAAGTTTCACATATTCGTATCTCAGGTATACACATACCAAAAAATATGACGAGTATATTCATACAAAGGAATAAACAGGAGACGTACCAAATTAGAAAGTTTAAAATGATTGACGCTATCTCAAACATGGATTATTTTACATGCAAGTAAATTAGGAAACAAATCAATGAGGATGCATGTCGCTTAAAATAAAAAGGCTTAGCGGGTTGGACCCGATCAAGGTGCCCAGGCACCTAGGTGCCCCAAATAATTTACCTATATATATATATATATATATATATATATATATATATATATATATATATATATATATATATATATATATATATATCGTATGAGGAGGTGGTTGTCCACCGCCTCGTGAGTGGTGGTTCATGTACTTCTCCTGCATCGTCATCAGTACCGTTGATGTCTTTGGAGTCGAAGTCAAGCACGTCGGTTAAGTCATCGACCGTGGCAATGAAGTGGGTGGTGGGTGGGCAACGAATTCCTCCGTCGCCTACTTCCCACTCGAGCCGGACATAGTTCGGCCAAGAGCCTCCTGACAAAGAGAGAGACTTTAATGAGTTCAGCATGTCGCCAAAGGGCGAGTGCTGGAAGATATCCACAGCTGTAAACTCCATCACCGAAGCCCAACCTGGCTCGACTGGCTCGAGAGTGTGCGGACTGGAATCAACAACCGGATACGAGTCCGGGGGTCCGGAATCACAGGCTTCCACAGAGGCGAGACCTGTGTTCGGCTCCACCGCCAATGAGTGTGCGGCCTGCGGGTGGGGTCCATCCCTCCGCCCAGGGCAACGCAGCCTCGCCCGGATTTAGGCCCGGCTCTGCAGGGTGATATCCCGAACATTGTCCGACAGCAGGTCTAAGCCGTGCTCATCGTGACTGTTCGGTGTTCCTGGCACAGGCCCAAATTCGTCGAAGATCAAGTCTCCGCGAATGTTCGCCGTGTAGTTCAAGTTTCCGAACCTGACCTGGTAGCCAGGGGCGTAGCTGTCGATCTGCTCCAGATGGCCAAGCGAATTGGCCCGCAGTGCGAAGCCGCCGAACACGAAGATCTGTCCGGGGAGAAAAGTCTCGCCCTGGACCGTGTTGTTGACGATTGAAGGCGCCATCAAGCCTTGCAGCGGAGACACAGAGGAACTCTCAATGAAAGCACCAATGTCGGTGTCAAAACCGGCGGATCTCGGTAGGGGGTTCCGATCTGTGCGTCTTAGGCTGATGGTAATAGGAAGCAAGGGACACAATGTTTACCCAGGTTCGGGCCCTCTCGATGGAGGTAAAACCCTACTTCCTGCTTGATTAATATTGACGATATGAGTAGTACAAGAGTAGATCTACCACGAGATCGTAGAGGCTAAACCCTAGGAGCTAGCCTATGATGATTATGATTGTAATTGTGATCGGCCTTCTAAAGACCAACCTCTTCGGTTTATATAGACACGGAGAGGGCTAGGGTTTACATGGAGTCGATTACAAGGAAGGAAATACAATATCCGGATCACCAAGCTTGTCTTCCACGCAAAGGAGAGTCCCATCCGGACACGGGCTGGAGTCTTGAGTCTTGTATCTTCATGCTTCAATAGTCTGGACGATGTATATAGTCCGGCTGTCCGGATACCCCCTAATCCAGGACTCCCTCACCCATTGCTTTTGCACTCTTTGCTCCACCATGCAGTGGATCTCTCAGAGCTGGGGACCCCTTTCACTAAAGAGGAAATTGATGAGGTGATTAAACATATGCCTGCAGATAAATCCCCAGGCCTAGATGGTTTTAATGCTAAATTTCTCAAGGTTTGTTGGGACATCATTGCTGCTGACTTCTATAGGCTAATAGATGATTTCCACCAGGGGACTGTTAATCTCCAGAGCATAAACTACTCCTTCATCACTCTCATTCCTAACAAAGATGCTGCTATTTTGCCCAATGATTTCAGGCCTATCTCTCTCTTGAACTGCACATTGAAGATCATTACCAAACTGTTGGCAAACAGGTTACAGAAAGTTATTCTCTCCCTAGTGCACAAGAATCAATATGGTTTTCTATTCAATAGATGCATTCAGGATTGTTTAGCATGGTCTTATGAGTATATTCATCAATGCAAGCAATCTAGCAAGGAACTGGTTCTTTTGAAATTGGACTTTGAGAAGGCTTTTGATATGCTTAATCATGATGCTTGATACGTCTCCAATGTATCTATAATTTTTTATTGTTCCACGCTATTATATTACCCGTTTTGGATGTTTATGGGCTTTACTTTACACTTTTATATCATTTTTTGGGACTAACCTACTAACCGGAGGCCCAAATTTCAAATTGTTGTTTTCTTGCCTATTTCAGTGTTTCGAAGAAAAGGAATATCAAACGGAGTCCAAACAGAATGAAACCTTCAGGAGAGTTATTTTTGGAACGGAAGCAATCCAGGAGACTTGGAGTGCACGTAAGGGAAGCAACGAGGAAGCCACGAAGCAGGGAGGCGCGCCCTACCCCTTGGGCGTGCCCCCACCCTCGTGGGCCCCTCGTGGCTCCCCTGACCAACTTCTTTCGCCTATATATGTCCATATACCCTAAAAACATCGGGGAGCACAATAGATCGGGAGTTCCGCCGCCGCAAGCCTCTATAGCCACCAAAAACCAATCGGGACCCTGTTCTGGCACCCTGCAGGAGGGGGGATCCCTCACCGGTGGCCATCTTCATCATCCCGGTGCTCACCATGACGAGGAGGGAGTATTTCACTCTCGGGGCTGAGGGTATGTACCAGTAGCTATGTGTTTGATCTCTCTCTCTCTCTCTCTCTCATGTTCTTGAGGTGATACGATCTTGATGTATCGCGAGCTTTGCTATTATAGTTGGATCTTATGATGTTTCTCCCCCTCTACTCTCTTGTAATAGATTGAGTTTTCCCTTTGAAGTTATCTTATCGGATTGAGTCTTTAAGGATTTGAGAACACTTGATGTATGTCTTGCCGTGCTTATCTGTGGTGACATTGGGATATTCACGTGATCTAATTGATGTATGTTTTGGTGATCAACTTGCGGGTTCAATGAACCTATGCATAGGGGTTGGCACACGTTTTCGTCTTGACTCTCCGATAGAAACTTTGGGGCACTCTTTGAAGTACTTTGTGTTGGTTGAATAGATGAATCTGAGATTGTGTGATGCATATCGTATAATCATACCCACGGATACTTGAGGTGACAATGGAGTATCTAGGTGACATTAGGGTTTTGGTTGATTTGTGTCTTAAGGTGTTATTCTAGTACAAACTCTATGATAGATCGAACGGAAAGAATAGCTTCGTGCTATTTTACTACGGACTCTTGAATAGATCGATCAGAAATGATAACTTTGAGGTGGTTCCGTACCCTACCATAATCTCTTCGTTTGACTCTTTGTTGTATGTTGAGGGATAGTTATATGATCCAGTTATGTTATTATTGTTGAGAGAACTTGCACTAGTGAAAGTATGAACCTTAGGCCTTGCTTCCTAGCATTGCAATACCGTTTACGCTCACTTTTACCACTTGTTACCTTGCTTTTTTTATATTTTCATATTACAAAAACCTATATCTATCATCCATATTGCACTTGTATCACCATCTCTTCGCCGAACTAGTGCACATATACAATTTACCATTGTATTGGGTGTGTTGGGGACACAAGAGACTCTTTGTTATTTGGTTGCGGGGTTGCTTGAGAGAGACCATCTTCATCCTACGCCTCCCACGGATTGATAAACCTTAGGTCATCCACTTGACGGAAATTTGCTACTGTCATACAAACCTCTGCACTTGGAGGCCCAACAACGTCTACAAGAAGAAGGTTGTGTAGTAGACATCAATACCATTTTGGAAATTCTGGAAGCCAAAGGTTTTTGGAGTAAATGGATCAGATGGATTAAGATGATTTACTCTATTGGTTTCTCTTCTGTGCTACTTAATGGGGTCCCAGGCAAACAGTTCTTGTGCAAATGTGGAGTAAGGCAAGGAGATCCACTGTCTCCTCTCATCTTTGTTATTGCTGCTGATATTTTACAGACAATGTTGAATGAGGCTACAAGAAATGATTTAATCTCTGCACCATTGATTCATCAGTCTAGCCAAGATTATCCCATTATACAATATACTGATGATACACTATTGATTGCAAATGCTGATGCCACTCAACTTCATAACATCAAGAATTTGCTGCTCCACTTTGCTGGTTACACTGGCCCCAAAGTTAACTACTCCAAGTCCACAATGATTTCTATTAACACTCCTCAGCACAAGATGCAATCCCTCTCAAACCTTTTGGGCTGTCAGATAGGCAATTTACCACTGCAGTATCTTGGCCTTCCTCTCAGTCTCAGCAAACCAAGGATTGAAGATTTCCTGTCTTTGCTAAGAAGAGTGGAGAGTAGATTGCTGAGCTGTTCTACTCTGCTATCAACTGGAGACAAGCTCACCCTCATTAAATCAGTCTTTTCCAGTCTGCCCATTTACTTCATGTGTTCCCTTCAGATTCCTGTGACAGTGGTAAACCAACTTTACAGCTACTTCAGAAATTGTTTTTGGAGGAAGTATGGATCTCAAGACAGAGGAGTTGTTTTGATTGCTTGGAATACAGCTTGCCAGCCAAAGGCTAATGGAGGACTAGGCATTTTAAACATTGAGGTGCACAACAAGGCTCTGTTAATGAAACAAAATTCACAAGTTTCTCAACAAGGAGGATATTCCATGGATCAATATCATTTGGGAAACATACTATCATGCATCCTTGCCTGGAGAGAGAATGGTGGGCTCCTTTTGGTGGAAATCTTTGCTGAAACTTCTGCCTCTCTACAAAGATTTTGCTGTTTCCTCTGGCCATTCTGGTAACACCATACTTTTCTGGTCGGACTGCTGGTGGGATCAGCCTCTACACATCAAATTCCCTGAACTTAGTTCTTTCAGAAACAACAATCATGTTTCCTTCCAGCAAATTCTGAACACTACTGACTTGGCATCACACTTCCACACACCATTATCTCAGCAAGCATACATACAGTTCAATACCTTACAAGACTACTTACAAGAAAGAGGGGAAATGCAAGGAAATGATCGATGGTCTATTGTTGGAAACTCAAGAGGATATTCCTCCATTCAGATGTATGCTCTCATGATGGGACCCAGTAATGTTCACTCTCTGTTCCAGGATATTTGGAAAACAACCTGCAGACCGAGACACCAGATTTTCTTTTGGTTGCTCCTACATGATAGAGTAAACTCAAGGAATTTGCTTCACAGAAAATCTATGGTTTTGGACAGCTACAATTGTGCATTATGTGCAGACAATACTGAGGAAACTAACCTGCATCTATTATGGGATTGTCCTTTTGCTTTGCTTTGTTCGGACAAGATCATCCCCAATAGGAAAAGAGGAATATCAGTCATTGATGATATTCAACTGGCTCTCCATCATCTGCCACAGAGCATAGCACTAGAGATTGTTATCATGGGTTGTTGGGGTATCTGGTCGGGCATGAATGACAAAATCTTCAGACATGCTGCCTCACATGTACAAGGATGGACCTACTATCTTCAGGAAGGGCTCAATGCTGTGCAAATCAGATCCAAACAAGCTAAAGCACAAAGGATCAGGACTTGGTTAGAGAAGCACTTTTAAGATTTCATGTTCCATAAAACTGGTATTGGTTGAAGTTAGGCTGGTCCTTTGCTGTTTTATGTAATTTGTAAACATTTTATTAATGAAAATTACCGTAGAACAATTGTTCTACGGTCAGTGCCTCAAAAAAAGTTCCTTCTTGAAGCCGTTGTTTTTCAAACACTGCGCGGTAGGCTTGGGCATAAACACCAAAGACCAAACTCCGAATCCATAAAGACCGAACTAAAATTGGTCATCAAACTGGAAGACCAAATTATTCGGTTCTTCCCCAGATGGCCGAATAACCGAGATAGATTGTATTCGTACAATTCTTTGTCTGTTTGTGGCATAATTAGCACAATCCCTGGTTTATGGCACAATTCTTATTGAATACACGATATACACATGTTGTATGAACATCTGAATTGTGGTTGCATACACCAGTTACATATATTTGTTGTCCGAATTCTGCTTGCATGCATCAGTATTGTAATATACATCAATCTGATTTGTACCATGAAATTTGGTTACTTTGATCGGGACTGAACACCATCTTATAAATACTGAAAAGCAAATAGTGGAGAACATAAAAGACCTAAATCATTTTGGTCATCAATTATGAAAGACCAAATTCCTGGAAGACCAAAAATGTCAGACCGCGCAAACCGAGAAGACCGAACGCTTGGGCTTACTTAGAGCATGTCTAGCAGACCCTTCATAATCGCCCGGCTCCTAAAAGTTCCTTCTTGAAGCCGTTGTTTTTGAAACATTGCGTCGTAAGCTTGGGCATGAAAACCAAAGACCAAACTCTGGATCCATAAAGACCAAACTAAAATTGGTCGTCAAAACTCGAAGACCAAATTAAATTCGGTTAGATCGGTCTTCTTCCCTGGATGACCGAATAACCGAGATAGATCGTATTCGCACAATTCTTTGTTTGTGGCATAATTAGCGCAATTTCCGGTCTTCTCCAGATGTTTATGGCACAACTCTGATTAAATACATGATATACACATGTTGTCTAAACATCTGACTTTTGGTTGCATACACCGATTCCGCCTGCATGCATCACTACTGTAATATACATGAATCTGAGTTGTACCATGAAATTTGGTCGGGACCGAAAACCATCCTATATAGACCGAAGATCAAATAGTGGAGAATCAAGAAGACCAAAATAAATTTGGTCATCGATTATGAAAGACAAAATTCTTGGAAGACCGAAAATATCGGGCCAAGCAAACCGAAAAGACCAAACACTTGGGCTTACTTTATGGGATTCAAACATGTGTCTTCGGTTATGGGCCAAGGCACGTAATCGCCTAAATTGGACCCAATAACCAACTGAGGTACGCTTGGTTGGCATACAAATGAAAAAAATCTTCCTTATTGACCTTTATTCTTTTCAAAAAAATATATCTACCAAACTACAGTTGAACCGAGCGAAATGAGGTGCAATTTCGATTCATCCAGTTCAACTCCATACTGATGACTGAAATGGTAAGCCCTGCCGATTAATGTTTTAAAACTACGGTCTTATTTGGATGACTTCAACCTTTTTCCTCTTTATAAGCCAGTTTATTTTGCATTATTAAAAAAGAATAATATATGGTTGTGTGCACCACTCAATATAAGGGCCAAAGGTCTTCTCTCTTAAAAAAAATCTCTTGTAGACACATTTTATACTCAATATGTTTTCAACTAAGATAGACAATCATGCACTAGATATTTACAAGATAGAAAAAATAGAATTCTCTGCTAGGATATTTAAAATTCAACAAAATAGGCGAGAACACACATATACACACATACATAAACACATGACCTAATATATCTAAGTGGTACCAATTCATCTGTGGAGACATGCAATTTTAACCATTTGATTAGTGTAAGAGAATTCAGTTTAAATTAAAAGATCATTGTAATTTAGATTATGACTCTCTTTTTAATATATTTTAAATTCAAGGCAGATTTTTAATAAGTCATAAAATTGCAATGTGATCAACTATGGTAAATATAGAGGAAAATGTATTATTTAAAATTGTATGTTGTACAAATATGTAAAACATAAGTAATTTTTTTAGTATAAACAAGTTAACACTAATGTTGTGTTTTTGTTGATTCGTGCTCGTCAATCTTTTCATCGGTACGGTAATTAGTAGTGTTAGTGTATCATTAGCGCGGTTGTTGTCCACTTTATTTACTGTTGGTGAGTAAATATTATAACTGTTAAAATCATCACGACAAACCTGATTGCGGGAGAAGATAAAACAAGAGAATGAAGTTAACTATGAAATGTGCTTTGTAAATTTCCTTCTTCTGTTAGTCTTAATGTATATTCGGATGGATGAGATATCAATAGTGAGCTGCACGTTTGGCATGGGTGTAGAGTTTTATTTTCTTCCACTCTTTCTCACAAAACATACACAAGACTTGTTAGAATTGTCATTTTTAGTGCAAGCGGCATGCTACTAATCTTATATCTTATTTTGTCAAAAAAATCCTTATTAGTTCTTTGAATCCTTTGTTTGTTTGTTTGTTTGTTCATTTATCTCTTCTTTCTTCAAAGTGATGTGGTCGTTAAAAGGTGCTGATAGTTATTTATTTATTACAAACAATTTCTGAATTTCTCTTAATCCTCAAAATAATTAGTTACATAAGTAATGGTAGGTTGATTTTTTCGAAATGAATACTTTTGCAAAAATCTCTACACCTGTCTGCTTACTAGTGACGGTCAGAGCCACATAATGTCATTATCGCATATTGTTTCTAATATGTTTCTTTTTAGTTTTGCGGGTTCCTCCATGCCTCGAGCGCATGTCTGTACCCTGAATTCAAGAAACTTGAGCCAAATTTGAGCTTCAAAGAAGCCTATCGACGTACGCCCATAAAAACACTATGACAAGTTTCTGGTGCAACGAGGTAAAACTTCGATGTTTTAAATCATTTGATATACCAAAATTCAGCCTCAAGTTGCCTATGGCCATGAAAACTCGCAGCCAAGTTGTGCTAACACTACACCAAGGGACTTGCATTAGTGTTGTGTTGGACGTTTCATTTTGGTACACTACATTAAATACAATTTGGGACCTAGAAAGGCAAATCCAGCAGCTCTTGCCATTCGGAGATATCTGGTGATACGACATGTTAGACGATACGCTGCTCCGGTTGATTCTAAACCATTAGATCACGTTCAAAGGGACAAGATGGATGCACAAGTGATGGCCATATGTTCCACTTTGAAAGATGCAAAAACACCCTGGATCATGTCCTTAATTGAGCGTCGGGCTTTTACCAACTACTAGTATTTTTTTTATCATCGTTTACCAACTACTAGTCTGCCAGCCTCACTTTCGTTAATCATAGAAAAGAACTTAATTATCTTTTTTGGGGAAAAAAACTTAGTTCCATGCAGTCAAACTCAAGTTTCCTCTCAAGTCTTGATGTTGTGCCATCTTCATATTTTGTTGTTGTACCGATTCAACAAAATAATAATATACTAGTTTGGTATGTTAAGTCCATGAATATTCATACTTACTTACATTCTATTTTTATAAATTATGATAATAATCTATAAAACAAATATCTAAAAACTTGCTAATTTAATTTTTGAAGTTGGTTTTCACAAATTCCATATACATTCTAGTTTGTACAATATTTTTGCAGCGATGCTAAAAAATGGGTGCAGCTAGACAACCAAGCTATATACGTTACCATTGCCTGCGCTAAAGCTACTTGAGTTATTTTTAGTGAACGTGCAACAAGCTTTTGCATTTATCTTGAAGATGAACAGAATCTATTTGAGTGAATATTGTGATCAACTAAAATGCACCATTTTCCATACGCTACCAAATAAACAATGGGCAAATCTAAGAAAATAATGACTTATGAACATTAATTTAGTTGTATACATATGTCCACTGATTGCTTGAGGCCTCACGCTCAATTAAGAATATGTCCAGGGTGTTTTCCGTACATTTCACGGTGGAGGAGCTAGCCATCGCATGCGCATTCATCACATCCCTTCGACCACAATTCAACAGTTCATGATACCCTGGAGCATTGTGTCACCTAAGTGGCTGTATCACTAGATATTTTCTCCGTTTCTCATACACTTCTGTAATATACATGAATCCGAGTTGTACCATGAAATTTGGTCAGGACCGCACACCTTCCTAAAAGACCGAAGATCAAATAGTGGAGAATCGAGAAGACCAAAATAATTTTGGTCATCGATTATGAAAGACCAAATTCTTGGAAGACCGAAAAGATCGGGCCGAGCAAACTGAAAAGACCGAACGCTTGGGCTTACTTATGGTATTGAAACATGTGTCCCGGTTATGGGCCAAGGCGCGTAATCACCTAAACCAGACCCAATAACCAACTGAGGTACGCTTGGTTGGCGTACAAATGGGAAAAATTATCTACCAAATTGAAGTTGAACCGGAAAAAACGAGCTGCAATTTAGATTCATTCGGTTCCACTCCGTACCGATGATCGAACCGGTAAGCCTACGGATTGAGGTTTTAAAACTATGGTCTTCCTCGGATGACCTCAACTTTTTCCCTCTTTTAAGCTGATTTTTTGGCATTTTTAGAAAACAATAATATATGACAGTGTGCATCACTCAATACAGAGGTCAAAGGTCTGCTCTCATAAAACATACCTATTGTAGACACATTTTATACTCTAGATTGTTTTTCATAGTTTGTCAACTAAGATAGACAATCATGCACTAGATATTTACTAGATAGAAAAAAACAGAGTTCTTTACTAGGATAATTAAGATTCAATAAAATAGGCGAGAACAAATATATACACACATACCTAAACAAATGATCTAATACATCTAAGTGGTACCAATTCAGTAGTGGACACATGCGATTTTAACCATTTGATTAGTATGATAGGATTCAATTTAGTTTACAAAGGATCATTGTAATTTAGATTATGACTCTCTTTTCGACATTGTTTAAATTTAAGGAAGATTTTTTAATAAGTCATAAAAATAATAATATGATTAACTATGACAAATATAGCGGAAAATGTATTATTTCAAATTATATGTTGTTAGAACTATGTGAAAAATAAGTAAAAAAAGTTAGTATAAATAAGTTAATACTGGTGTTCTGTTGTTGTTATTCATGCATTCAACAATCTTGTCATCCGTAGGGTAATTAATGATGTTAGCGTATTATTAGTGTGGTTGTCCTTCACTTTATAAACTTGGTTTTGGAGCAAGATAAGATAAGAGAACGAAGTTAAACACCACACATCTAGAAATGACCCCTTCAGGGCATGCGGCAGGTATGGGCTGCCGTAGGTCTACCTAATCATACGTAGGACCTCGTGGATCGTTGTCGTCAAACACGAAGAAGGAGAATAAAACTTAGTTTTCCTTTGGTGCCCCTGGGCTTTTTTCTTTCCTTATATCGGTGTTGAGTAGGTTTTAAAAACAAAATGATGATGGGTCACAACAGGCTAGGGTTGTATGGTTTCACTATAATGAGTGATCTTTTTTTAGCGATCCCTTTGAAGGAATTAGATACTTGGGAATAGTGAACATGGACGTTAGTGGTGTTACTCTTCTTCCCTCATACATTATATTGTTAGAAGTTGATCTCGTGTTGTAATTGATGGCCGACTGTTGCGTTAACTTCATTCAGTGATATACATTTTATATATCTAATTGTGACCTTAATGTGTTCGTATAGATACAATATAGCTCTTATCTTGCTTATTATACATTATAGTTCATAGAAACATCGCTATTGGTTTCCTTATCATAAATTTAATTCTTCATACAACATTGCGAGGGTAATTTGGCTCATCGAATGGTAGACACAATTTAGCTTGATTTCATGTGCAGCCTTCAGTGACCAACATTTGATCTCCTAGACCAACTAATGCTTGATCTCATGTGTGTCTTGGGAAGATCCCCAATCTCCCCCAGTGTCCACGTCGAGAGGAGACTGCATCCACTTTGTCACTGTGACCGCCAGCATCTTAGAATGTTAGATTTTTTATGTGTTTAAATGTTTATTGATAATATTTTATTTTATATAGATGAATATTGACTATTTTGATGCTTATATTAAAGGGACCAAGTTCTATTTTTGCCCCGGGCCCCTGAAATCTCCGGGTCGGGCCTACCTCAGCGTCTGGGGGACGGGACCCCGCTCTGCTATAGCGCAAGCGAAGTCGACAAAGGGGATTTCCCCCCTTACCCAATGACATGTGGGCCACAAGTTCTTGATAGCTTTAAGTTTGTTACGAACCACAACTTCTAGTTGTCGAAATGTCGAATAACCTGGGTTATCTTTTTACATGGCACATCCTCTTGAGATTAATGCTTAGTGCCTTTTCACGTGTTTTCTCTTGAATTCTTGATAGAGCATTGCAATATGCATATGTTGGTCTATGGTACTTGTTCACACACTTTGGATGTACATCTTGACAAGTACTTTATTTATGTTATTAATCTACAAGTTTTTTTGCATAAATGAAAACAACTACGTGGAGTACCCTACGGCTCTTGCCAAGGTCATGATTCAGCCCCAGAGTTAATTGCATGTTTGTGTTTGATGGATCAGGAGTACCGTTTGTGCCCAGTAAGATTTTTTTTCTTAAGCCGGTGTCCAGTAAGATTAGGAGTACCATTTATGTCTCGCGAAACCGACACGGTCACATCCGGGCAGCACACAGACAATGTTGCCTTATTTTGATCCCTTGCTACTACCAGGTTGGTATGCTGTTGCTCTAGATTGTTCTACTTTTGATTTTAGTGTGAACTACCCACAAAAAAACAATGTTAACTAATTATCTGAAACTACATCATTCAACTATATCAATTTATTTGAGATAAATGTCTCGTGTCCCGAATTAAGTCTAGAAAACCTGCCCTAAATAAATTCATCGTTCTTCACCTAGATCAATTAATTTTGGATCATGTCACATGTACCCGACTAAGTCCAACAAAATCTATCCTCAATCAATTCATCGTTTTTGCTATCGGTGACACAAGTCCCGCAACCCAGATTCTCGGCCGAGTAAACCTTGATCCATGGCAAGTACACATGCGAGGTGGCGCCCGTCGGTGTGCACAACCGCACCGTCCTGACGTATGTTATTTTTTCACCCGTTGCAACGTGATACGTCTCCAACGTATCTATAATTTTTGATTGTTGCATGCTATTATATTATCGATCTTGGATGTTTTATATGCACTTATATGCTATTTTATATGATTTTTGGGACTAACCTATTAACCTAGAGCCCAGTGCCAGTTTCTGTTTTTCCCTTGTTTTTGAGTATCGTAGGAAAGGGATATCAAACGGAGTCCAATTGACTTGAAAATTTGCGGAGATTATTTTTGGACCAGAAGAAGCCCACGGAGCATCGAAGATGGACCAGAAGAGTCCCGAGGCCACCATGAGGGTGGAGGGCGCGCCCTACCCCCCAGGGAGGGTGCCCCTACCACGTGGCTGCCTCGTGGACCCCCCTGTCTTGTTCCCAATGCCAACACCTCTTATATATCCCCAAACTTCCAGAACAGAACCGAGATCGAGAGTTCGTGGATACAGAGGCTTGCAGCGCAATCGGGACTCTGTTCCGGCACCCTGCCGGAGGGGGAATCCATCACCGGTGGCCATCTTCATCATCCCGGCGCTCTGCATGACATGGAGGGAGTAGTTCACCCTCGGGTCCGAGGGCGTGTACGAGTAGTTATGTGTTTGATCTCTCTCTCTCTCTCTCTCTCTCTCTCTCTTGTGTTCTTGATTTGGCACGATCTTGATGTACCGCGAGCTTTGCTATTATAGTTGGATCTTATGATGCTTCTCCCCCTCTACCTTCTTGTAATGGATTGAGTTTTCCCTTTGAAGTTATCCTATCGGATTGAGTCTTTAAGGATTTGAGAACACTTGATGCATGTCTTGCATGTGCTTATCTGTGGTGACAATGGGATATTCACGTGATCCACTTGATGTATGTTTTGGTGATCAACTTGCGGGTTCTGTGACCTTGTGAACTTATGCATAGGGGTTGGCACACATTTTCGTCTTGACTCTCTGGTGAAACTTTGGGGCACTCTTTGAAGTTCTTTGTGTTGGTTTGAATAGATGAATCTGAGATTGTGTGATGCATATCGTATAATCAAACCCGCGAATACTTGAGGTGACATTGGAATATTTAGGTGACATTAGGGTTTTGGTTGATGTGTGTCTTAAGGTATTATTTTACTACAAACTCTAGGGTTGTTTGTGACACTTATAGGAATAGCCCAATGGATTGATCGGAAAAAATAACTTTGAGGCTGTTTCGTACCCTACAATAATCTCTTCGTTTGTTCTCTGCTATTAGTGACTTTGGAGTGACTCTTTGTTGCACGTTGAGGGATTGTTATATGATCCAATTATGTTATCATTGTTGAGAGAACTTGCACTAGTGAAAGTATGAACCCTAGGCCTTGTTTCGAAGCATCGCAATACCGTTTTTACTCACTTTTGTTACTTGCTACCTTGCTGTTTTTATATTTTCAGATTATAAAACATATATCTACCATCCATATTGCACTTGTATCACCATCTCTTCGTCGAACTAGTGCACCTATACTATTTACCATTGTATTGGGTGTGTTGGGGACACAAGAGACTCTTTGTTATTTGGTTGCAGGGTTGTTTGAGAGAGACTATCTTCATCATACGCCTCCCACGGATTGATAAACCTTAGGTCATCCACTTGAGGGAAATTTGCTACTGTCCTATAGAACTCTGCGCTTGGAGGCCCAACACGAGTCTACAAGAAGAAGGTTGCGTAGTGCACATCACAACGCACGGGCATGTTCATTCCGAGAACGTTCTAAGGACGATGTCATCACTCCATCAACTATTTTTCTGTTTTCTTAGTGTGATAAGTCTATATCGAGCATTATTATACTTAGGGCGATAATTATTTATTTGTCATCTTTATGCTTAGGGTGATAAGTATATAACAGCCATTGCCTATAAATATTTGCTTATATCATACCTTGGATCCAATTACCACCAAGCACCTTTAAAGAGATGGACACAAATCCATTCCCTGTAGCACTTGGAAAATCAAACTCTGATAGGTCGCACCCTGTTTAGCAAGTACATCAAGATGTTTCCAATCCACAAGTGGATCGTCCAAAGCAAAATGACATCTACTTCATCATTGAACCATTGCATTATGAATTGATGCATGGTAGATGGCCCGCATTGGTTAGCATGAACCAAATCACGACCTAATATAACATTGTAGTTACCTTGCATCTCTGTGACAAAGAATGCGGTGGCCAAAATTTTGCTTCCCATGGTGAGCTCTATGCACATCAGACTTTTGACCTCTGTCTTTTCCTTACCCTCAAACCCATTAAGCACCCTATTGGTCTTAACCAATGAAACATCATGTAATCCCAATTTCTCGAAGACCGACTAGGGCATAAGATTTACCACGACGCCATCATGACTAAGCATCCTAGCAACCGGCGATCCGTTAGTTTGACCTTTGAGATATAATGGCTTCAGGTGTTTCACCGGTTTTTTGGCTTCTCGAAGATGACATTCTTAGGACCAAAACCCAGTTGGGCCACCTCCCAATTTTCACCCATAGCATGAAATTCGGCGGGCAAGTAATACTCCATATTAATATCCATACCCTCTCGAACAAGCGTAGTATCCACCATCTCATCTTCATCTCCTAATGTGTATATTGGATTTGAAGTCTCTTCAATTGAAGAGGATGTGATAGGTGGTGCGGTCGATGTACTAGGGGCCGGATCCTCCTCCTTTGGTGGTGTAGGTTGCTATTGCAATTAATGTGTTTGCTATTTTTTAGACTTCCACACTTGTTTTATTGGTGCCATGAGCCATGTCTTATTGAACAATTTTCCCTTTGCTTCTACGCTTCGCGTTCCACCTTCTCGTGGTTTCTCATGCGTTGCAATCTCCTTTCCACCGGGAGGAACCCACTTAGGTTGGGTATATTTGGGATCCTAGGTTTGGATTTGCTTGTGCTAGCCTCGCAATTATTAGCCATGAGACCCAGCTGGATAAAAATTATACTACCACTAGAATTAGCCGGATTATCCTCAACAATCGGCTCCTTGGGCTCCTTTTGCTTGCCAGATTCTGGCATTAGGTGACTTACCATGCCACACTCGTTTATTCACCTTGCTTGGAGAAGCTTATGTTGGCCAATTAGAACCTTGCCCTAAACGGTCTCGTTTAGGATAAGAAAGCCTCTCACACGACTGACGCAGTCCCGTACCGTGCGCATGTGCAAGGTGTGCGCCTGCACAAGGCCCCCATATCAGCGGAGTATTAGCGGGGGCCCCAGTTTTTATTTACGTAGACTACACTGTCTACATCCATGATGGGATATTATCAGAGGACGGTGCCATGGCGACGTTTGATGGAGTAGTTAAGTGCAGCCGCGCGCTCGGTCCTAATTTTCACAATGATCTGATGAACCTCCTGAAAACACATTGGCTTGAGATTTGCTTTTCCTTGGCCGTGTGGGACTCTAGAAAAATAAAACTCTGTGGACCCTTGCTTCTCCTTGTTAGAGTGGGACTCTAAAAAAAATAAAACTCCGTGAACTTTTACTTTTCCTTGTTAGAGTGGGATTCTAGGCAAATAAAGTTCCATGGACCCTTTTAGATCTCAACCGTACAATTGAGATCATATGGTTATTTTAGTCATTTTTCTAGAATTAACATGGTAATACATGATATACTATAATGATAATAACAATAAAAATCTTGTTTTCCTAATCTTCACTTGCTCTGCCGAGGGCCCATTTTCTGATCTCGCACCCGGCCTCTGTATTCTTCAGTACGGCCCTAGATTGACGATGATGTTATCGAAGTCAACTTTTGGGGGCTTGTGGAGATTATACATGGTTGATGATGATTCTTGATCTTCCTTCCATAGCGGTGTCGCAAAAAAAAAGTGTTTGCACACGAACACGCCACCGTGTATCCCTGGCGTCAAGCGTGGTATGCAGTACACATCGCTGGAGGAGCCTCGTCGGTAGCGTGATACACGAGACATGCCGACAAGGTCTTTTCAGGATCCGAAAGCCCACACGTCCGAGGAGGACCCTGTTAGGGTGTGCGGAGGCTATGGGCTGCCCTAGGTCACTCCTGCCATGCATGTGATTTAGCAGATTTTGTACATAAGGAAATTCGACCTAGAAATTGTACATCCTATACTTCTACCTACATGTGGTTTAGCAGATTTTCTAGGTCTTACATCTATATTTATTTATATCGCTCCCAGTTAATAATTTGTGCACCCTACCTATGATCTGATGAAGAATAAGATTCCTCTGCAAATCTGTGAAGCCTAGTATTTTTCCTATGATTGGTGCTATGTCTGAATCAAATCTGGCAAAATTTATTTCATCCAAGATGTTCTTGGCAAGCATTGGGTTCAGACTTAAAGAGAGTAATGTTACTATTCTTTGCACTATTGCGACAAGTTACAACTAAAAATAAGAAGGAATACCTTTAGTAAAGACTAGTCATAGAATTGATTTGATATGGCTTATACTAATTGTAGAAAGGAAAAAAGGCTGTAAATAATCCACATTGGCAAAGATCAGTGTAACTAACCCCCATTCACTTACAAGGCTGTAAAATAAACGTAAAATGTACCAAGTCTGATGTAGAATCCTTTTCGGAAAAAAAAAGTGTCATGTAGAACCAAAAGTCTGAATGATGGAAAAGGTTAGGTAGTCTGACATATACTTCAGCAAGATGTTCCAGATGATGCATTTCGTTTTGATAGGCTGCACAAAAATAGCACTAGAGATTCTGAAATGGGTGAAAACCGCCGAAAATGCTGAATGAAGGCCGAGCTCCATGGAGGCGGAATTTGAAAAGTTGGAAATTCATACTTTTATATTTTAAAAAGATTTGAAAAAATTAAACATACATCCAGAGACATAATGTACATGTGTGTAAAGTTTCATGATGAAATATGTTAAAATGAGAGCTACACAAAGAAAACAAACCTGTGGCTTTTCAGCATTTGCACCATTCATTCTCAAAGTTCGATTTTTTTCCAGCTCACAATTAAGGTATTTTGTAATGAAATTTTGCATGCACATACATTACAACCATGTATACGTATATACTCCCTCTATCCATATATATAGGGCCTAATGCGTTTTTCGAGGCTAACTTTGACCAAATGTTAGAGCAATAATATATGACATGCAAGTTACACAAAGCATATCGTCAAATTCGTACGTGAAAGAAGTTTCGAAAGATATAACTTTCACATTATACATCTCATATACTACTAATCTTATCAATAGTCAAATGGGGTCTCGAAAAATGCATTAGGCACTATATAAATGGATGAAGGGAGTATTCGTTTTCAAAACTTTTTGAAACTGAAGAGTTTCAGTTTTGATTTTTTCGGAAAATAAAATTGGCCTCCAAAACGCCCTACTCGAAAACCGCACCCCTTTATTCTCACAACAAGAACTCAAAACAAACACAGCTCAAGCCATGCAGTATACAGAAGTTTACAGTGTTACATCGACCAATAAAGGTTTGCTTGTGCGAGATACTCTGCTCCCATTGCGACGGAAGTCAAGCTTATTTAGTACTGCTCGTCTGACAAAACCTTCAGAGAAACCTCTACTTCTATTTCAGGATACACTCGCATCTGTACACCAAGGGTCTGAACAACAGAGTGGCGTAAAGCTAGGTCTTGCCACCAGCCTATGCGTCGTCGAGAGCAAGGACGCCTGGGAGGGTCTTGCCTTCCAGCAGCTCCAGGCTTGCGCCACCTCCTGTCGAAATGTGGCTCATCTTACTCGCCAAACCAGCCTTCTCGACGGCAGCAACAGAGTCGCCACCGCCGATGATGGTTGTCACGCCTTTTGCTGTGATATCAGCCAACTTTTTCGCGATCGCCTGAAGATAGAACCCAGGTTTTAGCAGCAGAACCCAAACATGTATGTGCACTGTAGAAAGTACTTGTGCTGGATATGAGTACTCACATCGGTGCCAGTAGCAAACTTCTCAAATTCGAAAACTCCCATCGGCCCATTCCAGATGACAGTCTTGGTAGTGTCCAAAGTTTCACTGAATTTCTTGATAGAATCCGGGCCAATGTCAAGACCCATCCAAGCATCAGGAATAGCAGAGGCAGGAACGATCTGTAAATGGTGTCAGGATGAGTACATGATAGCTAGCAAATATCTCCATTCCAAACAATGAACAGTTGTGTCGAGTTCGTTTCCATGTACAATGCAACATGACGTACATGATACAGATAATGCCAGACATGTATGACAGAATTACAGAACCATGCATGTCTTGCTCTGCCAGTTATGAACTACAATTATCTATGCCAACATAAATTCTTTGGGTGCAGATTCCATAGTAAGTTCTTGTGACACTGATTAGGATCAAATAGTACTTGCATTGCATTAGTTGGTGCCTCCAGCAGATGTATTTCCTTCCATTTTCTTGTACCTGACTTGTATGAATGGTTGTGTGGTTGCTTGCTTTATATATAAAGCGGGGCAAAAGCCTTTTTTGGTATAATAATACTTGCAATGAATAGAAAATCTAATACACCACCACTACTATTGAATGATCATACCTTGCTCTCAGCATCTGCAGCAAAATTGTCAGCTACTACAATATCAGTGGGAAGCAAAAGAGAGACCCCCTTCAACTTGGCCTTCTCAATAAGCGAGTTTGCCAGTTCAAGCTTGTCTTCCTCCACAAGAGATTTTCCGACAGCATGCCCCTGGGCCTTGTAAAATGTGTAAATCATACCGCCACCAAGGATGAGGATGTCAACCTTCGACAAAAGAGACTCGATCACCCCAATCTTGGTTGACACTTTGGACCCACCAACAATTGCAGCAAATGGCTTTTTCGGGTTGGCAACAGCCCCAACAAGATAGTCAAGTTCCTACAATGATGGCAATCATTATCTAGGACACTTAGCTCAAGAGTGACATCAGTTATACTGCTACTGTAAATAGTAGCAGTGGAACGTTTTCAGTAGTTCATGGACCAATGCAACTTCGGCGATACCTTCTGCATAAGAAAGCCGGCGACAGCAGGCCTCAAATACTTGGTAACTCCCTCTGTTGAAGCATGTGCTCTGTGTGCAGTACCAAAGGCATCATTTACATAAAGATCAGCAACAGATACTAGTTTCTTGGCGAACTCAGGGTCATTCTTTTCTTCCTCCTTGTAGAATCTCACATTTTCTAGAAGTAGAACACCTCCATCTGGTAAAGCAGCAGCTAATTTCTCAACTTCCTCACCGATGCAGTCATTGGCCATCACAACCTTTTTAAAGCACATGAACAAATCAAGAAAATATAAGGTCAGCAAGGGTTTCAGATTAAGCAAAAAATAACCATGACTTATGTTGTTATAACGTACATCAACTCCAAGAAGCTCAGACAGGCGTGGAACAAGAGGCTTCAAGCTGTACTTCGGGGTGACACCTTTTGGCCGGCCCTGAAAAGAAAACAACATTAGTATTAGAAATGTTAGTTTTTGCTATACTTTTATGTTCTGAAAAAAAGATGTTGTTCCGGGTTGGTTTTAAGTGTTAAAATTCAGAATATGTAAAAAAAAAAATACAGTTAAGTGGCATGAGGATGAGCTCGGAGCATTTCTCACCATACAGCTCCACGTCATCTCATATTTTCATTCATCAATAAGTAGTACTCCCTCCGTTCGGAATTACTTGTCTCGGAAATGGATGTATCTAGAACTAAAATACGTCTAGATACATCCATTTTCGCGACAAGTAATTCCGAACGGAGGGAGTAGTTAGTAACACATCATCGCTAAGAGTAGAGAAAAATAGTAAGTAAATAAGCAGGGTTTAACACTAAAATATGGAAGCCTAATCGCATATTGGAAAGTCTATGAAGTGTTAATTAGCTCGCACTTGAACAAATTATTTTACATATTACTGTAATGACAAATCGACATATACGAAAGCAATTCACACGAACTGGACAGAGGACTCTGTTCTGTATGAAAGGTACCCAACAATTCAAGAAAATCAAATTCTAAATTAATTCTCACAATTTTTGTTATGATTAGGTTTCTATAAGGGCGAGACTAACAGGCTGCCCACCCCCCACCCACCCACTCACAAGAGATTAGTGGACTAACAGATGACTTGAGTCTGACACTGAATCCCTAATCTGACACCCTCAGCTTAAGCAACAAAAATTGGTCAGTAATACGCCGTAGGCACCGATCGAGAAGTTTGTGCTCTGCTCACCAGATGGCTGGCCAGGACGACCTTGGCGCCCTTCCCCATGAGGAACTTGATGGTGGGCACGGAGGCGCAGATGCGGTTGTCGTCGGCGATCCTCTGGCCGTCGTCCAGCGGCACGTTCAGGTCGGCGCGGAGGAGCACCTTCTTCCCGCTGAGGTCCTTCTCGCCCAGGGTGCCCACGCTCCTCTTGGTCGGCATTTCCTCCTCACTCTCCCTCCCCTCCCCTCCCCTGCACCAAATTCGACGCCGTGAACATCAGAATACTCCGCAGAGGAACCATGGCATCGATGGGCTCGGATGGCCGGGGGCTTTACCAGGCAAGAGATCGGTCGGGCTGGCGGTGATTTCAGTCGCGAGGTGGGGTGGGATGGCAGTGGAGTTGAGGAAAGCAAGCGGCGGTGTGATCGAGTACGATCGAGGAAAGGCACGGGAAGGTGCTGAGCTTTCTGCCTTTCTCTTTTTTTTTGAGACAAAACGGGTCGTGCTCGGCCGCGACACGCTGCTGTATGTATGTTTTTTTTTAAAGCAAAGGTGCTTGATTACTTAACCAGAGCTGGGCATATCACCCAAGATACATGCGCCCACCTGGGCAGGTACATCAGACCACCATTCGAGATGGCGATCACACTCACACTCACGGCCAATGTTAGCAAGTTCATGAGCTACAGAATTGGCACTACGCCTACACACAGAGATGGAAGCACTAGAGAACCACAATTTTAGCTGATATTTCATGTCCTCAATCATTGCTGCATACGCCGAGGAGTCTACCGTGCATAGATCAAGCGCCTCTGCTAAGAGCTGGGAGTCGGTCTCAAGCTGTACCCTCACGGGTCCAAGCTCAGATGCCATGCTGATTGCGTGTGACATGGCCGTTGCTTCCGCTGCAAAGGCATCGCCAATGTGATTTGCTTTGCCAGCTCGAGCACAGATTAGTTTGCCATCTGCCGATCTGACAACGACGCCCCAGCCCGCATGAACTTGTCCTGGAATGAAGGAGCCATCCACATTGATTTTTGTATGTCGACACCTCCGGGGGGCGCCATTTGTCCTGTGGCTGTTTAACTTGGGTCGGAGTAAAGACTTGCAGATATTCAATAACACTGCTCCGTGTTCTTCTTGCCACCTCCTCCGCCTCCAAAGGTAGCTCTCCTCTCGCAATTTATTCCGGTTAGACCACCAGATCCACCAAAATGTAAGAACATGTAGGCGTTTTGACATCTAGACCCCATAGAAAGTCTAGCATCACATGCACGGACGTAATCTCCTCCAATTGCATTCGCTCTTTCTCCATAGCCAGATCCTCCACACTCCCTTCACTGCCTTTACATTTTATGAATAGGTGGGCTCCATCCTCGCCAGCCAACCCACGTAAGAGACAATGGTATCCTGGATATGGATTCCTCTGCGTCTGACGTTCGTCCAAGAGCAAGAGATTCATGCTTCACTCTCCACGTAAACATCTGAATGTATTTGGGACAAGGTAAGCGCCAGATACGCTTCCAGGAATCATCAGCAGTTCGGTCTAGGCACCCCAGGCTGTTGTCACTCCCTCCTACTCCTCCATCGCTGGTTGACTGTTCGAGTTGCATGTGGAGTTTGTAGGCACTCTTAACTCGAAAGTGGATCCCTTGCCGCCATACTGCCGAGCCACAAAGTCGTGGACTCCATCCCGAAGAGGAATCTGGAGAATGTACTTCACATCATCGGGCGTAAGGTGTCACGCACAAGCTGTTCATCCTGTGCTTCGTGATTGGGTTGATAAGATCGCTAACCCACTCCAGGAGACTTGAGCCGCGCGGAGTAATGACGCATCTGGACCAAGGCCTTGGAATCCAGGGATCGGACCAGATCCGAACACTTGTACCATCGCCAATCCTCCATAAATAGCCCTGCCGAAACAGAGTTAGTCCGTGCAAGAAACTACGCCAGCATAGGAGATCCCTCTCTTGGCACCGCCCCAAAATATTTCCGCTTGGAAAGTAGCGGGCTTGCGTAACTCTAGCACAAAGTGACTCCGGTTCGATGATCCTCCAAATTTCTCTAGACAACATTGCAAGGTTAAAACCGTGCATGTCACGTAAACCCGAGGCCTCCCAATGCTTTAGGCTTGATCAGTTTCTTCCAACTAATCCAGCAGTGTGACATGTTCCTTGTCCTGTTGGCTCCACCAAGAGTTCCCAAACAGCGAGCTAAGCTCCTCACGTAAAGATTTGGTCAAGTAAAACATGACATGGCGAAAGTGGGATGGCCTGAGCAAACTGCTAGACCAGAGTCTCCTTCCCGACTTGGCAATAAGCCGTTCCTTCCAACCATACACCCGTCCAGCCAAAGCCCCTTTCACGAAGGCAAACACTTTCTTTCTAGATCTCCCAACATGAACAGAAGGCCCAAGTACTTCTCATTCCAAGATTCACTCTGAATCAGAGGGCTTCTTCACCTCCACCTTCGTTGCCTCCCTAGTGTTAGGACTAAACATAATGGCCGATTTCTCCAGGTTAATGCACTGCCGTAACAACATTCATATAGATCAAGGATATGGCGCAGCTCCTCGGCTTCCTCCTCGCTTCGCTTAAGCAACATCACCGAATCATCTCGAAAACAAAAGATGTGACAGATCGGGGCATTTTGGCAGATTTTGACTCGGATATTCTCCCTACTTGCTCAAGATCATTCAATAGCGCCAAAGCCCTTCCGCACAAATAACAAAGAGGTACGGTGAAATCGGATCCCTTGCCGAAGACCCCTGTGTAGGTGAGAATTGCTCACAATGAACCATTCACCTTAATCTGTAGCGAACCGAGGTCACGCAATGCAGCACCAAATCGATCCACCGTGGCCCAAACCCAAGTTTGTTTAGCATAGCTCGAAGGAACTCCCATCGCATTCTATCATACGCCTTGCTCATGTCTCGCTTTAATCGCAGCAATGCCTTCCTTTCCTTGTTTCTTGTTCAACAAGTAGAGTGAAACTTCATAGGCAATGAGAACATTATCCGTAATGAGCCGCCCCGGCACAAACGCACTCTTGTTTTGAGAGATGATATCCGGCAGAATCAATTTGAGTCTGTTCGCAATCACTTTCGAGACCAGTTTATAAATCACATTGCAAAGGCTGATCGGGCGCAAGTCCTTAATTCTGCTTGGACTCTTGACCTTGGGTATAAGCACCACAACTGTGTCATTCCACTCCTCCGGCATCATGCCACCATTGAGCACTGAGAGCACCTCATCAATAACCTTCTCCCCCATGAAATGCCAATGCTTCTTGTACACCACAGATGGCATCCCATCCGCCCAGTGCCTTTAGGTCACCAATATGATCCAGAGCCGCTTAACTTCTTCTCTCGAAACCTCAGCCTTCAAAGATTCCTCTCATAGCATTAGTGACTTTCTGCTGCACCTTGTCAATAAGCTCCGGCAATCTCGAACAATTTGGAAGAAGTAAACAGGTTCTGGAAATAGGATCGCACATAGTTAGTAAGATCTTCTCCTTCCTTCACCTCTCCACCATCTTCCTTTCTCAGCTTTTTTATCCTATTAGCTTTACGTTTTGTAGAGGCCACCGCCATGAAGTACTTGGTGCTCTTGTTGCCCCGTAGCTGTGAAACATGAGAGTGTTGTTTTGCCTTGGTGTTCTTCTTACATTCCAACTCCTCAACCAGTGCACCGCAGCCTTCCTTCCTCCCTAATTTTTGCTTCCGACACCGGGCGCCTCATGCATGTTTCCAACTCTCACGAGCCTTCCTGAGTCTCTCCTCTAGTTCCCCGCCACCTCCTTCCCCTGCATTCTCATCCTGCCCGCCACATTCCGCATGGCAGAGGCCACGTCGCCTCGAACCCAAAGATGCAGCCTTGTTCCCATGCCCCTTGGATCTCAAAGCACTACATCCTTCCTCCCGGAGCCACCAAGCCTCAAACGAAAGCCACGATCGCCTCCAGTGCTCTCTTTTATTTTCTCCTTTAGTGCATACTATAACTGACCTGTGATCGGAGTGACGAGGGCTCCATTCTCGCACGGTGAATTCGGGAACCATCCACACCATGCAGCGTTGGCTGTTGCTCGATCAAGTCGCTCACAAATGTAGGTGTCGACTACCTTACTATGATTTCGCCATGTGAACTTGTCACCTTCATAGCCGAGGTCACTGAGCTCGCAAGCCTCGAGAGCACCTCTTAAATTATCCATGTATCGTTGTGCTCGAGCTGCACCTCCAATCTTCTTGTCGCCGGTGAGGATCTCGTTGAAATCTCCCAGGCACAGCCACGGACGACCAGGTTGGTGTTGCTGTCCCAACAAGCGCAGCATCCTCCATGTCTCCACCTTCTTCTCCATCTCCGACTCACCATACACCCCCGTCATCCGCCACACCCTTCCATCATCCTCAGTCACATCTACGTCCACATGCCTTCTACCAAACGATCTCAGCTTTCGCCCACCCCTCTCCTCCAAAACAGCACCACACCCCTACTCCTCCCCACCGGGTTCCATGCAATCATATGCGTCAAACCCAGCATCCACCGGAATCGCTCTAGCTGCTGTATGTATGTTGTGCTTGTCCGCCTAGGTAAAGGTAAGGCACGCTTATATTTCTCAAAAAGGAAAGGTAAGGCCCGCGTGCCAAGTATGACATCGCATGTTTAGTAGCAGGCCGGCACAGGCACGGCCAGCCTTGCACGCGTAATTTGTTTCCTAAATATTCCCTCCGTTTCAAAATAGATGACCAAACTTAGTACTAACTTTGTACTAAAATTAGTACAAAGTTGAGTCATCTATTTTGGAACGGAGGAAGTACATACATATTAGTGCGCGTGCGCTCGACGCACCGCTGGGATCGAGCGGTCGCGCGCGGACCAGGTTTTTTTTTGTCAGTATTGGACGCGCCGCTTCTGCCGCACCCCTGGTCCGATTGTGCCGAGGCGCGTCGCGCGTACCCCCCGGTGGGCCCGCCATGTCAGTGACTGCGTGGGTACCTCTGTTAGTGAGCGTAGACAAACAAGTGGGCGGTGGGCAGTTTCGAATTTCGTGCCACTTCCTCCGTCCCTCCCCCCCCATCCACCACCCGTCAGCGCTCCATTCCTCTCTCCCCTCCCCTCCCTTCCCCTCCCGATTTGCTGGTAGTTGCCGGATTCGCCGCTGGATCTCGCCGTCGGCGCGGTTGAAAGGTGCGCAGGAGGCGGAGGCACAGCAGGGGGAGGCACCCGCTGCTCGTCGTCGGCTAAGGTACGCTCGCTGCTCAACCGCTCGCTCCTTCTCCTTGTGTGCCGTACAGATCTCGCCGCGCGCCATTCAGATGGAGGCCGCGGCCGTAATGCTCTTGCCGCGCCCCGTAGTGCTCCCGCGGCGGTCGTTGTAGGAGAGGCCTCGCCCGTTGCGCTCTCGCCGCGCCCATAGCGGGGGAAGTGGTGCTCGTGCTGCTCCCGCCCGCGCCAGAGTCAGCAGAGGTCAGCGACCGCAGCACTCTCGCGCCAGCGTCAGAAGCGTGGTAGGTCACGTCATCTAGGCTTGCTCCGCAGCGCTCTCGCCGTCTTTGGGCCGCCGCCCGTTGTCTTTGTCAACAGCGCCCGTTAATGCATAAACGTGACAGTGCGCTCTACGCCCGTATGTAGCCGGGGAGACCGCGCCCGCTAGACTCGCTCAGTGCCTGTAGTGGGGGCGGCTTAGCCGACAGCAGATCTAGCGTCCGTGCCCCTTTTGCACAAGTGAATCGAAACCCTAGGTACCATTGCATTTTAGTTGGTACTTTAGTTGGTAGATATTTCACCATGGCAGTTGAATCCGTTCGATTTTTTTCATGCCCAGTTGCACAACGATTTGTTTGCAGTTGGCAATTACACTATGGTAGTTGTAGAGCGAATGTTATCATTACTCAGTTGCACAACGAGTATATTGTAGTTGGCAGCTGCACAAATAGGAGTTGCATAACGAGTTTCGTGATGAAACTTGACATTTGTCCAGATACCCAATTGGCAGTTCCAGCTACATCAGTTGCACACATCAGTTGCACACCTTTGCATCAATTGCACACATACATCAGGTGCATCAGTTGCACACATCAGTTTCACCATGTGATGGTTGACTCTACATCGTCAGTTGCACACATCAGGTGCATCAGTTGCACACATCAGTTGCATCAGTTGCACACATCATTTGCCATAAACACATTTTTAGTAGTTATAGGTACAATAGTTGCACATATTCAGGTACCTATGTTCTGCAGGTTTTATACTTGGCATTGGACCAGTTTTCCAGCTGGTAGATCTAGATTCAATAGTTGGACACAGCTGGGATATGTGTTCTTTAATTTTTGACTCGGTATTACCATATCTGAGTTGGCAGAACCAGGGTCATTGTTTGGCAAAACCAGGGTCCAGTTGGCACAGGATTCTTTTTGGAATGTCTTAGTGGTGGGATGATGGTTTTTTATGCATTTGTTTAACAAGTTTTGTTAGTGTTATTTGAGCTACAATTTTTTGTGTGTGTGCAAATTAGAGTGATTTTGTCCGGATCTTTTTTTTGCAGTGACAATGGTCGAAGAGGGAGATGCCTGTGGAAGTGGGGAAGAGGTTGTTTTCTATAAGCTCAATAAGCGAGCAAATATGATCGAATATATTTGCTTGTTTTCTTTTCTCTTTTTTCCTTTTCTGTTCTTGATTTTTGGTTTTTGTTTCTGTTGAGCCATGCAGAGGATTTCATCAAAGTATGTACAGCGGAACAGGAAAAGGCCTGCTCAGCGGTGTCCTCCTACCGACCCCGATGATGGTAATGAAGTAGGGATAAGTTTTGAATACGCAATGAACAATTTTGAGTTTTTGTAAAAGAAATTCAATTTTTTATTTTTTGTTTTCTCTGTTTTTTCATTGATTTTTTTAACATGAGGCATCATTTTGGTTATTTTGTAGGGGGGGGGGGGATGCTAGTGCATCCCATGCTGCAAAGCGAGCCAGAACAAAAGGGCAAGGCAAATCATCTGATGGGGGTGGCCCAACCTCTGCAGAAGCTGCTGAGGTACCTTTTTTGTATATTTCTTTTTTCAGTTGCACAGTATGTTGGTACTAGTTGGCACATGTGCTGTTCAGTGTTGCATATGAAAAAGCATATACTTGGCTGTTGTGTTTAACCATCATTTTTCTTGGCTTACATTTTTTATGGTGCAAATTTGAAAGTGTTGTATACTACCATGTCAAATCTGAAAAGCGCTGTTTAGTGTGCAACTAGTCTTTCTTTTATGATAGATTTTGGAATCTCCTTACCTACATTTTCATTTTTGAAAGTTGGCACCAATTGAGCACACAGCTGCACAAAATCATTATACATTTTTGGACAGTTTTTTTAATTTCAGAGGGTGTACATGTCAGTTACACAATAAGGTATAATAGTTGCACAACAATCAACCCGTGGTTGCACAACAACCAACTACGTGGTTAGTTGAAGACGTATGTGCGCGGCGGGAGCACAATTTGTCTGTATTCATTTCCCTTTTTTTGTCTCAGGCTGGTGAAGTTGGTGTTGAAGGGAACGAAGGAAACGTTCCTCGGCGGCGTTCACAAGCTGGAAGGATTAGGGCATCACCAGAGAGATTTGTGAAGATTAACAATGATTTGACACCTGTTCAGAGATCTTTCTTATATGAGAAGATGTTAGGAGGTTTGGTAAACCTAGCAGACACACTACCTTCCGACTTGACGGGTTCCTAGTCCGCATATTACCACCCACCAGCTCAGCTTTGGTATTCCCAGGCAGGGGAACTATTTCAGTAGATGCTGCTAGTGTGCATAGGAACTTTGGTTTACCAGATAGAGGGTTGCGGCTGAAATACATTGTTGAAAAGGAGTCTGTTAAGGCTTTCAATGAGATGTTCAACCACACCGGGCAACCCAAACACCCCACAGTCACCGAATTCACCAAGATAATGAAAGCTATGGAGGGCACAACTGATAACAAGTTCCTCATTGGGTGGCCTACAGTTGCTTTCAGCACCTTTTTAGCTCCTACAACTAGTCTCTCTCTGAGCCCACGTTGCTACAGCGTTGTGTTAGAACCCAATGTTCTGTTGAAGAGCAATGTGAGCTTGTTTGTTGCTGAGCACATAAATGAAGCATTCCGCAACATGGGTGAGGACAAACAAACATTGTGTTACTGCCTGTATCATTTGATGGTGAGCTCTAATTAATTGTATTCGGTTAGAAACACCTTTTTCTAGATGTTTTTTGTGCTTTTTTATCACCAATGTTCTTATATGTTTATTTCCCTTTTTTTGTTTGTCTCTTGGGGATGGTGCATGTACATATTCTCTACATTGACACACTTGAGGTTGATTTGCAAATAAGCCACTGCGAAGTTCGAGCCAACGCCTATGATAAGAATCTAATCAGTAAGATAATGAAAAAGGACTTGATTTCGCCCGGTGTCTTTGGGAAACTTCAAGTGAGTTGGAAATTCTGCTCAAAGTCTGTATTTTTTGCACATGATTCTTTCACATACATGTAAGTAGTTGCACAAGTCTATATTGATAGTTGGCACACAGACTGAATAGAGTTGCACAAATTCTTGTTTCATATTTCCTCTTTATAGTAACCACTTCCAATTTGTACTTTTCATAGTAATTTCAGTCAGTTTTTTTGCTTCTGAGGGCATGTGGTAGTTGCACAAGTTGATGTTGATAGTTGGCACACAGACTTCATGAACAGTTTGCACACATGCTTGTTTCATATTTCCCTTTAAAGTCCCACTTCTTATTTTTGTGACTTCACATAGTATTTTTTAGTTACTTTTTTCTTGCTTCTAGGGCATGTGGTAGTTGCACAAGTCTATGTTGATAGTTGGCACACATGCTTATGACAGTTGCACACATGCTTGTTTCATACTTTTCCTTTAAAGTCCCACTTCTCATCTGTGACTTCACATAGGTTTTTCACTTTACCTTTTTTGCTTCTAGGGCATGTGGCAGTTGCCCATATATAAAGTCTTTTTTTCCTTGTTAGATACAGACAATATAGACTTGTTATTGTTGAAGTTATTGTTGTAAAATGATCCTTTCTTTCTGTGAACAGCTCAAGGAGCAGTATAGAACCAAAGAGGATTCAACACTCTTCGGAGGATTACTGCATGCAGAAGCGTTTGTGGCATCAAAGGTTCCAATGAGTTACAATCCTCATGTGAGTTATCCTTTTTTGCTCACCCACACTTTTTTTTATTTAGAACAAAAATCATGTTTATTTGTTGGTTTTACTTTTTCCGTGCCCAATGCATGCATGAGTTGCACAGAATTATTATCTCACCTTTTTTCCTAATTGAAATCAAACTTATGTTCTCACTTACACAGATTCCATAACTCCTAGCTACAAAATATGCTTGTCTTTTACTTCCTGCTAACTTACCCCTACTTCAGTTGCACACTTTCAGCATCTCAGTTGCACACTACTTTCATATACTTGCACCAAACTTAGGTTTGCAGTTGGCGCAGAAATATACTTTGATATACTTTTCATTATCTTAATTTTTTCTGTTTTAAATTTTAATTTTTGTTTTATCTTCTAATGTTATACAGAAGAAGTTCAAGTTAGCAGGTATGGTTCATGATCTATGTAAAGCAATATCATACAATCTTGGCAACTTCATCGAAGGTTTTGCCAAGCTTGATGAAGAGGAACCAGATTTGTCTCCTCTCAAGGGCCTGCTAAGTGATCAAACAATGGGTCAAAGCTCACACACTAGGTGACGGAAGCGTCAATCTACTGCCAAGCAATCAGAAGAGGTGGAGGGAAGTGAAGAAGAAGAATTTGTAGAGGAAAGTGAGTTAGAAGAAGAAGATGTTCACCCTGTAGTTGGCAATGATTCTGAAGAAAGTGATGATTCTGAAGAAGAAGAGGAGGATCAAGAGGGAAGGGATGATGAAGAACGTGATGATGGCAGTGACAACGATGATGATGATATGATGACAACGATGATGACGCTGACAACAATGAAGACAATGAAGAATCCGGTAATGATGAAGTGGAAGAGGAAGAGGAAAAAGATGGTACAGACAAGGGGAAAGGTGAGGATGTCGAGAAAGGTGAGCAAGGAAAGCATGGGGGCAGTGATGATGACAGCGAGGAAACACACGAGGATGACAAGGGGGCCTTTGATGGAGGTAGTGAAAGTGGGAATGATGATGGTGATCATGATGGTACAACTGGTGGTGTCAGTAGATCAAAGAAGGAAAACACTTCTGGAGATGGAGGAAGCAGCAACTGCAGCAGCTCAACTGATGATAGTGTAACTCTACAGTTTTTCATCCGAAAGGACATGCGTCAGAAGGGTGAAGATCCGGAATCAGTTGGAACCAAAGCAGTTGTGCCAGAGGAAAGTTTCTCATTGTTTGACTTGTGTAGATCAGAGCCACCAATCCCCAACAGATTTGACATCCCTTTGCTAGAAACTCATGCAATCTTTGACTTGAAAGAGAAGGATAATTCCTTTGAAAAAATCATAAACGATGGAGTAGGAAGCACTGAGGAAGAAAAGGAAGAGGCAGGAAAGGGTTTGGACTGGATTGGCTCAAAAACCATGGTTGACAAGATATTGAAGGAAGGTGTTGCATCTGAAGATGCTTCATCGTCAGGTGGTAGCAAGAGGACGGCAACATCCCCACCGCGCCCACCCACTGTCCCAGAGCGCAAGAAGCTCGTGACACTTAGCAAGAACCTGGTGCTAGGTCAACCACGAGATAAGGTTGCTGGTATGGGAGAGAAAAACTTGAAGAACAGAAGTAAATCAAAGGGAAAGGAGGTGCCAACTCCAGAGGCCAAGAAGGCAAGCACTGTTATACAAGTGCCAACCATTGCGCATGTAGATGCCAAGCTCATATCTACAACATGCAAACTCCCTGGTAAACAAAGCAACAAAACAATGTCTTTTGCCAAGGACATAAAGTTTGCAGAAATGGGAATAGAGTTGCCAAGCCATGCTATTAAGAGTGGATCAAACAGTCAGGAGAAAGTTGTTAGTATGCAGTGTAGGAAGTCGGCAACCCCAACAGCTGATGTGGCAACTCCAGCTTCAAGTGAGCCAACTGTTTGTGCAAATAAGCCAACTACAGCATCAACTGCACACAGTACACCAGCAATCAAGGGAAGTGAAACCACCAGTCTGCCAACAGCAAGAGGAAGTGAGGCATCTGGAGTTGTGTCTGACCTGCCCCCATCAGTCACCATAGAACCCCAAGCAGTCAGTGTGCCAATCCCACGGACTGCATTGCCAACTCAAGTAGTCACTGTGCCAACCACAACAGTTAGCGTGACAACTCCAACCCCAACCCATTCAGTCACCATGGAACCCTCAGCTGTCAGTAATGTTGTGCAGGCTCAGAAACAACATTCGCCTACTTTTCGTGCTCTTGATCAACAGGATACCCTTACACAAGAGCAAGTTTACGACCTTGTTTCGAGGTGTATACCGCCAAGACCGCCGCCAAGCATAATTGCACGAACCAAGTCAGCAGGTGATGCACCCAAGGATGTCCAAGGAGAGAATAGCAGCGTGCATCCCATTCGTAGAGCATCATCACCAAGATCATATCACGGCGATGGGTTCTGCGACGCTCCACCATTTGACTTGGGTTTGGATCTTGATGATGACCCCCAGTTGCCACAGTGGACAAGCCTAACAAATCACAAGTGACACCACAAGAGGCAGGGTTATCTAAGAGCAAATGAGCTAGATGATTGGGATTCGAAACCGTGAGAGAGAGGTTTGTGCTATCGCAGATAAGGTGGTCACTGGGAAGGCACCCATTCATATCATCATTTCGTATTCTCCAGACGAGTTTCACACCCCAGATGTGACAGGTGTTCTAGGGGGTGCAAGTGGGTCCGACAGTACCACATCCGGCCCACCAGTGCAAAAACGCACAAGGAGATAATCAAGCCAACTTCTGTCCAGAGGTCTCCCTACATCGACTACAATAAAACAAAGATGTTCACTTGGAATGAACAAGTGAACAAGCTTTATGCGGCAGTTCTCTACTATGTAAGGAATATACTTGGAGCAAACGTCATAGAAACAAGGTAAAACTAATGCATTTTGTGGTAAATCAGTTTGTTACGTTTTGCATCTTTATGTGTTTATTGATTTCTTGCACAAAAATGGTAGTACAGTTGAACATCTTTTATTATCTTGTCATAGACATATGTAATAGTAGCACTACAGTAGTAATTCAATTTTTTTTGCAGTTGCAGAAGTCATCTTTTGTACTTGCAGTTCCATTCAACATCACTTGCACAACAGTAGTTATACAATTGGCACATCATGCCCTGCACACCTTACCTACAGTTACTCATTTTTTTATTCACTTTTTCACGCGTTTTACGGCAACCAGTTAATCCTGTTTTTTGTTCTTTTTTCTTTGCCCTCGCATTGTTTTCCGAAAAAAGCCCTGAAATCATTAACTATGATGGGTTCTTTCTGAGCCTAAAGGAGTTGGCTGACTCAATGAAGCCTACCAAGTGGCTATATAATGGTGTTGTCGAAGCTGGTCTTATCACAATCAGGGAAAACTTACCTAAGGACTCAAAGAAGGTCATCATGCCACTTAGGGTTGCTGTAAGTTTAATGAGAATTGTTGTTCTTGTTCATTGCAAGTTCGTTTTGTCCCTTTTCTTTTCTACAATGTGTTTCCTAAGACTCATTTCTTCAAATGTAGACACGCTTGCAGCAAGGGATATACAACGCTCCTGAGATACATTCTAAATTTGAGAAGATTAATCACGTAGACCGTCAAGATATGGTTAGTTTTTTCTGGCCACACAACTTTGTGTTTTTTGAACTTTTTGTGTTGCTAATAGCTCTTGGCTTTTCACTGGTCAGTTCTGACAACTTTTTACCTTCTTTTTTCCTGTGCTGTCAATATGTCCAGGTGATGCTCGCCGTGCTCGAGTTCGCTGATCCTAATGATCAAGAAGGAGGTAGACACTATTGGGTGTTTAACATCAACTTAAGGGATCAGCGTTTTGAGGTGCTAGATTCTTGGAGGAAGCTCGACAACCCTGACTTAATGCACTGTGCTTCAACTATAGCGGGGGTGGTGAGGTGTTTATGGAAGCAGCACTACCCAAAGCATAACATCAGCCACTTTCAGGTCATCGACATTGATGTACCCAAGCAACTCGAAGTAAGTTATGCATTCACGCCATTTTCAACTCTTTTCGCTTTTTATAGTTGGTTAGTGCTCCTTCCAACCCATCTAGTTGCACAAAGTAGTCATACAGTTGCACATAGATTAATGGGTAGTTGCAAATTTTTTTGCACCAACCCAAACCATCAACTTGCACAAAGTATTCATACAGTTGCACATGGATCAATGGGTAGTTGCACATTTTTTGCACCAACCAATTCATATAGTTGCACAAAGTATTCATACAGTTGCACATAGATCAATGGGTTGTTCCACATTTTTAGGGGACAAAGTTGCATGGTCAAGAACACGGTCTTGCAAAAGCAAGCTGATAGTTTTCTTTTTACGATTATGGCCCCAACTCACATCGAATAACAAATGTCTTTTTCCTTTTTTTTTTCTTGCACATCAATGAATGTGATGTGTTCATGTTATTCAATACTAGCATTTGGAATGGGAGACAATTGCCAAACTACGAACCAAAAGAGTGCCTAAACATGAGGAGGATAATGACCTACAAGATGGTTGACTCTACTCTCAACAAAGCCCCATGGAAGGATGTTCTACGGTACAGCGAGTAAGTTTTGTTTTTGCTCCTTCTTTTATCCGCTACCATCGGACTGCATGACAGTTGCACAATGGTACTCATACAGTTGCACACCTAGCACAAGTTCAGTTGCACAATTTCATCTGGGTTTTTTTTGCCCCAGGTTGCACATTCTGTTTTCTTTTTGTACTGTTATTTTGATGGTGTTTTCTTTCAACCCTAAGAATGATACAATTTTATCCTAATTTTATTCCTTTTCCCTTTTTCTATTTTACATGGCATCGTACTTGGAGATGTTACGCTTGCACATACAGGGAAGATACTTGCACATTGATACTAATTAACTTGCACAACCCTTTTCGGTTCGTAAACCATCAAACAATCAATCAAGAAGGACAACACACATAGTAACATTTTTCTTTTTACTATGTTGCATTCAGAATGTGTAAATTTGCCAACAGAGGTATAAATGGGTAAATAGGTAGCCTCACACATAGCAAAGTGATAGCATACACGACTTTTTTAACATGAAATACAAATGGGCCAGATGCTAAGTTTAAACAACATAAAGAAGAAGTTTCCAAATTAGTTGTTTGTTGCTGGATCTTCATAGTTCCATCCATGTCCTAACAGTGCAAAGCCAGAACTTTTTTTTAATGCTTCCTCCATTTTATCTACTGCTTATATGTCACCAAGTTGTCACGCCAACTTCTTAGGGCAGCCAACAACATTGTGCTTATCTGAGTTGCAGTAGTTGCACCTGTTTTTCCTTTTCGGGTGCAGTTCAAGAGCTGAATGATAGCGTCTACTCCTTGCCCTCCCTTTTGTAGTTGACTTTGGCGGATCCCTAGGAGTTGCAACCTCATCATCATTGCTCGTAGGCGACATCCGCTCAGTGCAGTTAGTATGGACCTATGTTGTGTTACCCATAGGAAGAGATGCCGAAGCATTACTCACACGTGGCCCACCATGACCCATCGGAGGATTCTGCTCAAAGACGACCCATGGGAGGAGGCAATCGGAGCATGAGCAGCACGACCCATGGGAGGACATGGTGGACCACGACCAGCACGTTCCATGGGAGGAGGTGGTCCACCACGATCCATGGGAGTAGGCGGTGGAGCACATCCAGTAGGGGTAGTTGCTGGAGTAGCCCCTGTAGATGTAGGCCGCATGGGAGGATCCTAGTTGTTATCACCAGCAGACGGACCTGCCTCTCTTGCAGACTTTTTTTCTTCTAGACTTGTTCAAGACAATCTCTCGTCTCAAGACTGCACGCATGTGTTTATCAACAATGCCTTTTGCTGCATCAGAACCACAAGCAAACTTTGCTAGTTTTTGGATGTCCGAGGTCATGTTAGCATGCCTAATTTGTTTTAGAGAGGCAGGAGGCATTACATCAGGTTGCTGGCTAGTGGCACTTGGCACACTTGGGACAGCAATTGGCGTCCAACGCATCAACATGTACTGCTCCGGGATGAAATCAAGCCCAATATGTGTGAACACTTTCAGTATGTGGCAACAAAGGATGCCATCCCTCTCCATTTTGGTACACTCACACGAAAATTGTCCCTCGGATATTTTTGCCAACACCAAGTAGTTCCTGGAACCATACTTCACAACCCATTCCGTATTTGGTCTCAACTCAAACGTTTCCACACCAATTTGGAATACATTGTAGCATCCAATCATCGAAAACTCATCACGGAACTTGCAGTAAAGATCTCTAGTATATGTCTTGTATGCCTGCTTCTCTATTGGGAATTGTGACCACATGTGAAGATCCAAATGTTCTGTCCTGTAGTCATTGCACCCTTCCTTGACGAGGATGTGCGTCTGTATTTTGTGGTATCGCTTCACAAAGTTTAGAATTGACTTGTGAGGGTTGACACACCGCTTCAAGACTGCATTGAACCCCTCACTTCGTTGTGTAGACTGCAAGAACGGGAAAAATCTATGCTTGAAGTAACATGGCACCCAAGTGTTCCTATATTCGTATAGCTTCTCAAAATGGTTGTGTGTAATTGCCTCATATTTCACCATCAACACAGCCCAATTCTGTTCAAACTCATCTGGTGTGAAACTGAAATCAAGGCAAAGGTTGAAATCTTCAGACAATCCCGGGTTCCGGCCTAGCAACCATCCAACTTTCTCTTGAGCTTTTTTCATGATGTGCCACCGACAACATCGATGCACACTTGTGGGAAATATGTTCTTTATGGACTCTTTCATTGCCACATCCTGATCAGTAATGATGTTATCTGGTGCCCTTCCATTCATAGCCTCTAGGAAAGCTCCAAAAACCCAATCAAAGCTGGTCTCCATTTCTTGCCTCACAAACGCACAACCCAACATGAAAGATTGCCCATGACGGTTGATTCCAATGAACGGAGCAAAAGGCATGTTGTACATATTGGTCATGTAGGTTGTGTCAAAGGAGATACAACCATGATATGCCTCCGTATAAGCTTTCCGTGCCAAGCCATCCACCAAAAAAATGTTCTCTGCCCTTCCTTCGAGATCATATTTTATCTTATAGAAAAAGTCTGGATCATCCTTTTGCAACTCTTTAAAATGCTCAATTGTCTGAATAATGTCCCCCCTCTTTCGTTGAGTCTTTGGAGAAACCAGCACATAAGTTTGTTATTGCTTTAGGTCCATATGGTACATTTAGCTCCGAGCCATAAAACTCTGACATGATAGTCATCAGACGGCCTACAGCGAAGAAAGTTGATGTTAGATAGTTGCACACTTTACAAACAACAGTTGCAGACTAAAGAACAATAGTTGCACAAATGTTGACATGTGGTTGCCATAGAACTTATATTTCATTGTTTCCACCCTTTTTATTGCACGATGCAAAACAATTTAGCAATTTTTTCTAGCATCAGTTGCAGAGATATGAACACTAGTTTCAGTCAACAAGGTTCAATTGCATCGATAAGGAACACTAGTTCGCAGATACATATGGAGTTGCCATCAAAACTATGACCATTTTGTGCAACTATACATTATTCAATCAGCAAGTAATTCCAACTTGTTTGTTTTGTTTGTGGTATTTCTTTTTTCATAAATACTCAATCTTGGTTGCACAACATAGTGTATGTAATTGCACAACCCCCTGCTACTAGTTGCACAATTGACACAATTGACATATCAGAATTAAACAACAATGTAGTGTGAAGTTTGGAGTTTTTTGGGAGGTGAATGAGAACACACGTGAAGTCAGGTTGCAGTTGTGGAGTATCTCTAGGATCTTCTTTTCCTCCGGCGGTATACCCATGTGAGATCGCAAGTATTTGGAGAGCAAAGGCTTGGGGACCAAAGGATGATTATGATCACAGACAAAGTGGGTTACTTTCCACCGCCCATCCTTCAATTTAACCAGCATTTTTGCCTTACATTGTGTTTGCTTTATCCTTTCTCTCTTGCGCTTCTTCTTATTCTTCTTTTTTCCACTATCCTCTCCATCGAATATTGGCACTTCTTCCATTTCTTCTTCTTCATCCAAAGTTTTTGGGTGCCGTATAGGATCTAGCATGTGGCAATTCAGCTCCTCGCATCATCCTCTCTTGGCTTCCTAAACTTGTTACATGCAAATTGCTCTTTCTCCAATATGTTGGTATAAGAATTCCTCCTTGAAGTGTTCATCTTAATAGAGAAACCGATTTTTAGGGCATAATCATTGTAGTGATCCTTAGCCCCTGCAGAGTGTCAAATCTCATCTCAACAAATGGCTCCATTGGCTGAGAACTAGCCTCATCTTCATCCATATCATTTCGATCAACACAAGCTGTCCCTACCCTTAGTTCTGTTTCAGTAGGTCCTGCAACTATGGTGTTTGTTTCCTCGAGTGTATGGCTTTCTGATTGCATGTTGACATCAACATCATTCATGAAGCCATGATCTTGATGAGGCTGTGTGAAAACCCCTGAATGTACAAACTCGACATCATCACTTGGAAACTCACTGAGACCGGGAGGCAACACATTGAGGTCTATCATCCTTGAAAGCTACTTCAACCTGCATTTGGTTTCAACAAAAAAGTCATTAACAAGCTGTATTGGGGCATAGTCGCGAGCAATTTGAAGGCATGAATTTAACACCGTCACAATCATTTTTATTGTTTTTAAAACTGCAAGTAGTCAGTTTTTACATAGCTTTTATTATCCAGATACATCTTTCTTCATAGTAGTTGCACAAAGGTGTCATAGAATTGCACAATTTTTTCATACAAGTTGGCACAAACTGTGAGCATTTTCTAATCACACAAACACATTTTTTTGACATTGTTTTATGATACAAGCTCGATAAAAATGTAGCATACCAGTTGCACACAAGTACTTTAAAAGTTGGAACAAGCATCATTTCTAGTTGGACAATATAAGAATATTCAGGCACTAGTTACATATTTATTGACCAACCTTTTCTGTTTTTTTGTATCTAGAATGTGCAGTTCTAAGAAGAAAGGGAGGGCATGATTTTCTTCAGATGAACGCAAGTGGTTTAGTGAAAGAACTTAGTAAGTTTTTCTCCAGATACTGTTTTTTTGATAGTAGTTGCACAAAGGCAGCACAACATTTGCACAAAAGTGTCATAGAATTGCACAACTTTTTCATACCAGTTGGCCAAATTGATGTGCAGTTCCAGTCACACAAACACATTTTTTGACATTGTTTAATGATACAAACTGGATAAAAATGTAGCATACCAGCTGCACACAAGTAGTATCAAAGGTGGAACAAGCATCATAGTAGTTGGACAATATAAGAACATGTTTCAGGTAGTAGCTACATTTTTATTGACCATTTTTTTGTACCTACAATGTACAGGTCTGACATGATAGGGAGGGCATGATTTACTACAGATCAATGCAAGTGAACATATCAAGCAAGGTCTGCTACAGCAACTTCAAAGATAAAAGCAAAATCATATTTGAACTATATTTGTCTATAACTATTTTAGTTCCTAGTTAGATTTGCACAGATGGAACAACGGTTTGACGGGTGTGTTTTCTAGAATTTGTGATGGCAGCGTGTGAAAGCTATTTCCTAAGACCTATATTTGCAGACTTTTTTATCGTAACATATCGTGATATTTGCTTGCTCGTCATCGTATATTGGTTGTTTTCTTCCATATATTTTCAAGTTCCTTCCAAGGTTGGACAGTTTTGTGCCTTTTTTATATTTTCCCAGTTGCACACTTTGTGGAGCATAGTTGGGTGCTACAACTGGGTTAGTTGCACAAAATAGTTTCAGAGTTGCCTGCTTCAGTTGGCAACTGAGTTGGCACACAACACTCCTTCAGCCGCCTACTTTATTTGGCTTAGTTGCAAGAAAGTGACCTACTGGTTGCACAGTTTTTTTCCTAAGACCTATTTTTTTGCACAATTTTTCCAGTTGCACAGTTTGTGCTTATAGTTGGATGCCACAACTGGGCTAGTTGCACAAAATAACGTTTAGAGCTGCATAATCTGCTGGGTTGGCCCACATTTACTCCTTTAGTTGGCTACTTCACTTGACTTAGTTGCATGAAAAAGAAACTACTGGGTGCACAGTTTTTCCGCAATACATGAGTAAAAGATGCGTGCAAGGAATCATTACAAGGGCAAGTAGACAAGAGAGAATCAGGAAGAAGATGGGCTAGTTTTCTCACCTATGGATCTCCAGGTAGGTTCTTTTTTCGCCCTCCTCCTTTTGATTTGCTTTTCTCTTGATTTTTTTTCTGATTTCTAAGCCCTCTTATCTTTCTCTTCTCTTATTTGTCCCTGGGAGCCGCTGAGGGAGTCCTGGATTAAGGGGTCCTCGGACAGCCGGACTATGTACTTGTGCCGGACTGTTGGACTATGAAGATACAAGATTAAAGACTTCGTCCCGTGTCCGGGTGGGACTCTCCTTGGCGTGGAAGGCAGGATTGACTATTCGGATATGTAGATCTCCTTCTCTATAACCAACTCTGTGTAACCCTAGCCCCCTCTGGTGTCTATATAAACCGGAGGGTTTAGTCCGTAGGACAACAACAATCATAATCAGAGGCTAGCTTCTAGGGTTTAGCCTCTACGATCTCGTGGTAGATCAACTCTTGTAATACTCATATCATCAAGATCAATCAAGCAGAAAGTAGGGTATTACCTCCATAGAGAGGGCCCGAACCTGGGTAAACATTGTGTCCCCCGCCTCCTGCTACCATTAGCCTTAGATGCACAGTTCGGGACCCCCTACCCGAGATTCGCCGGTTTTGACACCGACATTGGTGATTTCATTGAGAGTTCCACTGTGTCATCACCATAGGGCTTGATGGCTCCTTCAATCATCCACAATGATGCGATCCAGGGTGAGATTTTTCTCCCCGGACAGATCTTCGTATTCGGCAGCTTCGCACTGCGGGCCAACTCGCTTGGCCATCTGGAGCAGATCGATAGCTACGCCCCTGGTCATCAGGTCAAGTTTGGAAGTCTGAACTACACCGCTGACATCCGCGGTAGGTTGATCTTCGACGGATTCGAGCCCATGACAGGTGTGCCGAACAGTCACGATGAGCATGACTTAGATCTGCCATCGGTCGGTGTTCGGGTGATCACACCTGCAGCTGCCCGGGCCTTAGATCCGGAACAGATCGTGCCCTCTGAGGACGGGTGGATAGACCCCGCCACGGAGGCCGCACACTCATCGGCGATAGAACTGAACACATACTTCGCCTCCAATGAGGTCTGCGTCATCGGACCCTCGGACTCGTCTCAAGCCATAGGCTCCGAACCGCGCGTATCCGTGCATATCGAACCTGATTGGGCACCGATCATGGAGTTTACCTTCGCGGATATCTTCCAGCACTCGACCTTGGGTGACGTGCTAAATTCGTTGAAATCTCTCTCCCTTTCAGGAGACTCTTGGCCGAACCATGTCCGGCATGAGTGGGAAGCGACTATGAAGAAATTCGTCTCCCACCCACCACCCACTTAATAGCCACAGTCGATGACTTAACCGACATGCTTGATTTCGACTCCGAAGACATCGACGGTATGGACGACGATGTTGGAGAAGAATAGGAACCACCGCCCATAGGGTGCTGGACAGCCACCTCATCATATGATATATATATATATATGGTGGACACGCCCAAAGAAAGCAATGGCGATGGGGCAACGGAGGATAATCCCCTTGGGAAGCAATCTAAGCACCAGCGTCAGCGGTGCCGCTCTAAGCCCCGCCATAGCAAAAATAGCGATACCGGCACAAGAGACAATAACACTCCGGATGGTGCTGAAGACGAAAACAATCCCGCCCAGCCAAAGCTTCGAGCAAGCCGGACGGGAGGGCGGGCAAGGTAGCCCTGAGAAACAGGCAATGGATGGAGACTCGGAGGATGACAATTACATGCCCCTCTCCGAAGACGAGGTGAGCCTCGGCGACGAAGAATTCATCATGCCTGAGGATCCCATCGAGCAGGAGCACTTCAAGCGCCAGCTTATAGCCACTACAAAAAGCCTGAAGAAAATGCAGCAGCAGCTTCAAGCTGATCAAGATCTGCTAACTGATAGATGGACCGAGGTCACGGCGGCGAGGAATACGGACTCGAGCGCCCAACCAAAAATTACCCAAAGCGCAAGTTGTTACCTCAATTCGAGGAAGAGGCGCTAGAGCCTACAAAGATATAAGCAGATGCGGCTGACCAGCCACCCCGTGGCCGAGACAAAGCTGCATATTAGCCCAAACACCAGCCTGGACCCCGTCACGAATCACACAAAAACACGAAGGCCCGGGGCTACACGCAGGACCTGCGAGATGTCTTGGAAAACAAAGCAGGACAGTCAAGGTCGATCTACGGATCACGGGGGCGCGCCCCAACACGTGACGATGATCACCACGCTGGATATACTAAAAATAAATCCGGCCGGGCCGAATACAATGACTGTACTCATTTGAATCAAGGCCGTGATGTAGCCCGGCATAGAGGCGCCGCACACCCCCTATGCTTCACTGAAGAAGTAATGGACCATGAGTTCCCAGAAGGGTTTGAGCCCGTGAACATCGAATCATATGATGGGACAACAGACCCTGTGGTATGGATTGAAGATTTCCTTCTCCACATTCACATGGACCGCGGAGATGATCTACATGCCATCAAGTACCTCCCACTAAAACTTAAGGGACCGGCTCGGCATTAACTGAATAGTTTGCCGGCAAACTCTATTGGAAGTTAGGAGAACCTGGACGACGCATTCCTGGATAACTTCCAGGGAACTTATGTGCGGCCACCGGATGCTGACGATCTAAGTCACATTACCCAACAGCCCAGAGAGTCAGCCAGGAAATTCCGGATTCGGTTCATAACTAAAAAAACCAAATTGTCAATTGTTCGGATGCCGAAGCCCTAGTGGCCTTTAAGCATAACATCCGCGATGAGTGGCTTGCCCGACACCTCGGCCAAGAAAAGCCGAAGTCCATGGCAGCCCTCACGACACTTATGACCCACTTCTGTGCGGGCGAGGACAGCTGGTTGGCTCATAGCAACAGCACATCAAGAAATCCTGGCACCTCAGATGCCAGAGATAGCAACGGCAAGCCCCGACGCAACAGACACAAGCGTCGCAATAATGGTGATAACGCCGAAGACACGGCCGTCAATGCCGGATTCAGTGGCTCTAAATCCGGTCAGCAGAAAAAGCCATTCAAAAGAAACAATCCGGGCCCATCCAGTCTGGACTACATACTCGATCGTTCATGTCAACTTCACGGTACCCCCGATAAACCAGCCAACCACACCAACAGAGAATGTTGGGTGTTCAAATAGGCCGGCAAGTTGAATGCCGAAAACAAGGAAAAGGGGCTGCATAGTGATGATGACGAAGAGCCCCGACTGCCGAACACAGGAGGACAGAAGAAATTTCCTCCCCAAGTAAAAACGGTAAATATGATATACGCAACCCATATTCCCAAGAGGGAGCGGTAGCGTGCACTAAGGGATGTCTACGTGATGGAGCCAGTCGCCCCAAAGTTCAACCCATGGTCTTCTTGTCCGATCACTTTTGATCGCAGAGACCATCCGACCAGTATCCGTCATGGCGGTTCGTCCGCGTTGGTCCTCGACCCCATCATTGAAGGATGCCACCTTACAAGAGTCCTTATGGATAGTGGGAGCAGCCTGAACCTGCTCTATCAGGATACAGTGCGCAAAATGGGCATCGATCCCTCAAGGATCAAACCCACTAAAACCACCTTTAAAGGTGTCATACTAGGTGTAGAGGCCTGTTGCACGGGCACAATCACACTGGAAGTAGTCTTCGAATCTCCGGACAACTTCCGAAGCGAGGAGTTAATCTTGGATATCGTCCCCTTCCGCAGTGACTATGACGCACTGCTCGGACGAACCGCATTCGCCAGATTCAATGCGGTACCGCACTATGCATTCCTCAAGCTCAAGATTCCAGGACCTCGCGGGGTTATAACAGTCAATGGAAACACAGAGCGCTCCCTTCGTACAGAAGAGCACACTGCGGCCCTCGCAGCAGAAGTACAGAGCAGCCTTCTTAGGCAGACCTCCAATTCGGCAATAAAGCCCCCAGACACCGCCAAGCGAGTCCAGAGTACTCTGCAACAGGATGATCCGGCACGCCCTGAGCTCGCCTAGCAATTCAGCCTCCGCCCTAGTCCCAGTCAAGCGGTGAAATTCGTGCCGCGCGTACATAATTACACACTTAAAATACCATGGGCATAGGCGGAGGCACAACTACAGTACGGCCCACAATGTGGCTCAACTGCCCCATGACCCATATACCTTCACCCTTTTCTTTCTTTCAGGTCCCTATTTTCCGGAGGCTCTTCTGAAAACCTGATTATTGGACCCATCACGGGACAGAAACACCAAGGAAGGAAGGAGCTCTGAACAAGGGAATCCCCAGGTGGTCTCTGATAACGATCGCTATACCTGTTTTACATACCTACACGCAGCTCGCTCTTGGTTAGGACATGTCAGATAGTCCTATTTTGCTTATCGCACTACTTGTATACATATGCCTTGACATATTATTTAAATAACAATACAAAATAATGTACATCGTCAGCTTACTATTACATTTCTTTCTCCTTGATTGTTTATTACAAATTGCACACGTATATTTTGGTACGTTCAGCTCGCCAGGGGCTTCAGTGTACCCCATAACACGGCAAGAAAAGTCTGAACACTTTCGACAGTGCGGCACCCCGAACTTATAACATTATATGCATCAGCTCAGAATCATGTCTTGGGTCAATAGTTGGGTTTGCCCGGCTCCCATGTTTTGCCGCCTTATGTTCCGCTACATTGGCTAAGGTGGCACAGGGAGAACTACTGCGATTGTGTCCCGGTTCTTCCGGACGAGCACCTCAGTAGAGAAAGCCGACAACTGACTGTCATGATGCGGCGAGAGCTGGTCGCTGTTCGAGAGGTCTCAAATCCTTAAATATTTTTTCTGCTTTGGGCGAGGAATCGGCCTTGTCCGATTTAGGCGTGTATAGCGCCCCAAGTTCGGCCTTCCGAATACCAGGGGCTACGCCAAAATTTAAAATTATAGACTTCTACGGCTAAGTGAGAGTGATAAAGCTGTATAGTCCGATTGCCTTGTTCGTTGCGTTAAACACCTCCTTAAAGGACCAAAAATTTGGATAAAGAGTGTTTAGATTTATCCCGAACACCCCGGTACTAGTTACATAGGGGCAGAAGCCGACGACTGGCCAACTCTCAGATTTTATAAACGGCCGCACAGATGGTAAAATTTTAAATCAACAAGTATTATATAGCGCAAATGAACTTGTTTTCATATTACAGGATCAAATGAGTACATTCATTCAAATATTACATCCTTAACACATTCCTCCGCCACAAGGCGGGCGCCCTTCAGGACACTGTCACAATACTTTTTGGGGTGGCGGTGCTCCTTGCCCTTCGGCGGCCCCTCCATCACCAGCTTCTCGGCATCCATCTTCGCCTAGTGCACTTTCGCGCGGGCGAAGGCCCTGCGCGCGCCTTCAATACAGACTGACCGCTTTATGACTTCAAACCACGGGCAGGCATTCACAAGCCGCTTTACCAGGCCGTAGTAGCTGCTGGGCAGGGGCTCGGCAGGCCACATCCGGACTATGAGGTCCTTCATGGCCAGTTCGGCCGCCTTGTGTGAAGTTCGGTTGCTTGTTTTGGTCGTTCAAGGGCATCGGATGTTCGGTCCCAATATACTGAGACCAGAACAACTTCTCCGTCGAGCTCCCTTCTTCAGCTCGGTAGAACTCTGCGGCATCAGATATGCTGCGCGGCAGATCTGCGAATGCTCCTGGAGAGCTCCAAATTCGGGTAAGTAAAAGGAAAGTCTCCTTCACATGCTTGCTTTGCATATTGAATGCCTTACCCGCTGCAATCTTCTTAGCCGCTTGAACCTCCCGGAGGGCCTTTTGGGCTTCGGCCTTGGCATCCTGTGCGCTCTGGAGGGCCTTCGCAAGCTCGGACTCTTGCATCTTAGAGTCACGCTCCAAGGACTCGTATTTTTTGACAAAATCCTGGAGCTCTTGCCGGACCTCGTCGACACGGGCCTCTTGCTTCTCGCGCTCGGCGCATTCCTTGGCCGCTTTGTCTTCAGCCTCGGTCAGCGCCTTCTTAAGGGCCACCACTTCGGTTGTGGCCCTATTAAAATTCATGACGCTCCTATCAGCGTCAACAACTTTTTCTTTATAAATATACAGACGGGGTATTATGTACCTTTGTTTTCATCGAGCTGCCTCTTCACGAGGCCGAGCTCTTCCTCGATTCGCTCTAGGTCCCGCTTCAGTCTGGAGACCTCCGCAGTACGAGCGGCAGCGACCAGCAGTGACGCCTGTTTTAGTCACAGACATTTTCTGTTAGACTCCTGCGGATGTTATTTGATCCTCTGTTCGGCTTTTCTTTCCGAACGCCAAATAGAGTATCAGGGGCTACTGTCTATACTGTGATATTTTCTTATAATTTTATTACTTACCTCAAAGCCCGTCAGGAGGCTGGCGCAGGCTTCGGTCAATCCGCTTTTGGTAGACCGGAATTCTCAATCACCATACTCATAAGAGTACGGTGTTCGTCATCACTGGAAGCACCTCCAAGCGCTTCTAGCAAGTTGTCCGATGCCTCTGGATGGACAGAGGTCATCGGCACGGGCGCCTCGCCCCCCTAGGGAGAGGCTGCATGCCTGTATCCGGAACCACTGGGGGTTCCAGAGCAGTATCCGGCTGGGGGCCAAACTTGTTGCGGCCCCCATCATCAGAATCCATGGGGGTCTTCCCGCCCATGTGCCCGGCGTCTGGGATTTCGCCTTGCGGCGTCTCCAGAACAGTCTCCCCTAGTCCGGTATCCTCTGAGACAACACCTCGGTGTCGTCCGCAGGCTTAGGGGGGGAGGCAGTCGGGAGTGAATCACTATTCATCGCCGACAGGCCCATAGACCCATCCGAAGAGGACATGTCGATATGGGCTTTGGCCGGACTACACGAGTATGTTTGACATGATAAGAAGCAATAAAGCAAAACATACCGGAAGTATTATAGTGTCCGGATACTTACGACTTCGCCAGAGGCTCGTCCCTGGGCAACCACTCCTCGTCGCTGTAAGCGGCTGTGGTGGAGTGGTCCGAAGGGAGGGTCTTTCCCTTCTTAGACCCTTCAGCCTCCCCAGACGGGGCGGCCTTCCTTTTATTTTCCCCCCGGTTGGGGGCGGGGGGGGGGGGACAGCTTTCCTCTTCCTCCTCCTCGTTTTCATTGGAGGAGCGCGCCTCGGTGTCTTTGGACGATGAGTCTGATACAACCTTGCGCCGGAGACCTTTCCTGGTCCCCGTGGCCTTCTTCTCCGGCACCTCATAGGGCGTGATACGTCTCCAACGTATCTATAATTTATGAAGCATTCATGCTATTTTATTATCTGGTTTGAATGATTGTGGGCTTTATTATACACTTTTATATTACTTTTGGGACTAACCTATTAACCGGAGGCTCAGCCCATATTGCTGTTTTATTGCCTCTTTCAGTATTTCGAGGAAAAGGAATATCAAACGGAGTCCAAACGGAATGAAACCTTCGACAGCGTGATTTTTTGGAAGATTATCATCCTGGAGGCTTGGAGATCAAGTCAGAAGATCCTCGAGGAGCCCAAGAGATAGGGGGCGCGCCCCCCTACAGGGCGCGGCCCCCTGTCTCGTGGACCCCTCGAGCACCCCCCGACCGACTTCTTTCGCCTATATAGTCCCACGTACCCTAAAACATCCACGGAGAAGATAGATCGGGAGTTCCGCCGCCGCAAGCCTCTGTAGCCACCAAAAACCTCTCGAAGGGGGAACCCATCACCGGTGGCCATCTTCATCATCTCGGCGCTCTCCATGACGAGGAGGGAGTAGTTCACCCTCGGGGCTGAGGGTATGTACCAGTAGCTATGTGTTTGATCTTTCTCTCGTGTTCCCTCTATGGCACGATCTTGATGTATCCCGAGCTTTGCTATTGTAGTTGGATCTTATGATGTTTCTCCCCCTCTACTCACTTGTGATGAATTGATTTTCCCCTTTGAAGATATCTTATCGGATTGAGTCTTTGATTTGAGAACACTTGATGTATTTCTTGTCGTGTTTATACGTGGTGACAATGGGATATCACGTGCCACTTGATGTATGTTTTGGTGACCAACTTGCGGGTTCCGCCCATGAACCTATGCATAGGGGTTGGCACACGTTTTCTTGACTCTCCGGTAGAAACTTTGGGGCACTCTTTGAAGTACTTTGTGTTGGTTGGATGAATCTGAGATTGTGTGATGCATATCATATAATCATGCCCACGGATACTTGAGGTGACAATGGAGTATCTAGGTGACATTAGGGTTTTGGTTGATTTGTGTCTTAAGGTGTTATTCTAGTACGAACTCTTTAATAGATCGATCCGAGAAAGAATAACTTTGAGGTGGTTTCGCACCCTACCATAATCTCTACGTTTGTTCTCCGCTATTAGTGGCTTTGGAGTGACTCTTTGTTGCATGTTGAGGGATTGTTATATGATCTATCTATGTTATTATTGTTGAGAGAACTTGCACTAGGAAAGTATGAACCCTAGGCCTTGTTTCCTATCATTGCAATACCATTTACGCTCACTTTTATCATTAGTTACCTTGCTGTTTTATATTTTCAGATTACAAAAACCTATATCTACCATCTATATTGCACTTGTATCACCATCTCTTCGCTTGAACTAGTGCACCTATACAATTTACCATTGTATTGGGTGTGTTGGGGACACAAGAGACTCTTTGTTATTTGGTTGCAGGGGTTGTTTAGAGAGACCATCTTCATCCCTCGCCTCCCACGGATTGATAAACCTTAGGTCATCCACTTGAGGGAAATTTGCTCTTGTCCTACAAACCTATGCACTTGCAGGCCCAACAACGTCTACAAGAAGAAGGTTGTGTAGTAGACATCAAGCTCTTTTTAAAGCGCCGTTGCCGGGGAGGCTAGGTAAGCGGCACTCACTCACACCCCGTCAACTAAGCTCTTTTCTGGCGCCGTTGCCAGGGAGGTGAGTGCTTGAAGGTATATCTTTAGATCTTGCAATCGAATCTTTTTGTTTCTTGTTTTATCACTAGTTTAGAAAACTACAAAAAAATGGATTTGAATTTGTCTCATACGCTTCATCTATTTAATATCTTTCGTGAGAATGATGGAAAGGAAAATTGTGCTCAAGTGCTAGAAGAAGAATGCATTAGAATGTTTGGTACTAGATCTTTGTATTATGAGCATGATTGCAATGTTGTTAGTATGAATTCCTTGAATATCCATGATGCTAATGATATGCAAAGCCACAAGCTTGGGGATGCTATGTTTGATGAAGATGATATTTTTAGTCCCCCATGTTTTGATGAGAATATTTATTATGATGAAAGCATGCCTCCTATTTATGATGATTATGTTGATGAAAGTGGATTTGGAGAGGTCATGACTTTATTTAGTGATGAATCCACTATTTCGGAAGAGGTTCCAATTGATTATGAGAACAAAGTTGCTATCTATGATGATTATTGTGATGACTCGTATGCTATTAAGAATAATGATAACCATGAAAATTGTCATCATGATTTTAGTTTTCAATTGGATTATGCCTCACATGATAATTATTTTGTTGAGTTTGCTCCCACTACTATTCATGAGAAGAATTTTGCTTATGTGGAGAGTAGTAAATTTTCTATGCTAGTAGATCATGAAAAGAATGCTTTAGGTGTCGGTTATATTGTTGAATTTATTCATGATGCTACTGAAAATTATTATGAGGGAGGAACATATGCTTGTAGGAATTGTAATAATATCAAGTTTCCTCTCTATGTGCTTAAAATTTTGAAGCTATGCTTGTTTTGCCTTCCTATGCTAGTTGATTATTGTTCCCATAAGTTGTTTGCTCACAAAAGCCCTATGCATAGGAAGTGGGTTAGACTTAAATGTGGTAGTCATATTCTTCATGATGCTCTCTTTATGTTTCAATTCTTATCTTTTATGTGAGCATCATTGAAATCATCATGCCTAGCTAGAGGCGTTAAAACGATAGCGCTTGTTGGGAGGCAACCCAATTTTATTTTAGTTTCTTACTTTTTGGTTCTTTTTAGTAATAAATAATCCATCTAGCTTCTGTTTAGATGTGGTTTTATGTTTTAATTAGTGTTTGTGCCAAGTAGAACCTTTGGGAAGACTTGGGTGAATTCTTTATGATCGTGCTGGTAAAAAACAGAAAGTTTAGCGCTCACGAGATTAGCTTCAACTTTTTACTGGAGAGTGCTATTTAGTTAATTATTTTTGCAGATGATTACTAGACAAATTCCTCAGGTCCACCAATTTATTTTAGAATTGTTTGAGTTCCAGAAGTTTGCGTTAATTACAGATTACTACAGACTGTTCTGTTTTTGACAGATTCTGTTTTCATTGTGTTGTTCGCTTATTTTGATGACTCTATGGCTAGTAAAATAGTTTACAAACCATAGAGAAGTTGGAATACAGTAGGTTTAACACCAATATAAATAAAGAATGAGTTCATTACAGTACCTTGAAGTGGTGTTTTGTTTTCTTTCGCTAACGGATCTTACGAAGTTTTCTGTTAAGTTTTGTGTTGTGAAGTTTTCAAGTTTTGGGTAAAGATTCGATGGACTATGGAATAAGGAGTGGAAAGAGCCTAAGCTTGGGGATGCCCAAGGCACCCCAAGGTAATATTAAAGGATAACCAAGAGCCTAAGCTTGGGGATGCCCGGATGGCATCCCTCCTTAAATCTTCGTTCATCGGTAACTTTACTTGGAGCTATATTTTTATTCGCCACATGATATGTGTTTTGCTTGGAGCGTCATTTTATTTTGTTAGTTTTTGCTTGCTGTTATTTAGATTAATATTTTGCATCTTTAGTTTCAGTAAAAAAGTCAAGGATAACCTTTTCCATGCTTATTTTGCTAGTATACATGTTGCTGTTTGAAAACAGAAAGTTTACCGCTGTTGCAAACATTCCCTAGAAAAGTCAGAGAATGGTATAATGTTGATATTTTTTGCATATTGATCTATGATAAATTTACTACAGTGGGAATTTTATTTCATAATTTTTGGAGTTAGGGAAGTATTGATACTCTTGCATTCTTCACAGACTGTACTGTTTTGGCAGATTGCTGTTATGTTTGCATTGTTTGCATATGTTTGCTTGTTTAATGGTTCTATTTGAGGATAGGAGTATTAAATATGCAGAGGCATTTAGTATGCAATGTTGAATAATAATTTTAGTGATTTGTTACAGTAGAAAATGATAAGGTTTTGCATTGGTTTATACTAACCTATCTCACGAGTTCTTGTTGAGTTTGTTGTGGATGAAGCTTTTGATAAAAAGAGAAACCATGATATGAGAGGAATTAGCGAGACACAAAAGTTAAATCTTGGGGATTCCCAAGGCACCCCAAGATAATATTTCAAGAAGTCTCAAGCATCTAAGCTTGGGGATGCCCCGGTAGGCATCCCACCTTTCTTCTTCAACAACTATCGGTTAGTATCGGTTGAGCCTAAGTTTTGCTTCTTCACATGAGTTGTGCTATCCTTGCAATGTAATTTTATTTTGTTTTGCTTGCTGTTTGAATACAATACAAGATCTGAAATTCTTAAATGAGAGAGAGTCTTCGCATAGTTACATAATTATTTATCTACTCATTGATCTTCACTTATATCTTTTTGGAGTAGTTTGTCATTTACTCGTGTGCTTCACTTATATCCTATGAGTACATGGTTGAATGAGTTGATTGTCATAAATCTAAAATTATATATGCCTCATTTGCTTATCCCATGGAGAGTAATGACTTCACGTCTAAGAAGTAGAGGTTGTAAATTTATTGAAGGTTAGCAAGTGTTGTATTGGTCATTTGAACAATTCACGAAAGAATATTGAAGGAAGAGAGATTTCACATATAAATATACTATCCTAGACATCTTTTCTAGTTGGGAGCACTCATTAAGTATGACATGCTAAAGAGTTAATGTTGGACAAGGAAGACAACGTAATGGGTTATGTTTTCCGACATCTCGGTTAAAGTATATTGTCATGGATCATTCAAACATGTTGAGCTTGCCTTTCCCCCTCATGCTAGCCAAAATTCCTTGCACCAAGTAGAGATACTACTTGTGCTTCCAAATATCCTTAAACCCAGTTTTGCCATGAGAGTCCACCATACCTACCTATGGATTGAGTAAGATCCTTCAAGTAAGTTGTCATCGGTGCAAGCAATAAAAATTGCTCTCTAAATATGCATGACTTATTAGTGCGGAGAAAATAAGCTTTATGCGATCTTGTTATGGAAGCAATAAAAGCGACGAACTACATAATAAAGGTCCATATACAAGGGCAATATAAAGTGACGTTCTTTCGCATTAAGATTTTGTGCATCCAACCCTAAAAGCGCATGACAACCTCTTGCTTCCCTCTGCGAAGGGCCTATCTTTTACTTTATGTCTTTTACTTTATGCAAGAGTCAAGGTGATCTTCACCTTTCCCTTTTTCATTTTATCCTTTGGCAAGCTCCTCGTGTTGGGACGATCCTGATATATATATCCAATTGAATGTAAGTTAGCATGAACTATTATTGTTGACATCACCCAAAGGTGAATACGTTGGGAGGCAACACTATAAGCCCCTATCTTTCTCAATGTCCGACTGAAACTCCATAACTATTAGTATTGCGTGAGTGTTAGCAATTGTAGAAGACTATATGATAGTTGAGTATGTGGATTTTGATATTCCTGAAAATAAGATGAATTGCAATTGTTTGAATGACTGAGAATGAAGTTTGCTAGTTTTCAAGAAACTTTATGGTCTACGCTTTGACATGTGAATTGCTTGTTACTTTATCGTGAGAAGTTTTATGAGGTGAACTATTATTATGACATATTATCATGCTAGAAAAGGTGATTGAAATTATCATTGATCAAACTTGTGCACCTTCTAGCATTCACATTTCATAAATTCTTTCTTTATCATTTACCTACTCGAGGGGCAGTAGGAATTAAGCTTGGGGATCTTGTCGTCTCCAACGTATCTATAATTTATGAAACATTCATGCTATTTTATTATCTGTTTTGAATGATTATGGGCTTTATTATACACTTTTATATTACTTTTGGGACTAACCTATTAACCGAGGCCCAGCCCATATTATTTGCTTTTATTGCCTGTTTCAGATTTCGAGGAAAAGGAATATCAAGCGGAGTCCAAAGCAGAATGAAACCTTGACATCGTGATTTTTTGGAAGATTATCATCCTGGAGGCTTGAAGATCAAGTCGGAAGATCCTCGAGGAGCCAGGAGATAGAGGCGCCCCCCCATGATGTGGCCCCCTGTCTCGTGGACCCCTCAAGCACCCCGACCGACTTCTTTCGCCTATATAGTCCCACGTGCCTAAAAACATCCACGGAGAAGATAGATCGGGAGTTCCGCGCGCAAGCCTCTGTAGCCACCAAAAACCTCTCGGGAGCCCGTTCCCAAGACTCGCCAGAGGGGGAACCTATCACCGGTGGCCATCTTCATCATCCCGGCGCTCTCCATGACGAGGAGGGAGTAGTTCACCCTCGGGGCTGAGGGTATGTACCAGTACATAGCTATGTGTTTGATCTCTCTCTCTCTTTCTCTCTCTCTCCCTCTCTCTCTCTCTCTCTTGTGTTCCCTCTATGGCACGATCTTGATGTATCGCGAGCTTTGCTATTATAGTTGGATCTTATGATGTTTCTCCCCCTCTACTCTCTTGTGATGAATTGAGTTTCCCCTTTGAAGTTATCTTATCGGATTGAGTCTTTGATTTGAGAACACTTGATGTATGTCTTGCCGTGTTTATCTCTGTGGTGACAATGGGATATCACGTGCCACTTGATGTATGTTTTGGTGACCAACTTGCGGGTTCCGCCCATGAACCTATGCATAGGGGTTGGCACACGTTTTCTTGACTCTCCGGTAGAAACTTTGGGGCACTCTTTGAAGTACTTTGTGTTGGTTGGATGAATCTGAGATTGTGTGATGCATATCATATAATCATGCCCACGGATACTTGAGGTGACAATGGAGTATCTAGGTGACATTAGGGTTTTGGTTGATTTGTGTCTTAAGGTGTTATTCTAGTACGAACTCTTTAATAGATCGATCCGAAAGAATAACTTTGAGGTGGTTTCGTTCCCTACCATAATCTCTACGTTTGTTCTCCGCTATTAGTGGCTTTGGAGTGACTCTTTGTTGCATGTTGAGGGATTGTTATATGATCTATCTATGTTATTATTGTTGAGAGAACTTGCACTAGTGAAAGTATGAACCCTAGGCCTTGTTTCCTATCATTTGCAATACCGTTTACGCTCACTTTTATCATTAGTTACCTTGCTGTTTTTATATTTTCAGATTACAAAAACCTATATCTACCATCTATATTGCACTTGTATCACCATCTCTTCACGAACTAGTGCACCTATACAATTTACCATTGTATTGGGTGTGTTGGGGACACAAGAGACTCTTTGTTATTTGGTTGCAGGGTTGTTTGAGAGAGACCATCTTCATCCCTCGCCTCCCACGGATTGATAAACCTTAGGTCATCCACTTGAGGGAAATTTGCTACTGTCCTACAAACCTGTGCACTTGCAGGCCAAACAACATCTATAAGAAGAAGGTTGTGTAGTAGACATCAGGGCGCCGGAAATAGCATCTCCGTTAAGAGAGCCGTTGCTGGATCTTCGGGTAGTGGAGCCGATCAACAATGCTCATCCGCTATCGCTACCGATCTGTTAAATTGGCGTGGAGGCTTAGATTCCTCCCACGAATATACTGGGGAAAGGAACATTGATACGTCCATTTTGCATCACACTTTTATATCAATATTTATTGCTTTATGGGCTGTTATTGCACGTTATGGCACAATACTTATGGCTATTCTCTCTTATTTTACAAGGTTTACCATGAAGAGGGAGAATGCCGGCAATTGGAATTCTGGCTGGAAAAGGAGCAAATATTGGAAACCTATTCTGCACAACTCCAAAAATCCTGAAACTCCACAGAAGTTATTTTTGGAATTAATAAGAATTACTGAGCGAAGAAAATACCAGAGGGGGGCCACACCCTGGCCAGGAGGGTGGGGGGTGCTACGTCTTGAGCATGCGTTGGTTTTCCTTGAAGAGGAAAGGGTGATGCAGCAATAGTAGCGTAATAATTTCGCTCAGTTTTTGAGAACCAAGGTATCAATCCAGTAGGAGGCTCCTCAAAAGTCCCACGCACCTACAAAAACAAACAAAGAACTCGCAACCAACGCAATAAAGGGGTTGTCAATCCCTTCAAGGCCACTTGCGTAAGTGAGATCTGATAGAGATAGTATGATAAGATAAATATATTTTGGGTATTTTATAATATAGATTGGAAAAGTAAAGATGCAAATAAAAGTAGATTGAAAGCTTATATGATAAAAGATAGACCCGGGGGCCATAGGTTTCACTAGTGGCTTCTCTCAAGATAGCATAAGTATTACGGTGGGCGAACAAATTACTGTCGAACAATTGATAGAAAAGCGAATAATTATGAGATTATCTAGGAATGATCATGTATATAGGCATCACGTCCGTGAAAAGTAGACCGCCTCCTTCCTGCATCTACTACTATTACTCCACACATCGACCGCTATCCAGCATGCATCTAGAGTATTAAGTTCATAAGAACAGAGTAACACATTAAGAAAGATGACATGACGTAGAGGGATAAACTCATGCAATATGATATAAACTCCATCTTTTTATCCTCGATGGAAACAATACAATACGTGCCTTGCTGCCCCTGCTGTCACTGGGAAAGGACACCGCAAGATTGAACACAAAGATAAGCACTTCTCCCATTTCAAGAAAGATCAATCTAGTAGGCCAAACCAAACTGATAATTCGAAGAGACTTGCAAAGATAACTCAATCATACATAAAAGAATTCAGAGGAGATTCAAATATTTCTCATAGATAAACTTGATCATAAACCCGCAATTCATCGGATCTCGACAAACACACCGCAAAAAGAGTTATATCGAATAGATCTCCAAGAAGATCGAGGAGAACATGGTGTTGAGATCCAAAAAGAGAGAAGAAGCCATCTAGCTAATAACTATGGACCCGAAGGTCTGTGGTAAACTACTCACAACTCATCGGAGGGTCTATGGTGTTGATGTAGAAGCCCTCCATGGTCGATTCCTCCCGTGAGCACCGTGAAAGGCTCCAAGATGGGATCTCGCGGATATGTATGTTGACGGTGGAACTAGGTTTTCGTGGCTTGTTCCGATGTTCTCGAGTGCACGTGGGTATATATAGGAGGAAGAAGTAGGTCGGTGGCTCGAGGGGCCCACGAGATAGGGGGCGCGCCCTGTAGGGGTGGGCGTGCCCTCCACCCTCGTGGCCGCCTCGGCTGCTTCTTGACTTGCACTCCAAGTCCTCTGGATCACGTTCGTTCCAAAAATCACGCTCCCGAAGGTTTCATTGCATTTGGACTCCGTTTGATATTCCTTTTCTTTGAAATACTGAAATAGGCAAAAAAAAACAGCAATACGGGCTGGGCCTCCGGTTCGTAGGTTAGTCCCAAAAATGATACAAATGCGTAAGTAAAGCCCATAAACATCCAAAACAGGTAATATAATAGCATGGAACACTAAAAAATTATAGATACGCTGGATTGTATCAGGGGGCGCGCCCCCTGTCTCCTGGGCCCCCTGGTGGCCCTCCGATGTCCATCTTCTGCTATATGAAGGCTTTTACTCTGGAAAAAATCATAAGCAAGATTATGGGACGAAACTACGCCGCCACGAGGCGGAACCTTGGCAGAACCAATCTAGGGCTCCAGCGGAGCTGTTCTGCCGGGGAAACTTCCCTCCGGGAGGGGGAAATCATCACCATCGTCATCACCAACGATCCTCTCATCAGGAGGGGGTCAATCTCCATCAACATCTTGACCAGCACCATCTCCTCTCAAACCCTAGTTCATCTCTTGTATCCAAAACCACAAATTGGTACCTGTGGATTGCTAGTACTGTTGATTACTCCTTGTAGTTGATGCTAATTGGTTTATTTGGTGGAAGATCATATATTCAGATCCTTAATGCATATTAATACTCCTCTGATCATGAACATGAATATGCTTTGTGAGTAGTTACGTTTGTTCCTGAGGACATGGGTGAAGTCTTGCTATTAGTAGTGATGTGAATTTGGTATTCGTTCGATATTTTGATGAGATGTATGTTGTCTTTCCTCTAGTGGTGTTATGTGAACGTCGACTACATGACACTTCACCATTATTTGGGCCTAGAGGAAGGCATTGGGAAGTAATAAGTAGATGATGGGTTGCTAGAATGACAGAAGCTTAAACCCTAGTTTATGCGTTGCTTCGTAAGGGGCTGATTTGGATCCGTTAGTTTCATGCTATGGTTAGGTTTACCTTAATACTTTTTTTGTAGTTGCGGATGCTTGCAATAGGGGTTAATCATAAGTGGGATGCTTGTCCAAGAAAGGGCAGTACCCAAGCACCGGTCCACCCACATATCAAATTATCAAAGTACCGAACGCGAATCATATGAGCGTGATGAAAACTAGCTTGACGATAATTCCCATGTGTCCTTGGAAGTGCTTTTCTCATTATAAGAACTTGTCCAGGCTTGTCCTTTGCTACAAAAAGGATTGGGCCACCTTGCTGCACCTTATTTACTTTCATTGCTTGTTACCCGTTACAAATTATCTTATCACAAAACTATCTCGTTACCTATAATTTCATTGCTTGCAGAGATTACCTTACTGAAAACCGCTTGTCATTTCCTTATGCTCCTCGTTGGGTTCGACACTCTTACTTATCATATTGACTTCGATAGATCCCCTATACTTGTGGGTCATCAAGACTCTTTTACGGCACCGCTGCCGGGAGTGAACCGCCTTTGGTGAGTGGAACTTGGTAAGGAAACATTTATATAGTGTGCTGAAATTTACTGTCACTTGTTACTATGGAAACTAATCCTTTGAGGGGCTTGTTCGGAGCATCTTCGGCCCGGCCAGTAGAGCAAAGAGTTGCTCCTCAACCTACTGAACCTACTGAAAATGTTTACTTTGAGATTCCTTCGGGTATGATAGAGAAACTGCTAGCTAATCCCTTTGCAGGAGATGGAACATTGCATCCCGATTTACACCTTATCTGTGTGGATGAAGTTTGTGGATTATTTAAGCTTGCAGGTATTCCCGATGATGTTGTCAAAAGGAAGGTCTTCCCTTTATCTTTGAAGGGAGATGAATTGACATGGTATAGGCTATGTGATGATACTGGATCTTGGAACTATAAACGATTGAAGTTGGAATTTCACCAGAAGTTCTATCCTATGCATCTTGTTCATCGTGATCGTAATTACATATATATTTTTTGGCCTCGCGAAGGAGAAATAATAGCTCAAGATTGGGGGAGGCTTAAGTCAATGTTATATTCATGCCCCAATCATGAGCTCTCAAGAGAAATGATTATTTAAAATTTTTATGCTCGGCTTTTTCTCAATGATCGCACCATGCTTGATACTTCTGTCTTTGGTTCTTATATCTTTGAAGACTACTGAATTCAAGTGGGATTTATTGGAAAGAATTAAACGCAACTCTGAAGATTGGGGTTCTGACGATGGTAAGGAGTCAGGTATGACACCTAATTTGATTGTGTTAGATCTTTTATGGATACCGATGCTTTTCGTGGATTTAGCGCTAAATATGGACTTGACTTTGAGATAGTAGCTGCTTTTGTGTGAATCTTTTGTTACTCACGTTGATCTCCCTAAGGAGAAGTGGTTTAAATATAACCCTCCCACTGAAGTAAAGGTAGTTGCACCTATTACAGTTGAAGAAAAGACTATCACTTATAATGATCCTATTGTTCCTACTACTTATGTTGAGAAACCACCTTTTCCCGTTAGGATAAAGGATTCATGCTAGAACTTCAACTGTTGTTCGTAAGAGTAATACTAGAACTTATACACCCCCTGAGCAAATCAAAGTTGAACCTAGTATTGATATGGTTAAAGATCTCTTGGATGATAATATAGATGGCCATGTTATTTATTTCTATGGTGAAACTGCTAATATTGCTAGACCCGATGCTAAGATACATAGACCTGTTGTAGGCATGCCTGTTATTTCTGTTAAAATAGGAGATCATTGTTATCATGGCTTATGTGATATGGGTGCTAGTGCTAGTGCAATACCCTTTGACTTATATAAAGAAATTATGCATGATATTGCACCCGCTGAAATGGAAGATATTGATGTTACTATTAAGCTTGCCAATAGGGATACTGTTAAGCCATTTGGGATTGTTAGAGATGTTGAAGTCTTCTGTGGGAAAGTTAAATACCCTGCTGATTTTCTTGTTCTTGGTTCCCCACAAGATGACTTTTGTCCCATTATATTTGGTAGACCCTTCTTGAATACCGTTAATGCTAGGATTGATTGTGAAAAGGATAATGTTATAATTGGCTTAGGGGATATGTCTCATGAGTTTAATTTTGCTAAGTTTCGTAGAAAACCCCGTGATAAAGAATCACCTAGTAAGGATGAGATTATTGGTCTTGCTTCTATTGCCGTTCCTCCTACTGATCCGTTAGAACAATATTTGCTAGACCATGAAAATGATATGTTTATGAATGAAAGAAGGAAATAGATGAAGTATTCCTTAAACAGGGTCCTATTCGAAACACAACTTACTGTTGAAATCCTAGGATCCCCCTCCACCCAAGGGTGATCCCGTGTTTGAGCTCAAACCTTTACACGATAATCTTAAATATGCTTATCTTGATGAAAAAGAAGATATATCCTGTTATTATTAGTGCTAACCTTTCAGAAAGGTGAAGAGGAAAGATTATTGAAAACTACGAAAAATCACCGTCTTTGCTATTGGATATACTCTGGATGATCTTAAGGGCATTAGTCCCACTCTATGTCAACACAAAATTAAATTGGAGAAAGATGCCAAACCAGTTAGAGATCCTCAACGACGGTTAAATCCTAAGATGAAAGAAGTGGTAAGAAAGGAGATACTAAAGCTCCTTGAGGCAGTATAATTTATCCCTGCTATTGATAGTGATTGGGTAAGTCCTGTCCATTGCGTTCCTAAGAAGGGAGGTATTATCATTGTTCCTAATGATAAAGATGAATTGATCCCATAAAGAATTATTATAGGTTATAGGATGGTAATTGATTTCCGTAAATTAAATAAAAATACTAAGAAAGAACATTACCCTATACATTATATTGAACAAATGATATAAATACTATCAAAAAATACACATTTCGCTTTCTAGATGGTTATTCTGGTTTCTCTCAAATAATCATGTCGGAGGATCAATCAAAAACTACTTTTACTTGCCCTTTCGGTACTTTTGCTTATAGACATATGCCTTTTGGTTTATGTAATGCACCTGCTACCTTTCAAAGATGCATGATGGCTATATTCTCTGACTTTTGTGAAAAGATTTGTGATGTATTCATGGATGACTTCTCCATTTATGGATCCTCTTTTGATGATTGCTTGAGCAATCTTGATCGAGTTTTGCAGAGATGTGAAGACACTAGTCTCGTCTTGAATTGGGAAAAGTGCCACTTTATGGTTAATGAAGGCATTCTCTTGGGGCATCAGATTTCTGAGAGAGGTATTGAAGTTGATAGAGCTAAGGTTGATACTATTGAAAAGATGCCATGTCCCAAGGACATAAAAGGTATAAGAAGTTTCCTTGGTCATGCGCCGTTTTATAGGAAGTTCATTAAGGACTTTTCTAGAATCTCTAGGCCTCTGACAAATTTATTACAAAAAGAAATACCTATAGTCTTTGATGATGAATGAGTAGAAGCATTTGAAATACTAAAGAAAGCTTTGAACACTACACCTATAGTACAGCCACCTGATAGGACTATACCTTTTGAAATTGTGTGTGATGCTAGTGATTATCTTTGTGGTGCTTTGTTTTAGGGCAAAGAGTTGATAAGAAATTGAATGTTATCCATTATGCTAGTAAAACTCTTGATCTTGCCTAGAAACTATGCTACTAATTGAAAAGAATTCTTAGCGATCGTATTTGCATGTGATAAGTTCAGACCTTATATTGTTGATTCTAAAGTTACTATTCACCTTGATCGATCATGCTGCTATTAAATATCTTATGGAAAAGAAAGATGCTAAGCCTAGACTTATTAGATGGGTTCTCTTGCTCCAAGAATTTGATTTGCATATTATTGATAGAAAGGAGTCGAGAACCCGTTATGCATAACTTGTCTAGGTTAGACAATGTTCTTGACGACCCACTACCTATTGATGATAGGTTTCCTGATGAAAAATTAGCGGTCATTAATGCTTCTCGTACTGCTCCATGGTATGCTGATTATGCTAATTACATTGTTGCTAAATTTATACCACCTAGTTTCACATACCAGCAAAAGAAAAAGTTATTTTATGATTTAAGACATTACTTCTGGGATGACCCGCACCTTTACAAAGAAGGAGTAGATGGTGTTATTAGACGTTGTGTACCTGAGTATGAACATGAATAGATCCTACATAAGTGTCACTCTAAACCATATGGAGGACACCATTACTGGAGATAGAACTGCACATAAGGTATTGCAATCCGGTTTTTATTGGCCTACTCTCTTCAAAGATGCTCGTAGGTTTGTTTTGTCTTGTGATGAATATCAAAGAATTGATAATACTAGTAGACGTCAAGAAACGCCCATGAATTATTCTCTTGTTATTGAACAATTTGATGTTTGGGCCTTTGATTATATGGGACCTTTCCTGCCTCTAATGGTTACACACATATTTTTAATTCTTTGTTGATTATGTTACTAAGTGGGTAGAAGCTATTCCAACTAGTAGTGCTGATCATAACACCTCTATTAAGATGCTTAAAGAAGTTATTTTTACGAGGTTTGGAGTTCCTAGATATCCTATGACTGATGGTGGTTCACATTTTATTCATGGTGCTTTCTGTAAGATGCTTGCTAAGTATGATGTTAATCATAGAATTGCATCCCCTTATCACTCACAGTCTAGTGGTCAAGTAGAGTTGAGCAATAGAGAGCTCAAATTAATTTTGCAAAAGACTGTTAATAGGTCTAGAAAGAATTGGTCCAAGAAACTTGATGATGCATTATGGGCCTATAGAACTGCATATAAAAATCCTATGGGTATGTCTCCGTATAAGATGGTTTATGGAAAAGCATGTCACTTACCTCTTGAACTTGAACATAAAGCATATTGGGCTATTAAAGAGCTTAACTATGACTTCAAACTTGCCGGTGAGAAGAGGTTATTTGATATTAGCTCACTTGATGAGTGGAAAACCCAAGCCTATGAGAATGCCAAGCTGTTCAAAGAAAAAGTTAAAAGATGGCATGACAAAAGGATACAAAAGCGTGAGTTTAACGTAGGTGATTATGTGTTGCTATTCAACTCTCATTTGAGATTTTATGCAGGAAAACTTCTCTCTAAGTGGGAAGGTCCTTACGTTATCGAGGAGGTCTATCGTTCCGGTGCCATAAAAATCAACAACTTCGAAGGCACAAGTCCGAGGGTGGTGAACGGTCAAAGAATCAAACATTATACCTCAGGTAATCCTATCAATGTTGAAACTAATATTATTGAAACCATAACCCTGGAGGAATACATAAGGGACACCTTCCAGAATGTTTCAGACTCCAAAAAAGAATAGGTGTGTGGTACGGTAAGTAAACCGACTCCAAAACAATTCTAATGGCAATTTTTCTCCGTTTTGGAATATTTAAGAATTTTGGAAAGCAAGAAGTAATACGGGAAGGACACGAGGCCTCCACGAGGGTGGAGGCCGCGCCCACCCTTACTGGGCGCGCCCCCCTGTCTCATGGGCACCTCGTGTGCCTCCTGGACTCCGTTTTCTTGCACGTTACTTCTTTCGGTCGGTAAAAATTCATTATATAATCTCCCAAAGGTTTTAACCACCATATCACGCAAAAATCTTCTGTTTTTGTTTCGAGCTGTTTCTGTTACAGATCTAGAGCATCATGATGTCACCCTCCTTCAATAATGAAGACAAGGATGTGATACGTCTCCAACGTATCTATAATTTTTGATTGTTCCATGCTATTATACTACCCATTTTGGATGTTTATGGGCTCTATTTTACACATTTATATCATTTTTTGGACTAACCTACTAACCGGAGGCCCAGCCCATATTGCTGTTTTTGCCTATTTCAAGTGTTTGAAGAAAAGGAATATCAAACGGAGTCCAAATGGAATGAAACCTTGGGGCGTGATTTTTGGAACAAACATGATCCGGAAGGACTTGGAGTGCAAGTCAAGAAGCAGCAGAGGCGTCCACGAGGGTGGAGGGCGCGCCCACCCCTACAGGGTGCGCCCCCTATCTCATGGGCCCCTCGGGCGGCCACCGACCTACTTCTTCCTCCTATATATACCAACGTACCTCGAAAACATCAGGGGAGCCAACGAAAACCTAATTCCACCGCCATAACTTTCTGTATCCGCGAGATCCCATCTTGGAGCCTTCGCTGGCGCTCCACCGGAGGGGGAATCAACCATGGAGGGCTTCTACATCAACACCATAGCCCCTCCGATGAGTTGTGAGTAGTTTACCACAGACCTTCGGGTCCATAGTTATTAGCTAGATGGCTTCTTCTCTCTTTTTGGATCTCAATACCATATCCTCCTCGATCTTCTGAGATCTATTCGATGTAACTCTTTTTGCGGTGTGTTTGTCGAGATCCGATGAATTGTGGGTTTATGATCAAGTTTATCTATGAGAAATATTTGAATCTCCTCTGAATTCTTTTATGTATGATTGGGTTATCTTTGCAAGTCTCTTTGAATTATCAGTTGGTTTGGCCTACTAGATTGATCTTTCTTGCAATGGGAGAAGTGCTTAGCTTTGGGTTCAATCTTGTGGTGTCCTTTCCCAGTGACAACAGGGGCAGCAAGGCACGTATTGTATTGTTGCCATCGAGGATAAAAAGATGGGGTTTATATCATATTGCATGAGTTTATCGCTCTACATCATGTCATCTTTCTTAATGCGTTACTCTGTTCTTTATGAACTTAATAGTCTAGATGCATGCTAGATAGCGGTCGATGTGTGGAGTAATAGTAGTAGATGCAGGTGAGTCGGTCTACTTGTCACCAGACGTGATGCCTATATACATGATAATGCCTAAATAATCTCATAATTATTCGCTTTTCTATCAATTGCTTGACAGTAATTTGTTCACCCACCGTAATACTTATGCTATCTTGAGAGAAGCCACTAGTGAAACCTATGGCCCCGGGTCTCTCTCTCTTATCATATAAGCTTTCAATCTACTTTTATTTGCATCTTTACTTTTCCAATCTATATTATAAAATACCAAAATATATTTGTCTTATCATACTATCTCTATCGATCTCACTTTCGCAAGTGGCGTGAAGGGATTGACAACCCCTTTATTTGCGTTGGTTGCGAGTTCTTTGTTTGTTTGTGTAGGTGCGTGGGACTTTTGAGGATCATCCTACTGGATTGATACCTTGGTTCTAAAAAACTGAGGGAAATACTTACGCTACTATTGCTGCATCACCCTTTCCTCTTCAAGGAAAACCAAAGCAAGCTCAAGACGTAGCACGATGCTTGGCTATTGAAGATAGAGCTGAAAAGAGAAGAACCTGAGGAGATCAACAAGGATGAAGGGATCAAGAAGGCCATGGAGGATTAAGCTCCGGCGGTGGAAGAAGAAAACACCCCTCAACCTTTACCTAACCTCTTTACTCCAACTGAGATTGAAGCTTTCAAGATGATTGAGTTAGCTCGCATACAGAACAAGTATCTCACACAGGAGAATATTTTGTTGAAGGATCATATCGCCGGACTCAAGGGCATTATCCGCAAGTTGGAGGAGCTTTTACGCTTGATGTGCGATTATCCACCATCATCATCACCACCTTCATCACCTCCGAGGACATAATCACATGGGTATGGGCACTCCCGTTGGCAACTGCCAAGCTTGTGGGAGGTGCCCCGGTATCGTATCACCATCACACTCCTATCTTTACGTTTTACTTAGTTCGATCCTTTTAGTAATATCTTGATCTAGTAGATTGAAGTTTTGGTATGATTTAGTTTTGAGTTTTGCTTTGTGATCCCTTCTATGTAATCGTGTTCGTGAGCCATCTATAATAAAGATTAGTGTTGAGTCAAGGGCTTTGCTATCTTGCTATGATCTTGAGAAAATAGAAAGAATAAAAAGAAATAAAAGAGTTCATATTGATCTTACGGATAGTAATGACTTCACATATAAAGAGTATGAGGCATAAAAGTTGTTGAGAGTTGAGAAACGTAGTTTTGGTCATCGTTGCAATTAATAGGAAGTAATAAGGAAGGAGAGGTTTTAACATATAAACATACTAACTTGTACATCTTTTATGATTGTGAGCACTCATTAAGTATGACATGCTAAAGAGTTGATGTTGGACAAGGAAGACAACGTAATGGTTTATGTTTTCTCACTTCTCAGTTAAAGTATATTGTCATGGATCTTCCGAACATGTTGAGTTTGCCTTTCCCCCTCATGCTAGCCAAATTCCTTGCATCAAGTAGAGATACTACTTGTGCTTCCAAATATCCTTAAACCCAGTTTTGCCATGAGAGTCCACCATACCTACCTATTTATTGAGTAAGATCCTTCAAGTAAGTTGTCATGTTGCAAGCAATAAAAATTGCTCTCTAAATATGTATGACTTATTAGTGCGGAGAAAATAAGCTTTATACGATCGTGTGATATGGAAGTAATAAAAGCGACGGACTGCATAATAAAGGTTCATATCACAGGTGGCAATATAAAGTGACGTTCTTTTGCATTAAGATTTTGTGCATCCAACCCTAAAAGCACATGACAACCTCTGCTTCCCTCTCCGAAGGGCCTATCTTTTACTTTATGTCTTTACATTATGCAAGAGTCAAGGTGATCTTCACCTTTTCCTTTTTCATTTTATCCTTTGGCAAGCACCTCGTGTTGGAAAGATCCTGATATATATATATATATCCAATCGGATGTAAGTTAGCATGAACTATTATTGTTGACATCACCCAAAGGTGAATACGTTGGGAGGCAACACAATAAGCCCCTATCTTTCTCAGTGTCCGATTAAAACTTCATAACCATACGTATTGCGTGAGTGTTAGCAATTGTAGAAGACTATATGATAGTTGATTATGCGGACTTGCTGAAAAGCTCTATTCTTGACTCTTTCTGATGTTATGATAAATTGCAATTGCTTCAGTGACTGAGATTATAGTTTGCTAGTCCTCAATAAATTTTATGAACCATACTTGACATTGTGAATTGATTGTTACTTGAGTATAAGAAATCATATGACAAAATCTATATATGTTGCTCTTATAAGAATGATCATGATGCCCTCATGTCTGTATTTTATTTTTATCGACACCTCTATCTCTAAACATGTGGACATATTTTCGATTTTGGCTTCCGCTTGAGGACAAGCGAGGTCTAAGCTTGGGGGAGTCGATACGTCCATTTTGCATCATGCTTTTATATCAATATTTATTGCATTATGGGCTGTTATTACATGTTATGTCACAATACTTATGGCTATTCTCTCTTATTTTACAAGGTTTACCATGAAGAGGGAGAATGCCGGCAGCTGGAATTCTGGCTGGAAAAGGAGAAAATATTGGAAACCTATTCTACACAGCTCCAAAAATCCTGAAACTCCACGGAAGTTAATTTTGGAATTAATAAGAATTACTGAGCGAAGGAAATACCAGAGGGGGCCCACACCCTGGTCAGGAGGGTGCCCCCCCCCTACTGGGCGCGCCCCCTGTCTCCTGGGCCCCCTGGTGGCCCTCCGGTGTCCATCTTCTGCTATATGAAGGCTTTTACCCTGGAAAAAAAATCATAAGCAAGCTTACGAGACGAAACTCCGCCGCCACGAGGCGGAACCTTGGCGGAACCAATCTAGGGCTCAGTGAGCTGTTACGCCGGAAACTTCCCTCCGGGAGGGGGAAATGATCACCATCATCATCACCAACGATCCTGTCATCAGGAGGGGGTCAATCTCCATCAACATCTTCACCAGCACCATCTCCTCTCAAACCCTAGTTCATCTCTTGTATCCAAAACCACAAATTGGTACCTGTGGGTTGCTAGTAGTGTTGATTACTCCTTGTAGTTGATGCTAATTGGTTTATTTGGTGGAAGATCATATATTCAGATCCTTAATGCATATTAATACTCCTATGATCATGAACATGAATATGATTTGTGAGTAGTTACGTTTGTTCCTGAGGACATGGGTTAAGTCTTGCTATTAGTAGTGATGTGAATTTGGTATTCGTTCAATATTTTGATGAGATGTATGTTGTCTTTCCTCTAGTGGTGTTATGTGAACGTCGACTACATGACACTTCACCATTATTTGGGCCTAGAGGAAGGCATTGGGAAGTAATAAGTAGATGATGGGATGCTAGAGTGACAGAAGCTTAAACCCTAGTTTATGCGTTGCTTCGTAAGGGGCTGATTTGGATCCGTTAGTTTCATGCTATGGTTAGGTTTACCTTAATACTTCTTTTGTAGTTGCGGATGCTTGCAATAGGGGTTAATCATAAGTGGGATGCTTGTCCAAGAAAGGGCAGTACCCAAGCACCGGTCCACCCACATATCAAATTATCAAAAGTGCAGACGCGAATCATATGAGCGTGATGAAAACTAGCTTGACGATAATTCCCATGTGTGTCCCTCGGAAGTGCTTTTCTCATTATAAGAACTTGTCCAGGCTTGTCCTTTGCTACAAAAAGGATTGGGCCACCTTGCTGCACCTTATTTACTTTCATTGCTTGTTACCCGTTACAAATTATCTTATCACAAAACTATATGTTACCTATAATTTCAGTGCTCGCAGAGAATACCTTACTGAAAACCGCTTGTCATTTCCTTCTGCTCCTCGTTGGGTTCGACACTCTTACTTATCGAAAGGACTACGATAGATCCCCTATACTTGTGGGTCATCAAACATCTTGCAAAATAAAAAGAGCTTACCGGATTGGCGGGGCGCTTTGCGCTGAGTCCGCGATCCTCGGTTATGGGAGGAGGTACCTCGGTGGCCTTGAACAGCACCTTCCAGACGTCTTTGTGCGTCGTGTCAAAGAGCTCTCGCAGCGTCTGGTGTTCGGCCGGGTCGAACTCCCACATATTGAAGGCCCGTCTTTGGCAGGAAGGATCCGGCGGAAGAGCATGACCTGGACCACATTGACAAGCTTGATTTTCTTGCTTATCTTATTTTTGACGCAGGTCTGAAGTCCGGTCAGCTCCACCGATGAGCCCCAGGCTAGGCCCTTCTCTTTCCAGGAAGTGAGCCGCATGGGGATGCCGGATCGAAACTCGGGGGCCGCCGCCCAGTTGGTGTCGCGCGGCTCGGTGATGTAGAACCACCCCGATTGCCACCCCTTCACGGTCTCCACATAGGAGCCTTAGGGCAAGGTGACATTGGGCATCTTGCCCACTATAAACCTCCGCACTCCGCTTGCTGGCGACCACCACCTTGACCGGCGTTGAAGGTCTTGACCATAAGCGAAGTGGGGCGTAATGTGGAGGAAGGCCTCGCACACGACGATAAACGTCGAGATGTTGAGGATGAAATTGGGGGCCAGATCATGGAAGTCCAGCCCGTAGTAGAACATGATCCCACGGACAAATGGGTGGAGGGGGAATCCCGATCCATGGACAAAGTGAGAGAGAAACACTACCCTCTCACGGGGCTCTGGTAGGGATGATCTGCCCTTGGTAGGGAGCCGGTGTGCGATGTCTGCGGCCGTGTCTCTGCCTCCCGAGCCGTGATGTCCTCCTCCTTAGCGGAGGAGGCCATCCACTGCCTCCGCTCGGACATGCTTGGAATAACTTTGCGGAGAAGAAGAAGGCTTGGGCGCTAGAGCTCGAGCGAGGGAGAATGGATGAGCGGAGGAAGAAGAAGGCGTGGGTGAAAAAAGGGGATCTTTATCTCTTTATAAAGGAGGTAGAAACCATGCGCCTCCCCACTTGCCCTGTAAAACTCGCTTATTCCCCAAGCGTCGTGTTGATGGCGCGGTTGGGTTACCCACACCCGTATTGATGAGAATCCCGTGATAAGGGGACACGATCTCTGCTTTGACAAGACGTGCCAATGAAACCGCCTCACGATATGTGCAACAGCAGGTTGAGAAAACAGTTCGAATAATGACCGAGCCGTGGCATGATGTCACGCTGTGAAAAGTTGTCAGCAGATTAGATTTGTGGAATATTGTGCTCTCTACGGTGGTATGTGGAATTTTTTTTGCAGAGCCGGACACGATCCTTGTGTTCAAGATCTTCTCTGGAGTATTCGGAGAAGGAAACCGCCTTGCAATGCCGAAGACAATCTGCGCCGGACTCATCGTCATTGAAGCCTAGTTCAGGGGCTACTGAGGGAGTCCTGGATTAAGGGGTCCTCGGATAGCCGGACTATGTACTTGTGCCGGACTGTTGGACTATGAAGATACAAGATTAAAGACTTCGTCCCATGTCCGGGTGGGAATCTCCTTGGCGTGGAAGGCAGGCTTGGCTATTCGGATATGTAGATCTCCTTCTCTTTAACCGACTCTGTGTAACCCTAGCCCCCTCCAGTGTCTATATAAACCAGAGGGTTTAGTCCATAGGACAACAACAGTCATAATCATAGGCTAGCTTCTAGGGTTTAGCTTCTACGATCTCGTGGTAGATCAACTATTGTAATACTCATATTACCAAGATCAATCAAGCAGGAAGTAGGGTATTACCTCCATAGAGAGGGCCCGAACCTGGGTAAACATTGTGTCCCCCGCCTCCTGTTACCATTAGCCTTAGACGCACAGTTCGGGATCCCCTACCCGAGATTCGCCGGTTTTGACACTGACAGCCGCCATGGTCGTTCTTCTCTCCTGGCGATGAAGGAGGATTTTGCCCCCTGGGCAGATCCTTCTTTCATGGGGAAGAAGAAGATGGCCTGGGGGCAGGTGCACGTGATTCCGCGCGGTTTTGTGAGGAGGGTGGCGTTCGGAGGCAGGTGCACGTGATCGCGCGGCCAGCTGTCCTCGCTGAGGGTTGTTCATGTGGCCAGGTCCTGTGAGTTTTTTCGTGGCGCGTGGTTTACATGAGAGACTGTTTTTCGTGCGGGGGCCCAAGGCGGTTGCCTTTTTTGCTTGGGGGCAGGCGGTTGCCTTTTTGGGTGGGCGATGGCTAGCGATCCCAGTGCGGCCGGCCGGCCACTAGACACGCCCAATTTGTTTTGTAATGTTATATTCATTTGTAATTTAGAGCTTTTAACACCCCCTCCTTTTTTTAGGGATGAAAAGTATAAATGAGGCAGCCACTGCTAAAGCTCAATATTTATATCATATGACATTTTGCCTAAATTTTTTTAGACTTTGTGTATTTTGTGTGTGTCTTTTTTTGAGGTATTTGGACAGAAGGCCACGGCCCGTAAGTGCTACACGGGCATAGGCCAGCCAATTTAGTACATGTGACATACTTGTCCAAGGAGGCGATTCCCGTGTGCCGGCATGACATGGCCCGCTTATTAACATGTTCTGTATTCAAGTTGATTATTGTTGTGTGAGAAGTTAGCTGCTTACAATGTGCGGTGACATCAAAATATTTCATTGATTGTCTTGTCTTTTGTTGAATCCTAGATGGGCTTTGGGCCCATATGAACAATGATTCATTTTAATCTGTAAGGCACATATAGGTATATGCCAGGTGGTGGGAAATTTAGTACCACCTCACAAGTTGATGAGAGTTAAGACCCCTTTATAAGGCTGCTCTAGCACTATCAATTGGGAGCTTGGGAAGAAGAGTGGTACATGCAATTGGGAGCTTGGCAATTTTTTTTTGCGAGAAAACTTTCAATCTATTCATGTTCCATCACGGCAGTACAACGAACGCTAGAAATAATAAAAATTACATCCAGATCCGTAGACCACCTAGCGACGACTACAATCACTGAAACGAGGCCGAAGGCGCCGCCATCACCATCACCCTCCTCGCCGGAGTCGGGCACAACTTGTTGTAGTAGACAGTCGGGAAGTCGTCGTGCTAAGGCCCCGTAGGACCAACGCACCAGAACAGCAACCGCCGCTGATGAAGAATAACGTAGATCGAAAGGATCCAACCTGAAGACACACGGACATAGACGAACCACAACCAGATCCAAGCAAATCCACCGAGGATAGATCCGCCGGAGACACACCTCCACACGCCCACCAACGATGCTAGACGCACCACCGGAACGGGGACTAGGCGGGGAGACCTTTATTCCATCTTCAGGGAGCCGCCACCGTCTCGTCTTCCTGAGTAGGACACAAACCCTAACAAATTTTGAAGGAACGACTAACAGGAGCCTCCTCCCGGCTGCCTTGCCAGGATCCACCACGCCCCATGGCCCTAGGGCCACCGGAGACGAGGCGGACCTGCGCCGGAGCTGACGAGAGGCACGAACCCTAGCTTTTCTTGAAGGAGGAGGCGGCGGCTAGGGGAGCTTGGCAATTTAGTTCCAGAAGCGAACTTCTCAAATTTAAAAACTCCCATCAGCCCATTCCAGATGACAGTCTTGGTAGTGTCCAAAGTTTCACCGCATTTCTTGATAGAATCCGGGCTAATGTCAAGACCCATCCAACCATCAGGAATAGCAGAGGCAGGAACTATCTGTAGATGGTGTCAGAATGAGTACATGATAGCTAGTGAATATCTCCATTCCAAGTCATGAACAATTGTGTTGAATTTTGCGTCCATGTAGGATGTAACGTGGCATACTACTACATGATTTGATCAAAAAAATACTACTACATGATACCGATAGTGTTTATAGAGGGTGTACAGAAGTGGAAATGCAAAAAGGAAATACTACATGAAAGGAACGGCTTGGCGGATGTGATATGCTCTCCAGGCCGACAGTGCAAAAGCTCATACAGATACAGGATAGCGCCAGGTCGGCGTTGGGCAGGGCCGAGAAATGATGGAGCACCCAGAACCTCCGATGCGCCAGGATTCAATTGAGCCAGGATCAGCTGAGGTCGACTTCCTCCCCCTCCTCTGCTCGGTCGAGCTTGCCAGTCAAGCCGCCCCCGTCCAGGATGCTGCCAAACATGGCGGCCTCGTACAGGTAGTTCACCTGCCAGGCGTGCTGGCTCGCATGGGCGAGGAGCCAGGCCATTTCGACGACGAGCCCCTTGGAGAAGAGCTGGGCCAGTTGCAGGCGCACGGATTCAGCGAGGTGCTCCTCACGCTTCTCGTCGACTTCACCCTGCCGGACGTACTCCAGCGGGCCGGTGACGAGGGACGACCAGAGGGCGCCGAGTAGCTGGTCCTGGCGGTCGAGGAGGAACTGGCGCACATGGTTACAGGTTTCCTCGCCGTCGCAGGCGTACTCGGGGTCCAGGGGCCTGCTGAAGCCGGTGGTGCGGAAGTCGGCGTCGAAGACCTCGTCGAAGTCCGCCTCGCGCTGGGGCCGCGCCGGCGACTTGCGCGCCTTGGGCCATCCCAGCAGGGCGCGGCGGAAGAACATGTGCCGGTCGTTGGTGATCTGCCACGAGATTTCATTGTCGACCATCCGGGCCGACGGCTCGTGCCACCTCTGGGTGAAGGTCCGTGCGCCTGTGGCGGCGTATGCATCGTAGATGGCCCGGAGCGCCGGCTCGCTCACGATGCCCGAGGCGGCGATGTCGGCCACGTTGAGGAACGAGTTCATGATCTCGGAGTTGACCAAGTCGGAGCCCACGTCGATGACGTCGTGACTGTTGATGCTCAAGACGAGGTCACTCATGACGGCGCCGGCATCGAAGCCCCGGGCCGTGGCATCGGCTGCAATGCCGAGCACGCTGCTGTCGAACAGGTAGATGACCTGGGCGGCACGGCGATCCATCTGCGCAGAGCGGTCCTTGAGGCGAGTCTTGTTCGCCACCTCCAGCGCGATCTTGTTCTGGATGTACGGGAGGCCAACGGCGACGGCCTCACGGCGCTGCCGGCCGTAAGGGGTGCCCAACGCGTGGGCGTCGGCGAGCGCATCCTGCACCAGCCCGTGGAGCGTGGGGAACACGTGGCAGTACCCGTACTCATAGTTAACGGCCATGTCGGTCACGTAGTTGGAGAACATGGTGTGCACGTCGGCGGCGCCAATGAGCATGTTGGACATGCAGCCGCCGAACAGGGCATTGTTGGTGGTCAGGGCCGCGGGCCAGTCGGTGGCGCGCAGCTGGGTGAGCACCTGGGGCGAGGCTTGCCTCAGCGCCTTGCCCTTAGGGGGGAGCACGTTGCCGATTGCGTGTTGGGTGCTTTTCCACAGCGCCAGCTCCGGCGATAGCCGCAACTGCACCACCCTGGGCCGCGCCGCTGCTCCCCAACAGCTCGTCCCTGCCGTCGACGATGATGCTAGCAAACATCTCCGCTAGCATGCCTTGGGCCTGGCGTGACAGCCTTCTCAGATCCGCCGTGGCTCCCTCGCCGATCAAGGCCCTCGCCTCCGAGTAGCCCGCGTGCACGGGGAAGTCAATCTCGGCCTCGGCCTCGGCCACCGAACCCTCGCCCCAGAAATGCGGAGTGATTCTAATGCCGCTGTCGCCGCCGGGGAGAGTGTCTTTGTCCAGCCCCACCCGAACCTCAATGTGGAGGCCATGGAGAGAGCAGCTACCCCATCGAGGGAAGGACGCATCCGAGCCCATGCTTCCCATATACTATAGCAGTACAAAAGAAGAATGTGATCGAGTAGGGAGAAATTTAGGCCCGTGGTGCTACTCATTCTACGTACGTATTCCTCAGCCATATATAGCCGCAGACTCACCAGCAGCAGCAGCGTATGTGAGCATTTATTAAGCTAGCAGTAGGATTAGCAGCCATGCCAAAAAAAAAGTAGGACTGGAGCCATGCAAAAAAAAGGAAGTCGGATTAACAGGCTCCTCTCGTGTGGAACCAGCCCGCACACAAAGCAAGGTTACAAAATCTGGCGGGTCAATTAGCCACAGACGACGACCAAGCTTCACTATATCTATTGGGAAAAACTTAGTAGCAGCCGTCTGATAGAGACGTTTGCCAGAATATGCGCGGGTCATCGATGTCTTTTTCATCTCATTGTTAAGAGCAGCCGTCTGATAGCAGACGTTTGCCAGACTATGTGTGGGTCATTGATTTCTTTTTCATCACATGGTTAAGATGGCCTCTTAAGTACTTCCTCCGCTTCGGAAAAACTTGTCATTTTATAAAAATGGGTGTATCTAGAACTAAAATATATCTAGATACATCCCCTTTTATTTATTTTGATGACAAGTATTTCCGGACGGAGGGAGTAGTACTTTTATTCGTTTTCAAAAGGAAACACTTACTAGCAGCCATCTGATAGCAGACGTTTGCAAGACTATGCGTGGATCGGCGATGTCTTTTTCATCTCATAGTTAAGCTGGCCACCTAGATCCCATCAACAGAATGATTACTTCCTAACACATTAATTCTTACATATAAATTAAGCTAATTAATGTGTCTAGCTACAATTTTCATATTCAATGGCTGTCAATGCCCATCCTGCAGCAGATATTTCTGAAATCGAAAGAACAAAAAATATTAAAATGTCAGTACACATTTTCAGCGTATGACACATTTTCACAAACATTTCTTATTCGGTAATACCCCCTACACACATCAACGGTTCAGATATCCCTTCACCTAAAAACTTATAAAAGGGCAGGATGATCATTCCCCCTCCCCAGCCCCGCCCCGCCCCCGCGTCGTACCCGCGCGGCCCGGCGACGTACTTCCTCCCGCGGTGTAGATGTCTTTTTTATGTACACAGACGATCTGGGGCGACGTACATGTATGCGCGTCGGTGGGGGCGTAGAACCGGGGCGGTTGGTCAAACCGTGGCGCGTCGCCCGGTGGAAACGTGTCGTGGCGCTTGGACTGCCGCCCCGTCCCATCATCCGCCCCTTGTCTCGCCCGATCGCGCCTACCGCTTCGTCCCTCGACTACCGCCCGTCTTGGCTGTTGCGCCTGCGCCGTCCCGTCCATTTTCTCGACTTCCGACCCACCGATTGCGCCCGCCCCTTCCCGTCCGTCCCCTTGATTGCCGCCCTGCCAACTGCGCCCTCGCCTGTCACACCGTTGCCCAGGCCCGCACGTCACGCGTGCCGCAGGTTCCCGAGGGGCGGCGCCCGATGCCAGCGCCCGATGCCGCCGCCCGCAGAGCCCGATGCCAGCGCCCGCCTTACTCATGTGCGCCCGCCGCCCCGCCAGCTGAGGATCCCGTTCCCCTATCAAAAGCATCCCATCCTCGTCGCTCGCACCACTTCTTCCCGGCCCCTCTTGATGTCCAACTTGTTGGGGAACGTAGCGGAAATTCAAAATTTCCTACGCATCACCAAGTCAATCTATGGAGATACTAGCAACGAGAGAGAGGGGAGTGCATCTTCATACCCTTGAAGATCATCTGCGGAACCGTTACAAGAACGCGGTCGGTGGAGTCATTCACGAAGCGATTCAGATCGCGGCCGAATCCGATCTAAGCACCGAACAACGGTGCCTCCGCGTTCAACACACGCACAACCCGGGGCGTCTGCTCCTTCTTGATCCAGCAAAGGGAGAGGAGAAGTTGAGGAAAACTCCGACAAGACGACGGGCATGGTGGTGATGGAGCTCGTGGTTCTCCGACAGGCTTCTCCAAGCACTACGGAGGAGGAGGAGATGTTGGAGGAGGGAGAGGGCTGCGCCAGGGAAGGGTGCGGCTGCCTCTCTCTCCCTCACTATATAGGGGGAAGGGAGGAGGGGAAGCGCCTAGGGTTCCCTAGGGGAGGGGCGGCGGCCACAAGGGAAACCCTAGATGGGTTTGGGCGCCCCCACCCCTAGGAAACTTGCCCCCCAAGTCGGGAGATGTCGTTGCCCTAGGGGAGGCGCCCCCAGCTCTCCAGGTTACGTGAGATGGGGTGGGAGGGGCTCAGCCCTTAGTGGGCTGATGTGCCCTCTTCCCTTGGCCCATAAGGCCCTCCAACGCTTGTCGGGCCTCCGAAACCCCTTTCGACACGCCGTCATCACACAGTACCCGGAACAATTCCGGACTCCAATACCCGCCGTCCAATATACCGATCTTCACCTCCGGACCATTCCGGAGCTCCTCGTCATGTCCGGATATCATCCGGGACTCGAACAACCTTCGTAACCACATACTATTTCCCATAACAACTCTAAGCGCCACCGAACCTTAAGTGTGTAGACCCTACGGGTTCGGGAACCATGCGAACATGACCGAGGCGTTCTTGGTCAATAACCAACAACAGCGGGATCTGGATACCCATGTTGGCTCCCACATGTTCCACGATGATCTCATCGGATGAACCACGATGTCAAGGATTCAAGCAACCCCGTATGCAATTCCCTTTGTCAATCGGTATGTTAATTCCCCGAGATTCGATCGTCGGTATCCCAATACCTCGTTCAATCTCGTTGCCGGCAACTCACTTTACTCGTTCCGTAATGCATGATCCCGTGACTAACTACTTAGTCACATTGAGCTCATTATGATGATGCATTACCGAGTGGGCCCAGAGATACCTCTCCGTCATACGGAGTGACAAATCCAAGTCTCGATTCGTGCCAACCCAACAGACACTTTCGGAGATACCTGTAGTGCATGTTTATAGTCACCCAGTTACGTTGTGACGTTTGGTACACCCAAAGCACTCCTACGTTATCCGGGAGTTACACAATCTCATGGTCTAAGGAAATGATACTTGACAATAGAAAAGCTTTAGCAAACGAACAACACGATCTTGTGCTATGCTTAGTATTGGGTCTAGCCCATCACATCATTCTCCTAATGATGTGATCTCGTTATCAATGACATCCAATGTCCATGGTCAGAAACCATGACCATCCTGTTGATCAACGAGCTAGTCAACTAGAGGCTCACTAGGGACATGTTGTGGTCTATGTATTCATACATGTATTACGGTTTCCAACTAATACAATTATAGCATGAACAATAGACAATTATCATGAACAAGGAAATACAATAATAACCATTTTATTATTGCCTATAGGGCATATTTCCAACAGTGTCCCACTTGCACTAGAGTCAATAATCTAGTTCACATCACTATGTGATTATAATGTATTCAACACCCATGGGGTTTGATCATATCTCGCTTGTGAGAGAGGTTATTAGTCAACGGGTCTGAATCTTTTAGATCCGTGTGTGCTTTTCAAATCTCTCTGTCATCTCCTACATGCAGCTACCACGCTCTATTTGGAGCTATTCCAAATAACTATTCTACTATACGATTACGGTTTACTACTCAGAATAATCCGGATTAGTGTCAAAGTTCGCATCGGCGTAACCCTTTACGACGAACTCTTTTACCACCTCCGTAATCGAGAAAATTCCTTAGTCCACTAGTTACTAAGGATATGTTTGACCGCTGTCTTTGTTATCCATTCCTGGATCATTCTTGTACCCCTTGACTGACTCATGGCAAGGTACACTTCAGGTGCGGTACACAACATATCATACTGTAGAGCCTATATACGAAGCATAGGGGCGACCTTAAATCCATTCTCTCTCTTCTGCCGAGGTCATGTCTTGAGTCTTACTCAATACTCACACCTTATAACACAGCCAAGAACTCCTTCTTCGCCGATCTATTTTGAACTTCTTCAAAATCTTGTCACGGCATGTATTCATTTGAAAGTATTATTGAGCGTTTTTGATCTATCCTTATAGATCTTGATGCTCAATGTTCAAGTAGCTTAATCCAGGTTTTCCATTGAAAAAACCCTTTTTCAAATACCCTATATGCTTTCTAGAAATCCTATATCATTTCTGATCAACAATACATCAACAACATATACTCATCAGAAATTCTATAGTGCTCCCACTCACTTCTTTGGAAATACAAGTTTCTCATAAACTATGTATAAATCCAAAATCTTTGATCATCTCATCAAAGCGTATATTCCAACTCCGAGATGCTTACTCCAGTCCATAGAAGGATTGCTGGAGCTTTGCATACTTGTTAGCATCTTTTAGGATTGTCAAAACCTTCTGGTTGTATCAGATACAACCTTTCCTCAAGAAAATCGTCGAGGAAACTATATTCTGACATCCTATCTGCAAGATTTCATAAATAATGTAGTAATTGCTAATATAATTCCAACAGACTCTTAGCATCGCTACGAGTGAGAAAGTCTCAACGTAGTCAAATCCTTGAGCTTGTCGGAAAACATCTCAGCGCCAAGTCGAGCTTTGTTAATGGTGACACTTACCATCATTGTCTGTCTTCCTTTTAAAATCCGTCTGTACTCAACAGCCTTACGACCATCGAGTAGTTCTTCCAAAGTCTATACTTTGTTTTCTTACATGGATCCTCTCTCGGATTTTTATGGCCTCGAGCCATTCATCTAATCCGGGCCCACCATCGCTTCTCCATAGCTCGTGGGTTCATTGTTGTCTAGCAACATGACCTCTAAGATAGGATTACGTACCACTCTCAAGTAGTACGCATCCTTGTCTACCCACGAGGTTTGGTAGTGACTTGATCTGAAGTTTCATGATCACTATCATTTTGTTCCACTTTAATTGGTGTAGGATCCATAGGAACAACTTCATGTGCCCTGCTACACACTAGTTGAAGTGATGGTTCAATAACCTCATCAAGTCTCCACCATCCTCCCACTCAATTCTTTCAAGAGAAAGTTTTCCTCGAGAAAGGACCCGTTTGTGGAAACAATCACTTTTGCTTCTGGATCTGAATTAGGAGGTATACCCAACTTTTTTTGGGTGTCCTATGAAGATGCATTTTATCCGCTTTGGGTTCGAGCTTATCAGGCAAAACTTTTCACATAAGCGTCACATCCCCAAACTTTTAAGAAATGACAGCTTAGGTTTCTCTAGACAATAGTTCATACGGTGTCATCTCAACGGAATTACGTGGTGCCCTATTTAAAGTGAATGCGGTTGTCCATAATGCCTAACCCATAAACGATAGTGGTAATTCGATAAGAGACATCATGGTATGCACCATATCCAATAGGGTGCAGCTATGATGTTCGAACACACCATCACACTATGGTGTTCCAGGCGGTATTAGTTGTGAAACAATTTCCACAATGTCTTAATTGTGTGCCAAACTCGTAACTAAGATATTCATCTCTATGATCATATCATAGACATCTTATCCTCTTGTCACGACGATCTTCAACTTCACTATGAACTTACTTGAACCTTTCAATAATTTAGACTTGTGTTTCATCAAGTAAATATACTTAGCATCTACTCAAATCATCTGTGAAGTAAGAACATAACGATATCCACTGCGTGCCTCAGCACTCATTGGACTGCACACATCAAAATGTATTACTTCCAACAAGTTGCTTTCTTGTTCCATCTCACTGAATACGAGGCCTTTCAGTCATCTTGCCCATGTGGTATGATTTGCATGTCTCAAGTGATTCAAAATCAAGTGAGTCCAAACGATCCATCTGCATGGAGTTTCTTCATGCGTATACACCAATAGACATGGTTCGCATGTCTCAAACTTTTCAAAAAAGAGTGAGTCCAAAGATCCATCAACATGGAGCTTCTTCATGCATTTTATACCAATATGACTCAAATGGCAGTGCCACAAGTAGGTGGTACTATCATTACTATCTTATATCTTTTTTGGCATGAACATGTGTAACACTACGATCGAGATTCAATAAACCATTCATTTTAGGTGCAAGACCGTTGAAGGTATTATTCAAATAAATGAGTAACCATTATTCTCCTTAAATGAATAACCGTATTGCGATAAACATAATCCAATCATGGCTATGCTCAACGCAAACACCAAATAACAATTATTTAGGTTTAACACCAATCTCGATGGTAGAAGGAGCAGGCGATGCTTGATCACATCAACCTTGGAAACACTTCCAACACACATCGTCATCTTACCTTTAGCTAGTCTCCGTTTATTCCGTAGCTCTTTTATTTCGAGTTACTAACACTTAGCAACCGAACCGGTATCTTAATACCCTGGTGCTACTAGGAGTACTAGTGAAGTACACATTTAATACAATGTATATCCAATATACTTCTGTCAACCTTGCGAGCCTTCTCATCTACCAAGTGTCTAGGGTAGTTCTGCTGATGCCAGTTCCCTCATTACGAAGCACTTAGTCTCGGGTTTGGGTTCAACCTGGGTTTCTTCACTAGAGCAAAGAACTGATTTGCCGTTTCATGAAGTATCCCTTCTTGCCCTTGCCCTTCTTGAAACTAGTGGTTTTACTAACCATCAACAATTGATGCTCCTACTCGATTTCTACTTTCGCGGTGTCAAACATCGCGAATTGCTCAAGGATCATCATGTCTATCCCTGATATGTTATAGTTCATCACGAAGCTCTAATAGCTTGGTGGCAGTGACTATGGAGAACCATCACTTTCTCATCTGGAAGATTAACTCCCACTCGATTCAAGTGATTGTAGTACTCAGACAATCTGAGCACATGCTCAATGATTGAGCTTTTCTCCCTTACTTTGCAGGTTAAGAAACTTGTTGGAGGTCTCATACCTCTTGACGTGGGCACGAGCCTGAAATCCTAATTTCAGCTCTTGGAACATCTCATATGTTCTGCGACGTTTCAAAAATGTCTTCGGTGCCTTAATTCTAAACCGTTTAACATTATGCACTGAACTATCACGTAGTCATCAAAACGTGTGTCAGATGTTCGCAACATCCACAAACGACGCTCGAGGTTCAACACACCGAGCGGTGCATTAAGGACATAAGCCTTCTGTGCAGCAATGAGGACAATCCTCAGTTTATGGACCTAGTCCGCATAATTGCTACTATCAACTTTCAACTAAATTTTCTGTAGGAACATATCTAAAACAGTAGAACTAAACCGCAAGTTACGATATAATTTGCAAAGACCTTTTGACTATGTTCATGATAATTAAGTTCATCTAATTATTTAATGAACTCCCACTTAGATAGACATCCCTCTAGTCATCTAAGTGATACATGATCCGAGTCAACTAGGCTGTGTCCGATCATCACGTGAGACGGACTAGTCATCATCCGTGAACATCTTCATGTTGATCGCATTCGCTATACGACTCATGTTCGACCTTTCGGTCTCTTGTGTTCCGAGGCCATGTCTGTACATGCTAGGCTCGTCAAGTCAACCTAAGTGTTTTGCATGTGTAAATCTGGCTTACACCCGTTGTATGTGAACATTAGAATCTATCACACCCGATCATCACATGGTGCTTCGAAACAACAAACTTTCGCAACGGTGCACAGTTAGGGGGAACGCTTTCTTGAAATTATTATGAGGGATCATCTTATTTACTACAGTCGTTCTAAGCAAATAAGATGCAAAAACAAGATAAACATCACATGCAATCAAATAGTGACATGATATGGCCAATATCATTTTGCTCCTTTTGATCTCCATCTTCGGGGCTCCATGATCATCATCGTCACCGGCATGACACCATGATCTCCATCATCGTATCTCCATGAAGTTTTCTTGCCAACTATTACTTCTACTACTATGGCTAACGGTTTAGCAATGAAGTAAAGTAATTGCATGGCGTTATTCAGTGACACGCAGGTCATACAATAAATAAAGACAACTCCTATGGCTCCTGCCGGTTGTCATACTCATCGACATGCAAGTCGTGATTCCTATTACAAGAATATGATCAATCTCATACATCACATATATTTCATTCATCACATCCTTCTTGGCCATATCACATCACCACGGCATATGCTGCAAAAACAAGTTAGACGTCCGCTAATTGTTGTTGCAAGTTTTTTACGTGGCTGCTATAGGTTTCTAGCAAGAACGTTTCTTACCTACGCCAAAACCACAACGTGATATGCCAATTGCTATTTACCCTTCATAAGGACCCTTTTCATTGAATCCGATCCGACTAAAGTGGGAGAGACAGACACCCGCTAGCCACCTTATGCAACTAGTGCATGTCAGTCGGTGGAACCTGTCTCACGTAAGCGTACGTGTAAGGTCGGTCCGGGCCGCTTCATCCCACAATACCGTCGAAACAAGATAGGACTAGTAACGGTAAGCATATTGAACAAAATCAACGCCCACAACTACTTGTGTGCTACTCGTGCATAGAATCTACGCAATAGACCTAGCTCATGATGCCACTGTTGGGGAACGTAGCGGAAATTCAAAATTTTCTATGCATCACCAAGATCAACCTATGGAGATACTAGCAACGAGAGAGAGGGGAGTGCATCTTCTTACCCTTGAAGATCGCGATGCGGAAGCGTTACAAGAACGCGATCGGTGGAGTCGTTCACGAAGCGATTCAGATCGCGGCCGAATCCGATCTAAGCACCGAACAACGGTGCCTCCGCGTTCAACACACGTACAGCCCGGGGACGTCTCCTCCTTCTTGATCCAGCAAGGGGAGAGGAGAAGTTGAGGGAAAACTCCGACAGCACGACGGCATGGTGGTGATGGAGCTCGTGGTTCTCCGGCAGGGCTTCGCCAAGCACTACGGAGGAGGAGGAGATGTTGGAGGAGGGAGAGGGCTGCGCCAGGGGAAGGGTGCGGCTGCCCTCTCTCTCCCTCACTATATATAGGGGGAAGGGAGGAGGGGGAGACGCCCTAGGGTTCCCTAGGGGAGGGGCGGCGGCCACAGGGTAAACCCTAGATGTGTTTGGGCGCCCCCACCCCCTAGGAAACTTGCCCCCCAAGCCGGGAGGGGCGGCTGCCCTAGGGGTGGCGCCCCCACCTCTCCTGGTTACGTGAGATGGGATGGGAGGGGCGCTCAGCCCCTTAGTGGGCTGATGTGCCCTCTCCCCTTGCCCCATAAGGCCCTCCAACGCTAGCCGGGCCTCCAAACCCCTTTCTACACGCTGGTCATCACCGGTACACCGGAACAATTCCGGACTCCAATACCCTTCGTCCAATATACCGATCTTCACCTTGGACCATTCCGGAGCTCCTCGTCATGTCCGTGATCTCATCCGGGACTCAATAACCTTCGGTAACCACATACTATTTCCCATAACAACTCTAGCGCCACCGAACCTTATGTGTAGACCCTACGGGTTCGGGAACCATGCAGACATGACTGAGACATTCTCCGGTCAATAACCAACAGCGGGATCTGGATACCCATGTTGGCTCCCACATGTTCCACGATGATCTCATCGGATGAACCACGATGTCAAGGATTCAAGCAATCCCGTATGCAATTCCCTTTGTCAATCGGTATGTTACTTGCCCGAGATTCGATCGTCGGTATCCCAATACCTCGCTCAATCTCGTTACCGGCAAGTCACTTTACTCGTTCCGTAATGCATGATCCCGTGACTAACTACTTAGTCACATTGAGCTCATTATGATGATGCATTACCGATGGGCCCAGAGATACCTCTCCGTCATACGGAGTGACAAATCCCAGTCTCGATTCGTGCCAACCCAACAGACACTTTCGGAGATACCTGTAGTGCACATTTATAGTCACCCAGTTACGTTGTGACGTTTGGTACACCCAAAGCACTCCTACGGTATCTGGGAGTTACGCAATCTCATGGTCTAAGGAAATGATACTTGACAATAGAAAAGCTTTAGCAAACGAACTACACGATCTTGTGCTATGCTTAGGATTGGGTCTCGTCCATCACATCATTCCCCTAATGATGTGATCTCGTTATCAATGACATCCAATGTCCATGGTCAGGAAACCATGATCATCAGTTGATCAACGAGCTAGTCAACTAGAGACTCACTAGGGACATGTTGTGGTCTATGTATTCACACATGTATTACGGTTTCCAGTTAATACAATTATAGCATGAACAGTAGACAATTAACATGAACAAGGAAATACAATAATAACCATTTTATTATTGCCTCTAGGGCATATTTCCAACTCAACTCCCAACAGCCCGCCGGCGACATGGCTTTCCACCGCGGCAGCAGCTCCGGCACCGGCACCGGCAACTACCCAAGGGCGTGGCCGTCTAGCCTGGGCACGCCGGAGACCGAGGAGTTGTTCCGGTATGGACTCCTCGTGCCTCCGAGTTGTCGTCTTCCACACGACTGGAACATTGACAAAGACGGCTCCCCGACGCTCGGGCCCGGCGTGACCCCGGAGGAGAAGCGGACGGACGCCGGCGGCCGCTGCAACATCCTCGGTCGGCACGCTGCTTTTGGGACAACAAGGAGCACGACGTCATCGGTGCGTTCCGGCTGGCGGCGTCGAGCGTGGCGCCCGACCTCACCAGCGACCGCCGCCGCCTTCTTGTCCTTCCACCTCCTCCGCCTCGTGGAGATGCACGCGCAGCCATCGGGCCCTGCACCACCAGCGCCGGGCGCCCGCCGATCTCCATGCCCGCCCGGAGGTGGAACTGCCGCGGAGCAGTTTGTTCTCCGGGAGGGCGGTGATCCCGACGATACGCCGGGCTTCCTCGTCGCACTGCGGGCGTCGGCGGTGGCAGCGGCGGCTGCGGACACGACGGCTGCTGCGAGGGACGCCGCCGAGGAGGCGGCTGCGGGGATTCCGGCAGTGGTGGTGCCGGCGGAGGCGGCGCCGCCCCCGGACGAGGACGACGTCGGCTGGGAGCGCTTAGCCCAGAGCAACGACGAGGATGACGACGGCGGTGACAGCGCGGACGTCGTCGATGTGCTGGATAGCAACGAGAAGGACGAGTATTAGCTTTTTTTAAATCGTTCTAACTAAGAACTATGTATTAGCTTTTGACATGCCTAGCTTGTGATCTGCAAAAGGAAACAGAACAAGCACGAAAGCAAAATTATGAAGCTGAGCAGATGAACTTGCATATGGATTTAGTTTGCCATAATAAATAAGACAATAAAACAAACTACATGTGGAAATCACATATAGCGGAGAATGGCAAAATGTACAGTGATTTATTGTTGGGGTTGGGCAGTAACAATGCGCTGCACAAATTCACCGACACGGCAAATATGCACACTACACAGCCCTCTTCACTTGTGATGAACTTTGAGGACAGCTTCAACCAACAAGTAAGCAGCGGAATAACACAAACAACATGCACAAGTGACACAGGATTTAACGTGGAAAAACCTCCTCAACTTGAGGAGTAAAAAACCACGGCTGTGGACCGACCGGTCCACACAACTTCACTATGAGAATGATGAGTACAAAGTCTTCTCTAGAACCTCTAGAGAGATTTACAACACACTCTCCACGTTGCCAACCGGCAACAGCAACAACAGCCACAAGAGGCAAGATTTCAGCAAAGCAGAGTTTACACAGCTTCTGTACCCTTAAGTGTTTTGCAAACTGCTCTTAAACCGCTGAACCAAACAGCACCGAATTTGGCAGACAAGTAGACACACGAGTTCTTGAGATCCCCTCCAAATTTCAGCTCAATCGGACATCGTTTGCCTACCCAAACTGTCCGTCTCCCAAAACTACTCTGTTCTGAAACTGCAGCAGTCGAGCTGACAAAACCACTCTCAAATCTGATGCTCCACTGACCCAATCCTCAAACCAGCTAACCAAATCAAGTACTCAAAGTAATGAACGAGCTCACCAAGTTTGGGGTCGATCCAAGCACGTTTGAGCCTCCAATCACCAGCTTGAACACTGTCTAGTCAGATGCAGCAAATCTGGACAGAACCTCTGCTTCTTCTTCTTCTTCCTCTTTCTCAGGTTGTGTTTTCTCTTGTGTGCTCTCTCTCTCACTCTCATGAATGGCAGCCACCACCAGCAAGCGGTGGAGTGGCTAGGGTTTTCTTCTTGCTTCACTTTCCCAGGAAACAGTCACAACCGTTGGATGCAGAACAGATCAACGGTTCATATGTGTTGGACTTGTGTGGGCTGATGTTGGGCTGCCAACACACCTCCATGTGGAGATACTTAGCCCAACAAATTCCCCTCCCGACATCATGGAGGGTCTTACTGCCTTCCGGCAGCCATGCCAGCGAGCCGTGGCGTGCTTGAGCTTCTTCCTTGTCACCACTTTAGTCAACATATCAGCCCCATTGTCATCGGTGTGAACCTTCTCAAGTTGCATTTTCTTGGAATACAGCACATCTCGAATCCAGTGATAACGGACTTCTATATGCTTAGACCTTGAATGAAAACTTGCATTCTTACTCAAGTGGATAGCACTTTGGTTGTCGCAAAACAACACATACTTGTCTTGCTTAAAACCAAGCTCACAAGCCAACTGTTTCAGCCACAATAGCTCTTTGCTCGCCTCTGTTACAGCAATGAATTCAGTTTCAGTTGTATTCAATGCCACACACTTCTGCAGCCTGCTTTGCCATGACACCGCCCCCCATGCATAGGTAACCAAGTAACCTGAAGTAGACTTCCTTCTGTCAACATCTCCAGCCATGTCAGAATCTGAAAAAGCAATCAGCTTTGCCTCACCGTCACCGAAGCAAAGTTTCAAATTTGTGCTGCCGCGAAGATATCTCAAAATCCACTTCACGGCTTCCCAATGAGGTCTTCCTGGATTGGACATAAATCTGCTCACAGTACTAACTGTGTGAGCAATGTCAGGCCTTGTACACACCATAGCATACATCAGACTCCCAACCGCTGAAGCATGAGGAACATGATGCATTTCCTTTTTCTGCTCATCAGTGGTAGGACATTGCTTTCTGCTCAACTTGAATGGGCCGCTAGTGGACAACTTACGACTTTAGCATTTTCCATCATGAACTTCTGAAGTACCTTCTCACTATACTTCTCTTGAGACAAGTACAACTTGTTGCAATTTCTGTCTCGCTCAACTCTCATTCCGAGAATGTTCTTTGCTGGACTAAGTCTTTCATAGAAAAACATTTGCTCAACTCCTTCTTCAACTTAGCAATCCTAGAGACATTCTTGCCAACAATCAGGATATCATCAACATAGAGCAATAATATGATGAAATCATCACCTGAGAACCTCTGAATAAACACACAATGGTCTGAGCTACACTTCTTGTAGCCTTGCTCCCCATGACAGTTTCAAACTTCATGTACCATTGTCTTGGTGCTTGTTTCTGTGCCATAGAGACTTTTCTTCAGCTTGCACACATAGTCTTCTTTGCCTTTCACAAGAAACCCCTCAAAGTTGCTCCATGTATATTTCTTCCTCCAACTCACCATGAAGGAATGCAGTCTTCACATCCATTTGCTCAACCTCCAAGTTGAGACTTGCTGCCATGCCAAGGATTACTCTTATGGATGTCATCTTCACAACCGGAGAAAAGATCTCATCATAGTCAATGCCTTTTCTCTGGCCGAATCCTTTTACAACTAGCCCGGCCTTGTACCTTGGATGTGATGTGTGCTCTTCTTGCTTGATTCTCAGAGACCCACTTGTTCTTCAAAATTTTCTTGCCCTTGGGCAACTTCACCAACTCATAAGTATGATTCTTATGCAAGGAATCCATCTCTTCTTGCATAGCATTTTTCCTCTCCTTCTTGTGCTCATCTTCCATTGCATCTGCAAAGCATTCAGGTTCTGAACCATCTGATAATAACACCACGTATTGATCTGAGGGATACCTGCTGGAAGGAATTCGACCCCTGTTGGATCTTCTGAGTGGAGCAGCTGGTGGACTTTCTGGTGCTGGTGCTTCCTGCTGATCCGGATCATCAACTTCAGCATCATACTCTTGTTGCTGCTGCTGGGGAGCATCTTCTTCACCTGCACCACCATGTACATCATCTTGTACATCTTCCGTGATCTGCTTCAACTTGCACAGGAGGCTGAGCCTGCAGGAACTGGGTCAGAATCAATCATGTCTTGCTGCTGCTGAGGAGGAACCTGCCCCTTTGTCTTCACAATATCCTCAATTGTTTGGTCTTCAACAAACACAACATCACGGCTTCTCACAACTTTCCTTGCTATAGGGTCAAACAGCTTGTAGCCAAACTCATCACCACCATAACCAAGAAAGATACATTGTCGTGTCTTTGAATCAAGCTTTGAACTTTCATCTTGAGGAATATGAACAAAGGCCTTGCACCCAAAAACCTTGAGGTGGTCATATGAGACGCCCTTGTCACACCAAACCTGTTAGGAACATCTCCCTGCAAAGGATAACTTGGTGAGAGATTAATAAGATAAACTGCAGTCATCAAAGCCTCACCCCAATAGTGTTTACGTAGCTTTGCACTTGACAACAAGCATCTAACTCTCTCCACAATTGTCCTGTTCATCCTCTCAGCAAGACCATTTAGCTGTGGTGTCTTCGAGGGAGTAAATTGATGTCTAATACCTTGCTGCTTGCAATATGCATCAAAAGGCCCAATATACTCTCCTCCATTATCAGTGCGAATGCACTTGATCTTCTTCTCAGTTTCTCTCTCAACCGAGGCTTGGAATTGCTTGAATGCACCTAGTACTTGATCTTTTGTCCTCAAAGTGAAGGCCCAAACTTTCCTGGAAAAGTCATCAATAAAAGTCACAAAGTACTTAGCACCACCAAGAGATCTTATCGACATTTTGCAAACATCAGAATGTATCAAGTCCAGCTTCTCGGGCTTCTTGTGAGGAGGTAGAGTCTTGAAGGCAACTAGGTGTTGCTTCCCTGCTAGACAATCTGAACATTGCTTGATGTGAACTCCTTTCACACCCTTCAACAATTTTTTCTTCACTAACACTGTCATCCCCTTCTCACTCATGTGCCCAAGCATCTTGTGCCATAAAGCACAATGATCATCCTTCTCTAGTGCATTGACAGAAGCACTAAAGAGCTTAGCATGAACATGATACAAAACTGAGACCATTCACTACTAGGAAAAGGGCTATATATGAGTTTGATACTAATGGCGCATCAGGGAAGCAGTGCCCACTACTATATACTAATGGCGCACCATCAGGTGGTGCGCCATTAGTGTGGAAGACACTAATGGCGCACCAGATAGAAGGTGCGCCACTAGTAATATTTTTTTTATTTTTCCATACATACTAATGGCACATCCGAGTGAAGTGCGCCATTACTAGTTCTAACTAGTACGGCGCACCTACGCCACAGAGTGCGCCAGCAAGATCGTATTTTTTTTATTCTTATTTTGCAAAACTACTAATGGCGATCAGTGTCATAGTGCGCCATTACTAGTTTAAACTAGTAATGGCGCACTATGACACGGTGCGCCATTAGTATATATATATATTTTTACTTTTTTGCAAAAATACTAATGGCGCATCACCTGCGGTGCGCCATTAGTAAACAGGGTTACTAATGGCACATTTGGTGTGGTGCGCCATTAGTAACCTGGGACCCCAACAAGATATTTTGGACAGCCACACCTACCCACTCACTTTCCCCACTTCATTCCCTCCACCTCCTTCTCCAAGTTTTCGGCTGCCTCCTCCTCCTCAGCTCATTTGCACCATAGATTCATCAAAATTACGTGGTGAAATTACCTTTTTTTGATAGGTAAGTAAGGGGAAAGCTATCTTCATGTTGTATATCTACTTTTTTTCTCCCTAGCTCGCTCCAACAACGTGCACATGCACTTTTTGTGGCCTAGCTAGATCTATGTATGTTTGTGGTGTTGCATATGTTTGTGGTGTTGCATATATATTTGTGTTTGCAGGTACCGGTATTTGAAATGCGATAGTTGCCAATATTTTGCCGGAATGTTGATTCATTTCCGCTTTCAAGTAGAATTTTGGCACTATGCATTCTTTTTGGTCCTATTTTTAGGGAAGGTCATGCCAAAAAATTTCTTGGTTCTAAAATATCGTTTTGCTCTACCCCGTAGGCGACCATGGTCCGCACGATGACCGAAGGCATTGTGAATAGGTTTTTGAGCTCCGCGAAGGCCGAGATGCTTCAAAAGAACGAGACGGAGATAAGATGTCAGTGTCGAAGATGCAAGCTGAAGAGCCTTATTATGACCCGGATTCCGGCAGGTGCGGGACCACCTGCTCTTGCGTGGTTTCATGGATGGCTATCGGTGGCTAGGTGATGAAGATGACTATGAAGTCGCCCATGGGGGCCGGCAAGAAATGAGGAAGGGAAACAAGACAACCACCGCGGCGAGGGCGGGCGAGAAGACGAAGAATCTCCGTGACATGATCATGACGGTGATGTTGCATAATACCATCATGTAGAAGATGTCGTACATGATGATGAGGAAGATCAAGACGAAGGGCATGATCATGAAGATGAAGATGCCGGAGCAGACGATGATGGAGGCTGGGTGCAGGACCCTCATATTCAAGAGCTGCTTCTCAAGCAGACGGATAACGCAAGAGCTGCCGCCCGAGAGAAAGCCAAGCTGGATCAACTGGAGATAGACGCAGTTAGTCCATTGTATGAAGGATGCAGGCCCAAGGATACCCGCTTTGAAAGTAACGCCATGGCTCGAGATGAAGGTAAAACACAAATGACCGACGATGCTTCGACGAGAACATGTCATTCGCATGAACGCCTTTCCCAAGGGGAACAAGTGCCCGACCAGTTTCGAGGAGGCGAAGAAAATCGTGTCCTCTGGATTTACCGCACGTGAAATACCATGTGCATGAACAATTGCATCATTTATCGGGACGAGCACAGAAGTCTACCATATGTCCAGCAGCGGCGCCACTCGATACAAGAAGAGGAAGAAAGCTCCTCGAAAATCGGTGTGGTACTTTCCGATCACTCCTCGCGCAGCGGTATTTCGCGGACCCTAAGGTAGCAAAGCTCCTGCGTTGGCACGCCGGATAGGGAGGAGAAGAAGGGAAGATGACGGAAATGATCCGGAGATAAATAAAAAGACAAGATGCTGAGTCACCCTAAGGATGCGAGCGCTGGCAAGCGTTGAACTTTGAATACCCAGAATTTGGGAAGGATCCAAGGAACATCGTGGTCGGGCGCGAGCACCGATGGAGTCAATCCGCTTTGGCAGCCAGAGAAGCGCACATAGCACATGTCCTGTGTTTGTGTGGATGTACAACCTTCCCCTGATTGTGCATGAAGAGGAAGTACATTCACATGAGTATGCTAATTGAAGGGCCGAAACAACCAGGGAATGACATCAATCTGTATCTGGGGCTACTGAAAGAGGAGCTAAACACGCTGTGGAAAACGCCAGCCAATACGTGGGATGCCGCAGCGAAAGAATATTTCCCTATGAGAGCCGCAGACCGCCACGACGGTGCACGACTATCTCGGTTACGGATATCTCATGGGCAGTGTAGTCCACGGATTTTCTGGATGCCTAAGGTGCATGGATGACACAACGTATAGCCAGCTAGATAGAGATCCCGGGTCTTCGAAAACCGTGTTCATGGGACATCGAAGGTGGCTTCGCGATGATGACCCGCGGAGGAAACGCAAGGATCTGTTCGATGGTGAAACCGAACCCCGAAAACGCCCGCGTACGAGGAGCGGCGTTGGAAAGATTGCCCACTGCCAGGAAAGAAGCAAAAGGCGCCAGAGCCGCTGTTGAAGGTATGGAAAACGAGGTCTGTTTTCCGACTTGCCGTCATCGAAGATCCACCGTGCCTCACAGCCTTGATGCCATGCATATCACGTAAGAACGTGTGCGAGAGTCTGCTTGGTACCGCTCAACATGCCGTAGAGGACCAAAGATGGGCCGAAGCATGGGTAGACTTGAAATCAATGGGCATCAGGCAGGAGCTTCACGCTAATGATGATGATGATGATGAGGCGAAGCAGGACACAGAAACTCGTCGCAAAGGCAAAAAGGCCAAGAAGATCGGAAGTGACTACCCTCCCGCGTGCTTCACTCTAAGTCAGGAGGAGATTGAGCAGTTTTTCAACTGCCTCAGAGGGAGTAAAACTTCCTTACGGTTACGCTGGGAAGATAACAGATACCTAGACCCAGCCGGAGCGTAAGTTCAGCCGATGAAGTCTCACGACTGTCACGCGGCCGATGACGCAGACATTTCCGCTGCAATCCGTGGGATCAAGGACGCGCACGTCCGTGAAACGCTATTTGGCCTATGCAACTTTTTTCGACGCCATCTCTCGGAAGTCGATTGGCGTGAGGCAACTCGTATAGGCTACAGAAGAGATCGTGGTGATACTATGCGAGCTTGAGATGTACTTCCCGCCCGCATTCTTCGGACGTTATGGTGCATCTGCTGGTCCATATCGTGGAGGATATCATCCAACTTCGGCCGACGCTCCTGCACAAAGATGATGCCGTTCAAAGGATGAATGGTGTCATAAAAGGATACGTTCGCAACATGTCACGTCCAGAGGGAAGTATAGCTGTGGGCTTTTCTCGATCAAGAGTGCATCTCCCATCGCATCTAATTATCTAGGCATCGAGAACCCCGCTGGTCTGCCCGTCAACAGCACCTCGGCAGGCTCGCCGGATGGGGTCACCGTGAGGGTCGCCAGCGAATTGAATGTAGACTTCGAGGGTCGACTCGCCGACTTTGAAAGAGCAAACCTAGTCGCTCTACAACACATAGACATGGTCGATCCTTGGGTGGTAGAGCACAAAACCTTTATTGAGAAGACGTACAATGACCGAGGCTAACAGAGGACGGACGGAGATATAATCAAAGAGCACAACTCATGTTTCACGCGTTTGTTCAAGCAGAAGCTTCATTGCATCTTTTACATGAGGATTCTTCCGCGGAAGAACAACTCATATTCGCCTTGTCACAGGGCGCCAAGCACAACCTGATGACATATGAGGCGTACGATATCAACGGCTACACATTCTACACCGAGGACTTGGACATGAAGAGCGATGGTTATCAGAACTCCGGGGTAACGATGGAATCCTACACCGGTAACGACAAGGACAGATACTACGGAAGGATCGAGGAGATCTGGGAGTTGAGCTACGTTGGAGAGAAGGTCCTGATGTTCCGTGTCAGATGGGCCAAGAGCGTCCTAAAAGAAGACCGGTATTTCACCACCATGGTTATACCCGAAGCTAAATCCAAGACCGCGGGCGCAAACGTCACCGCGAAAAATGAGCCATGGGTACTGGCTTCCCAAGTGGACCAATGCTTCTTCATTACCGAATTCACAAAGCCCAACAGGTTGTCGTGAGAAGAGGCAAAAGGAAGATCATCGGAATGGATGGAGTAGCCAATGAGCAAGACTTCGACAAGCACGGGCGACCAAGATCGAACATGACGACGACGATGAAGTAGCAGCACACACCACAAGAAGAAGCCGGACCACCTTTACCTAAAGGACGTCTGCTCCACGTATGACTCCATTTGAGAAAAAGAAGGGCAAGAAGATTGTGAATAGATAGCTAGCTAAGATCGATTGTATTTAAATCGTAGTCTTCATTTCTCGATTGTATTTCATGGGCACTTTTTGATATCATGAATAATTCTAAATTTCATGGGCACTTTTTGAATTCATGAGGACACTCGATCTCGATCCCCCTCCACCGTCGCCGACGAAAGCACCTGCCCCCGCCTCCATCACGCCAACGGGCACCCCCGCACCTCCCGCCTCCACCGCGCCAACATGATATTTTCAAGTAACAAATTTGAACATATCTTTAAAAAATTATTACTGCTTTTATAACAAAATATTACTGTTATGATTTAAACAAGTTTGAACATATTTAAACACAAATAAATATCAAACATCATTTAAAATGCAAAAAATATTAGGGAGCTGGAATCGAACCCAGACCTCCCGTGTGTGTGCTGCGTATTTGACCAGTCGAGCTAGTGGGTGGGTTCTGATGTGGACTAGGTTAGGTGGAATATAACCTGTGCTCGAACTGTAATAAAAAACATTCTAATGGCGCACCTTCATGGGTGCTCCATTGCTATCTAAAAAAAAGATTTCTAATGGCGCACCGATGGGTGGTGCGCCATTAGTAAGCTTCCCCCTAGCTATCCTCCCTCTCCCTCGCCAGATCCCCTTCGACCCTCTCTCCCTTGCCACCAGATCCACCCACAGACCGCCTGACCCACGACGCTGCCGCCTGCCCTCGCGGACTCCACCCTCGCCGCCTCACGCCCCCCACCCCGCCGCCCGACCCTGCTTGAACTCCTCCTGCGCCGTCGGCGCCGAGCAGCGACGCAACACCGTGACGCCCGACCCTCCTCTTCCCTTGCCCTCCTCCTCCTCCCTTGCCTCACCGCTGCAGAATGGACGGCCCTTCTTTGTCTCAAGGGCAAGGTCTCCGACGCCTCACGACACCGACGCCTCCACTGCCTCACGGCGTCTGCGCCTTTCTTCCACCTCCGCCACCGCTGCCTCACCTCCCACCATGCCGTCTACTCCTCTGCGACCACTCAGAACCCCCTGTTTGCATATGTGAGATGTGTGTTCTATAGTCCTTGTGTTAACTATGTTCATGCGAGAATATATATTTTGTGTTATGATATATTTCATTCTTGTCATAGTATTGTTTCTACCCTTTGTTTACTTTCTCAAATATAACAAAATACCAAAATGACAGTGGGTAAAATCTGAACCTCCCTTTGCTATTTTTCATTTTCTTTGTGGATTATCTTCGGGAACAACCTTGTTTAGTTTAGGTTTATTTTTTTGTAGCCATATTCTGAATTCTGTCACATAGCTTTAGCCGAAAGCATAGTCGCCATCGCCTAGTCCCCTCGTGGGGAACACGACACTTGCAGATTTGGGCGAAATACCCTACTGTACTTCACAATCTATCAATTTGTATTGTAAACAGAGGAGTGACTTCATTCTTATCTCAATCGACAAACAACAGATAGTGTTAAATGATCGCCATCGCTCAGTTTTTTGGTAAAAGCCGCACAAATATATCTCACAAGGTGTTCATGTAGTGCCCAAACAATGTATAATGGGCTGTAGTGCTTTCTGTTTCTACCTTAGTATGTCATTGTCACTTAGCATGGCAGATTAATCTGCCCTATGTATGTGTTTAATTATATTCATGGTTACTTTATGTGTTTGTTGATTATGCAGGTTCCTCGGCTAGGCCTCCGGGTGAGTGCATCATCGGCTCCCGCTGCAGCCTGCTCCTGCTGCTTCCAAGGTTTGCTCCTACATGTCCCTTTGAGAGTTTGAGCACTTGAACTGTGGCTTTATTTGCCCCTTGAAGGCTTTTATTGCTACGTTAATAACTTCTATAGTGGCTGCAGCATGTGCTATAAATCCAGATTGTACTTTAGTTCCAGATTTCTATGCATGCCACCTTGTTGTGATTAGTTAGGTTAGTTTAGTTCGGATGTTTGAAATATACTCTACTTATTGTTCGTGGTTGATTGCAAATTAGTTCTCTTTAAATTCAGTTAATTTCCTTACTGAAATTAGGTTGTTGCCTTGATACAAGATTTGCATAAAGGCTCTGCCTCTGAAATTTTATTTGATTGTGAGATGATTGGATTTTGAAATGTAGGCATATGGTACTGAACTATAGTCTTGAATCGAACTATAGTGATTGTTTTTTGAGCTCTTTCTTTTCATTTCCTACTATCCTTATCCTAATTATCTTAAATTGTTATGATGTGTGTACAGGATTAAATCTTGGATTTGCTAGTGGACTTTGGGAGTTTCTTAGCCAGCTTGGTGACTCCATATTTTTCACTATTTCAGCAAGTCTTTTGTAAGCATTAAACTTTCAGCACTACATTTTTATCTTATATGTACATCTGTTTGCTTCCAATTGCTATATATGTATTGTTGTTACTAAAAATGATGAAGCTCCTGTCAATTGCTATACATATATATGTGTATGATGATCCTCCTTTCCTGCAGTAGTATAACTAGGATATAAAGCACATTGAACTAACAATCTTGTATGGTGCCTAAACTACAATGATTCAGAACATCGATGACATAGCATGTGGATATTGACATAGGATGAGTAGATTAATAAGTGAGCCAAAAGTGATGGACAAACCTCATGCTAGGAATTCTCGAGGGTTGCATCTTTACGAATGACCCTAATTGTCACCGACAATATCCGGACAGATTGAAAACAATTTAACTTCAGTACTTCAAGTAATTTGCATGAAAGATTTTTGAAGTCCAACTTCTGAATCCAGAATTTGATAAGTTCCGTAAATTTGTATGACCACAGATTTGTAAATTTTCAGAGATTTGTATGACCAAAGATACAGTTCAGATTTAATTAGTTCCATAAATTTGTATGACCAAATATATATTTCAGATTTGTAAAGTTTCAGAGATTTGTATGACCAAAGATACAGTTCAGATTTGAATTGTTTCAGAAATTGGTATGACCAAAGATGCTGTTGTATATAAATGGGCTGCTGTAGAACTGTTCTTCATCTTTACAAAGGTTGTTGTATAGAAATATGCTGAATTTAGCAAAAAATGGGGTCCTCGAGACGCCACGCTGCTTGAGGCCCTTCGTGTCATGATGATTTTGCAGGTACCCCGAGAGGTTCTTGAGTTTGCCGGAATGTCGATTAACTTCCGTTCCGCAAATTCGGGTACTCCATATGTCCTATTTTCAGCAAAGGTCATGCTGAAATTTTCCGCTAATTTTAGCATGACTTTGCTAAAATCGGACATATGAGGTACTTGCTACTAATGCATGGGCCGGGTATCTTAGTACTTAATTAAGTAGGATCAACTGCCCCTTATTCTTGCTGCATTAAACCCAACTTAGAATTCTCCTCAAAGATCGATAAACCCTAGATGATAAACCCAACATAGGTGGCAATAGAGCCAAGTGATTAGTGCAATAAACCCAACATAGGCTTTTAGGGTGCCTCGCCGACAAACCCTAAATGATAAAAGCTTAGCTTTTAGGATGTCTCGGTGTCGACAAACCCTAAATGATGAGACCGTGATCTTGTTCCTTGACAATAACCAACTTTTTGACCAAACTGTTTTCCTATTTAGAGCGAAACATGGCCCACAACAATGAGGCCGGCGGTTCGGGCGGCAAGCAATTCTGGGAGCTGTCCCAGGAGTTGGAGGAAGAACCTCACCGCTATGAGGACGCCGCGAAAGACACCGATCCTGACTACACAACCCCTAGTGGCGTCGGGGATGACACCACTGATGGTGCCGCCGAGGATGCCACCACTGATGATGGCGGCGCACACACAGATGGCAGCCAACCGAAGAGGCAACGTAAGGACCGGCGCCCGAACGTGCTCGGCACCGTCAGGGAGGAATTTACTGAAGTGGACTCCGACGGCGCCCAAACAAGTAGTCAAGGGGTACTCGATTCAGCTCGGGTGCATTCTCCGGAGCACCGTCTCGATCAACACCGAGAACCTAAGGCATAAGGACCACGGGAATTTGCGCAGCCTCCTCTTCACGAAGCTGCACGAACGATACAAGTTCCCCGCTGAGTTTGCAAACACACGCCTCTCAGGGAATAAAGTGAACAATACCGCCCTCACGAAGATGAGCACGACCCTGTCTACTTGGAGAAGCACGGTGAAGGCAATGATTGACAAAGGTGGTAGTTATGACAAGATCAAGGCGAAATATCCTTTGAGGAGCGAAGATGAGTACAAGGAGTTCAAGATCAAGTGCGAGCAGCGCAACCTCGAAACAAGTCGATTGGGGAAAGAAATGCGGAAGTTGAACTTAGGGGTCCATCAACTCGGTCCCGGCGGTTACAGAGTGGCGGAGCCTATATGGGACAAGGAGGACGCGAGCGCAAGCCAGCAAGGCCTACCGCCCGCTTCGAGAAATACCGTGACAAGCGGACCAGAACTTTCTCAAGGCCCGGTACAAGGAGGACCCGGTAACAAAGGAGCTTACCACGGATCCGAAGATCGTATGCGCTGAGCTTGTTCTCGTAAGGAATACACCCCGCGTAATTAGCTCCATATGGTTGCATTCTAATTAATCCTCAAAGATTTCTAAATGGTTCACGCTTTCTTCCGCAGGACACCGAAAAGCGAGCGCGGGGTCGTCTCAGAGCTCCCCTTTTGACACCCCTTTAAATAGGGCGTTGAACGTAATTAAAAACAAGGATAAGCTCAGTAAGCCGACGTGAGCTGGTCGTGTGGCCGGCAAAGGCTTGTCCACAAAATGGTCTTCATACTATACCGCTGGTGGGCGAAAGGAGAAAAAGACCAGCTCGGAAAGCGATCGCGAGGTTGAAGCACTCAAGGAACAAGTGGCGCGGATTCTGGAGCTTGTCCAAGAGCAAGTGGAACAACAATCGGGAACGAAGCTCAACGCCATGGTGCCTACGTTGATTCATGGGTCGACGATGTGGATTGCGGCGGCCAACAGGCCTCCCGGTTCCCAGCTTCATGGCCAGCAACTCGCACAGCGCGCAGGCGGCGCCATTGCTGTCTTCGGCGGCGCCATTGGTGTCTCCGGCGGAGGCGGTATTCGTGTGTCCGGCGTCGGCACGGGCATTGGAGCTTAACGCACCCGGGTGTACGCCGGCCGGCACCTCGCCAGCAAGCGGCCCCTCTGTCAGTTGCACGCCCGCTGTTGGCGGTGCCTCGACATTAGCCGAGCTCGACGGCATCACGGTAACTAAGCCTCTCGGCCGATGACTTCATCTCCTTGCCTTTGACTGGGCATCCCTGACGCCCTACATGTTTTCGCAGGGCGCCGCCGACGTTCCTTGCACTCTTCTGCACTTCGTGGGCGGCGAGTTGGTCGATGTCGCCAAGGGCGTAATCGTTCATCCGGCAACCCCATGTTCCACGGTAATCCGATGCCACCCACGGTGTATAGGGTTGAAGTGGTTCGGTGCTGCCAGGCTGCGACGAGCTATTACCTCCGATTTGACTACCGGGCCGACGAAGAAGATGAGATGACCCTCGCCGCTGCGTAATCTGGCCCTCGCTTAGGCGAAGAGCCAGATTCGTTTGGGGCGGGGACACCACCCCACAGACAAGACCGCCCGGTCGTGCCGGGCGCCAAGCCATGGCAAGAACGCCGTAACGCTACGGACCTGCCGGACATCCCTATGGCACAGGATCCGGACAGCCCTATGGCACAGGATCCGGACAGCCCTATGGCACACGATCCGGACGGCGACGACAACGACGACGGTACATTTACCAAAGTTGATATGTACTTTGCCGAACATGGTTACGCTGATGAGTTCTGCGGGCCTCTTTCTCAAGAACCCAACCAAGACGACCGCGATCTAGCTGGTACGACGGAGAAATCCAATTGCAATAGGCGTCGTCTGGCGTTCAGTTCTCAGGACACGCCTCCAGCTCACGCCTTCACCGAGCCTCAGATAGCTGAGGTGCGAAATATTATCAGCCCCAACACGCTCAAGAAGGCGGTGTGAGCGTAACTTCGGTCCCATTACATGAGATCAAGAAGAAGGGACGGAAACGAAAGACTAACAAGGGCGCCGGTGCGAGCCAGCCGACACCGAGTTCGATCCGTGCTTAGGACGGGCCACCTTCACCTAAGGATATCTTGAGGAGGGTGCATGTGGTGGGTAGGGCGATGCTACCGCCAAATATGTTGAATGCTGCAACCGGTGCTATGCGGAGTCTGCATTTACAGTGTTCTTTCTTTGGAGAAGCGGCGTCGAGAGAGAATGATGTGGCATACCGGTTTCGTGGCCAAGGTGCCGAGGGCAAGGGCTTTGTGGATGGCGACATCGGGGTACGATCGTCCTGCGGTTTGATGACATCTTTGCTATGTTTAACCTTCATCCGCTGCACTACACCTTCGCTCGGCTGTTTTCGCTGAGTATGGAGATGCGGATCATTAGAGACAAGACCCGGACATCGTGATAGTCGACCCCTTCTACATGCGTGCTAAGCACTTGAGCAGCGCTGGGACCGCCAAGTTGCGAAGTTCACACCTCAAGGCGCTATTCTGCAAACCCAGATAAGGATAACTTCCTTGTGGCTTACTTTCCTGAGTAAGTCATCCCTTAACCGCCTGTAACATATGATTTCTTAGATTTCGGTCGTTCTTTTTTTCTAACATTCCGTGCTCGTGCAAAGGATACACACATTGCACACTCATCCTGATAAGCCCGAAATATTCCATGGCCAATGTATTTCGACCGAACCGTAACTCCAAGATAGACTACACAAATGTCAAGAAAGTTCTTGATGATGTTCTCCCGCCACGCCAAATCTGGAGGCACCTTCATCAGGAAGTTCGTAAGCACGACAAGCACATGTTCTCACACAATACGAAGTTCTCATTGCGTCAAGCAGCTACCGGGCGGTCGAAGGATGCCTACTACGCCCTCCATCACATGCGGGCGATCGTAAGGGACCATCATCAACTTCGCTACCAGATAATCTCAAAGATTGGGCCATGAGCTTGTCGGCAGTCCAGACGAGGACCTCGCATAAGAATTCTTTCGCATCCAAATGAGTTTGCGGACATCATCCATCAAGATGTCCTTCATACCTCGGGGCAGTTCTTCCTCGATATCAACCGTCTAACAGTGAGATAGATGAAACGCTACAAATGCAGGGTGACAAAGAATCATGATTTCATGACCATCACGACAAACGGCGGCTTCATCCGCGCTCTTGTCCGATGAGTCGAGTCGAAAGTAGTGATGTGTAGTTCTGAAACATTGATTGGCTCATGTTGTAATTAAACTTTAATGAATTCGTATGTCTCTTTGGTTTGGACAGTTGTTCAACTTAGATGTAATCGATGCTATTTATTAGTAGGACCATGAATCGTGCTATTAATGTCTTGCTTTTCTCTTTCGATCCTTTTGTTGCATACTTACATATTGCTTATGTATTGTCTGTTGTTTGGCTTGTGCATAGAGATGCCGTCATATGTCGTGTACAAGGGTAAGGTTCCCGGAGTCTACGACGACTGGGAGGAGTGTCGGAGACAGGTTCATCGTTTCAGCGGTAATAGCTACAAAGGGTACACCACTAGGGCGGAGGCCGGTTAGATACGCCCGCCATCTAGCGGGAGAGAGGAGGGAGCGTTGGAGGAACCGGATGAAGACCAGTTTGATCGCGATGATGCTCATCGTGATGACCGCAGCTCTCTTCTATGTGATGGTAGTTTAGATGATCGATATCGACTTGTAATGTGAAGACAAACTCGATACTCGCAGTCTCGAGACTTGTAATGTTTTATCTTTGTTCGGTCTTTTGAATTCGGAGACTAATATGATGAATTGTATTCGGAGACTAATCTTCTATTGTATTCGATGAATCTGCTCTTGCCGTGTGCTGCTGTCTATATTTTGTCCAGTAATATATTTTGTAACCTGTGCAAAAATTAGAAAAGTAAAAAAAAGAAAAACCAAATATTCATACTAATGGCGCATCAGCTCAAGGTGCGCCATTGGTATGCCAAAGGATACTAATGGCGCATCACAACAGGGTGCGCCATTAGTATGACAAAGCACATGGTTACGTATGGCCCCCCGGGAGGCACACTAATGGCGCATGGTGTTACATACTAATGGCGCACTAGGTGGTGCGCCATTAGTATACCAGATACTAATGGCGCACCAGTGGTGCGCCATTAGTAAAAAATACTAGTGGCGTCATACTAATGGCGCACCCGTAGTGCGCCATTAGTAGGCAAAACCGGTGCGCCATTAGTAGGCCTTTTCCTAGTAGTGATTTTACCTCTTGCAACAATCATGTTGCCTTTGGTGAGCTTGTACTGCCCTTTTCCAAAACTGCTCAAGTAATCATCTACATCAAGCAAACCAACCGAGATAATATTGAGACGAAGTGCCTCAACATGCCTCACAGATTTGAGGACTAACCTTGTACCATTTGCGGTCTCCAAATGCACATCTCCTTTTCCAATGATGGCTGCTCTATCATTGTTCCCCATCTTCACAACACCAAAATCACCTGATATATAGTTAGTGAAGAGCTCTCTGCGAGATGTAGCATGAATGGTAGCACCGCTGTCCGGTATCCAAATCATCTCGTCACCATCCACAAGGTTGACGGTTTCATCAGAAACAATAGTGATCCTCTCCTCAACAGTGGAACCAAATCTGCCCTCATTTTCTTCATGCATAACAAGCATGATGTCCTCTTCTACTGCAGTAACTCGGTTTCCCTCTGTGTCACTATCACTGTCAACTTGCTTCTGATCTTGTTTCTTCTTTTTCTTTTTGTCTTTCTTCCACTTGTCACATTGCCACTTAATGTGGCCCTTCTGATGGCAGTGATGGCACTCATAATCAGCATACTTACTTTTTGATTTGCTTCTACCTCTTTCTGCCCCTTTACGCGGACCTCTGCTTCTTGCTTCTCCCCGGACTAAGTGACTAGCACCTATGAATGTGAGGAAGAAGTGGTTTCAGCCACCTTTCTGGACTCTTCATTTAGTACCCTGGTTTTCACAAGATTCCAAGTGACAACTCCATTAGGTGTTGAATTGCAAACCGTGACCTTAAAGGTCTCCCAGCTGTCCGGTAATGAGCCTAGTAGCAGCAAAGTTTCTCACTTCATCTTCAAATGTTATTCCCATTGAAGAAAGCTGATTTATAATGCCTTGGAATGTATTCACATGATCTGCAATTAGAGTGCCCTCTTTGTACCTCAAGCACATCAATTGTTTGATCAAGAACATCTTGTTTGTACCTTCTTTCCGGGCAAACAACTCTTCCAATTTCTGCCATAAGGTGCGTGCATGTGTCTCATCAATGATATGGTTCAAAACATTGTCATCGACCCATTGCCGAATGAACCCACAAGCTTGGCGATGAAGTACCTTCCACTGACCTTCCTCAATGCCCTCCGGCATCTCAGTGGAGAACACTGGCTTCCAGTATTCTTTCACATACAACAAGCCCTTCCATGCTTGATAATTTGTACCATTCAAAGATATCATCCTGCTAGTATTCACTTCCATCTTTCACCACAAGAAACTCAGCAATTTGCACAAGTAAACCAAGGCTCTGATGCCACTTTGTTGGGGCTGGACAGCAACAATGCGCTGTACAAATTCACCGACACGGCAAATATGCACACTACACAGCCCCCTTCACTTGTGATGAACTATGAGGACAGCTTCAACCAACAAGTAAGCAGCGGAATAACACAAACAACATGCACAAGTGACACAGGATTTAACGTGGAAAAACCTCCTCAACTTGAGGAGTAAAAAACCACGGCTGTGGACCGACCGGTCCACGCAACTTCACTATGAGAATGATGAGTACAAAGTCTTCTCTAGAACCTCTAGAGATATTTACAACACACTCTCCACGTTGCCAACCGGCAACAGCAACAACAACCACAAAAGACAAGATTTCAGCAAAGCAGAGTTTACACAGCTTCTGTATCCTCCAGTGTTTTGCAAACTTCTCTTAAACCGCTGAACCAAACAGCACCAAATTTTGCAAATAAGTAGACACACGAGTTCCTGAGATCCTCTCCAAATTTCAGCTCAATCGGACATCGTTTGCCTACCCAAACTGTTCGTATCTCAAAACTACTCTGTTCTGAAACTACAGCAGTCAAAGCTGACAAAACCACTCTCAAATCTGATGCTCCACTGACCTAATCCTCAAACCAGCTAACCAAATCGAAGTACTCAAAGTAAGGAACGAGCTCACCAAGTTTGGGGTCGATCCAAACACGTTTGAGCCTCCAATCACCAGCTTGAACACTGTCTAGTCAGATGCAGCAAATCTGGACAGAACCTCTGCTTCTTCTTCTTCCTCTCTCTCAGGTTGTGTTTTCTCTTGTGTGCTCTCTCTCTCTCACTCTCACGAATGGCAGCCACCACCAGCAAGGGGTGGAGTGGCTAGGGTTTTCTTCTTGCTTCACTTCCCCAGAAAACACTCACAACCGTTGGATGCAGAACAGATCAACAGTTCATATGTGTTGAACTTGTGTGGGCTGACGTTGGGCTGCCAACACACCTCCATGTGGAGGGACTTAGCCCAACATTTATCTCACTTCAGACTATGTGTCTTTGTCCAGCCCAGCCCGGACCTCAATGTTGAGGTCACGGAGAGAGCAGCTACCCCATCGAGGGAAGGATGCGTCCGAGCCCATGCTTCCCATATACTATAGCAGTATAAAAGAAGAATGTGATCGAGTAGGGAGAAATTTAGGCCCGTGGTGCTACTCATTCTACGTACGTATTCCTTAGCCATATATAGCCGCAGAGTCACCAGCAGCAGCAGCATATGTGAGCATTTATTAAGCTAGTAGTAGGATTAGCAGCCATGCCAAAAAAAAGTAGGATTAGCAGCCATGCAAAAAAAAAAGGCGGACTAGGTAGGAGCCATGCAAAAAAAGAAGTCGGATTAGCAGGCTCCTCCCGTGTGGAACCAGCCGCCCACAAAAGCAAGGTTACAAAATTTGGCGGGTCAATTAGCCACAAACGAGATAGCTACATGTGATCATAATTCTGCCGCTGCTAATGGCGCGTCCAGCACAGTACCAGATGGACACCGATCGGGGTGGAACTATGTGTGGCGGTCCGGGGTACCGCAGAAGATGAAGATCCATGCGTGGAGATGTGTATCAGGAACTTTGGCAACTCAGAGGTATAAAGCCTTCCGCCACTTGGCAACGCGCTCAACCTGCTTGCTTTGCGGAGTGGAGGAGGAGGACTCGTTCCATGCTATGGTAACTTGCCCACATGCGAGAATGCTCTGGACAAATATGCGCCTTCGGTGGCCACTTCCTGAGGACGATCTTCTCATCCATGATGGAAGGGAGTGGCTGCTCACCCTGCTGTCGAAATGCTCGTCGGACGTTCGAGACATGCTGATTATGCTTCTCTGGCGGATTTGGCAGCTCCGGAATGATCTGACGCACGGGAAGGAAACACCCCCTGTGTCAGCCACTGTCGAATTTCTGGACAGTTACTACGTGTCTATAAGACTCGCTGCGCGTTACCCCACGGAGGAGATCATTAAAGGTAAGATGCCGACCTCAACGATGGTGCTGCCAACCCCCAGATTCATGCCATCGGCGGACCCCTGGCCGGCTCCGCCGCTTGGTAGGCTGGCGCTATCTGTCGACGGCTCCTTTCTGCAGGAGGATGGCTCTGCGGGCATCGGTATGGTGCTCAGGAATGACAGAGGGGAAATTCAAATGGCAGCCTACCGGTTTATCTTCCATTGCAATGACCCTCTTGAGGCGGAATTGCATGCGATCATGCAGGGGATGGCCCTTGCACTACAACATTCTGCGCTACCGGTGGTGGTTCAAACGGATTCCGCTGAAGCATTGTCTAGCTTGACAAATGATGCACTTCTTCGCTCGGCCTATGGACAGATCATTTTGGAGATCAAGTCACTTTTAGATAATAGGGAGTTTTTTCCTCAAAAGATTAGTAGACTTCAAAATAGAGTTGCCGATCGGTTGGCTAAGTATAGCCACACCGAGCGAGCCACGGCAGTTTGGCTTCGTTCGGTTCCACCATGTATCGAGGATTTGTGGCCTCTCGACTGTAACTCTATTCCTATGCAATAAACTCCCTTTATCCCCGCAAAAAGAAAATTAGCCACAAACGATGACCAGAGGAAATAGCTTTACTACTAGCTTAGCCCGCGCGGCGGCACGCCGCGCCTAAAGCTTATCGATACGATGTGTCCATTTACAACAAATGTTACTGGTTTAAGATAAGACAACCCTGTATGTACAAAGATAAACTGGAAAGAGGCATAGAGAAATACACATTGCGACCTCTCCAATAAGACTCATTTATTTTCGCCATGCCGTTCTATAAAACAAAGAGCTTGCTACAATGATAACTTCCTTCCCCTAGTTTCAGTATATAAAGGCACTATTAGCCGAGGGAGTGTCATATTAGTAGTTAACATGATAGAGTTCAAACATGGGGCAAATAATAATGTGCATCAACCTATGCCTGAATCAGTCATTTATGACCATATAGACTTCAGCTATACATCGAAATAATGTTTGTGTATAAAACTGGAAATACCAATGTTTATGTATATATAGGAAGCAATACCAATAGGTACAACCATCTGTTGCAGTTTTTTTTTGTCTGACTGGTGACTAACTTGCATTCATGACATAGCAATTGAAAAACATTTTCTCAGCCAGAAGCCAGGCAAAAGTAGACACATTTCACTGATCTTTTAGACTGGTCATTGTCTCATAACATTCAAAGGAAAAACAAATATACAACACAGAGAAACATAGCTAGTGAGATGGGAACACATCACACAAAGAAGAAAAGGAACAGTGATACAAATTTTGATTCTTAAAGTAAGTTTTTTCCTCTCAAAAATATAAACTGGGAGAGAAAAGCAAGCTTTCAAAATCAAACACTGGGAGAAAAACATAAGATGTCCATGTAAAGTTGGTGTGCTGCAGAAAAGAATGAATACTAAAACCGACAACTCACAACAACACCTTGCATTGTCCTGTTAACATACTAAGCATTTTAATAGTTAGAACATGATAGTACAAACTTTACAGTTTTCATATAAATAATAAAATCTGGACGAACCTAAATCTAAAATAAACAGCAGGTCAAGAGGGCCATTAAAATGCATCTTGTTGTTCACCTTCAGTAAGCAACATGAGAAAAAATAGGTTGTTAATACCTTGCCATTGCTTGGAATTGGTTCAGTTATTAATTGTAGTCAAGTGACACATATGTTAGTAAAGCATGACAGGCAACAACTAACCAGTGCTATTCTTACAATACTTCAGGAAATTATGTAAATTGTGGGCACATAAACCCAACTTAATCGATATCCAATTAAATGTAATGCAATATAAGATAAAAAGATTCATGTCTAGGTGCGGCCATCATTGCTGCCTCCACTTGAATCACGGAGAAACAGTACACAGGTTCAGGATGAGTTAAACAATGCATCAGTTCAGCTTCAGAAGCTTGTTCTGTTGTCTGGTACTATAATGGCTGAGCCAATGCGTTTCTTTCCGAGAGCCATTACGCTGAGTTCTAGAGATTTTATTTTAAAATTTCTCCATGTTTTTGTGTCATGGCATACTTAGAAGGATATATAGTAGTACAAAGTATAAGCACGTGTATTTTGTAGTTAATATAAGAACCTTTGAGCTCGTATAAGTAAATAAATACAAAGATGTACGGCCTGCCAGTGCTGCTTTTAGCAAGAGAGGCTTCTATGGTTCTACGTTGGCAGCGAGAGAGGCGACATCGTTGTCCACAGCGCATACAACTACAGAGCACGGACGCCGGCAACGCAGCAAGCACACGGGCGCACACCTGACTTACACATGATTACACGAACTCACGAAGCCAGTAACCACTAACCAGCACACTGCACACACACACGCGCGACACAGCAGGAGCGCACAAGCAGCACACGCAAACAACACAGCACGAACGGCAGGCCGCACGGCGTAGAGAGTGAGGAAGAGACAACCGTTGTGTACTTGCCATCCCACGGTAGGCCGTGGCGCGGCCGGCCGGTGCACTGCGCAGAGGCACATCAGCGGGCTGTCCCGCAGCGCTAGGTGCCGCCGCTGCTGAGCGTACGACCACGCACAGCCCCGTTCCCGGGTGGAACAGCATCGGCGTAATCAATCACAAATTCACAGGCCGGTCGGGTAAGACAAAAACAAATTGGTGTGCGAACCTGAGATCGAGGACGCTGCAACGGTTGGATCCCGCGGAGGGCTGTCTCCTCATGCGGCTTGGACCAGGCCCTGTCGAGCACGCCGTATACCTCATCGAGGTCGGGCACGCCCTCCCGGAGATAGTAGCAGAGGGCTCCCTGGTAGAGTTCACATCCTCCAGTCTAGGTCGAGGTCGGCGGCTACGGCGGCGTCGCAGCCGTAGTACCGGTTGTACTGCACGTTCCCGTCGCGGTTGTCGATGATGAACTCGCAGTCCGGAGCAAAGCGCACACTTCGTTGAGGCGGGAGGGCACCATCCTGTGGTTGACACGACGCGGAGGGGGGAGGAGCAGGGGCGCCTCCTCACAACGTCTTAGGCAAGGTAGCACCTCTACACGGCGACGACGCGGGGCAAAGACCTCCGGTGGTGATGGAAGAAAAGGCGCCGGCGGCCTGGACGAATGTGAGATCGAGATGGCGACGATGTGACACCGGATGGCGGGGTGCCGGCAGATTGGAAGGTTGCGAGCTCGCAGTCTCCGCGGCCGCCGCGGGCAGGCCGACGGAGAGGAGCGAGGGCGGCCCAGCGTCAGCGTAGGGAGAGAAGAGGCACTCGAAGTCGCTGCCGGCCTCGATTGGCTTGGTCTTCCGTCAAGAACTGAGCTCTGTATTTATAGAAGCCCAACAACGTCGAGAACAACGATAAGCGGCAGACAACGATAAGCGAGATCACGAACGATCGCAGCACTCCAACTACGAACACAAAGTCACAAACACAAAACGGTAGCAAAGTCTAGAAGTAGCAGGAAAAGCGGTTGCATGGGCCATCACGTGGTCGCATAAAGAAAATTAACTGTACATGCATGGCCCATCCACGTCGCGATACGAGGCTTCACCGCCCGACAAACCAGCCGTTTGACCTGGGAAGCAAATCTCCAACAGAATTGCTAGATTCACATGAATAGTTGGACATCACGTTAAGAAAATTTTCACGGGACAGTTAGATCCACAAGCAGATCTTACCCCTCCACCTACCAAACTAATGCACGTGTCCAACACCAGATTACGAGGAAGTCATTTTCACACAAGCGGCGAAACGTCGAAGCAAAAACCTTGCCTGCAATAGAGGCTTGGTTATATCTATCGGGAAACACTTACTATCAGTCGTCTGATGGCAGCCGTTTGCCAGACTATGTGTGGGTCGTTGATGTCTTTTTCATCTCATGGTTAAGATGGCCTTCTAAATCTTTTTATTCGTTTCTAAAAGGGAAACACTTACTAGTAGCCGTCTGGTAACAGACGTTTTGCCAGACTATGTTGAGTCCATGTCTTTTTCATCTCATGGTTAAGATGGCTTTCTAAATCCCTTTATTCGTTTTTAAAAGAGAAACACGTACTATAGCAGCCGTCTGATAGCAGACATTTGCTAGACTATGCCAGTCGATGTCTTTTTCATCTCATGGTTAAGATGGCCTTCCAAATCCTTTTATTCGTTTTCAAAAGGGAAACACTTACTAGCAGCCGTCTGATAGCAGATGTTTGCTAGACTATGCTTGGGTCGTCAATGTCATTTTCATCTCATAGTTTTTTTATAGAAAAGGAGGATGACCCCCGGCCTCTGCATCTGGGAGATGCATGCGGTCACTTTATTGATTATTCTCGAGGACCTTACAAAGTATTACAACAATATGCCTGAATCCGCCATCTTGGCAACTTATGCCGCTACTCCTATCCAAATGATGAAGGCATGTTAGCTGGGCCACTATCCAGACCACTCATCTAAGCCTAACATCAAAATGATGAAGGTGCTAAAGCTGGGCCACTACCCGCACCACTCACCTAAGCCTAACATCAAAAGCCGGAAGCCCCAGCCGAGCCACATACCGGGTCTGGGGTACAAACCGGTCCGACGCACTCGTGTGTCGTCGCCACCATCTTCCACAAGTCCGTCTTCAGAGCAAATATTGAGGCTTCTACCATGTCTGGCCACTCAGCCATCAACGTCACCACGACACCAGACAGCTTCGTCCTCCTGCGCGAGTCCATCGTCACACATCGAACGCCGAATCTTCACTGCGCCATGCCGCCGAGATACGCCGCCATCAATGAGTAGGATGAAGCACCGCTCCGCCGAGTCCGGCAGGGCTGCTGAAGACCAAACACCGTGGAAGAAGGACTCCGAGGCTGAGCACATAGGCGGAAGAGCGCCAACGCACCGCCACCAGACGAACCCCGACCACGCCACCAAGCAAAGCATCACATCCACCCCAAGCTCACCACGAACGACACCCCCAAGAGGGTGACGACGCCCGGAGCGCCGCTGTCGCTCGATCCGGCAAGGATTTGGGCATTCGCCCGGCATACGAGCTGGGTGGATGGAAGAGGGGAAGGAGGCAACCTGAACGGCGCCTTCAAGAAGGGTACGGCGCCCTCGGGCGTCGCCGCCGTCGTGGCCAGCACTGCTGGCCTCGGATTTCTCCGGAACCACCTCCCACCTCCAGCCGCCAAACAGGTACAACTCCGGCGACAAAGGCCGTCCAAAGCAGAACCATCGGAGGCAGCCCTGGTTGAAGTAGACGGAAGCCTTCAGATCTGAATCGGGCGCCGCCGACCACGCCGGAGCCCGGACCAAGGCCGCCGCCCCGGCGTCCCATCCGCCGCCCGCAGCCGACGCAGCCAGAACCATGGTAACGGAGATCCAGGAGGCAGGAGGGGGACTACAACCCCGCCCAAACCCGGTCGGGTAGAAACCACTGTGCCGCAGCCCCGAGGCTCGCTAACGACGCCCCTGCTGCCGCCACTCCGCCGGAGGCGCAACTCAGATCCGTCTACACGGCGCCGCAGACGCCACGTGGAGTCGAGCCTCCCCACCGCGATTCCCGACCCAGCGTCCGATCTACGCCGCCGGAAACCGAACGCGCCCGCGCCGCACCTTGCGCGCCCTCGTCACGCCGTCCCGAACACGGCAACCTCGACGGTGCGCGGACTCGCACCAAGCGAAAGGCCGCGCCGAGTCCCCGCCCGAACGAACGGCCCGCGCCGCCCTGCCGAGCCGGAGGAGGAGGCCCCGCCGCCCTGGCCGAGCAGCGCTGGCTTCGCCAGCTGACGTCCTGGGCCAAGGCGGGCAGGGGAGGAGGGGCCGGAGGGGCCTGCACTGGCGGCGGCTAGGGTTCGCTCCCGGGCCCCCTGCGGGAGCGACCTGGGGAGCGCGATCTATGTCGCTCCCAATTTCATCTCATAGTTAAGATGGCCTCCTGAATCCCATCAACAGAATGACTACTTCTTAACACATTAATTCATACGTATAAATTGAGCTAACTAATGCGTCTAGCTACAATTTTCATATTCAATGGCTGTTAATGCCAATCTTGCAGCGGATGTTTCTGAATTCAGAGGAACAAAAAAGAAAATCAGTGCACATTTTCAGAGCTCGACGCACTTTCGCAAATACATGCTAAATTTCCTCGACCAGTATGTAGTGTGTATGACAGATCAAAACCTTGATTTTATGAGAGCATTTGGCAGGATCACCATTTTATCCCTCGGCTTATATAGCACAGGGATCGATGCCAGGACATGCACGAGTACGTGGAGGGAGTTGTGCATCGTGCGCTTACAAGTTGGTTACCTGGTCGATCAGTTAGAACCGTGGTTAGCCGTGACTAACAGTTACATGTTTTAAGATTCAGTTGTTTTGGTTAGAGGTTCAACCAGTAAACTGGAAAGATTTAAGAATGACATAGAGACAATAACACAGCTGGCTGATGGGCCGACATATACTCCATCCATCCCATAATATAAGAACATTCTTATATTATGGGACAGAGGGAGTATTGTGTTTGGAAAATAATGGAGACTATACGTGGTGGAAATTTGGCGTATGATAATGGGCCCGTATGCCGGGGCAGCTGAGAGATACATCGTTGTGATGACTGGATCAAAAATGTTCCATTGGTCCATGATGCACCAATGTGCCGGCAGTCTCCCGTAATCTCCATCCGTTTGCGTGCTCTGCTCTGCGCGTGGGGGGTTCAACCTATGGCGGCGGCAGAGGCGATCGGGGGAGGATTCAAGTTCCTGTCAGATCCAGTCAACAGGTTAGCTCGGGTCCCTCCGTTGAGATGTTTAATCTTTTGTGTGTGTGTGTGCGCGCGCGCGCGTGCATGTGTGGGTGTGGGTGGGTGTGTGTGTGTGTGTGGGGGGGGGGGGGGGGGGTGTGGTTTGGACAGATTTCCAGTGCCACCGATTGACACCATAAGTGCATGCCGGCGGTACAGCCGGTTCAAGATCTGTTGGACAATCTCGGCGAGTCCAGCATTTGAGATGTCGACGATGCGCATACAGCTGGACCTGAACGGCATTTGCGCGGGATTGAGCTTGTCAGCGGCCGATTCGGACCAGATCAATGGGCAAGGACGACCCGAAGGCGCCGGGGTGGACGAAGAGGTAATTCGCTCATAACCTATACAGACTGTATTGTTGGCACCGCTGTCCTGTGGTTTGCTCAAGTCTGGACGGGAGTGCTTATAACCAAATAGTGTAGATTAAATCGTAGTTGTGCCCGCTGTTTGGAGAAGAAGACAGAGACCACCTTATATCAGCATTAAAAAAATGATTTTTTCTCGTTTGCCAACTGTCTACTCCCAACTGTCTACCTTATAACCAAAAATGATATATGCTCGTTGCTTTACAAAATTTGGATAAAATGAAATTTAGGTACAAAATTCTATTTGGACTGATGTCTCTAAATGCTAGCTTATCAACGCTTCAAATTGATTTTGTAAATTTTATAAGATGCAAACTTCATGAAATGTTCTCTTGCATATACCTTTTTGATACTACCAAAAATTGCATGTATTCTGGCGGCGCTGAGGGTATTCATGTGTATTCGTATGAATACCCATTATTGAGTGCAAAAAAAAAATTAATACATAGCTGCAACAGGAACGCACGCGCCTACCGCACCGCTTCGCTCCCTTCTATCTCGCTCGTTGCCTCGTTCGGTCGTTCCCCAACCCGACCCCAATCCCACTCCTCGCTCCAGCCCTAGCCGCCAAATGACAGCGAGACGTCGACCCCACCCCCGCTCCCGCTCACCGGCCGCGCTCCCGCCCGCCCTCGGGCCTCATCCGCTCAAGCGCCCGCTAGTGCTCGCCAGGGTCGACGGAGGCTGCGCTGACCGGACTGCATCGCCCGACGCCGCCTTCGCCCGCCCAGGGCTGCTGCTGCGCCGCCCTACCCCAGCCCTGCCGGCCGCCCATCGCCTTGTGGCGCCGCCCAGCCCAGGGACCAGCAAAGCGGCGGCAGTTTCTTTCTCCCCTCTCCCTCGTGGTTCTGTGCCTGCGTTCAAGCGGTTCAGGTACAACCTTAAAAACAGAGTTTCAGGTTTTAGTTGATTCAATTTTTCACCTAATTATTGCAAGTAGTTGATTTTATTTGTAGATGCCAATTTCTTCCTTGTTTTGTTGTAATGTAGATGAAGAAGAAGAACGGGACTGGTGGTGGCAGTAGGATTCTTGCATTGTGGGAAAAAGCTTCAAAAGCAAAGAAGATTGATGAAACGTCTACACTGAATCAGAGTGCAGCTGCATCGGGTACTTGTACCTCTCATGTTCAGCTTGAGAGCAATTTGCAATTGGCGTTAGTGCAAGCACCGGATGCGGAACGTGAACCGGAGAGCAGAGAAGCAACCCCAACCCCAATTGTAAAAGATGCTGAAACAAGTGATGCAGATGATGAACCAATGGAAGCAGATTTGGAGGCACTCGAACCTGATCCTGGGAAGCGGATTCCCATCTCAATATATGCTGTCAATGACCAAGATAGAGCAAGAAGAAGATATATTGAGATGCAGCCATGTCAACCAAAGAATCATAACTTTGAGTATACAAATAAAAGTGGAGTTGACCGTCGCTTTTGCCGTGCTTGGTTTAAAGAATTTCCATGGATTGAGTATAGTGTGACAAAAGATAGTGCTTTCTGCTTTGTTTGCTATTTGTTTAAGGATAAGACAAAATATCCCGGTGGAGATGCATTTGTGAAGAATTGATTTAGGAACTGGAACATGAAATCGAGATTGAAGAAACATGAAGGTGATGTTAGTAGTGCTCATGCTGAAGCTCAAGAGAAGTATGATATGTTCACTACACCACAAGCATCAATTAGGGAGTATTTTGCTTCAAACACCTCACAATATAAGGCTTTGTATAAGCAGCGTTTGACATGGACACTCAAATGTTTGAGATTTCTATTGCACCAAGGCTTGGCATTTAGAGGACATGATGAAAGTGAAAACTCACTAAATAAAGGAAATTTTCTTGAGCTTTTAAATTGGCTAGCTGGAAATTTTGAAGAGGTTGATAGGGTTGTTCTAAAAAATGCTCCATAGAACTGCAAGATGACTCACCATGATATACAAAGATGAGCTAATAAAATGTTGTGCACAGGAGACTACAAAATTAGTCATTGAAGAACTTGATGGTGGCCACTTTGCAATACTTGCAGATGAGTCTAGTGATGTGTATCAGAATGAACAGTTGGCAGTTTGCTTGCGTTATGTTGATGAGAAAGGAAGGGCTGTTGTAAGATTTCTTGGTCTTGCTCATGTTAAATATACTACCTCTTTGACACTTAAAGCTGCTATTGAGCAAATGCTTATGAAGTACAATTTGACCTTTGCAATGGTTCGTGGGCAAGGATATGATGGAGCTAGCAACATGAAAGGTAATGCTAATGGCCTAAAAAACTGATTATGGATGAGTCTCCTTCTGCCTACTATGTTCATTGTTTTGCCCATCAACTACAGTTAACTCTTGTTGCTGTTGCTAAAGAGAGTGGTGATTGTACTTGGTTCTTTCAACAACTTGCACGCTTGTTAAATGCTCTTGGCATGTCTTGTAAAAAGATGAGAATGCTTCGTATAGCTCAGGCTGAGGAACTCACTGATGCATTGGAATTGGAAGAAATAGAAACGGGGAGTGGCCTGAATCAGGAAATGGGTTGGGAAGGCCATGTGATACACGTTGGGGCTCTCACTTCAAAACCGTGAACCATGTCATCTGTGTGTATGGTGCAATACGACCAGTCCTCATCAAGATTGGAAAAGAGTACCATGGTGCGGAGGTGCAAGCGGCTCTAACCATTTTGACACCATTTCGATCATTTGAGTTTGTTTTCGTGGCACACTTGATGCAAGAAATATTTGGATACACAGATGAGTTGAGTAGAGCTTTGCAGAAGCAAGACCAGGATATTGTTCATGCTATTGAGCTTGTTGATATCACAAAGTATCACTTGGAGGGTTTGAGGACTGATCCTGGATGGGATGATTTTCTCAAAAAGGTCACATCTTTTTGCACAAAGCATAAGATCAAAATTGTTGATATGGAGGGTCCTTACTTTCCGCTGGCCGCCTAGAAGGGGTTTCTTTAATGGTGCAACGAATTACCATCGCTTCAAAGTTGATATGTATGTGAGTGTCATTGATAGGCAAATTAGTGAGTTGAATGGCAGATTTGATGAGGTAAACACATATCTACTTTCTTGCATGGCAGCATTTTGTCCACTTCGTCTATTTGCTGCTTATGATCAAGAAAATTGGTTAGGCTTGCTACAAAGTTTTATGCTAATGATTTCACAAGTGATGAACTGGCAAGACTTCCATGGCAACTAAACATGTATGTTACTCATGTGCGTAGAGATGAAAGGTTTCAAAACTTGAAGAATCTGTGTGAGCTTTCAGTTATGCTTGTCGAGACAAACAAGCATGAACAATACTATATTGTTTACAAGCTTCTTAAGTTGGTACTAATTCTGCCAAGAGCTACCGCTAGTGTTGAAAGGGTGTTCTCTTCAATGAACTATGTGAAGAATAAGCTAAGGAGCAAAATGGGTGATGATTACTTGAACAATTGTTTGGTTACATTTGTTGAGAGAGAATTCTTCAATCAAGTAAAGGATGAGGATGTCATCAATCTCTTCCAAAAGGCGATCGCAGTTATATTGTAAGATGGGATATCATCATTATGTCAATCAAAAGGTACTGGTGTCTTTATATTTATGTAAAATTAGTATGGTTTGATGCATTAAAATTTACTATTGTCCCATCGGTGTCTTCATAGTACATTTAGAGTAGTTTTTTTCTGCCAATGAATACCCAGCCTCAAAATCCTGGCGCCGCGATGATCACTCTTAAAACAAAAAGAATCGGCATATACTCTCTCTCCATCCCAAAGTAAGTGTTGCAGACCTATTACAACTTTGTAAACCTGAGTTATGATTTTCTCATCTGAAAAAAAAATGCCAACTAGAAAAGGATGAAAACCAAAAACAGGAAGAAAAACAAAGCGTCCAGAAGCACAATTGTGGGGTTTTACTTTTCTTGGAAAGCACAGGCTTTGCTTCTCGTGGCTCGCAGAAGCAAACTGTGGTTTCCTCTTTTTTTCGATGGAAGCACAACCGTGCTTCCCTTTCAAAAAGCACATGTTGTGCTGCTGTGCTTGCCGCCAGTGGCGGCGCCATGAATTAGACAGGCCCTAGGCCGACCTAGGTAGCCTTCGTTTACTGTAGCTTACTATAGCACTATACATACAGTAATCACTACATCGGCTGCCTGGGCCTGTCTCCGCTACCGCTTCCCGCGGAAGCAAGGCCTTGCTTCTCGCGAAGCACATGTTGTGCTTTTTTCCTTTTACCAGTGGATGTTTTTCCCTTTTGAGAAGCCCAAATTGTGCTTCCATAGATGCAAGGCTATGCTTTTTTTTAAAGCACAACCACGTACGCCCAAAGCGCGACACGTGACGGCAATTGGGCGCACCATGTGACGCATTCTCTAGCCCAAAAAAAGACCTTTTACGGGAGCCCTCCAACACCCATGAATTTACAAAATCACTATTTTTTGGCTAATTCACAAAATCAGTAACACCATAGTCAAGCAGTTTTCTTTCTTTTGAGACAACCAATAGTTAAGCACCTGCTCCAACCCAACAATCCCCGGTGGCCCAACAAGGTATGTGGGCCTTGGTGCCATCTGCACTGACGGCGAGATCAATGAAACCCCAGCTCGAGCAACGCCCTCTCTACAGCCACCCGTGGCGCCACGCCGGAAGCCCGGACCGGCGGTACCAGGCTACGAGCACGACCACCGCCAACGGGCTCGAGCACTCCGAGCTCTTACTCTCAGTGATGGCCACCATGTTTGGTTAGGACACCCTGAAAATATCTCGTTCGTGTTGGAAATATGCCCTAGAGGCAATAATAAATTAGTTATTATTATTATATTTCCTTGTTCATGATAATCGTTTATTATCCATGCTATAATTGTATTGATAGGAAACTCAGATACATGTGTGGATACATAGACAACACCATGTCCCTAGTAAGCCTCTAGTTGACCAGCTCGTTGATCAATCGATGGTTACAGTTTCCTGACCATGGACATTGGATGTCGTTGATAACGGGATCACATCATTAGGAGAATGATGTGATGGACAAGACCCAATCCTAAGCCTAGCACAAAGATCGTGTAGTTCGTATGCTAAAGCTTTTCTAATGTCAAGTATCATTTCCTTAGACCATGAGATTGTGCAACTCTCGGATACCGTAGGAATGCTTTGGGTGTACCAAACGTCACAACGTAACTGGGTGGCTATAAAGGTGCACTAGGGTATCTCCGAAAGTGTCTGTTGGGTTGGCACAAATCGAGACTGGGATTTGTCACTCCGTGTGACGGAGAGGTATCTCTGGGCCCACTCGGTAGGATATCATCATAATGTGCACAATATGACCAAGGGGTTTATCACGGGATGATGTGTTACAGAACGAGTAAACAGACTTGCCGGTAACGAGATTGAACAAGGTATCGGGATACCGATGATCGAATCTCGGGCAAGTACTATACCGCTAGACAAAGGGAATTGAATACGGGATTGATTGAATCCTTGACATCATGGTTCATCCGATGAGATCATCGTGGAACATGTGGGAGCCAACATGGGTATCCAGATCCCACTGTTGGTTATTGACCGGAGAACGTCTCGGTCATGTCTGCATGGTTCCCGAACCCGTAGGGTCTACACACTTAAGGTTCGGTGACGCTAGAGTTTTTATGGAAATAGTATGTGGTTACCGAAGGTTGTTCGGAGTCCCGGATGAAATCCCGGAAATGACGAGGAGCTCCGGAATGGTCCGGAGGTGAAGATCGGTATATTGGACGAAGGGTATTGGAGTCCGGAATTGTTCCGGGGGTACCAGGTGATGACGAGCGTGTCCCAAGGGGTTTGGAGGCCCGGCAAGCTTTGGGAGGGGGGCTTATGGGCCAAGGGAGAGGGCACATCAGCCCACTAAAGGCTGAGCCCCTCCCACCCCATCTCACGTAACCTGGACAGGTGGGGCGCCACCCCTAGGGCAGCCGCCCTCCCGGCTTGGGGGCAAGTTTCCTAAGGGGTGGGGCGTCAAACCCATCTAGGGTTTCCCCATGGCCGCCGCCCCTCCCTAGGGAACCCTAGGCGCCTCCCCTCCTCCCTTCCCCTATATATAGTGAGAGAGAGAGAGGCAGCCGCACCCTTCCCCTGGCGCAACCCTCCCTCCTCCTACACCTCCTCCTCCTTCGTAGTGCTTGGCGAGAAGCCTGCCGAGAACCACGAGCTCCATCACCACCACGCCGTCATGTTGTCGGAGTTCTCCCTCAACTTCTCCTCTCCCCTTGATGGATCAAGAAGGAGGAGACGTCCCTGGGCTGTACGTGTGTTGAACGCGGAGGCACCATTGTTCGGTGCTTAGATCGGAATCAACCGCGATCTGAATCGCTGCGAGTACGACTCCTTCATCCAAGTTCTTGTAACGCTTCCGCTTAGCGATCTACAAGGGTATGTAGATGCACTCTCCTCTCTCTCGTTGCTAGTTTCTCCATAGATAGATCTTGGTGACTCGTAGGAAAATTTTGAATTTCTGCTACGTTCCCCAACAGTGGCATCATGAGCTAGGTCTATTGCGTAGATTCTATGCACGAGTAGAACACAAAGTAGTTGTGGGCGTTGATTTTTTTCAATATGCTTACCGTTACTAGTCCAATCTTGTTTCGACGGTATTGTGGGATGAAGCGGCCCGGACCGAACTTACACGTACACTTACGTGAGATAGGTTCCACCGACTGAGATGCACTTGTTGCATAAGGTGGCTAGCGGGTGCCAGTCTCTCCCACTTTAGTCGGAACGGATTCGATGAAAAGGGTCCTTATGAAGGGTAAATAGCAATTGGCATATCACATTGTGGTTTTTGCGTAGGTAAGAAAGCGTTCTTGCTAGAAACCCATAGCAGCCACGTAAAACATGCAAACAACAATTAGAGGACGTCTAACTTGTTTTTGCGGTGGTATGCTATGTGATGTGATATGGCCAAAAGAATGTGATGAATGATATGTGATGTATGAGATTGATCATGTTCTTGTAATAGGAATCACGACTTGCATGTCGATGAGTATGACAACCGCAGGAATATAGGAGTTTTCTTAATTTATTGTATGACTGCGTGTCATTGAACAACGCCATGTAATTACTTTACTTTATTGCTAAGCCGTTAGCCATACTAGTAGAAGTAATAGTTGGCGAGACAACCTCATGGAGACACGATGATGGAGATCATGATGATGGAGATCATGGTGTCATGCCGGTGACGATGGTTATCATGGAGCCCCGAAGATGGAGATCAAAAGGAGCAAAATGATATTGGCCATATCATGTCACTTTTTGATTGCATGTGATGTTTATCATGTTTATGCATCTTATTTGCTTAGAACGACGTTAGTAAATAAGATGACCCCTCATTAAAATTTCAAGAAAGTGTTCCCCCTAACTGTGCACCGTTGCGAAAGTTCGTTGTTTCGAAGCACCATGTGATGATCGGGTGTGATAGATTCTAACGTTCACATACAATGGGTGTAAGCCAGATTTACACACGCGAAACACTTAGGTTGACTTGACGAGCCTAGCATGTACAGACATGGCCTCGGAACACAAGAGACCGAAAGGTCGAACATGAGTCGTATAGTAGATACGATCAACATGAAGATGTTCACCGATGATGACTAGTCCGTCTCACGTGATGATCGGACACGGCCTAGTTGACTTCGGATCATGTAATCACTTAGATGACTAGAGGATGTCTATCTGAGTGGGAGTTCATTAGATGAACTTAATTATCCTGAACATAGTCAAAAGCCCTTTGCAAATTATGTCATAGCTCGCTCTTTAGTTCTACTGTTTTAGATATGTTCCTAGAGAAAATATAGTTGAAAGTTGACAGTAGCAATTATGCGGACAGTAGAAGGCTTATGTCCTTAATGCACTGCTCGGTGTGCTGGACCTCGAACGTGTTCTGTTCTGTGGATGTTGTGAACATCTGACATACACGTTTTGATGACTACATGATAGTTCGGTATTGTTGAATGGTTTAGAATTGAGGCACCGAAGACTTTTTCGAAACATCGCGGAACACATAAGATGTTTCGAGGGCTGAAATTGGGATTTCAGGCTCGTGCTTACCGTCAAGAGGTATGAGACCTCCGACGATTTTCTTAGCCTGCAAAATAAGGGAGAAAAGCTCAATCATTGAGCTTGTGCTCAGATTGTCTGAGTACAACAATCACTTGAATCGAGTGGGAGTTGATCTTCCTGATGAGATAGTGATGTTTCTCCAAAGTCATTGCCACCAAGCTGCTAGAGCTTCGTGATGAACTATAACATATCAGGGATAGATGATCCTTGAGATATTCGCGATGTTTGACACCGCGAAAGTAGAAATCAAGAAGGAGCATCAATTGTTGATGGTTGGTGAAACCACTAGTTTCAAGAAGGGCAAGGGCAAGAAGGGATACTTCATGAAACGGCAAATCAGCTGCTGCTCTAAGTGAAGAAACCCAAGGTTGAACCCAAACTCGAGACTAAGTGCTTCTGTAATAAGGGACACAGCCACTAAGAGCAGAATTACCCTAGATACTTGGTAGATGAGAAGGCTGGCAAGGTCGATACAAGTATATTGGATATACATTATGTTAATGTGTACTTTACTAGTACTCCTAGTAGCACCAGGGTATTAGATACCGGTTCGGTTGCTAAGTGTTAGTAACTCGAAATAAAAGCTACGGAATAAACGGAGACTAGATAAAGGTGAGCTGACGATATATGTTGGAAGTGTTTCCAAGGTTGATGTGATCAAGCATCGCACGCTCCCTCTACCATCGAGATTGGTGTTAAACCTAAATAATTGTTATTTGGTGTTTGCGTTTAGCATAGACATGATTGGATTATGTCTATCACTGTCTGATTATTCATTTAAGGAGAATAATGGTTACTCTGTTTATTTTAATAATACCTTCAATGGTCTTGCACCTAAAAGAATGGTTTATTGAATCTCGATCGTAGTGATACACATTTTCATGCTAAAAGATATAAGATAGTAATGATAGTACCACTTACTTGTGGCAATCGCCATATAAGTCATATTGGTATAAAAGCATGAAGAAGCTCCATGTTGATGGATCTTTGGACTCACTCATTTTTGAAAAGTTTGAGACATGCAAACCATGTCTATTTCTGTATACGCATGAAGAAACTCCATGAAGATGGACCATTTGGACTCACTTGATTTTGAATCACTTGAGACATGCAAATCGTACCACATGGGCAGGATGACTGAAAGCCTTGTTTTCAGTAAAATGGAACAAGAAAGCAACTTGTTGGAAGTAATACATTTTGATGTGTGCAGTCCAATGAGTGCTAAGGCACGCAGTGGATATCGTTATGTTCTTACTTCACAGATGATTTGAGCAGAATCGGTATATTTAATTGATGAAACACAAATCTGAATTATTGAATGGTTCAAGTAATTTCAGAGTGAAGTTGAAGATCATCGTGACAAGAGGATAAAATGTCTATGATATGATCATAGAGATGAGTATCTGAGTTCTGAGCTTTGGCACGCTTATTAAGACATTGTGGAAATTGTTTCACAATTAATACCGCTGGAACACCATAGTGTGATGGTGTGTCCGAACGTCATAGTTGCACCCTATTAGATATGGTGCATACCATGATGTCTCTTATCGAATTACCACTATCGTTCATGGGTTAGGCATTAGAGACAACCGCACTCACTTTAATAGGGCACCACGTAATTCCGTTGAGACGACACCGTTTGAACTATGGTTTGGAGAAACCTAAGTTGTCGTTTCTTAAAAGTTTGGGGCTGCGACGCTTATATGAAAAAGTTTCATCCTGATGAGCTCGAACCCAAAGCGGATAAATACATCTTCATAGGACACACAAAACAGTTGGGTATACCTCCTATTTCAGATCCGGAAGCAAAAGTGATTGTTTCTAGAAACGGGTCCTTTCTCGAGGAAAAGTTTCTCTCGAAAGAATTGAGTGGGAGGATGGTGGAGACTTGATGAGGTTAATGAACCATCACTTCAACCAGAGTGTAGCAGGCACGGGAAGTTGTTCATGTGGCACCTACACCAATTGAAGTGGAAGCTGATGATAGTGATCATAATGCTTGGATCAAGTCCTTTGCCAAACCTCGTGGGGCGACAAGGGCAGTCTTTTGCTTGAGTGGTACGGTAATCCTGTCTTGCAGGTCATGTTGCTAGACAACAATGAACCTACGAGCTATGGAGAAGCGATGGTGGGCCCGGATTCCGACAAATGGCTTGAGGCCATAAAATCCGAGAGAGGATCCATGTATGAGAACAAAGTGTGGACTTTGGAAGAAATACTTGATGGTCGTAAGGCTGTTGGGTACAGATGGATTTTAAAAGGAAGACAGACAATGATGGTAAGTATCACCATTAAGAAAGCTCGACTTGTCATTAAGATGTTTTCCGACAATTTCAAGGAATTGACTACGATGAGACTTTCTCACTCGTAGCGATGCTAAGAGTCTGTTGGAATTATATTAGCAATTACTGCATGATTTATGAAATCTTACAGATAGGATGTCAAAACATTGTTTCCTCGACGATATTCTTGAGGAAAGGTTGTATGTGATACAACCAGAAGGTTTTGTCAATCCTGAAAGATGCTAACAAGTATGCAAAGCTCCAGCAACCCTTCTAAGGACTGGAGTAAGCATCTCGGAGTTGGAATATACGCTTTGATGAGATGATCAAAGATTTTGCGTCTATACAAAGTTTATGAGAAACTTGTATTTCCAAAGAGGTGAGTGGGAGCACTATAGAATTTCTGATGAGTATATGTTGTTGACATATTGTTGATCAGAAATGATGTAGAATTTCTGGAAAGCATAAAGGGTTGCTTGAAAGGAGTTTTTCAAGGAAAAACTGGATTAAGCTGCTTGAACATTGAGCATCAAGATCTATAAGGATAGATCAAAAACGCTTAATGGTACTTTCAAATGAGCACATACCTTGACATGATCTTGAAGGTGTTCAAGATGGATCGATCAAAGAAGGAGTTCTTGTCACGAGTTATAAGGTATGAAGTTAAGACTTAAAGCTCGACCACGGCGTAATAGAGAGAAAGGATGAAGGTGCGTCCCTATGCTTAGATGTAGGCTCCATAGAATGCTATGTCTGTACCGCACCGTTGTGTGCCTTGCCATATGTCCGGCAAGAGGGTACAAAAGGTGATCAAGGAGTGGATCACCGGATAAGCGGTCAAAATTGTCCTTGGAGTAATAAGGACATGTTTCTCGATTATGGAGGTGATAAAGAGTTCGGCGTAAAGGGTTACGTCGATGCAAGCTTTAACACCTATCCGAATGACTTTGAGTAGCAAATCGGATACGTATAGTGGAGCAACCATTTGGAATAACTCCAAGTGGAGCGTGGAAGCAGCATTTACAATATGACCTATAGATTTGCGAAGTACATACGGATCTGAATGTTGCAGACCCGTTGACTAAAACCTCTCTCACAAGCAAAACATGATCAAACCCGGAACTCATTGAGTCTTAATCAGATGATGATGTGAACTAGTTTAGTGACACTAGTAAACTCTTTGGACGTTGGTCACATGGCGAGGTGACCTATGAGTGTTAATCACATGGCGATGTGAACTAGATTATTGACTCTAGTGCAAGTGGAGACTGTTGGAAATATGCCCTAGAGGCAATAATAAATTAGTTATTATTATTATATTTCCTTGTTCATGATAATCGTTTATTATCCATGCTATAATTGTATAGATAGGAAACTCAGATACATGTGTGGATACATAGACAACACCATGTCCCTAGTAAGCCTCTAGTTGACTAGCTCGTTGATCAATAGATGGTTACGGTTTCCTGACCATGGACATTGGATGTCGATTGATAACGGGATCACATCATTAGGAGAATGATGTGATGGACAAGACAATCCTAAGCCTAGCACAAAGATCGTGTAGTTAGGTATGCTAAAGCTTTTCTAATGTCAAGTATCATTTCCTTAGACCATGAGATTGTGCAACTCTCGATACCGTAGGAATGCTTTGGGTGTACCAAAGCGTCCTGGCGTAACTGGGTGGCTATAAAGGTGCATCTTGGGTATCTCCGAAAGTGTCTATTGGGTTGGCACGAATCGAGATCGGATTTGTCACTCCGGTTGACGGAGAGGTATCTCTGGGCCCACTCGGTAGGACATCATCATAATGTGCACAATATGACCAAGGGGTTGATCACGGGATGATGTGTTACGGAGCGAGTAAAGAGACTTGCGATAGCGAGATTGAACAAGGTATCGGGATACCGACGATCGAATCTCGGGCAAGTACTATACCGCTAGACAAAGGGAATTGAATCTGGGATTGATTGAATCCTTGACATCATGGTTCATCCGATGAGATCATCATGGAACATGTAGAGCCAACATGGGTATCCAGATCCGCTGTTGGTTATTGACGGAGAACGTCTCGGTCATGTGCGCATGGTTCCCGAACCCGTAGGGTCTACACATAAGGTTCGATGGCGCTAGAGTTGTTATGGGAAATAGTATGTGGTTACGAAGGTTGTTCGAGTCCGGATGAGATCCCGGACATGACGAGGAGCTCGGAATGGTCCGGAGGTGAAGATCGGTATATTGAATGAAGGGTATTGGAGTCGGAATTGTTCAAGTACCAAGTGATGACCAGCGTGTCCTAAGGGGTTCGGAGGCCCGGCAAGCTTTGGGGGCCTTATGGGCCAAGGGAGAGGGCACATATGCCCACTAAGGGGCTGAGCGCCCCTCCCACCGCATCTCACATAACCTGGAGAGGTGGGGGCACCACCCCTAGGGCAGCCGCAAGTTTCCTAGAGGGTGGGGGCGTCAAAACCCATCTAGGGTTTCCCCTATGGCCGCCGCCCCTCCCCTAGGGAACCCTAGGGCGCCTCCTCATCCTCCCTTACCCCTATATATAGTGATAGAGAGAGAGAGGGCAGCCGCACCCTTCCCCTGGCGCAGCCCTCTCCCTCCTCCAACAGCTACTCCTCCTCCGTAGTGCTTGGCGAAGCCCTGCCGGAGAACCACGAGCTCCATCATCACCATGCCGTCGTGCTGTCGGAGTTCTCCCTCAACTTCTCCTCTCCCTTGTTGGATCAAGAAGGAGGAGGCGTCCCGGGTTGTGCGATGTGTTGAGCAGCGGAGGCACCGTTGTTCGGTGCTTAGATCGGAATCAACCGCGATCCTGAATCGCTGAAATCTGACTCCTTCATCCGCGTTCTTGTAACGCTTCCGCTTAGCGATCTACAAGGGTATGTATATGCACTCTCCTCTCTCTCGTTGCTGGTTTCTCCATAGATAGATCTTGGTGACTCGTAGGAAAATTTTAAATTTCTACTACGTTCCCCAACAGTTCGTCCCTATAAATGTGATGACAGTTCAATAAAGAGTTCTGTAAGTGCATCTAGTGCCCCTTAGTGATTTTGGTGTATTGAAGACTTATAGGTTAAGGGACTAATGTGTTTATGAGTGTACACAGGTCTATAAGTCTATGAGGAGTTTGATATTTACAGAGAAAGTCGACCACTAAAAATGAAGTTCTTATTTGAAGACTTTGGTATTCTGAAGACTTTGAAAGTGAAGAAATTGGTGTGACCTTGAAGACTTGGTATTCATTTGAGGAACATGAAGCGTGAAGACTTTTGTTTTCAAAGTTTCGTTTTCTCTTTCTTGAGTCATAGGAAACACCGCATCGTTAAAGGGGTCGAGGAAATACTAAGGAAAAATTTCCATGTGATGCTCAACTCAAAATCCTACACCTACCAATCCCTTCGAGTGAAGCCTTTGGAAATCTCATACAGTTCTATCAATTTCTTCAGTGAGAGAGACGAAGTTTTCTGGTCTCTGAGGAATTTGTTCTGACTGAGGAGTTAGGAATTTGCCAGTGCGGATTTCCTACACAGTAAGGAACATGATAGCCCTAAGGAATTTGAGAGTCAAATTTCCGACCCGTTGTTGTCTTCTTGCGCCAGCTGTCCCAAAATATCTTATCCACCTAACGGTCATATCATTGAAGGGCATTTATGTCTTATCATGTCGGGCTGCTCCCGAGGCTATAAATAGCCGCCCCCTACAGCCACTAGCTGGTTGGATGCTCCGAGATAAACTGACACTTGTCATTTGAGAGCATCCCATCCTCCGAGGACTTTGAGCAAAAATCATCAAGTGAGGAAAACCCAAACCCCAACACACCTATAAACCCAAAGTGATTGAGCATCACTAAAGAGATTGATCCTGCATGGATCCGATGCTTGTTACCTTTGAAGATTGTGCTTCTTCCAGACAGTTAGGCGTCATGGTCTAGAGCATCCAAGAGGAATTGTGGATCGCCGAGTGACCGAGTTTGTGAAGGTTTGGAAGTCGCCTGAAGACTTACCACGAGTGATTGGACGAGGTCTGTGTGACCTTAGTTCAAGGAGAATCTGGTGAGGACTTGGTGTCCGAGCCGCGTGCTCAGCGATCGGGTGTCCGGACTGTATGTGTCCTCGAGTTTAAATACTTAACCGCTCCAACCAAATGTACAACTGAGACAGCAGTTGGAACTGGTCTACCAAATCATTGTCTTCACCAACCTTACTGGTTCTATTTCCTCAACTCTTTCATTTCCTCATTACTGTGTTGAGTGATTGTTCATATCTGTGTTTGAAGACTTTGGCTGAAGACTTTCTCAATTTCCTCAGTTCCATTTCTTCAGTCTGTTTGTCTTCATTGTGTGTTATCCTGTGATTACGCTTTCTGTACTCTGTTTGTCTTCATTTCATCATGATGACTATGCCTGTATTCTGTTATGCTTACTTCTGAGTACTTATTCCACTGTAAGTAGTTCTCCGCTAAGGAATTTTCTCACCGGCAAATTCCTCAGTGAAGAATTCATAAAAATCGCCTATTCACCCCCTCTAGTCGATATAACGCACTTTCAATTGGTATCGAGCGAGGTACTCCCTTGTTCCTTGTGATTTTGGTTTAACCGCTCGGAGTTTTAGTTATGTCGACCGCAGTATGATCAAGGTCTCTACCGGGTGTCCTACCTTTGATGGAACGGACTACCCCTACTGGAAGAACAAGATGTGAATGCATCTTGAGGCAATTGACAACGATCTCTGGTATGTTGTGGAAAATGATGTTCCCTCTGTCTCACCCTCACTGAACGCTACCGATGTGAAGAGATTCAAGCAACTCGATTCTCAAGCGAAGAATATCATATGTGGCCATCTCGAGCAAAGGACGGTATGGAAGAGTGAGTGCTTTGGAAACTGCTAAGCTTATCGGGATAGGCTGTCCAAAGTAAATGAAGGAGTCTCAACTCAGCGTGACTCTCGAGTTGATGTTCTTCGCAATCTCTTCAACCGCTTCAAAAGACTCGACAATGAAAATGTTCAACAAACCTTCGATCGCCTCATCGACATCTCAAATGAGCTTCAAGCGCTTGGTGCCACTTGACATCACCGACCATGAGGTGGTGAAGAAATTGTTGAGATCGCGATTCCTCATTTGATACTCCGCACTGATGATACAAGAATGTGCTGACTACAAGTCACTTGATCCTACTGATATCCTCGAGAGGCTAAATACTCATGAGTTCCACTTGTCGAAAGAGAGATCTCTATGGTTCGAGCTATGGCAAATCACGTGCCCTGAAGGCCAAGGCAGTGTCTGAATCTGAATGTGAAGATTCTGGTAGCAGCCTTGGTGATCCTGAAGAATTGATCCAGGAGCTTGCACTGCTCGTGAAGAAGTTCCAGAAGTTCTCAAGACGTGGTCGCTTTGGAAAATCCTCAAGGAGCAGTGATTCCTCATCCAGTGACTATAAGAGAAGGCTATGCCACAAATGCAAGAAACTTGGTCACTATATTCAAGATTGTCCTCAGTGGGAAAAGGAATTAAAGAAGATGAAATACAGGGATTACGAGTTACGATGGCGCTAAGAAGAAGAAGAAATAGTCAAAATCTTCATCATCAAAATCCTTGAAGTCTTCATCTCACAAGAAGAGCAGCTCCAAGAAGGCTCGGGCATTCATTGGCAAGGAAATGGACTCTGAAGCTGAATGTGAGGAACATGAGGAAGAGGAGGCATCTGAGGAGTTCGAAACTGGTGTGGCGAGTCTGGCTCTCGCTACTGCATTCGTCAGCAAGTCTATCTTCAACTCTGAAGAAACTGACCTCACCAACAAGGCTGATGAAGATAATGATGACTACGCTCCCACCTATTGCTTCATGGCAAAGGGTGCCAAGGATGATCAACCCAAAGCCAATGAGTGGGTCCTCGATAGTGGATGTACAAATCACATGACTGGTGACAAGAATCTATTGATGGATGCTCCCTTATCACCATCGCATCTTAAGCATATCATCTTCGCTGACAAAGGCAAAAGTCAGGTATTGGGTCTAGGTAAGGTTGCGATCTCTAAGGACATACACATGGACAAAGTCATGCTTGTTGAGTCCTTAGGATACAATACTCATGTCTGTCTCAATGCTTTGTGATCTTGATATGGTTGTTGTCTTTGGCAAGTATCGTTGTGTTGTGGTTATGGAAGCTGACCATTCCAAAGTCTTCGAAGGCTTTAGGAGAGGAGACTTGTATATTGTTTATTTCTCTACAGGACCACAACCAGCCGTGTGCCTACTTGCAAAAGCTTCAGAAGGTTGGCTATGGCATCGATGACTTGGTCACGCAGGCATGAGGAATCTGCACTGCAGCTTGCGAAGAAGAAGCATGTCATTGGCATTGAGAATGTCAAATTCCTCAAGGATCACTTGTGGAGCACTGTGAAGTCGGAAAATGACCAAGGCCAAGGATCCAACGAAGACTATCATGACCACTACTCGACCATTCGAATTGCTTCACATGGACCTCTTTGGTCCTAATCATTACTCGGCCAGTCACTAATGATGCATCTCTATATGGCTTTGTTATTGTTGATGATTACTCTTGTTACACATGGGTACACATTGTTACTTACAAACATGAAGTGCAGGAAGTCTTCAAACGATTTTCCTCGAGGGCTTCAACCAACTTTGGTGTGAAGATCAAGCACATCAGGAGTGACAATGGAACCGAGTTCAAGAATTCGGTCTTGATGACTATCTTGATGAACTTGGTATTACTCATGAGTTATCCGCTCCTTATACTCCTCAAGAAATGGCGCCGTGGAGCGCAAGAACAGAACTCTTGTTGAGATGGCTCGCACTATGCTTGATGAGTACAAGACGCCTAAATCGTTTTGGATTGATGAAATTGATACTGCGTGCCACATCATCAACAGAGTATATCTTCACAAATTCTTCAGGAAGACTGCCTATGAAATCATCACTTACAAGTAACCCTATGTGAATTTCTTCAAAGTCTTCGGTGCTAAATTTTTGATTAGAGATCCTCATCACAATTCTTAATTTGAAACGTAATCACATGATGGTTTTATGCTTGTTTACTGAAAGTACTACGCACACCTACGAGTCTTCAACAATGTTCTTCACAAGATTGTTGAAATCTGTAGATGTGCGATTCGATGAAACTAATGGCTCACAAAGAGAGCACCTACCTTCCGTGATAGATGAACCAGCACCGAGGATTCTATCAAGTTCAAGGCTATCGTGGATGTCATTCCTCATCAAGAATCTGCTGAAGAATTCATTCCAGAACGCGTGAAGAACGTCGAGCTGATGCACTGAAGACAATGTCAAGAAAATGGTCTTTGAAGAAAATGCTGATCAAATTCCTCGATAACAACCAGCTCATCCTCGCGTTGCAAAAGAAGTGCAAGTTGAAAAGATCATCGATGACATTGAAGCACCAGGTCCTCTCACACGCTCAAAAGCTTCACATTTATCTAACTTTTGTGGGCACTATGCTTTTGTCTCTATCACAGAGCCCACTAAGGTAGATGAAGCATTTCTGGAGCCTGAGTGAATTCAGGCCATGCAAGAAGAATTACATCAGTTCGAGCTCAACAACGTCTGGGAACTGGTCAAACGTCCAGATCCTTGCAAGCATAATATCATTGGCACAAAGTGGATCTACCGCAACAAGCAAGATGAAAATGGCCTTGTGGTAAGGAATAAGGCATGACTTGTAGCTCAAGGCTACACACAGGTTGAAGGAATTGATTTTAATGAAACTTATGCACCTGTTGCTAGACTTGAGGCTATTCGCATATTACTTGCTTATGCTAACCATCATGATATCACTTTATATCAAATGGATGTGAAAAGTGCATTCCTCAATGGTAAGCTTGAGGAAGAAGTATATGTTGCTCAACCCCAGGTTTTGAAGATCCAAAGAATCGACAAAGTCTTCAGACTCAACAAGGCCCTCTATGGCCTCAAGCAGGCCCTCGGCGTGGTATGATACTTTGAAGGAATTCCTCATGAAGAATGGATTCACACCCGGTTCACTCGACCCTACTCTCTTTACTAAATCTTATGATGGTGAACTATTTGTGTGCCAAATATACGTTGATGATATTATCTTTGGCTGTACTGACCAACGTTATAGTGACGAATTTGCCTATGTGATGAGTGAATAATATCAAATGTCTATGATGGGAGAGTTGAAATTCTTCTTAGGTCTTCAAATTCGTCAACAGCGCAATGGCATATTCATATCTCAGGAGAAATACCTCAAGGATGTTCTGAGGAAATTTGGCATGCAAGATTGCAAAGGCGTCAAAATTCCTATGCCCACAAATGGCCATCTATGCACTGATGAAAATGGTATTGACTTCGATCACAAGGTATACCGCTCCATGATTGGTTCTTTATTGTACTGATGTGCATCTCGGCCAGATATAATGCTTAGTGTTTGCATGTGTGCCCGATTTCAAGCTACACCGAAGAAATCACACCATAAGGCTGTGAAGCATATTCTTCGATATCTAGCTCACACACCAACACTAGGATTATGGTACCCCAAGGGCTATGCTTTTGATCTCATTGGATATTCTAACTCTGACTATGAGGGTGATCGTGTGGACCGCAAGTCAACATCTGGTACTTGTCATTTCCTCGGACGATCTTTGGTCTGTTGGTCCTCGAAGAAACAGAATCACAGATCACCGCTCATCATGCGGAAGCTGAGTACATTGCTGCTGGTTCTTGATGTGCTCAATTTGTGTGGATGAAGCAAACTCTCAAGGACTACGGCATCAATGTGAAGAATGTGCCTCTCTACTGTGACAATGAGAGTGCCATCAAGATTGCTCACAACTCAGTTCAGCACTCGAAGACAAAGCACATTCAGATTCGTCATCATTTTCTTCGTGATCATGTGTTGAAGGGCGACATCTCCATCGAGCACGTGAAGACTGAAGAACAGCTAGCTGATATCTTCACAAAGCCCTTGGATGAGAAGAGATTTAGCAAGTTGCGGTGTGAGCTAAATATCTTAGAGTCTTCGAATGTTCTTTGAAAAGGACACTCATCCTAACACTTATGCAGAATTGATGACTTAGATGTGCAACACATGAAGAAACATTTTTCTTCAATCAATAAAGAATAACACTCTATGTGTGAAGAAATTAATGAAGAATTTGATTCTCAGAACCCTATGACAATTGTACGCGGTGTCTGAAATCAGCATTCTTATACGGTGGGTCACACCACCACCAAAGTTGAACATCTTCAATTTGAGTTTTTCCTCAGTTTTGAAATTCTTCAGTTTGTCAAATTCTTCAACTTTGCAAAATCTTCACCGTTTCCGTTGTTTTTCTTCATTGGCTATATAAATATATATGGGTTTATGTCCTCTACAGCATTCACTTATGGCTATTTCTTCAAGTTATGCTCGCTAAGTGAATGTGATCGGACCCTTCCCCCTCTATGCTATACTTAACCCAATCTATTCAAAAATTCTTCATGTGCGTTCTATTTGAAACTCGTTCAAAATCTTCACTGTGTCCTTGTCAGCTGAAGAATCTGCGAACGGAACTTTTTAACTTATCTTATCCAAAAATTTCGGCTTTGCCGCTCAAACCGTTCCGTTTCCCTCGATAGACTTATCTATTCACCCACGATCTAACACGATCTCCACTTTTCAGTACGTGGGTGACACATGTCATGCGAATGAGAAGAGTCAGGGGCACGTTCTTCCTAAATCTTCGGGCGAATAGTTTTTTTCACTGCGACTATAAATACCCCCTCACCCCTTCCTCACTTCCTTTACTTAGCTCGATCTCTCTCTCCCGCTCGAGCTTCTGAAACCATAGTGCCGCCGCCACTCCATCGTCGCCGGTGAGGAAGAGCTTCACTGCCTCGACCTCGTCGCCGTCGTACTCGCGCCCGTCATGAAATCTTCACTCCGCCGCCGCCGTAGCTGTCTTCCTCCGCCGAGTTAGGGCTCGGAAGATCTGAACTGACGAACTTCAAATCTACACCTCACAGTTCGTCGTGTTCTTCGTCCAGGGTAATTAAAAGTTACTTTTACTGCCCTCTTTGATTCTTTTTTTCTACAAAATCTTCAAAGGTGCTTTATTCTTCAAATCCTCACACACTAAACACCTCACTAGTTAACTGTTCTTGATTCATTTCTCTAAGTATCATTTTTCTTCAAGATTCCTCAATTGTGTGGATCCTCGATCTATACAACTCTGGAACCTAAGACAAAGAACGCTTAGTGAAACTCTTCAAGACTCATCTGGTAAAATTCCTCAAACTTGTTTTTTTGAAAAACCTTCTGAGAACGCATATGACCTCTCCAAATTCCTCGCAACTATACTGTGTTCACAGGTACCCATGTCCGCTGCTGAATCACTAGGTTCTCATCAACTTAACTCATTTGCAGCGTTCCTCGAAGAAAAGTTGCATACTTCTTCGGAGAATTCGATTGTTCAAATTCCTCAACTGAAGAATATGGCAGATGGTAAGAAGCCACAGAAAGGAGGAAAGAGGCCTAAGGTCATGACTGCTTTTGAGATTCCTAAGGACATTTACAAAGACTACTGCACTCCTGATGAGGCCAAATTTGGCAAGGAGGACAAAAATTCGCGCAAGGTGCGCATACAGAGGATTGAAAGGAGATGGGCAAGAGAGTGGAAGGAGTACATGTATGTTACTACAAAGTGAAGAAATTCGCACTTAATCCTCCATGCCCAAGAGCTCCACTGGCACCTGGCGAAGAAGCTGACCCCACCAGCATCAAGCGTGGTGAGGATTTTCCTAAAGAATGGGCCAAGCGCCAAGCCAAGTTGTCTAGACAAGCCAAAGAAGCAGTGAGGAAATTCAATGAAGACTCTGCTGCTGCTGCTGCCACTGAGGCCTCTGTCAAGCCTAGAAAATCAATGGCTAAGAAGCCCGTGCACAAGCCAAGTGCTTCACCAACAGTGCCCTCACGGCCTAGTTCCTCAGCAATGCCCTCACGGCCAGGATCTTCAAAGCCCTCACGGCCAATTCCTCATGCTGCTCCTGCTCCTCCAAAATCCTCAGCTCCTCCTCCAAAGTCCTCAGCTGCTCCGGCAAAATCCTCAGCACATGTGCATCTGGCCACGTGCCAAAGGAATGCAAGCATCTCTATTGCCTCTGGTGTCTCAGCAAGTTCCTCAGCTGCACCAAATTCTTCATCAGGCCCCACTCTGCTGAAGACAAAGGCAACGGCCGACGAGGTCCTCGCCAAGTCCTAAGAAGAAATAGGTTGCTTTCCAAGTGCCATCTGACGATGAAGCTGATGATGATGACCTTGTAGAAATCATCAGAGACAGACAAGAAAGGGCCGCTAGAGCCAAAGGCACACCTGTGCCACTGCTTTTGGATCCTAAGATGATCCTCGATTACATTGATCTCTGGCACAAGGACCCAAACACTCCTATGCCTGATTTTCATTTGACTCCTGGACAAAGTCACATGCTGACCCATTTCATCTCTGAAGAGAAATGGAAATTTGAGAAGGCCAGGCAGATCAAGAAGGCTCAGTTCAGGAAAGAGAAGTTCCTGAGGAAAAACGTTGTCAACATGACAACTGATGAACTCATCAAAATTCAGTCTTAAATCAAAGCCCTCAGCGACAACTTCAACGCCTACTATGCTGATTGGCAAGGAGCCAAAGTCAGGTTTGTTAAACTGACTGAGAAGTTCACCAATGTTGCAGCTCCAACGCAACAAGAAGTTCCTCAGGCTGAAGCCTCTGCTCAGCCTACTGAAGAACATGCCAGCACCGCTGATGACTTTCAGACTGCTGAAGAAAATGCTAGTTCCAGGGCTGATGACTCCATTTCAGCCGCTGAAGAAACTGCCAGGGCATCCACTAGTGGTGCGCCTGAAGAACATGAAGAAGTCAGGGCAACTGCATGGGCCATACCAAGAAAATTAATCAGATTCCTCAGCTCCTCCTGCGCCTACACCAACTCCTATCCTTCCATCTGCATCAAATGTGAAGAAGACCAAGGCTGCAGAGCGAGCTGCAGTGAAGAAAAGGAAAGCATCAGCTGCTTCAGATTCTTCAGCTCCGAAAAAAATGAAGCCTATGACCAGCTCGTTTGAAAATCCAATTGATGTTGTTCCAATCTCAACCATGCCATCAAAGGACCTCATTCCTTTTGGTGAAGAATATGTGATCCCTAGCGGATCTGATGAAGAAAATCATTCTGATGCTTCGTCAGAGCAGATTGATGAAGAAATTGATGTGGATGTGATCCCTTCTACACGTGTGTTATCCTCACCCATGCCTCAGTTCACAGCTGAAGTGGCTGGTGTTGAAGAATTGGAAGATGAAGACGTGGATATTGGAAGTACAACGCCAGTGATGAACGATGACTTTTGGGACAACAAGACCCCAATTCTCCACTCTTCACCCTCTACAACAAATACCTCAATTCCCCTGCACCAACTGTTCAAATGGGCTCAAGAAACTCATCCCACCTAAATGCATGCATGAAGAAATTCCAGCCGCTAGTGCTGAAGAACCTGCTGCTGCTGATTATTTCAACACGCAGAGTGCCCCTGAGGAGGAACCAGAAATTCCTCAGCCTGAAGAACCTGAAATTGTGATTCCTGAGGTCGTGATGCAACTCACTGACACTCCACTGCCAAAACCAAAGGATCGATTCTCAAGAAAGCAAAAGTTCAAGGCTGAAGATTTCTTCGGCGAGCATGTATTCTTCACTGACTACAACCCATATGACTTTGCTCGCATAAGGAAGAGGCGTTTCTGGACTGCTAGTTAAGCCAATTTCTATTCCTCTGTGCTTTTCAACAAATACAAAGTCTTCGATCATGCACATATTCCTCACGTGGACATGGAATCTCTGCCGGGCTTCGAGCCAGTCCTCAGTGTTCTTCACGATGCTGGATTGCTAAATTTCTGCACTGACATATGTGATTGGAATGAACAACTCATTTTTCAGTTCTATGCGATGCTGCACATCACAGGAGATTCTGAAGATGTGAACTCTTGGGTGCTGGACTGGATGTCAGAAAATACTCACTACAAGGCACCAACAACTGAATTGCTTCGTGCCCTCCCACTCAGTCCTCCCCTTGACGGTGCTCGTTGCGTCTATAGTGAACCCGAAGCTTACAAATCATTACATGCAAGTGCCGATGAAGCCTTTGAAGCCGTGGCAGGCCCCACGAACCAAATTCCTAGTCAAGGAATTCATCAGAATGTGCCTCGGACTGTCTATCGCATTTTGTCGAAGACAATGAGTCCTATCAAAGGCCACGACTCAAATGATGAAGAAGTCGTTGGCATCATGAAGAATATGCTTTTCAATATCGTTCATGGCGTTCCCGTCAACTTCCATGATTTCTTCATGAGGACTCTGGCAAACATTGCTATGTCACCTTTTGAGCTGAAGCCTTATGCACCATGGATTATGAGATTCATCAGGACAAGGTCTTCACTCAATTAGAAGGCTGATACTCTGAACCACTACAGCTACTTGCCTCCTATTGAAGTCCTCAAACAGACATTTTCCTCAGCTGATGACAAAGGCAAGGCAACTGTTGTTATAGATGAAGGCATTCGTCCATTGGATGGTCAATTTTGCAAGGCTGCATCCTATTCAACCAATCATGACTCTGCCACACATGACTCTGCCGCCAACAACTCTGCCAAGAAAAATCCTCAAGCAACAGCACCCAGGGTGATGACTAATCGTGAGTTTCTCCTCAGTCTTCATCAGAAAGTTGATCGCAATCATAAATGGGTTAAGCGTCAGTTTGGTTCAATTCTTCACAACATGACCTCAACACACAATGCAGTGAAGAAAAACCAATACTACCTCCATGAAACCTTCAACCGCACAGGTTGTTACATCTCATGTCTACAGCGAAGAATATCTGAAGAAAATGGGTCTGAAGGAGGAATTTGACTGGTATGCACCTCCTCCGAAGAAATACAAGAAGGTCAAGGTTCCTTCCTTGGTGGCCAGATCCTATTCTTCATCGCGTGACACTGATGAAAATGAAGACTTGGACGACACTGCGGCAGGCCCTACTACGACAAATGACCCCGACAACGCTGGCGCTCCTCCATCAACTTGATATTCTTCCGGGGCGTTAGTCCTCAGTTTCGATCCTTTTGGTCATTAGATGACAAAGGGGGAGAAAGCTGAGTTAGTCTTCAAGCGGGTCTATTATATTATATGGGCGTTTTTTCGCTAAGTTACAACTCTCGCTCTTCTGAAACTTTATTGGATCGAGTTGTAATCTTAAACCCGATGGTGTTCTGATACTTTTGATGTGTTCTTCTGCATGCTTATTCCTCATTATATGTCAATACATGCATGCTGAATTACATCAGTCACCATATTTCATCATGCATTTCAAATTCTTCATATTATATGTCAAATGCGTGTATGAATTACAAGATATAGGGGGAGATCTCCATGATTCAACTCTTCAAGTGTGCATTGCCTCAAAAGCAAATTCCTCACTATGCACATCTTCAGGGGAGTTCTTCTATATCTTGCAATCAAATTCCTCAATATCAGTATTTACACTTCATATGTTTATCCCCGTTAAAAACTTAACCTATATTGTCATCAATCACCAAAAAGGGGGGGGGGGGGGGGTTTATAAGTGCATCTAGTGCCCCTTAGTGATTTTGGTGTATTGAAGACTTATAGGTTAAGGGACTAATGTGTTTTTGAGTGTACACAGGTCTATAAGTCTATGAGGAGTTTGATATTTACAGAGAAAGTCGACCCCTAAAAATGAAGTTCTTCGACTGAAGACTTTGGCATACTAAAGACTTTCTGAAGACTTTGAAAGTGAAGAAATTGGTGTGACCTTGAAGACTTGGTATTCATTTGAGGAACATGAAGCGTGAAGACTTTTGTTTTCAAAGTTTTGTTTTCTCTTTCTTGAGTCATAGGAAACACCGTACTGTTAAAGGGGGTCGAGGAAATATTAAGGAAAAATTTCCATGTGATGCTCAACTCAAAATCCTACACCTACCAATCTCTTCGAGTGAAGCCTTTGGAAATCTCATACAGTTTTGTCAATTTCTTCAGTGACAGAGACGAAGTTCTTCTGGTCTCTGAGGAATTTTTTCTGACTGAGGAGTTAGGAATTCACCAGTGCGGATTGCCTACACAGTAAGGAACATGATAGCCCTGAGGAATTTGAGAGTCAAATTTTCGACCGTTGTTGTGCTGCGCGCCAGCTGTCCCAAAATATCTTATCCACCTAACGGTCATATCATTGAAGGGCATTTATGTCTTATCATGTCGGGCTGCTCCCTAGGCTATAAATAGCCGCCCCCTACAACCACTAGCTGGTTGGCTGCTCCGAGAGAAACTGACACTTGTCATTTGAGAGCAACCCATCCTCCGAGGACTTTGAGTGAAAATCATCAAGTGAGGAAAACCCAAACCCCAACACCTACAAACCCAAAGTGATTGAGCATCATTGAAGAGATTGATCCTGCGTGGATCCAACGCTTGTTACCTTTGAAGAGTGTGCTTCTTCCAGACGGTTAGGCGTCATGGTCTAGAGCATCCAAGAGGAATTGTGAATCGCCGAGTGACCGAGTTTGTGAAGGTTTGGAAGTCGACTGAAGACTTACCACGAGTGATTGGACGAGGTCTGTGTGTCCTTAGTTCAAGGAGAATACGGTGAGGACTTGGTGTCCTGAGCTGCGTGCTCAGCGACTGGGTGTCCTCGAGTTTAAATACTCAGCCGCTCCAACCAGATGTACAACTGAGACAGCAGTTGGAACTGGTCTACCAAATCGTTGTCTTCACCAACCTTACTGCTTCTATTTCCTCAACTCTTTCATTTCCTAATTACTTTGTTGAGTGATTGTTCATATTTGTGTTTGAAGACTTTGGCTGAAGACTTTCTCAATTTCCTCAGTTCAATTTCTTCAGTCTGTTTGTCTTCATTGTGTGTTATCCTGTGATTACGCTTTCTGTACTCTGTGTTTGTCTTCATTTCATCATGATGACTATGCCTGTATTCTGTTATGCTTACTTCTGAGTACTTATTCCGCTGCAAGTAGTTCTTCGCTAAGGAATTTCCTCACCGACAAATTCCTCAGTAAAGAATTCATAAAAATTGCCTATTCACCCCCCTCTAGTTGATCTAACGCAATTTCAAGTTTCACGAGGTTGTCTAAAAAAACCAACGACAGTGACTTGGTGCGCCTGCTCGGAGCAGGAATCATGAGCGGGTCTCAAATCAGAGAACCGCGCGCGTGCCGGCCGGCGTCGATCGGTCTGAGACTCATCCGGATCCAATCCCAACCGTCCGAAAGAAGCCAGAACTGTCTGCTTGGGACGTGACACTTGAGGTTCAGAAACTCCGGCGAAGTGGCCTCCCCTGACCGCGTCACCCTCCTGATGTCCTCATCGCCCCAACAGCCGCGAGAATCTAGCGAAGTCGTATCCTCTCGCTCTGGAAGCTGTACCCAACTGGTTTGTGTGGACGACCGTTAAACTCTAGACGCAGCTGCAGCTCAGTCAGAGTCCGTAGCTTGGCTAGAAAATTTCAACAACAGCGACACTGTTGGCTCGATCTCTAGAATTTTTTTCTTGCTTTCGACCAGTTCAAAATTGACCGTGACAACTACTAACAAATTCCATGACGTTCACAGGTCCAAGCTACTCACTCTTGTCTCAACTGAACTCTCTGAGTCGTTCGTCGCCGGTTTGAAATGTCGATGAGCTATACAACTTCCCACTATTACTTTATAATGCTCCTTGAGCTTCCTCCTTCCCAAGCTGCCAAGCAAGCACCGCACCAAGGGCAAGCCATGGGCTCCCGCCGTCGTCCTACACCTCCAACTACAACCCTAGTCGTCCTGGTGCTGCTGCTACACCTCTACTACGCGCCGCGCTGGGCCTTCTCGCTCTCCTTCAACCTCAACTTCTCCGACCCCAGCGCCGGCTCGTCGGTCGACCTGGACGGCGACGCATACATCGCTTCACCGAGGCTAGAGCTGACGAAAAACGTCCTCAGCAGCGTCGGCCGGGCGTCGTACCGACACAAAGTGCCGCTGTGGAACGGCGCCACCGGCGAGATGGCCAGCTTCGCCACCAACTTCTCCTTCCGAATCATGCCGGAGAAGGCCGGCCTGAATGGGACAGGAGGCGACGGATGGCCTTCTTCCTTGCGCATTTCCCTTCGGAGATCCCGCCCAGCAGCAAAGGCGGCGGCCTCGGCCTCCTCCCGGCCTTCACCAACGGACGGGCCGTACTCGGGTCGTGGCCGTGGAGTTCGACACTCTCCGCAACTCGCACTATGCCGACATTAACGGGAACCATGTCGGCATCGACGTCAGCTCCGTCACCTCCGTGGCGTCCACGGACACGACGACGAGGCCGGGCAGGAACCTCACGTCGTCCTATGTTATGGTGGCCACCGTGAGGTACCATAACGAGTCCCGCATGCTGGCCGTTGATCTCCTCATCGACGGTGCCTTGTACCAGGTCAATGCAACCGTCGATCTCAGCAGATGCTTACCGGAGGAGATTGCTGTCGGCTTCTCCGCCGCGACCGGCGACGCCTCCGAGCTGCACCAGATACTGTCATGGTCATTTAGCTCCACTCTACCTCCTCTTCCGACTAGGAACAACCACAAAATGTTAGTAATGATCCTACTATCCGCACTAGTCCCATTTCTCCTTTTATTAGTGTGTGCGGCCGTGGTGCTATGGCGGCGCCACAAGAAAATGAGAGCAAATAAGGACAGCCAAGAACGGTGTGTCAACAGAGCTGACCTCGAGAGAGGTGTGGCTGCCGGCGGTCCTAGACGGTACACCTACCACGAGCTGGTTGCGGCAACGAAGCACTTCGCGGAGGAGGAGAAGCTCGGGCGAGGCGGCTTCGGTAGCGTTTACCGGGATCACCTCACGCTTACACCCGCAACCGCCGACCATCGTGCGGTGGCGGTAAAGATGTTGTCGGCGGAGTCGTCGGCTCAGGGGAGGAAGGAGTTTGAGGCCGAGGTGAGGATCATCAGCAAACTGAAGCATCGGAACCTTGTGCAACTATTGGGTTGATGCGACAGCCGCAAGGGTCTTCTGCTCGTCTACGAGCTCGTCACAGAGGGCAGCCTAGACAGACACCTCTACAGCAAGGACGGCAGGTACCTGACATGGCCACAGAGGTACAAGATAATCCTTGGCTTGGGATCGGCGCTACACTACCTCCATGGAGAGTGGGAGCAGTGCATCGTGCACGGCGATATTAAGCCCAGCAACATCATGCTTGACTCGTCCATGAGCACCAAGCTCGGGGACTTCGGTTTAGCCAGGCTCGTGGACCACGACACGGGGTTGCTGCAGACCACCAAGGCCGTGCTCGGCACCGTCGGCTACATCGACCCGGAGTTCGTCAACACGCGTCGGCCGTGCACCGAGTCGGACGTTTACAGCTTCGGTGTCGTCCTCTTGGAGATCGTATCCGGCCGGCGGCCGGTGATGGAGACCGCGGGGAAATCCTTCACACTGGTCAGGTGGGTGTGGGGCCTGTACGGCAGGAACGTGATCCTCGACGCGGTGGATGAGCGGCTGAGGGGTGACGAGGCCAACGAGCGGTGGATGGTGCGGGTGCTCGTCGTTGGGCTCTGGTGCGCGCACCCGGACCGGAGCAAGCGGCTGTCTGTTGCCCAGGCCATGCACGTCCTGCAGTCCGACGAGGTGAGGCTACCAGCGCTCGCGCTGCAGATGTGGACTATGCCGGGCCCCACATCATCCTCTGGCCCATATGAAGCCTTCTCCATTGATAGCTCCACGTGCAGCTCCAGTTGTGCTCGCTCTTCTTTGGTCAATACCGACGACGCCAGTCTTTCTTCAGGGTCGTCCTCAACTGCGTTGCTACGACATTCCAAGGGTCTAGCTAACTGATTCATCCAAATTTGTAAGTTACATTCCAAGGGTCTAGCTAACTGATTCATCCAAATTTGTAAGTTTGGTGGCCATTATATGTAATTAAGCATCATGCTAAACTTAACATTATGGCCGACATCATACTTGTCACATGGGATCCTTGTGACAATTTCTTGGGTAGGAGCCCCTACGTATGCATCATTGTGATGCACACGGCCATTTCTATTATAGTTGATGTAAGACAATGAGGACAAAGACATCAACAAATGAAGTACAAAAAATAGGCAACCACGCTAGACTCCTTACAAGATATTAATAAAATATTACAAGTAAATCTACTTTTTCCGCAATAATGTCATCAAGAAAAGATAAACGCCCTCGTATCGTTGTCGCCGCGTCTGGCTGACATCCTAATTGCCAAGACTAACCACTAAAGGCCAACACATCAACAAGCATACAACACCTTCAACAAGGCGACCAAAGTAAGTTCAATACTTGAAGCATTCCATCAAACACCTTGTGTGCATACACCAACAAGCAAACATCCTGCTCTACTTTGCTTATATCTATCCGAGGCACAAGTGTCTCTTACAAAATTAAAAATGGCGGGAGAAACAAGGGGACTGGGAGCATAACGTGAGAGAGAGAGAGGGAGGGGGGGCGGGGGAGTAGATGGTTTCTAATTTTTTTAAAATAAAAATGATTTTAATATAAAAAAGGATGCCGATAACCACCAAACATCAGGTGTGGGCAGGTGCCGACCGAACGTTCCGTTTGGAACGAGCAGTGCCTCCTACCGAATGATCTCGTTCGGTACGAGCAAACTGATGCAGGAACGGCCTCCCGGTCGCCCCTACGGGTTGTTTCCCTGTAACACGGAAAAGAAAAAAAGGCCAGTAACAAAACAAAACAAAGGCCCCAGATTTTTTTGTGTTGACATATTAAAGCCCAGTTTTTGCTATGACATGAAAAAAAATGTGATCAACTATAAAAAGCAGAAAAATTGCCATGGGCAAAAAGATTTTTTCTGACCCAAATGAAACAAATATATGGCAAATTCTGATCATACAAAAAATATATTAAATTGCGATGGGAAATTCATAAGTTAAAATTGCCATGGCATTTTTAATTAAGTTTCCATATAATGTATGCGAAAGTTGCCATGTGTGAGAAAAATACAAAAGATTGAAGTTAAAAATATGAACAAGAAAATTCCATGTTATTTTAAATAAAAATTGTCGTGTTTTTGTGTGAGGAATTTTCCATGTATGTGAAGTAGCACATATTATGAACATAATTTCCATGGAAAAAATGCAAGTTAATATTTGCCATGGTGTTTTAATTATAAGTGTCATGCTTTGTATAATAAAAAGTGCAATGAATGGATAACTACATGACAGATTTGCCATGGCACTTAAATATGAATTGCCATGCATATATATACACACTACTAGGGAAAACCTTATACACAGAATTTTAGCAGCAGCGAGGGTCAAAAAAGCACGCTGGTGCTAACTAGCAGTAGCGCGCCTGGCCAAACCGCGCTGCAGATAAAGTTCTAGCAGTAGCGCGTGCTGCCCTAAACACGTTACTACTAAAATTCCCACGGCTTAGCCGATAGGCTTCACATAGTAGTAGCGACCTATAACGAACCGCGCTACCGCTACATTCTTTGTAGCAGCGCGTTTCATATTAAACTCGCTACTGCTAAAGGATATAAAATTAAATGGAAAGCGAATAGAAAGGTAATTGAAAATAAAAGAAATAGAATAATGCGAAAGAAAAAAATAAAATGTGAAGAAAACTAAATGAAAAAGGGAAAAAAGAGAAATGAGTAGCAGTAGCGTGTATCCCAGAAAGCGTTGTAGCTAACTTAGCGATGGCGCTCTTCCGAACGCTGCCATCGCTACCTCTCGACTTAACCACGGAGTTCGTCCTTCCCCACGGCCACTTCCCCAAATCAACTGTCCACACTCCTCGCCCGCCGCCGCCGCTTCAGCCAAGGCCTCTCACACACCTCTACACCGCCCGACCCCAGATTCAATGCCGCCCCGCCCGACCTCATTGCCGCCTGGATCGCCGCCCGACCTCAACGCCCGCGCCCGACCCGACCTCGGCGCCGCCATTCGCCTCGCGCCCGAGCCCCAGGCCCGACCTCGGCGCCTGCCCTCCCTCGTCAGGCACCCGAGGTGAGCACGCCTGCTCCTCCCTCTCCCCTACCTCTGCCTAGGTTTTTTTTAATATATTTTAGTTGCATCAAATTAGTTAGGGTTCATGTGAGAGTGGAAACAAATCGGATGCGGATGCGGAAAATGAGTTAGGGTTCATGTAAGGGTGGAAACGAATCAAATTTCTAAGATGAATCATAAAACGAGTAAAATTTGACCACTTATTTCACTTTATAGTTGGATAATTGGAATATCCGCTACCACTTTCCACCCCTATAGGTTCATCAAATTAGATGGTAATTAGGGCAGTAGTTCCTAGGTACTAATTAGTTAGTAAGAACTAGGTACTAATTAGGTATTAGAATATTTTTATTTATAGTAAGTTTATTTTTAGTAAGAACTAGTTGAATTAATAGAACTAGTTAGTAAGAACTTGTTGCTATTTTTTAGTTAAAGCAATTTTTCCGCATCTACGTGGACGATGCCTATCCCGCATCCTCGTCGTCGAGTCGGCGGAGGACGACACCTGCTTGAACAGATGGGCCATGTCCGGGACTGGGCTCCGCGGGGTAGTACTGGGAGGCGCTACCTACCGGGGGGCGCAGGTTGGTGAGGAGCCAGCCTGTCGTTGACCCGAACCTTCTTTGGTGGCGGTCGCGTGGGCCAGTGACGGTCCAGAGGCTCGAGGACTCTGCGGAGGTGGTGCGTCACCGTGTCAGTGAGGAGGACACGCACGTCCGTCGCTACTTGTTTTGCGTTGGAGCACGTGTTCTCCAATACCTGGCAGGTTCTCCAGGATCTCACCGAGCTATGATCCCGTGATGGTTCCTTCTGTGGGTGTCCACCGCCCGCGCCGATACCCGTCGTGTGCTAGGGTTTTAGTTTTATTAGTGATGTTATATGTATGACATTATTCGTGATGTATTAGTGATAATATTCGATGATGTACGGACGCATGAGATGATTTACTTTTGCTTATTGAATGCATGCTAATTTGAGTCCTATAAGATATTTTGAGATGTATATCTTGTGTTGCTCAATATCCAAATGGCCGGTCATGTTTGCAGGTTACACCTTCGAGTGGCCTATGTTTTTCTGGAGTGTTGATTCATTTCCGTTCCGGCAAATTTCAGGCGCTCGATATGTCCTATTTTAGCAAAGGTCATGCCAGATTTTTCCGTGAATTTTGGCATGACTTGTGCCAGATTCTATGTAGGAAATATTGAGTGCCCCGGATTTGTGTGTTGAGTATCCTGGTAGTTGTCTTCGATCAATTTTCAATTAATGTTTTAAGTATGAACATAGGAAATGTCTGACGACGAAAATGATTTCGGTATTTGCAAATACTGTGAAGACGAGCGCGACCTGTGCGACGAAATCTTCCTAGATGATGATAGGCGCTTCAGCATCAAGCTGCACGAGAACTTCGAAGTGGATACAGTAAGTCATAACGACAAGTCTTTTTTCGTAATTAAGCATGACTTCGCTTCATTTGCTTCAACTTATATTTTTTACTATTCTACTAGCGTATCCCCTGCCATGCAAGAGTTTTTGTATTGGATAAGATAGGTTTCCGTCATACTACGGAGGTAAAGAAAGTTTATTTGAAGACCGAGCATGGTTATATTTTCCATGCAAAATTATACAATTCAGACGACTACACCTATTTTGGATGCAAAACATGGCGAGCACTATGCAAGACTTATGCATTTGTGCCTCATATGGTTATCACCTTTGATATTCGTCCGGAAGATGATATTGAAGGTAATACCGACATCTGGGTCGATGTGCAGACGCCTCCAGTTATACCATTATGTAAGTTTCTCAACCATATTTATGTCTTTGATATTGTTTATTCAAAAATAGTTGACAACTAATTTGTATTGTCAGCTTATTTCGTTGCAAGCAAACATGTCCAGCGCTTGGTAGACAGGACCTACTACTGTCCCGAGGCTGAACTAAACTGCGAGGAGCTAAGTCATTATGTTTCATGGCTTGAGGATCTTGATACTGTCAAGAAAAATTTTCTTCCTGGATTTAGAAATGTTAGTACTGAAAACGTGCGACCAATAGTGTTCGTAATGAACTACGGTCACATCTATTTAGGAAGGATGGTAAGATTTTTACTATTTGTCCTCGGTGCATCTTTTCCATACATTATTTTTGAAGCTAAACTTCATTGCTAAGTATGTTACCATACGATGTTCTTCAACAGGGACTCCCTGATGAATGTTGTGCCTTATGGGATTGAGACTAAAGGTACCATGAGTATTATCAGCTTACGGCCAAGATATCCTACAGATTACTTTAGTGCATTCAAGATTAGCGACGGATGCTTAATAGTGCAAGACTGGACCAAATATGTGATGGGGGAGCGCAGAGAAGTACTAGGGAGCAAATAGAGGCGCTACCCACGATTAGGAGGCAGGTTCATCTGCATGCTCCAACTTGATCAAGGAGGAGAGCTACACATGTTTTATGTTGTTTTACCTAAGAGAGAGCAGCAGGAGTGATTAGCTAGTTAGAAATGAGTTTCAGGATGATGAAGTGCTACACTATTACTATGATGATAAACTAGCTAGTGTTGGTGGTAATGACTATGATGATTATTATTAGCTAGTGTTAGTGGTGATTAAATAAATACTGTTGGTGGTAATGACCATGATGATGATTAAATATCTTGTGCTGGTAGATTAGATTCAAGTGGAGACAACATGTGGTGCACATCGAAAGTACTACTAGTCTAAACTAGATCAAGTTTGGATTAGTAGTATACTTTTGACATGCACCACATATTGCCTCCACTTGAACCTAATCCACCTTTATTTGACACTGTTATGGACATAATGATGTAAACCTCATAACTGGTATTGTATCAATATTTGTATGATGGCGAATAAATAAACTAAAAATGAAAAATAAAAAAAGAATACTAGTAGCGATGGAGAGAAAACACGCTGCCAGTAGTTACATTAGCAGTAGCGCTGGAGTGAACAAACGCTGCAGCTATTCGTCCTAGCAGTAGCGCGTGCGGGCACGCGTTACTGCTAAGCAATAGCTGTAGCGCCTTATTAGTAGCGCGCCTACCCGCGCTACTAGTGAGCACAAAACCAGCGCTACTGCTAGGGTTTTCCCTAGTAGTGACACCATGCAGAAGAAACACATGGCATGATGTGCTAATGGAGAATGGTGTTGAAAATCTAATAGTTTTGTTTGGACTGATATTTGCCATGGCAGCAACATGTTGAAAAACACCAAAAATGCTTGTGAACAAAAGAAGTGGCAATGCAAATGAACTTTGAAAAATCTGGACAAGTGCATATTCAAGAAAAAAATCAAAATAGCCATGGCAAGTGCATATTCAGAAATGTCGTGATACTTTTATCAAATTTTCCATGCTTTATGAAGAACAATTGTGAAGAATGTGAAGTGCTAAAAAACGTTGATGAAAATTGCCATCGCAAAAAATACATGTTCAATTTTGCCATGGTATTTTCAACCAAAAAATTTCAAATTTGCCATGCTATTTTTATAAAAATTGCTATCTTTTGGGTAATAAAATTGGCATGTGTGTGAGTAATAAAAAAACAAATAAATCAAAATTTCCAGGGCAAATGCATATTCAAATTTGCCATGCTGCTTTTGTAAAATATGCCATCTTTTGGGTAATAAAATTGCCATGTATCTTAGTAATAACAGAAAAAAAAATGATTCAAAATTGCCATGGCAAATGCATATTCAAATTTGCCATGCTATTTTTATTATTTTAATAAAAAATGCCGTCTTTGAGGAAATAAAATTGCCATGGATGTGAATAATAACCAAAAAAACATACGATTCAAAATTGCCATGGTAAATGCGCATTCAAATTTGCCATGTTATTTTTGTTAAAATTGCCATCTTTTTGGTAAAAATTGCCATGTATGTGATTAAAACACAAAAACAAATGATTCAAAGATGCCATGGCAAATGCATATTCAAAATTTGCCATGATATTTTTATAAAAATTGGCATTATTTGGGTAATAAAGTTGTCGTGTGTGAAAAAAGCAAAAAGTTAAAAATCAAGTATGAAAACAAGAAACTTGCCCTGTCACATTTGTATCAAAACTTGTCGTGGTATTTTAATTAAAATTGCCGTGCGTGAAAACAAACACAAAAAGTTGAAAATCAAGTACGATAATAAAAAAATTGCCATGGCTAATTCATATAAAAAATTGCCATGGTATTTTAATTAAATTTGTCGTATTCTGAATGAGGAATTTGCTGTGTGTGAAAAATACACAAAACCTTGAAAATGAATTATTAAAACAAGAAATTGCCATGGTAGATTCAAATCAAGAATTGTCATGTTCTGCATAAGGAATTTGCCGTCCGTGAAAAAAGTTGAAAATCAAGTATGAAACTGAGAAAATTGCCATGGCAGATTCATATGAAAAATTGCCATGGTATTTTAATTAAAATTGCCGTGTTCTAAATGAGGAATTTGCCGAGTGTGAAAAAGATACAAAAGGTTGAAAAGCAAAGTATGAACAAGAAAAATGCCATGGCACATTCGTGTCAAAACTTGCTATGGTATTTTAATTAAAACTACCGTGTTTTGAATGAGTAATTTGCCATGCGTGAAAATACTTTGCCGTGTAACTATCAAGATTTCTAAAATTTTCCATGATGATGCGTGAACTCTATCGATACTCCTGGCAACTAATCCAATCACAAGTCTCATGATGACAAATCGCGACTAATTGACATGGCAGTTTACAGATTGTAAAATTGGGTGACATTTGTCTCCACAAAATCAAGACCATGTAACATGGCAAAAAAGGGCCAGTGTTAGGCGCCGGCGTGCCGGCCCAATTTTTTCGGCCAGTCACACGCTAGTCGTCGAGTTAATCGCCCCTAACCGTCAGATCTGGTCAACGCTCGTTCTATTCTCCGCCCAGGTCGCGTCCTTCACTGGTGTTGCATCCTCTAGCAAAAAGGATGGTCGTCGTGGTCCGTCGTGGTCCACCAGGCCGCGAGCGAGGTCGGCACCCATGAGACGGTGCCGCCGGCCTGGCTCGTCGTCGTTGACCTGCACCGCTCTAGCGAAGAACCCATCATCTCAGCCCAAAAACAGACTTTGGTGGTCACTTGAAGTAAAATAAAAAACTGGTTCCAGCAAAACAATCTTAGCAACTAGGAACTCCAGTAAAAGGTTTGAAAGCAGAAATTCACTCTGAATCTAGACAAAAATAACTCAGGTTCAAGCTAAAAACATGTTCAAGCCAGGAACGTTGTTGGTCAGATGAAGCAAAACAAAAACCTAGTTCCAGCAAAAACAAACTACAGTTTTAGCAAAAATGACACGAGCAACTAGAACTCCGGTAAAACGTTTGAAGCAAATATTTACTCGGGTTCCAGCAAAAAAAAACTCAGGTTGCAGCAAAATTCATGTCAGCAAACAAAACAACCTTGTAGCTCCCCAAAAACACTATTGGTCAGATGAAGCAAAACCAAAACCAGTTCCGGCAAGAAAAGACTATAGTTCCAGCAAAAACGACACGAGCAACTAGAAACACTGGTAAATGTTCGAAGCAAAAATTTACTCGGTTTCAACAATAAAAATCTCCGCTTCCAGAAAAAAAACTCGCATCGCAAGGAAAAAAAACCAACCTTGCAGCTCCGAAAAACGCGGATGGCAGCTCCGGCGTGCATAGATAGGACACCAAAAGCTCATCCACCTCATTGCTGGTTGTGGCAGAACTAACTCCAGCGCTAAGAGCATCTCCAACAGGCGCCCGAGCAGCGCGTGCAAAACTGATTTGCCGCATATCGCTTCTGGTTTGGCCCAGCGCCAGCGCTCTGGCTCCAAAGAGTCACTAAAATGCAATGGCGCTCCGCTCCAGCAGTGCGCAAAAAGGCAGCGCGCGCGACTCGCCGGTGCATTGCATATGGCATTTTCTCAACACAAAATGAAGTTGAAACATTCAAAATGCAATGAACATGACATATAAAATTTCACACAAACAAGTTGATGAAGAAAAGTTCATGCCCACAAGTTCAAAATCATGCCCACAAGTTCATCCAACCAAGTTCAAAATGCAAATCAAGTTCAATACACAAATGAAAGACACATCATTCCTCGTCCTCGTCTTCGTCCTCGTCCTCATCTTCGGAAGATGATTCTTCCGCCTCTGAAGATAAATCTTCCTCCCTCTCCTCATCGCGCACCGCATCACGTGAAGCTCCGACGGTGTTGGCAAGATCTTCAACGGCATCTTCATGGGAATGTGTGCGAGGAGGCACATCGAAAGACATTCCGCCCGTGACGGCCGGAGGTGCACCCATGCCTCCCATGAGAGAAGCAAAACTCATACCTCCCATGGTGGCCATAGCGTCGGGGGGGTGCTCCAAAGCCACCCAAGCCACCCAAGCCACCCATGCCACCCATGGCGCCGAGGCCACCGCCACCCATTACATGAACCATGGCTCTTTTTTGGATCAAGTGGTCTTCACGGGCAAGATTGACATACTCCTTTTGCGCCACATTGAGGTTAGATGTGTCCAAGAAGAACAAGTGCTTCTCCCATTCCAACAATCTAGTACGCTCCTCATTGCTCACCTTCCTCTCCTCCAAAGCCACCTTTCTCTCCTCGGCCGCCACCCTCCTCTCCTCGGCCGCCAACCTCCTCTCCTCGGCCGCGGCATCTTGGTTCCTTGCCATTTTCCTCACCTCGTTGGCTTCTTTTCTTGCCTTCACAATTGCTTCCATAGCATTTTTTAGCTCATCATCTCCTTTCCTCTTCTTCTTTTCGGTTTTTTCTTTCTTGCATCCATCCGATCGCTTTGGTTTCGAGTATGAAACCGAGTTGGGTGTGGGGCTTCTCTTGCCGTCATCACTTGATGCATCATCCTCCTCATCATCATCATCCAACTTAATTGTTCGCTTCCGTTTGTTGCTCAAATGCAAATCATCCAAATCTGCACGCTTCTTCCATTTCTCATCATCCTTCAACACTTCATAGCAATGAGGCAAAGTAAATATCCTTCCTTTCTTGATCTTCCCCTTCTTGGTTTCCCTCTCCTCTTCTTTGAACAAGTTTTGCGCAATGTTGTACTACATGAAAACAAAGCAAGTTAGCACCAACAACAAGTATGATGAACATGTATGAAATGCCACTTACTCTATCGTCCTCATTTGTGCCACTTGGGTTCAACTTGTCAACCGCCTTTTGACAGGCCGCCCACCTTTGACAATCCGAGTTGATTGTCGACCACCGGGACCTAAGTGATCGGTCGGAGCGGTCAATTCCACTCACGTTGCGAACATCAAAGTGTTCCTTCATCCGAAGCCAATAAGCATCTCTACTTTGATCACCTCCAACGGATGGATCCCTCGACACTTGCAACCAAGTATTGCATAGTAAGATGTCGTCGGCGTTGCTGTAATTGCCCGCTCTTCCTTTCGGTGCGTCGACAATGCCCTCACCCTCCTCGTCCACCTCGAACTCATGGTTTTCGAAATGCATGTCATTGGTTTGAGACCAATGCAAATTGTTGGAGCCAACACCCATCGTTGACATGTATGCATCATCATTGAGACTACAAAGTTTTTTGAACAATGCAAATAAGCTATCTATATGTGAATGCATTCAAAAAATAACAAAAAAAATGAAAAGTTAGAATTTTTTTACCTTGGAGGGATTTCGTCGAACATGTTGTGGGCGTCGGCCGCCGCGCCCGCCGCACGCCCCGCAAGCTTCTTCCTCCTCGCCTTGGAGGTGCCGCAGCCGTCCGCCACCTTGTTTTTCTTCGCCGATGTCTTGCCCTTCTTTGGCCGCGCCGCATTGGGGAGCTTTGAGGAGGAGGGGGCGGCGGCTCGGGCCGGCGCCGGCGCGACGCCACCCGCCGCCGAGGTCATCCGCGGCGGCATGAAGAGGCCGCGCGCGAGGCCGATGGTCGGAGGAGTTCGGCGAGGCGAGGCCAACGCCACCATGGCTAGGGTTTGGCGGCGGCAAGGCGGCGGGCGCGGGAGGGAGGGGGAGGGCGGGTCATGGCTATAGGACGGGTGAGCGGGCGCCCGGCGCGTGCGTCCATGGGGTGCGGGTCGCCCTGGCGCTGCTGGGCTTTGGAGGAGAAGACAGAGCGCCAGCGCTTCAGGCTGCTGCCATGGAAGCGGGCGCCGCAAATACACCGCGAGGTAGCGCTTCTGCCGCCCAACTCCTTATAGCGCTGTTATTGCGCCGTCCGCTGGAGCCAACCATGGATTGCGCGCTGCTAAACTGGGTAAATTTACGGCGCGGCGCCTGTTTAGCGCGCTTATTGGAGATGCTCTAAGGAAGCAGGGTTACAAGGCCGCGCTGCGCAGCTTGCAGTACTCAAACGTCATGCGCCGCCGCGGCTGGTTCACCGGCGATGGGGAATGGAGCTGCGTGCCGCGCCGGCCACTATGTAGGAAAATAAAAGAATGAGCATGGAAGTGTTTGGGGGCAGAAGAAAATGGGTGGAGGAGAGTGCATCATGATTAGATAAGGTAGCGGCAAGCGGTGTGTGGGTCCTAGCTCTTTGCACTGCGCGACCCAAGCGACCGGCACAAAGTTCAGCCGACGTGCCGACCCCAAGCGTTTTTCAAAATAAAATAAAATACGAGGTGCCATGGCAAGAGAACATAGTAATTGACATGGCAGTTTACTGAGTACAGACGAAAAAAAAGTCTACATCACAAGGGGCACAAACAACGTCAAACACCAGTTACATGAAATAAAAAGGAAAGACGAAAAAACAGATAAAATTGCTCAGTGTAATTATTCAAGACATCTACTAGTGCTCATAGAAAACAGACACCTCTCCTCCCCCACGCTCTCACAATTTGCACCCAATACAGCTAACTAAGTGCACCACCTCCCAGTGCGAGTTGGCAGCTCCTAGCGGCGACAGCCGTGAGGACCTCAGTCAAAACCGAGGGCAGGTCGCCTCGAGAAGCTTGCACCCCCGGCAGCCGCCACCGCGAGCATGTCGGCCGGGCTGGCCACCAGGAACTCCATGCACCTGTCCTTGAGCTTCTTGTATCCACGCCGCTCCGGCAGGACCAGATCCGTCGCGACGGTGCCCACGCCTACGCTGGCGCACACCTTCTCCTCGCAGATAACCTTGAGCCGTTCCACGCCGTACCGGTCGGCGGCCTCGAGCAAACGACGCGCCATCGACACCGCCTCCTGGTCATCCTTCCTGGTCCCCGGCCGGCGGCCTATCTTCTCGAGCTGTGGCGGCAGCGTGTCCGTGTAGATGAAGCGAAGCAGGGCCCGGAAGGCGTCCGCGTCCGTGTCCTTTACCTCGTGCGCGTCGTTCATCAGGCTTCCGGCGAGCTCGGCCGCGAAGACCGGCGACCGAGCAGCAAGCACGCACCTGTGCGCGCGGAACGACTCGGCGCCGATGAACAAGGTGACGTCCGCGCCCTTCTGGCTCCGCAGGAGGTCGCCGAGGTCATGGCCCAGGTCACGGGGATGGGCGGCGATCTCGGCTCCGTCGCCGCCATACGTGTACGTCTCGCGGGGGAGCACGGCCTTGCACTGCACGAAGCAGTTGCCGTCGCGGGCGAGGTAGCCCGACGCCTCCAGCGCGGCCTGGGACACGAGCAGGACCTCCTGGGATGTCCCCTGCCGGAACCTAGGGCATTGGGCCGCCACCTCCCGGAAGGGCCTGAGCGTGCGGCTGGGATCCACGAGGCAGAAGGTGAAGGAGGCCGTGACGGCGCCGGCGTCCGGCGAGGGTGTTCGAACGAGGCTGATGCGGAGCTTCACCCAGCTTTTACGGCGGTGGTAGGGGTAGCGGCTGTTGGGGTGGTAGTCGATCTGCCACTCGTAGCCGAGCACGGCGAACCTCCGGGCCGCGATGTAGGCCTGGCTCCGGTCCCCGCTGGCTGTCGTCGCCGGGATCTTGAGCGCCATGCACACGGTCCGCGTGCCGGCGGCGTCGGGTGAGCCGGCGACGCTCATTGTCGCGCGTGTCGGTCGCACGTGAACGGTGAGCCTGTATTTTGGTCTTCTGGGGTCGCGATCGATCGTGCCTCTGGCTGTAAACTCGATCGTGTTGGACCTGCTCAGGAGGATTTCGTGGGGGGAATATCAATATCAAATTTGGGGACTCGTCCCGTTTTATTTTGCTGCGGTGAACGTATGCTTATACAGGACCAAAAACGTGGCCCCGTGGTCTACCCAGGGCCACAAAAGGAATGTTAAAAAAGACCTGCCGGAGATACCACCAGAGCCTCCTTTTTCCGGTGTTTCCGTCCGTTCTGACGATTGTCTCTCGTTTCTTGGAGTACAATACAATCTTCTTTTGCGGATAGGTGTACATACAATCAGTAAGAGGAACACTACCAATCAATCTTGAATTCAGTAGTCCCTCGGTTTTCTTTTTTCCTTGCATATAGTAAAGTTTCTCGGAGGTCAAGCTTATAAATTTGGATCAAATTTATATTAAAAATATCAACATCTAAAATACTGATGGATATATATTCACTCGTCGACGTGATGGAAAGTCAGTCCGTGCCGGCGGGAGGGCTCCGTTTTTAGGTATTATTCTAAACGGGCCTGCTACAAATCAGTCGACTGAGATTTAACCAAGTCTGAGTCGACCATGCCATATTTTATGCCATCATTTGCAACATTTTTTCCTACTGGTTGCAACATCCATCTTGCTGGTTGTAGCAATGTCGTCCCTCATCAGTTGTAGCACGTTATCTCACCGGTTGCAACATCCTTCATTGACGGTTGTAGAATTTCAGTTAGAATGGTTGTAGCATTTATTGTTGTTGCTTGCAATACCGTCGCAACATTTTTCGTCGCCGCTTGTAGCATCCAGCCGTGCCGCTTGTAGCAAAAAAAATCACGCTGACGTTACTTGACGGAGACTTCATTAAGTCTCAGTTGACTGATTTCTAAACACACCCTTTTCTGAATTTAGCTAGGGCTTGTGCCATGAGCCCATGATTACAAAGGCGAGATGGTGGCGACATCCTGAAGATGCAATAAGGTTCTTCCCGCCCAGCCCTCGTCCTGGTGATGCTTCTAGCGTCGTAGGAGGGCGTGTGGAGGTATGTAGGGGTGGATTAGCAAGCTACTTGGCTCATTAAGCTCGTGCTTGTTAAGTCTCGGCTCGTTAAGATTAACGAGCAGAAAACCCTGCTTGGCTCAGTTCGTTTCAAGCTCGTTAAACTCACGAGCGCTTGTTAACAAATTCTGATGTGTTATAGTCTACATGGTGGGTGTGTAGATGTGGTTTTTAAGAAGAAAGATGGTAACTAAAAAAGTAAATGCACTAGTTTGTTTCCTCCTATCTAGGTCAGATTGAATAGATGGACTGAGGTGCTACAAAATTTTTGTCACGTAAAATGAAAATATATGTTGTGTTGTTACTAATGAGCTTAACGAGCTACTTATGCGGTAGCTCGTTCATGAAGCTCGTTAACCTTAACGAGTTGAAATCGATGATCGGCCCTATTCACTAAGAAGTGAGCCACGAGCTTAATAAGCCGAACTATGGAGCACTGATTAAGATCGCGAGGTAGGAGCTTTTGGTCCAGCCCTAGAGGTATGTCACCGGCTGTCGTGGTTTTGTCACGGCAGATGTCCTAAGGAAATGACTTAGTCGTGGAGCCATCGCGCGGGTTAGCTTAAAGGGGTTAAAGCGGACAAGGGACACAGAGAGTTTATATCTTGGTTCGGTTTCTATGTGAAGGTAAAAGCCTAATCTAGTTGTTGTGGAATTGCTAGGTTTCGATGACCAGGAGCCGAATACGCTTTGCACGAAGTCTCGAGTTGTTGTCCGTTGTCCTGAACCACCGCTGGTCGTCCCCTTATATACACGGGTTGACGCCCGTCGGTTTACAGAATCCCGAGGCCGGCTCATAAACGTGTCCGGCTCGGTCTCTGCTCTTTCTATCTTACAACACAAGTTTGTGTGTACAGGCCTTAAACCGGCTTTGGGCCCTGGGCCTTCATAAAGCGTCACCGTCTGTCTGTAGGGGAACGTTGCAGAAAATTAAAATTTTCCTACGGTTTCACCAAGATCTATCTATGAGTTCATCTAAGCAACGAGTCAAGACAGAGAGTTTGCATCTACATACCACTTGTAGATCGAGTACGGAAGCGTTCGAGGGAGTGGTGATGATGAAGGCGTTCCCAACGTGATTCCGATCACCGATGACCAAAGTGCTGAAAGGACAGCACCTCCGCGTTCAACACACGTACGGGACGATGGCGTCTCCTCCGTCTTGATCCAGCAAGGGAGAAGGAGAGGTTGAGGAAGACAACTCCAATGGCAGCACGACGGCGTGGTGCAACTGGTGTAGAGGTTCTCCGACAGGGCTTCGCCAAGCACACGCGGAGAAAGAGAGGAGTTGGGGAGGGGAGGGGCTACGCCTTCAATGGTGTATGGAGCCCTCCCCCACCCCTCTATTTATAGGAGGAGAGGGCAAGGGGGCCGGCCATCTAGGGGAACCCTAGATGGGGGCGGCGCCAAGGGAGGAGGGAGGGTGGCTTGCCCCCAAGCTGAGGCGCCCCTTTTTTCCTCTTAGGGTTTCCTCCCTTGCCCTAGCCGCATGGGCCTAAGGGGAGGTGCGCCCAGCCACCAGGGGCTGGCTCCCTCTCCCACTTAGCCCATGTGGCCCCGAGGGGTGGCCCTCCGGTGGACCTCCTGAAGCCTCCCCTGGCCCCTGCATTTTTACCGGTATGCCCCTCAAACTTTCCGGAGTCCGTTTAACCACTTTCCATATATAAATCTTTACCTCCGGACCATTCCGGAACTCCTCGTGACGTCCGGGATCTCATCCGTGACTCCGAACAACATTCGGTAATCACATACTTGTCTTCCTAATAACCCTAGCGTCACCGAACCTTAAGTGTGTAGACCCTACGAGTTCGGGAGACATGCAGACATGACCGAGACTGCCTCAAGTCAATAACCAACAGCGGATCTGGATACCCATGTTGGCTCCCACATGCTCCTCGATGTTGTCATCGTATGAACCACGATGTCAAGGTTTCAAGCAACCCCGTATTCTATTCCCTTTGTCAGACGGTATGTTACTTGCCCGAGACTCGATCGTCGGTATCCCAATACCTCGTTCAGTCTCGTTACCGGCAAGTCACTTTACTCGTACCGCAATGCATGATCCCGTGACCAGACACTTGGTCACCTTGAGCTCATTATGATGATGCATTACCGAGTGGGCCCAGTGATACCTCTCCGTGTCTGAGTGACAAATCCGATCTCGATCCGTGTCAACCCAATGGTCACTTTCGGAGATACCTGTAGTGCACCTTTATAGTCACCCGATTCGTTGTGACGCTTGATACACCCAAAGCACTCCTACGGTATCCGGGAATTGCACGATCTCATGGTCTAAGGAAGAGATACTTGACATTGGAAAAGCCCTAGCAAAACGAACTACACGATCTTGTGCTATGCTTAGGATTGGGTCTTGTCCATCACGTCATTCTCCTAATGACGTGATCCCGTTGTCAATGACATCCGATGTCCATAGTCCGGAAACCATGACTATCTGCTGACCAACGAGCTAGTCAACTAGAGGCTTACTAGGGACGTATTGTAGTCTATGTATTCACACGTGTATTACGATTTCCGGATAATACAGCTTATAGCATGAATAAAAGACAATTATCATGAACAAGGAAATATAATAATAATGCTTTTATTATTGCCTCTAGGGCATATTTCCAACAGTCTCCCACTTGCACTAGAGTCAATAATCTAGTTACATTGTGATGAATCGAACACCCATAGAGTTCTCGTGTTGATCATGTTTTGCCCATGAGAGAGGTTTAGTCAATCGGATCTGCGACATTCAGATCCGTATGCACTTTACAAATTTCTATGTCTCCATTTTGAACATTTTCACGGATGGAGTTGAAGCGGCAACTTGATGTGCCTGGTCTTCTTGTGAAACCTGGGCTCCTTGGCAAAGGGCAATAGCTCCGGTGTTGTCACAAAAGAGTTTGATCGGCCCCGACGCATTGGGTATGACTCCTAGGTCGGTGATGAACTCCTTCACCCAAATTGCTTCATGTGCTGCCTCCGAGGCTGCCATGTACTCCGCTTCACATGTAGATCCTGCCACGACGCTCTGCTTGCAGCTGCACCAGCTTCGCTCCACCATTCAACATATACACGTATCCGGGTTTGTGACTTTGAGTCATTCAGATCTGTGTCGAAGCTAAGCGCCGACGTAACCCTTTACGGACGAGCTCTTCGTCACCTCCATAAACGAAACATGTCCTTTGTCCTTTTCGTGTACTTTAGGATATTCTTGACCGCTGTCCGGTGTTCCTTGCCGGGATTACTTTGGTACCTTCCTACCAAACTTACGGCAAGGTTTACATCAGGTCCGTACACAAGATGGCATACATAATAGATCCTATGGCTGAAGCATAGGGATGACACTCATCTCTTTTTATCTTTTGCCGTGGTCGGGCATTGAGCTGAGCTCAATCTCACACCTTGCATGTCTGAGGCAAGAACCCTTTCTTGGACTGATCCATTTTGAACTTCTTCAAAATCTTATCAAGGTATGTGCTTTGTGAAAGACCTATGAGGCGTCTCGATCTATCTCTATAGATCTTGATGCCTAATATATAAGCAGCTTCTCCAAGATCCTTCATTGAAAAACTTTTATTCAAGTAGGCCTTAATCTTTGTCCAAGAGTTCTATATCATTTCCCATCAAAAGTATGTCATTTACATATAATATGAGAAATGCTACAGAGCTCCCACTCACTTTCTTATGTAAACGCAGGCTTCTCCATAAGTCTCAAGATAAACCCAAACGCTTTGATCATCTCATCAAAGCGAATGTTCCAACTCCAAGATGCTTGCACCAGCCCATAAATGGAACACTGGAGCTTGCATACTTTGTCAGCATTCTTAGGATCGACAAAACCTTCCGGCAGCATCATATACAGCTCTTCCTTAAGATATCCGTTAAGGAACGCTGTTTAGACGACCATCTTCCATATCTCATAATCATAGTATGCGGCAATTGCTAACATGATTCGGACGGACTTAAGCTTCGCTACGGGTGAGAAAGTCTCATCGTAGTCAATTCCTTGAACTTGCCGATAACCCTTAGCGACAAGTCGAGCTTTGTAGATGGTGACATTACCATCCGCGTCCGTCTTCCTCTTAAAGATCCATTTATTTTCTATATCGCCGATCATCGGGCAAGTCTGTCAAAGTCCATACTTTGTTTTCATACATGGATCCTATCTCGGATTTCATGGCTTGAGCCATTTATTGGAATCCGGGCCCGCCATCGCTTCTTCATAGTTCGAAGGTTCACCGTTGTCTAACAACATGATTTCCGGAGACAGGGTTGCCGTACCACTGCAGTGCGGAACGTGTCCTAGTGGACCCACGATTCAGTAGCAACTTGATCCAAGTACCTTGATCATCATCATTAATTTCCTCTTCAGTTGTTGTGGGCATTACAGAACATTTTCCTGAAGCTGCACCACTATCCCGTTCAAGAGGTAGTACTTCATCGAAGTTCTACTTTCCTCCCACTTACTCCTTTCGAGAGAAACTCCTTTTCGTAAAGGTTCCGTTCACAGCAACAAAGATCTTGCCTTCGGATCTAAGGTAGAAGGTATACCCAAGGGTTTCCTTAGGGTATCCTATGAAGACGCATTTTTCCGACTTGGGTTCGAGCTTTTCAGGTTGAAGTTTCTTGACATAAGCATCGCATCCCCAAACTTTTAGAAAGCGACAGCTTAGGTTTCTTCCCAAACCATACTTCATACGGTGTCGTCTCAATGGATTTAGACGGTGCCCTATTTAAAGTGAATGTAGCTGTCTCTAGAGCGTATCCCCAAAAAGATAGCGGTAAATCGGTAAGAGACATCATAGATCGTACCATATCCAATAGAGTGCGATTACGACGTTCGGACACACCGTTATTTGAGGTGTTCCAGCGGCGTGAGTTGTGAAACGATTCCACATTTTCTTAAGTGTGTGCCAAATTCGTGACTTAAATATTCTCCTCCACGATCTGATCGTAAGAATTTTATCTTTCGGTCACGTTGATTCTCTACCTCATTCTGAAATTCTTTGAACTTTTCAAAGGTCTCGGACTTGTGTTTCATCAAGTAGACATACCCATATCTACTCAAGTCATCTGTGAGAGTGAGAACATAACGATATCCTCCATGAAGCTTCAACACTCATTGGACCACACACATCGGTATGTATGATTTCCAATAAGTTGGTTGCTCGCTCCATTGTTCCGGAGAACGGAGTCTTGGTCATCTTGCCCATGAGGCATGGTTCGCATGTGTCAAATGATTCATAATCTAGAGACTCCGTAAGTCCATCGGATGGAGCTTCTTCATGCGCTTGACACCAATGTGACCAAAGGCGGCGATTACCACAAGTATGTGGGACTATCGTTATCAACTTTACATCTTTTGGTATTCACACTATGAACATGTGTAACATTACGTTCGAGATTCACTAAGAATAAACCATTGACTATCGAGCATGACCATAAAACATTTCTCTCATATAAATAGAACAACCATTATTCTCGGATTTAAATGAGTAGCCATCTCGAATTAAACGAGATCCAGATACAATGTTCATGCTCAAACTTGGCACCGAATAGCAATTATTAAGTTTTATAACTAATCCCGTAGGTAAATGTAGAGGTAGCGTGCCGACGGCGATCACCTCGACTCTGGAACCATTCCCGACGCGCATCGTCACCTCGTCCTTTGCCAGTCTCCGCTTATTCCGCAGCTCCTGTTGTGAGTTACAAATATGAGCAACGGCACGGTATCAAATACCCGGGGAGTTACTACGAGTACTGGTAAGGTACACATCAATTACATGTATATCAAATATACCTTTAGTGTTGCCGGCCTTCTTATCCGCTAAGTATTTGGGGCAGTTCCGCTTCCAGTGACCCTTCCCCTTGCAATAAAAGCACTCAGTCTCAGGCTTGGGTCCATTCTTTGACTTCTTCTTCTTCCCGGCAACTTGCTTACCGGGCTAGGCAACCTCTTTGCCGTCCTTCTTTATGTTCTTCTGGCCCTTGCCCTTCTTGAACTTAGTGGTCTTATTGACCATCAACACTTGATGTTCTGTCGAGATTTCAACCTCTGCTGACTACAGCATTGAGAATACTTGGAATCGTCTTCTCCATCCCCAGCATATTGTAGTTCATCACAAAGCTCTTGTAGCTTGGTGGGAGCGACTGAAGGATTCTGTCAATGACCGCCTCGTCCGGGAGGTTTATGTCCAGCTGGGACAGGCGGTGATGCAACCCAGACATTTTGAGTATGTGCTCACTGACAGAACTGTTTTCCTCCATCTTACAACTATAGAACTTGTCGGAGACTTCATATCTCTCGACCCGGGCATGAGCCTGAAAAACCAGTTTCAGCTCCTCGAACATCTCGTATGCTCCGTGTTGCTCAAAACGCTTTTGGAGCCCCGGTTCTAGGCTGTAAAGCATGCCGCACGGAACGAGGGAGTAATCATCAAGACGAGACTGCCAAGCGTTCATAACGTCTTGGTTCTGCGGGATGGGTGCTTCACCTAGCGGTCCTTCTAGGACATATTGTTTCTTGGCAGCTATGAGGATGATCCTCGTGTTCGGACCCAGTCCATTATAGTTGCTGCCATCATCTTTCAACTTGGTTTTCTCTAGGAGCAGCGTTGAAGTTCATGGTGACATGAGAGTTGGCCATTTGATCTACAAGACATATTATAAAGATTTTAGACTATTGTTCATGATAATAAAGTTCATCTAATCAAATTATTAATGAACTCCCACTTAGATTAGACATCCCTCTAGTCATCTAAGTGTTACACGATCCGAGTCGACTAGGCCGTGTCCGATCAACACGTGAGACGGACTAGTCTGCGTCGGTGAACATTCTCATGTTGATCATATCTTCCATACGACTCATGTTCGACCTTTCGGTCTCCGTGTTCCGAGGCCATGTCTGTACATGCTAGGCTCGTCAAGTTAACCCTAAGTGTTTGCGTGTGTAAATCTGTCTTACACCCGTTGTATGTGAACGTAAGAATCCATCACACCCGATCATCACGTGGTGCTTAGAAGCGTTTAACTGTAGCAACGGTGCACGCTTAGGGAGAACACTTCTTGAAATTGTTCTAAGGGATCATCTTATTTACTACCGTCGTTCTAAGTAAACAAGATGCATAATCATAATAAACATCACATGCAATTATAAAGTAGTGACATGATATGGCCAATATCATATAGCTCCTTGATCTTCATCTTCGGGCTCCATGATCATCCTGTCACCGGCATGACACCATGATCTCCATCATCATGATCTCCATCATCGTGTCTTCATGAAGTTGTCACGCCAACGACTACTTCTACTTCTATGGCTAACGCGTTTAGCAATAAAGTAAAGTAAGTTACATGGCGTTCTTCAATGACACACGCAGGTCATACAAAATAAAGACAACTCCTATGGCTCCTGCCGTTGTCATACTCATCGACATGCAAGTCGTGATTCCTATTACAAGAACATGATCTCATACATCACATATATCATTCATCATTCATCACAACTTTGGCCATATCACGTCACATGACAATTGCTTTGCAAAAACAAGTTAGACGTCCTCTAATTGTTGTTGCATCTTTTACGTGGCTGCAATTGGGTTCTAGCAAGAACGTTTTCTTACCTCACGAATAACCACAACGTGATCTTGTCAACTTCTATTTACCCTTCATAAGGACCCTGTTCATCGAATCCGCTCCAACTAAAGTGGGAGAGATGACACCCGCCAGCCACCTTATGCAACTAGTGCATGTTAGTCGGTGGAACCGGTCTCACGTGAAATGCGTGTAAGGTTGGTCCGGCCGCTTCATCCCACAATACCGCGGAAGCAAGAAAGCGACTAGTAACGGCAAGTAAGTTGACAAGATCCACGCCCACAAAAAATTGTGTTCTACTCGTGCAAAGAGAACTACGCTTAGACCTAGCTCATGATGCCACTGTAGGGGAACGTTGCAGAAAATTAAAATTTTCCTACGGTTTCACCAAGATCTATCTATGAGTTCATCTAAGCAACGAGTCAAGAGAGAGAGTTTGCATCTACATACCACTTGTCGATCGAAAGTACGGAAGCTGCTCGAGGGAGTGGTGATGATGAAGACGTTCCCAACGTGATTCCGATCACCGATGACCAAAGTGCTGAAAGGACAGCACCTCTGCGTTCAACACACGTACGGGACGATGGCGTCTCCTCCGTCTTGATCCAGCAAGGGAGAAGGAGAGGTTGAGGAAGACAACTCCAATGGCAGCACGACGGCGTGGTGCAACTGGTGTAGAGGTTCTCCGACAGGGCTTCGCCAAGCACACGCGGAGAAAGAGAGGAGTTGGGGAGGGGAGGGGCTGTGCCTTCAATGGTGTATGGAGCCCTCCCCCCCACCCCTCTATTTATAGGAGGAGAGGGCAAAGGGGGGCCGGCCATCTAGGGAACCCTAGATGGGGGCGTGACAAATGGGAGGAGGAGGGTGGCTTGCCCCCAAGCTAGGGGCGCCCCCTTTTTCCTCTTAGGGTTTCCTCCCTTGCCCTAGCCGCATGGGCCTAAGGGGAGGTGCGCCCAGCCACCAGGGGCTGGCTCCCTCTCCCACTTAGCCCATGTGGCCCCGGGAGGTGGCCCCTCGGTGGACCTCCTGAAGCCTCCCTGGCCCCAGATTTTCACCCAGATGCCCTCAAACTTTCCGAGTCCGCTTAACCACTTTCCATATATAAATCTTTACCTCCGGACCATTCCGGAACTCCTCGTGACGTCCGGGATCTCATCCGACTCGAACAACATTCGGTAATCACATACTTGTCTTCCTAATAACCCTAGCGCCACCGAACCTTAAGTGTGTAGACCCTACGGGTTCGGAGACATCTTGAGACATGACCGAGACTGCCTCAAGTCAATAACCAACAGCGGGATCTGGATACCCATGTTGGCTCCCACATGCTCCTCGATGTTGTCATCGGATGAACCACGATGTCAAGGGTTCAAGCAACCCCGTATTCCATTCCCTTTGTCGACGGTATGTTACTTGCCCGAGACTCGATCGTCGGTATCCCAATACCTCGTTTAGTCTCGTTACCGGCAAGTCACTTTACTCGTACTGTAATGCATGATCCCGTGATCAAACACTTGATCACTTTGAGCTCATTATGATGATGCATTACCGAGTGGGCCCAGTGATACCTCTCCGTCATACGGAGTGACAAATCCCTGTCTCGATCCGTGTCAACCCAATGGTCACTTTCGGAGATACCATAGTGCACCTTTATAGTCACCCGATTACGTTGTGACGTTTGATACACCCAAAGCACTCCTACGGTATCCGGAATTGCACGATCTCATGGTCTAAGGAAGAGATACTTGACATTGGAAAAGCTCTAGCAAAAGCGAACTACACGATCTTGTGCTATGCTTAGGATTGGGTCTTGTCCATCACGTCATTCTCCTAATGACGTGATCCTCTTGTCAATGACATCCGATGTCCATAGTCAGGAAACCATGACTATCTGTTGACCAACGAGCTAGTCAACTAGAGGCTTACTAGGGACGTATTGTAGTCTATGTATTCACACGTGTATTACGATTTCCGGATAATACAGTTATAGCATGAATAAAAGACAATTATCATGAACAAGGAAATATAATAATAATGCTTTTATTATTGCCTCTAGGGCATATTTCCAACACTGTCTTCATGGGCTTCAGATATAGTGAACTACTATGGGCTTAATCCGGCCTCTCCACCGGTTTACGGCCGGTGGTAATATCCCCAACATTAGGCCCCAGATTGATTTGAACTGGTTCATGTCAATCCTCAATACTTAAGAAAATTTCTTCTTCAACATCTTCATGTAATCTTGTAAACCGCCGTGACGTTACCTTCCAGGACCATGGTAAACCGCCATGACGTCATCTGTTATTTAAAACTGCGTATAACCCACCTTCATTAATGGGCCTCCGATGATCGAGGCAACAGAGCTGTCACATACCCCATTTTTCGGGCTCCTCGATTCTCGCGCCTGCCTTTTATCCATTCACCTTATAAATAAGCCGAGGGGTCCCTTTCACTTTTCCCCCTCGTGCCTCTTCGTGTCGTCTTCTTCCTCGCGCCGACCGACCTTCGAGCTCTGCCGCCGCCGTCGTCCTTCGCCTCTGCCTCAACGACGGCCGCTGCATCAACCTATTGTGCCAGAAAAACGTGGCGATCCTCCGCTGCTTCCTCAGCACCGGTACGTTCCTCCTTTTCTCACTCCAGATCCACCATTAGGGTTCGGTGATCTTCATAGTTCTTCAAAGTTCTTGAATCTGTTCTTCCTTAATTATCTTCAGTAGTACCAATGGCTAGTTAGATCTGCTTTTTCCAATGCCCTTGTACTTTAAACTCCCGCTTCCTTGTTAGAACATCTGCCTTATAGAAAAATCATCTGAACTTGGTGAACTCTTAACACACTGGAATTTAGGTCAGAATATATTTTGTTTTTCCAACGCACGGTAGATCTGAAATTACCACGCCAAGATGTGAAGCTTGTTTTTCCTTCACTTACGCACCTTTTAGACATATACCTTTAATACCAGATTAGGCGGTTTAACTTCATAGAAAAATGATGACCCAGTAGATACCATTAGTCCCCTGTTGAACCGCCAATGCATTCATCATTGTACTGTCTCCATTGTCAGACTCCGGTTTACAAATAACAAACTCCGGCTTAACAATATGCTTACATCCTTATACCGCTTTATAGTTGTCCACTGTAAATCTTAAACCGGCAATAATCATGTTTCGGATTTTCTTTGCCATGGCCAAGCAAGTCTATGAATGCATTGGGTTCCTTCTCGAGTAACCGAAGATCAATTAAACAACTGTGTTTGCAGCAGGCGCTTTATCCAAGAAAGATGTCATCCACTGGAGGGTCCACTGGCCGGAAAATCCTCCTACACCCAAGGACGGAGAGGTAGTCGTGTTTCTTGATCACACAGGTCGAGGTTTTAGCCCTCCGGTTCAAAAATTTTCCGAGATGTACTGGCCAGTTTTCAGTTGCACCCTCAAGACATCGGTCCAAATTCTGTGACCAACATCTGCCACTTCCAAGTCTTCTGTGAGGCTTATCTACAAGAGGAACCTACAGTCGGACTGCTTAGGGATTTCTTTCACTTAAACCGTCGCACAGAGTTCACGGATGGACCCAAAACGGAATTGGGTGGAATGGTGGTTCAGAAAAGGAAGGAAGTTACTTTCCCTCATCCCAAGCTCCACAGTCACCCCAAAGAGTGGAACCAGACTTGGTTTTGCTGGAAAGATCCATCTCCAACCGATGAGAACCCCTTGCCGGGTTACCGCCCTCACCGCCTTAGTAATACACATCCTTTTCCTCAGAGGTTGACTGCAAAAGAAAGGGCCAACTATGCCCCTCAACTATCAAAGCTTAGAGCCTTCACGGCGAATGGTTTGGCAGGAGTTGATCTTGCCTGTTGTTGGATAAGCTGGAGTATTCTGCCCTTAAGCCGGCGCTCCGGTTTGATGTGTGAGTACACAGGGAGTTTGAAGGATGCTCAACGACACATTGATATTCAGCTTACAGATGCGGAAGTTCTTGAGGTTGTAAAAATATCTTTGAATGAACCGAGGTATGTGTGGCCAGACCGGACTACTCCCTTTTTGCACCTTCAACAAACCGCCAGCTGTAAGAATCATATAACTCCTTTTTTTAATCTTAAGTTGCTTCTGTCAAAATATTCTCTGAAAGTTTGACTATTTTCTGACAGGGTGATGATCCGTTCTGGAACAAGAAACCACAAGACAAACCGGCAAAGCCGCAAGACAAAACGGCCAAGCCACTTCGCCCAAAGACCAAGGTTGTTAAGAAACCTGCCAAGAAAAGGACCACTGCATCCTCCAAGCTAAATGCTGATGACGATGTGGGTAACCCGGAATCAGAGGTAGAACTTTAATCTCTTGGTTCATTTTTAGTACACCTCATTGACAATGATATTATCAGGACGACGCTGAAGGCAGTCACGCTGATGATGTAGAGGCAATCATTCTTTCCTCCGATTCAGATCCTCTGCCAACATCAAAAATCCGTCGAGCAAACCATAAAGTAAAATTTTCTCACCCCCTTGCTTACTTGGACCCAAACGATCTTTAGAAGACACAACAGCATGAGACTCGCCACACAACCTGGCACAGCGGCCAGGTAGTTACCTCCGCCGGTTTACCGAACACTCCAGTTCGGAAACGCCGATCAGAGGTCTCTTATACCGTTGACACTTCATGCCCCAAAGCGGGTTGTTTCCGCCAGTCTCTTAACCCGTCTGATTCAAATTATCAGGGTACTTCTCACTCATCTTCTGGCGAGTCGTCGGCGACAACACTTCCACCCCTCAAAACAGTTCTTGGGTGAGCTATACACTTGTTTTTATCCTTGATGTGTTATTTTTATATAATGTACTGATCCTTATGTTTATTTTTCTCAGCGCCAAGCCCAGACCCAGCAAGAAGGCTTGGTTGAATAAACCGGCTGATGTTAACGCGGCTATTGAGCCGTAAAAAACTCCAGATCCTGAAGAGACTGATGTTGACGCCATGCTTAATGACCCACCGCCTCAAGACCATGACTTTTTTGCTGAACAGGTGGAAGTTGACACCACAAGCCGTGCTGACCAGCCAACCAGCCATGTTCGAACTGATGAGAAAACGATCAGTCCAGTTAAAGATACTGAAAACCGCCAACCCCAGTAACGGCTGCTGATGACAAAGATGATGACATTATGATTACTGGCACTGGCCACACCACTCTTGGCAATCCTGTCGCTTTGTCAAAGCATACTGCCAAGGACGAGCTCTCTGCTATCGGCAAAGGCAAATGGAATGCCGATTTATCAAGCTACTCCCATCTCAATGCTCAAGACATTCATTATGGCTTCTTGAACCGTCTGTATACCAGCCGTGACTACCAAGCTGGTTTGGTATACTTGATGAAGGAGCAATATGAGGTAACTAACATAACTGTTTCTCTCTTACGTTCAATTGCAGCTTACCAACTCTAGTAGCCCCCAAGTGACGGTTATGATACCAATCTGAACCGGGACTTAGTAACATCTTTATGTTTGCAACACTGCATCTTAACTTCACTTATGTTGCCCCCAAGGGCCGGTTTAACTTTATAAAGATGAACCGGGACTTTTTAAAAGATTGCCCGGATCAGAACTTGGAGCAAAACATACATTAGCCCCCAAGTGCCAAGAGTAATACTTGTATTATGCTTGGGACTTTGTAGGAATTTCCCAGAACAAGCAAATATGCATTAGCCCCCAAGTATCAAGTGCATAACTTGTTATGTGCTTGGTACTTCAATCATGTAGCATCAACTCATTATACTTCTATCTGTTATAGGCTGAACTGAGCAAAAAGGAAGCTCAAACTGCTGATCTGCAAGAGAACACCAAATCTCAGCAAGCTGAAACCTCCAAGGCAAAGGATGAACTGACTAGCGCTTTAGCCGCTATGGAAAAGCTAAATGAGGATTTCAACAAAGAGCGTGCGGATTGGAACACGGAAAATCCGCTTTGCGAGAAAAGGGCCGAGGATGCGTACAGCTCTTAAACCGGTGGTAGATGAACCGATCGGGCGAAGCGGCGGATACATGCCATGATCACACAGTGTTCGATAAGCATCCTTGCTTTATCCTTTCAACATACCTTCCCATGTGTTGCCGGTTTACTGACATTTGTAATGATGCAGGAACTCGCATTAGTCACCTGGGCTCTAATGTACAGAAGAAGCTGAAGGCCGCCTACACGCTAATAGAGGAATTGTATACCGGCGCGCAACGAATCATCTGCACCGCTTCTCACAATAAGCCGCCCCCGACGTTAATCAAGGATACCTTAGCCAGGCTATCTATGTTGCCTGCCCGGGTAGAAGAGCTAAAGAGATCCGCTGCAAGGGCTGGCGCTTTAACTGCACTAACCCGGGCAAAAGCATGGGTACCTGATCTTGATCTGACAGACGTCATTAAAGGCTACCCAAGCTTAAAAGAAGATGGATCAGAATTTTGCACTGATGATCTCCGCGCCATAAACCGGGAAGTTCGTCCACTGGCTTGTCAACTTGCTGAAGAAGCTGATCTATCATTTTACCAAAGCGAAGTTATGACACCAATAACAAACGGGTTGTTGCACCGACTCGAGGCTCAAAACCTGATCCCTCCAATCCGTAAGCACACTTATGCCCCTGATATTGAACCGTCCACCCTTATAAGCGACAAAGCTGTGTTCCAAGTGTTAACTGGGATCGACTGGACCACTGTTGACTTCCAGCCGCTGGGTAGAGACGAAGATGATGAAACGGTGCAAGATGATCCGCAGCCCGTCATTACGCGTCTAGGCTGGTGGCCAATCATAATCTGGAGGCCGATTTAGTCTTCTACGTGCTGCAACACGTATTTGAGAAAACAATTATCCTTTTGGGCACTGAAATGCCTTGTAATAGTCTAGTTAAAATACTTGGTCTGTTATGCCTTCGTGCATATTTATCTGCAATTGATGCGTGCTAATCCGCCATGCTTAAGATATGATGTTCATAATTAATAGCCATTTATTAGAGCCGCTCCTGCAGATAAGAAGCTTAAAGCGCCCTGGCGGTTTACCACCGGGCGGGTCATGATACCCAAATATATATATGACCAAGGTTTATAACCAAGGTTGTAAAAGATAACCAAATATGGAAACATATGATACCTGTGACCTTTAGGCATAATGTTGGCTGACCAACTTTGTAGTGAGGGTAATAACCTAATCCGGAGTATAAGTAACTCCTGTTATATGATGCTGGTTTACAATAAAACCGTTCCGGGTTACAATAAAACCGTTCCGGTTTATTCCATACTGGTGACTTTGAATCAAAACCAGACCGGGCTGATAGTCTCCGGATTATAACTTGATCATGCACTGGCAACTTGTAATTGACAGCTTAACCGGATTGATGAACACCGGTTGGAAAACATCACAAATCTTTTCAAAAGAAAGAAAAACTTAGCAAAAGGCAAATAAAAACCGTTGTAGTCGAGGCTTTTCACGGGCTGCCAGCCCCAAATTCAAGGCTTTTCATGGGCTGCCGTGCCACCGAAGTTAAACCATTTTTGCAAAGCCTTTTAAGATGGTCCTCAATCCTTAACCAAATATCATTTTAACTTGACAAGTTCAGGGTCTTATTAGAGTAACTTGTCAAAGTTCGATGGGTCATACCAGGTTTACCTAGGCGGAGTAACTTACTTAAAGAGGCAGGCTAACCCGGGGTTTTAGGTGTATACACCAGGCTTCCAAGCCATGCTTGATAGCCTATTACAAGTGTAGATTCTTAGTTCATTTCGACAGCAAAGAATCCCCAAGTAACATTTTGAGCTGTGCTCAGTTGGTGCCTATGTTTGAGTTGTTGTTTTACAACACTCTCTTTGGCCCCGGATTGATTTGGCTTTGAGCCGATCAAGAGGTGTGACTATGGTTCGGATACGACCAAGCCCCCAAGTGATGCTGTGGCATTGTGCTAATCAAGAGGTGTAGCTATGGTTCGGATATGACCAAGCCCCCAAGTGATGTAACATAAAGCTTTGAGAAGCTGAATCAAGGGGTAAAATGGACACCGGTTTATAAACAGAAGCTCCATGTAACCACACACGATGTAAGAAAAACAACAGATCCCCGCTTTAGACGAGGTTCTGGTTTATTATATTGATCATAATATATACATTGTCATAATATGTACAAAAGCAGAGCCTATGGCTCAAGTATAGTAAGGCCGAAGATGAGCAATGTTCCATGGCCGTTGGTCTCCTCCTCCGACTTACGTGAGTCTTTGCGCTCTCAAACATCGATTAGGTAGTATGACCCGTTGTGTAGATTCTTGCTGACCACAAAGGGTCCTTCCCAAGGGGGGGGGGGGGGATAGCTTGTGCATATCCGTCTGATCCTGAATGAGTCGAAGCACCAAATCGCCTTCTATAAAGGTTCTGGTTCTAACCCGGCGGCTGTGATAACGACGGAGATCTTGCTGATAAATCGCCGAACGGGCTGCTGCCTTGTCACGCTCCTCATCTAACAGGTCAAGAGCTTCCTGCCGTGCCTTCTCGTTGTCAGCTTCAACATATGCCGCTACACGAGGTGAGTCATGACGGATGTCACTAGGAAGAACCGCCTCCGCACCATAAACCATGAAGAAAGGCGTGTGAGGGAGTCCTGGATTAGGGGGTGTCCGGATAGCCGAACTACCATCATCAGCCGAACTATCATTGGCCGGACTATCATCATCGACCGGACTCCAAGACTATGAAGATACAAGATTGAAGACTTCTCCCCGTGTCCGGATGGGACTTTCCTTGGCGTGGAAGGCAAGCTTGGCGTCTGAGATATGTAGATCTCCTACCATTGTAACCCGACTCTATGTAACCCTAGCCCTCTCCGATGTCTATATAAACCGGATGGCTTTAGTCCGTAGGACTAGAACATCAACAACCCTTACAATCATACCATAGGCTAGCTTCTAGGGTTTAGCCTCCTTGATCTCGTGGTAGATCCACTCTTGTAAACATCCAGAATATCAATATCAATCAAGCAGGACGTAGGGTTTTACCTCCATCAAGAGGGCCCGAACACAGGTAAACATCGTGTCCCTTGTCTCCTGTTACCATCCGCCTAGACGCACAGTTCGGGACCCCTACCCGAGATCCGCCGGTTTTGACACCGACATTGGTGCTTTCATTGAGAGTTCCTCCGTATGCGTCACCGATAGGCTTGATGGCCTCTTCAATCAACGACGCAGTCCTGGGTGAGACTTTTCTCCCGGACAGATCTTCGTATTCGGCGGTTTTCGCGACCGCGGGCCAACTCACTTGGCCATCTGGAGCAGATCGAAGCTACGCCCCTGGCCGTCGAGTCAGGTTTGAAGCCTAAACTTCACGGCCGATATCCGCGGGGACTTGATCTTCGATGGATCTGGGCCACGGCCGAAGCGTCGCATCACGATGGGCATGACCTAACTCTGCCACGGACGGCACCTTGAAGGCCGCTGCGAATCCGTTCCGACTCATAGTCCGGAGCCGATCGCTTGATCGAGGGACGGATGGCTGGACACCGCCTCGGAGCCGCAACTTCTACGGCGATAGAGCCGAACACTTACCTTGTCCCGCATAAAGCTCATGACTCCGAGGTGCGGACTCCGCCGGACTCCGAACCTCCTGCGCCCCACGCGGTCGAATCCGATTGGGCGCCGATCATGGAATTCACCGCTGCGGACATCTTTTCAAGACTTCGCCTTCGGCGATATCATAAATTCATCGAAGCATCTCTCGCTATCTCGAGAGCCTGGCCGAACTACGGCCAGGACGGTTGGGACGCAGATTTACGAAGAAATTCAGAGCCCACCCACCACCCACTTCAGAGCCACCGTCGGCGATTTATTTAACCGACGTGATCGACTACTACTCAAGACATCGACGGTATGGACGACGGCGATGCCGGAGACTACCAGAACCAAAGGCCTCACAGGACACCGGAAGACCACCTCGTCATACGACATATACATGGTGGACACCCCAAAAGATGGGGACGGCGAAGAAGCAGCGGAGGCCGATTCCTTAAAGAAACAGCCCAAGCGCCCGGCGTCGGCAAGACCGCTCTAAATCCCGCCACAAGAAGAATGGAGATTCCGCACAGGAGATAATAACACCCGTAAAGTGCCGAAGACAACTCCCTCCAAAGACGATCCAAATAAGCAGGAGGAGGCGAAGCAAGCCCTCACGAGAGGGCGGCATTTAAGAGGTCGAGGATGACAATTACTTACCTCCCTCCGGAGACGAGGCAAGCCTCGACGACGCATTTAATTGGTCGTGCTCGAGGATCCCGTCGAACAAGAGCGCTTTCAGACGCAGCTAATGGCCACGACAAACAGCCTAAAGAAAAAAGCAGCAACAGCTTCAAGCTGATCAAGACCTCATTGGCCGACAGATGGACCGAGGTCCTCGCGGCAAGAGTATAAACTCGAACGCCCCTCCAAAGTTACCCAAAACACAAGTTGCTCCCCCGATTAGAGGAGGAAGCATCACCAGCACAATACGGCAGACCGACCACCTCGTGGCCGCGATAGAGAGGCGTGCAAGCCCTCCACCAAAACCGTACCCCGGCATCGCGGAAAAAGCAGGAAGCCACGGGGGAACGTGCCGGACTTGCGAGATATATTGGAGGATAAGGCAAGACAATCCAGATCTATCTATGGATCACGTGGGCGCCCCACGACCCACGATTTAATACCGTCGCTACCGGATACAACTACTCCGGCGGGCCAAACACAGCAGATAACGCTCTCTCGAGCTACGTCGCGATATTGCTCAATACTGAGGCGCCGCACACCCGCTTATGCCTCATCGACGAAGTAATGGATCATCAAATCCTGAAGGGTTTATACCCGTTAATATCGAATCTCTACGATGGCACAACAGACCCGAGGTTTGGATTGAGGATTATCTTCTCCATATACACATGGCCCATGGCGGCGATCTTTCACGCCATCAAATATCTCCCGCTTGCTTAAAGGACCAGCTCGGCATTGGCTTAACAGCCTGCCCGCAGAGTCAATTGGATCTTTGGAGGACACGGAAGCCGCATTCCTCGACAACTTCGAGAACGCGTGTAATGCGACCACCGGACGCGCAGATGACCTAAGCCGGATAATCCAGCAGCGAGACGAATCGGCCAGGCAATTCTGGACACGGTTCTTAACAAAGAAAAATCAAATCGTCGACTGTCCGGATGCAGAGGCACTCGCTGCCTTCAAACATAACATCCGTGACGAGTGGCTGGCCCGGCACCTAGGACAGGAGAAGCCGAAATCCATGGCAGCCCTCACATCACTCATGACCCGCTTCTGTGCGGGAGAGGATAGCTGGCTAGCTCGCAGCAACAACCTCAAAGAAAACGCCGCGGTCCGGATACCAAGGACCGCAACGGCAGGTTGCGTCGAAACAAAAACAAACAACGCCGTGCTGGCGACAAAGAATGAGGATACGGCGGTCAACGCGGATTCCGAGGCTCCAAAACCGGTCAACGGAAGAAGCCATTCAAAAGAACCACTCCGGCCCGGCCCAATTTGGACCGAATACTCGACCGCCTCCTGTCAAATACATGGAACCCCGAAAGCCAGCTAACCACACCAACAGAGATTGTTGGGTATTCAAGCAGTGCAGGCAAATTAATCGCCAAAGCGGTGACAAGGGGCTACACAGCGATGACGAGGAAGAGACGCCGCCCGAACAACAGAGGACAAAAGGGATTCCCCCCTCAAGTTCGGACGATAAACATGATATACGCAACGCTTATTCCCAAGAGGAAGCGGAAGCGTGCACTAAGGGACGTATACGCGCTGGAGCCTGTCGCCGCAAAATTCAACCCATGGTCCTCTTGCCCGATCACTTTCGATCGAAGAGACCATCCGACTAGTATCCGCCATGGCGGATTCGCCGCATTGGTTTTAGACACAATCGTCGATGGATTTCACCTCACGAGAGTCCTGATGGATGGCGGCGTAGCTCGAACCTACTTTATCGGGATACGGTCGCGCAAGATGGGCATAGACCCTTCAAGGATTAAACCTACAAAGACAACCTTCAAAGGCGCCATACCAGGTGTCGAGGCCAATTGTACAGGCTCGATTACACCGAAGTGGTCTTCGGATCCCGGATAATTTCCGAAGCGAGGAGTTAATCTTCGACATAGTCCCGTTCCATAGCGGCTATCACGCTCTGCTCGGACGAACCGCTGTTCGAAAATTCAACGCGTGCCGCATTATGCATACCTTAAGCTCAAGATGCCAGGCCCTCGTGGAGTCATCACGGTCAATGGAAACACGGAACGCTCCTCCGAACGGAGGAACATACCGCGGCTCTCATGGCGGAAGTACTGAGCAGCCTTTTTAAGGCAATTCTCGAGTCCGCCGTTAAACGATCGGACACGGCCAAACGCGCCGGAGCAACATCAACCAAGACCACCGACACGTTCCGAGCACGCGTAGCAATGCGGCCTCAACCCCAGCCCTCGCAAAATTGTAAGAGAAACTCTCCGCGTACATAATTACACCTTGGAGATACCATGGGCATAGGGGGAAAGGCACAACCACAACAGACCCAGAGTGCGGTTCGACCACACCAGGGGCTCCCAAGTGTGTCGCTCTTTTTTCTTTTATTTTTCTCTTTTTTATACAGTACTATGTCCGCGCATTTAACCCTGCCGAACTCATGATGCAACAGCCAGGGAAGGATAAAGGCAGCGACGAAAACTCAGGTGGTCTCCATCACGAGCATTAAATTTGTTACATACATCATTCCGCGGCCTACCCTCGAGGGAGACGCCTTTTAATTCGTCCAATCCCTTGCTTTCCGCACTATTTTATCATTCCGCACTCATAGCATATCTTCTCTAATAAAATGCAGCAACTATTTTCAAATAAATGAATTACCATATATATACAAATATCTTCATATACTACAAGTTGCAACCGTACACTTTGGTACCGCCAAATACACCTGAGGGCTTATGTTCTCCGCATTATGGTGTGATAAAGTCTGCACACTTTCACAAGTGCGGCACCCGAACTTATAGCATTATATGAATCGGCTCCGAATCATGTCTTGGGTCAATAGTTGGGTTTGCCGGCTCCATGTTTGGCACCTTACATTCCGTTCTATCGGCTAAGGTAGCACCGGGAGAACCACTGCGATTCGCCCGGTTGAGCCAGGTTAACGCCTCGATGGAGAAAGCTAAAACTGACTGTCATGATAAGGCGAGAGACTGGTCGCTGTTCGAGAGGTCCTTTCGGTCCTTAAAGACCCTACGCCCGCTTCGAGCGAAGTTCCGGACAATGTCCGATGAAGGCGTCGATAGCGCCCCAATTCGGTCCTCCGAATACTAGGGGCTTCTCCGAAATTTAAAATTATAGAATTCTATGGCTAAGTGAGAGTGTTCAAGCACTATAAGTCTGGTTGCCTTGTTCGTTGTGTTGAGCGCCTCCCTCAATGGACCCAAATATGGGAACTAGAGCGCTCAAGTTTCTCCCTTAACACCCCAGCACTCGTGGCATGGGGGCTGAAGCCATTTACTTGCCATCTCTCAGATTTAATAAACGGCCGCACAGAAGGTAATATTTTAAATTAACAAGCGTTGCTTAGCGCATATGAACAAAGTTTTCAGCGCACATGATAACACATTGCGAATTTACTCAAAAATTACATCCCTGGGGCACTCATCCGCAATCTTGCGGGCACCCTTCAGACAGCCTTATAGTAGATTTCGGCGTCACGATGTTCCTTGCTCACTGGTGGCGTGTCGATGATTAGCTTCTCCGCATCCAGCTTGCCCCAATGCACCTTTTGCGGGCAAGGGCCCGACGAAAGCACCTTCAATACAAAGTGAGCGCTTGATAACCTCCACCCAAGGGCACACATCCACCAGCCGTCGACGAGGTCAAGTAGCTCCTGTGCATGGCCTCTCCGTGCCACAACCGAGACTATGAGGCCCTTCATGGCCTGCTCGGCCACCTTGTGAAGCTTCGACCAGCTGCTTCACTAGTCGCTAGGGGGCACCGGATGGTCGGCCTCAAAGATATCGAGACCAGAAGACCTTCTCCGTTGAGCTCCCCTCCTCGGCTCGATAGAATGCGGCGGCATCAGACACGCTGCGAGGCAGATCTGCAAACGCCCCTGGAGAGCTCCGAATTCGGGTAAGTAACACGTAATTTACATTCACATGCTTGCTTTGCATGAAAATGCCTTACCCGCCGCTATCTTCCTCATCAACTCAATCTCCTGAAGGGACTTATGGGCCTCGGCCTTGGCGGTTTTATACTTTCGAGAGCCGAGGCAAGCTCGGACTCTCGAGTCTTTGAGTCACGCTCCAAACTCTCATGCTTTTCCATGAGAGCCCGGAGCTCTTGCTGAACCACCGCCACTCGCGCCTCCTTCTTTTCTCGCTCTGCCTGTTCCGTGGCCGCATTGCGTTCGGTCGCAGACACGGCCTCCTTCAGGGTCGCCACCTCGTTCGTGGCCCCTGCAGTACCCTTGTTATCCTTGTTATTTTTTGTTGCAACCTAAATCCTTTTCTGTAAGGTACAAGTTCAAAGTGGTGTTACTCACCTTCTTTGTCCTGAGCTGCTTCCTAAGCGCCGCCGAGCTCTTGCTCGGACCGCTCGAGCCTCTGCTTCAAAGCACCGACCTCGCAGCCAAGGTCTGGCAGAGGTCGGCAGCAGCTCGCAACCCATATTGACATAATTTCTTAGCAACCTCACAGATATCTTTTTTTCAGATTCTCAGTCCGCTTTTCTTTCCGAACACCGAACCGAGCATCGGGGGCTACTGTCTATGCGGTATTACATTGCATATTTTTACTTCTTACCTCAAAGCTCGATAGAAGGCTCCCTGCAGTTTCGGTCAGCCCGCTCTTGGCGAGCTGCACCTTCTGGATCACCGCACTCATAATAGTGCGGTGTTCTTCCTCGATGGAAGCGCTCTGCAGCGCCTCCAACAAATTGCTCGGCGCCTCCGGTTGGACGGAAGCCGCCGGCGTCACGGTCTTGCCCTTCGTTCGAAGGGGCCGCCGGCCGGACTCCGGAACCACTGCGGGTTCTGATGTGGAGTCCGGCGCAAAGTCCGGGAGGACGCCTCGTGGCGCCTCCGGAGCCTCCCCCCGATGGGTCCCTTCTTGGGATCCCACCTCGGCATCCTCGGTGTCGCGGGGGGTGCAGGCGGTCGGGATGGAGTCTACATCCGACGGAGCCAACGACCCGCTCGAAGAAGCGGGGAGATCATCACTGGCCGGACTACGGGCAGCATGCGGCATTAGAATGACACTATGTGACGCAGAAACGGAAATTATAAATTATTCAGGAATCCGGATGCTTACGATCTCGCCGGAGGCCTGGCCCTTGAAGGCCATTCTTCCTCGCCAACGTTGATGTTGGCGGAGCTGTCCGGGGGAATAGTCCTTCCCTCTTGGACCCTTCGCCTCCCCCTGGGGAAGCCTTCCTCTTCCTCTCTCCTCCTCCGAGAGAGTCCTCTTCCTCCTCCTCCTTATTTTCGGGAGGAATCACCGAGTCGTCGGACACCTGAAAACGGGCACTCTTTCAAGCACCCGTGGCCTCCTTCTTGGCCTTCTTTCTCCGGCACCACGTATGTGCCGAACCAGCAGCCCGCTTAGACGCAGGCGTCCACCGGATTTTTACGGCATAGGAGCCGGGCAGGTAATCTGCTCCGCCTTCCTCATCCAGTCCTGTCAAAGGAAAAGGGGAAATTAAAACCCGCATAGAGTTTTACTATGAAAAACAAGTGTCCCGTAAAGGGGTAGAATCACTTACCTCGTCGGCCTGGCGCTGCGAGCGAAATCCGCGATCTTCAGTCGCGGATGCGGGGGCTTCGGCGCCCTTGAACAGCACCCTCCAGGCGCCTTCGTACGTCGTGTCGAAGAGCTTGCTCAGCGCCTGGTGCTGTTCCGGATCGAACTCCCACAGATTTAACCAGCCTGAGCTTCTTCACCAGCTTCTTGATACAGGCTTGGAGTCCCGTCAGCTCCTCCGAACTACCCCACAACAAGCCCTTCTCTTTCCAGGAGGTGAGCTGCGTGGGGATACCAGATCTGAACTCGGGGGCCGCCACCATGTAGGGTCACGCTGGCTCGGTGATGTAGAACCACCCCGATTGCCACCCCTTGACGGATTCCACGAAGGCCCTTCAACCAAAGAACATTGGGCATCTTACCCAACATGGCGCCTCCGCACTCCGCTTGAGTGCCCTTCACAACCTTCGCTTGACATTGAAGGTCTTCACCACAAGCCGAAGTGGGGCCGGTGCAGAGGAAGGCCTCGCACCCACGATAAACGCCGAGATGTTGAGGATGAAGTTCGGCGCCGGATCATGGAAATCCAGGCCGTGAAGAACATGAGCCCCGGACAAAGGGGTGAAGTGGAAAGCCCAGTCCATGGAGGAAGTGGGGAAGAAAGACGACCCTCTCATGGGGCCTGGGTGGGGATGAGCTGCCCTCGTCGGGCAGCCGGCGCCGATGTCGCCGGAAAGGTATCCGCGCCGCGCAATTTTGGCGATGTGCTCCTCCTTAACGGTGGAGGCCAACCATTTACCTCCCGCTCCGGACATGGTCGGAGAAGGTTGAGACGAGATCTTGTGAACTTGGTATTTGGAGCTCAGTCTTGTGAGATGGATAAGCAAAGGAGGAAGAAGGAGCAGGTGAGAAGGTGAATCCTTATCCCTTATATGGGCGAAGGCGAAGTCTCTGCGTCCACCGGCCTAGTAAAACTCGCTTATCTCCCACGCGTCACCATCAATGGCGCGGTTGGGTTACCCACGTCCGTATTGATGAGAATCCCGGATTAAGGGGAAACACGATCTCCGCTCGACAAGACGTACAAGGAAACCGCCGCTTAAATGCGCCGAGGTGGTAAAGTAAAAAACAATTCGAGTAATGGCTTGGTAGTGGTGTGACGTCATGCCTCAAAAACGTCGACAGATTGAACTTGTGTATATATTATTATTCTCTACGGTGGAATGTGGAATTTATTTTGCAGAGCCGGACACTATCCTGGTGTTCACAATCTTCTATCATTTGGAGGAGGAACCCGCCTTGCAATGCCAAGCAATATACGCGTCGGACTTATCGTCATTGAAGCCTGGTTCAGGGGCTACTGAGGGAGTCCTGGATTAGGGGGTGTCCGGATAGCCGGACTACCATCATCAGCCGAACTATCATTGGCCGGACTATCATCATCAACCGGACTCCAAGACTATGAAGATACAAGATTAAAGACTTCTCCCCGTGTCCGGATGGGACTTTCCTTGGCGTGGAAGGCAAGCTTGGCGATACGGATATGTAGATCTCCTACCATTGTAACCGACTCTATGTAACCCTAGCCCTCTCCGGTGTCTATATAAACCGGATGGCTTTAGTCCGTGAGGACTAGAACATCAACAACCCTTACAATCATACCATAGGCTAGCTTATAGGGTTTAGCCTCCTTGATCTCGTGGTAGATCCACTCTTGTAAACATCCACAATATTAATATCAATCAAGCAGGACGTAGGGTTTTACGTCCATCAAGAGGGCCCGAACCTGGGTAAACATCGTGTCCCTTGTCTCCTGTTACCATCCGCCTAGACGCACAGTTCGGGACCCCCTACCCGAGATCCACCGGTTTTGACACCGACAGCGTGTATCCCATTGATCTGTTGGGTGTGGTATTGATGCTCCATAACACACAAGGTAACTCTTCAACCCAACAACCCGGCGTCCGTAGCAAAGGAACCATAAGCCAGGGTTTGATGCCTCTCAAAATCTCTTGATTGGCTCTCTCTGCTTGACCATTGGACTGGGGGTGAGCCACTGATGATACGTCAAGCTGGATGTGCTCACGTTGACAGAACTCCTTCATGGCACGCTTTGATAGATTGGTACCATTGTCTGTTATAATGCTGTGTGGAAAGCCAAACCGGAAGATCACATTTTTGATGAATTGAACCGTCGTAGCTGCATCACACTTACTGACTGGCTCTGCCTCCACCCACTTCGTGAACTTATCAACCGCCACCAAAAGGTGGGTCTTCTTGTCCTTGGATCTCTTGAAGGGCCCAACCATATCCAGCCCCCAAGTTGCAAATGGCCAAGTGATTTGAATCATCCTCAATTCTTGAGCCGGTACATGAGCACGTCGTGGGAATTTTTGACATCCATCACACCTTTTGACCAAGTCCTTGGCATCAGCATGAGCTGTTAACCTATAAAAACCATGACGAAACGCCTTGGCTACTAGAGACTTTGAACAGGCGTGATGACCACAATCTCCTTCGTGGATCTCACGCAAAATTTCGTGGCCTTCTTCAGGAGACACACAACATTGGATTGCCCCTGTCACACTGCAATGATGTAACTCTTCATTGATAATAGTCAAGGACTTGGACCGCCGTATTATCTGCCTGGCCAACGTTTCATCCTCTCGTAACTCGCCCGGTTCATATAATGCAAAATATGGAACGGTCCAATCCGGAATAACATGAAGAGCCGCCACCAACTGAGCTTCTGGATCAGGAATAGCCAAATCCTCTTCACCAGGGAGCTTGACGGACGGATTATTGCTACGTCTTGAGCTTGCGTTGGTTTTCCCCGAAGAGGAGAGGATGATGCAGCAGAGTAGCGTATTTCCCTCAGTTTTTGAGAACCAAGGTATCAATCCAGTAGGAGGCCACGCGCGAGTCCCTCGTACCTACACAAAGCAAATAACTCCTCGCAACCACCGCGAATAGGGGTTGTCAATCCCTTCACGGTCACTTACGAGAGTGAGATCTGATAGAGATGATAGATGATATTTTTGGTATTTTTGGTATGAAGATGCAAAGTAAAAATAAAAGGCAAAGTAAAGAGCAAAGCAATAATAAAGCGTAGGAAGACTAATATGATGAAAATAGACCCGGGGGCCATAGATTTCACTAGTGTCTTCTCTCAAGAGCATAAGTATTTTACGGTGGGTGAACGAATTACTGTTGAGCAATTGATGTAATTGAGCATAGTTATGAGAGTATCTAGGTATGATCATGTATATAGGCATCACGTCCGAGACAAGTAGACCGACTCCTTCCTGCATCTACTACTATTACTCCACTCATCGACCGCTATCCACCATGCATCTAGAGTATTAAGTTAATGAAAACAGAGTAACGCCTTAAGCAAGATGACATGATGTAGAGGAATACATTCTGCAATATGATAAATACCCCATCTTGTTATCCTCGATGACAACAATACAATATGTGCCTTGCAACCCTTTACATCCTTTGGGTAAGGGCACCGCAATATTGAACCCAACGCTAAGCACTTCTCCCATTGCAAGAACTACCAATCTAGTTGGCCAAACCAAACGGATAATTCGAAGAGACTTGCAAAGATATCTCAATCATACATAAAAGAATTCAGAGAAGATTCAAATAATGCTCATAGATAATCTTGATCATAAACCCACAATTCATAGGTCTCAACAAACACACCGCAAAAAGAAGATCACATTGAATAGATCTCCACGAGAGAGGGGGAGAACATTGTATTGAGATCCAAAAAGAGAGAAGAAGCCGTCTAGCTACTAACTATGGACCCGAAGGTCTGAAATAAAGTACTCACACTTCATCGAAGAGGCCTTGATGATGATGTAGAAGCCCTCCGTGGTGGAATCCCCTTCTGGCGGAGCTCCGGAACAGGCCCCAAGATGGGATCTCGTGGATACAGGAAGTTGCGGCGGTGGAATTAGGTTTTTGGCTCCGTATCTGATCTGTTGGGGGTACGTAGGTATATATAGGAGTATGGAGTCCGTCGGTGGAGCTTCGTGGGGCCCACAAGGTATTGGGGCGCGCCCTGGGGGGGGGGGGCGCCCTCCACCCTCGTGGCCGCCTCGTGGCTTTCTTGACGGAGGGTCCAAGTCTCCTGGGTCTTATCTGATGAGAAAATCATGTTTCCAAAGATTTAATTCCGTTTGGACTCCGTTCGATATTCCGTTTCTTCGAAACACTGAAATAGGCAAAAAACAGCAATTCTGGGTTGGGCCTCCGGTTAATAGGTTAGTCACAAAAGTAATATAAAAGTGGAAAATAAAGCCCAATATAGTCCAAAACAATAGATAATATAGCATGGAGCAATAAAAAATTATAGATACGTTGGAGACGTATCAGGCATCCCCAAGCTTAATTCCCGCTCGTCCTCGAGTAGGTAAATGATAGAAAGAGAATTTTTGAAGCGGAGTGCTAGTTGGCATAATTTCAATGTAATTCTTCTTAATTGTGGTATCAATATTCAGATTCGAAAGATTCAAGACAGAAGTTCATATTGACATAAAAATAATAATACTTCAAGCATACTAACAAAGCAATTATGTCTTCTCAAAATAACATGGCCAAAGAAAGTTATCCCTACAAAATCATATAGTCTGGCTATGCTCTATCTTCACCACACAAAGTATTTAAATGATGCACAACCCCGATGACAAGCCAAGAAATTTTTTCATACTTTAACATTTTCAAAACCTTTTCAATCTTCACGCAATACATGAGCGTGAGCCATCGATATAGCACTATATGTGGAATAGACTGGTGGTTGTGGAGAAGACAAAAAGAGGGAAGATAGTCTCACATCAACTAGGCGTATCAACGGGCTATGAAGATGCCCATCAATAGATATCAATGTGAGTGAGTAGGGATTACCATGCAACGGATGCACTAGAGCTATAAGCATATGAAAGCTCAACAAAAGAAACTAAGTGGGTGTGCATCCAACTCGCTTGCTCATGAAGACCTAGGGCAATTTGAGGAAGCCCATCATTGGAATATACAAGCCAAGTTTTATAATGAAAAATTCCCACTAGTATATGAAAGTGACAAAACGAGAGACTCTCTATTATGAAGATCATGGTGCTACTTTGAAGCACAAGTGTGGTAAAAGGATAGTAACATTGTCCCTTCTCTCTTTTTCTCTCATTTTTTTGTTGGGCCTTTTCTCTTTTTTTATGGCCTCTTTTTTTTCTTTTTTTTCGTCTGGAGTCACATCCCGACTTATGGGGGAATCATAGTCTCCATCATCCTTTCCTCACTTGGGACAATGCTCTAAAAAATGATGATCATCACACTTTTATTTTTCTTACAACTCAACAATTACAACTCGATACTTAGAACAAAATATGACTCTATATGAATGCCTCCGACGGTGTACCGGGATACGCAATGATTCATAAGTGACATGCATGAAAGAATTATGAACGGTGGCTTTGCCACAAATACGATGTCAACTAAATGATCATGCTAAGCAATATGACAATGATGGAGCGCGTCATAATAAACGGAACGGTGGAAAGTTGCATGACAATATATCTCGGAATGGCTATGGAAATGCCATGATAGGTAGGTATGGTGGCTGTTTTGAGGAAGGTATATGGTGGGTGTATGATACCGGCGAAAAGTGCACGGTATTAGAAAGGCTAGCAAAGGTGGAAGGGTGAGAAGAGTGCGTATAATCCATGGACTCAACATTAGTCATAAAGAACTCATATACTTATTGCAAAAATCTACAAGTTATCAAAGCAAAGTATTACGCGCATGCTCCTAGGGGGATAGATTGGTAGGAAAATACCATCGCTCATTCCCCGACCGCCACTCATAAGGAAGACAATCAATAAATAAATCATGCTCCGACTTCATCACATAATGGTTCACCATACGTGCATGCTACGGGAATCACAAACTTTAACACAAGTATTCCTCAAATTCACAATTTCTCAACTAGCATGACTCTAATATTATCACCTCCATATCTCAAAACAATTATCAAGCTTCAAACTTTTCTTAGTATTCAACGCACTCAAAAGAAGGTTTTACAAATCTTGAATACCAAGCATATTATTATTTTAAGCAAATTACCATGCTATTTAAGACTCTCAAAATAATCTAAGTGAAGCATGAGAGATCAATAGTTTCTTTAAAACAAATCCACCACCGTGCTCTAAAAGATATAAGTGAAGTACTAGAGCAAACTATAAGGCTCAAAAGATATAAGTGAAGCACATAGAGCAAAACTATAAAGCTCAAAAGATATAAGTGAAGCACATAGAGTATTCTAAAAAATTCCAATTCATGTATGGCTCTCTCAAAAGGTGTGTAAAGCAAGGATGATTGTGGTAAACTAACAAACAAAGACGCAAATAATACAAGACGCTCCAAGCAAAACACATATCATGTGGTGAATAAAAATAGAGCTCCAAGTAAAGTTACCGATGGAAGTGGATTTAAAGAGGGGATGCCTTCCGGGCATCCCCAAGCTTTGACTTTTGGTGTCCTTGGATTATCATGGGGTGCCATGGGCATCCCCAAGCTTAGGCTGTTGCCACTACTTGTTCCATAATCCATCAAAAAAAATTCACCCAAAACTTGAAAACTTCACAACACAAAACTCAGCAGAAAACTCGTGAGCTCCGTTAGCGAAAGAAAACAAAAGACCACTTCAAGGTACTGTAATGAAATCATTATCTATTTATATTGGTGTTAAACCTACTGTATTCCAACTTCTCTATGGTTTGTAAACTATTTTACTAGCCATAGAGTCATCAAAATAAGCGAACAACACAATGAAAACAGAATCTGTCAAAAACAGAACAGTCTGTAGTAATCTGTAGCTAACGCAAACTTATGGAACTCCACAAATTCAGACAAAATAGGACGTCCTGGGAAATTTGTTTATTGATCAGCAGCAATTGGAATCACTATTTTATCAAGTTCTGGTGATTTTGAACAATTGTTTTCGTGAACCGAAAGTTTCTGGAAATTACAGCAAGATCAAATAACTATTATCCAAGAAGATCCTATAGGTTTAACTTGGCACAAACACTAATTAAAAAATAAAACCACATCTAAACAGAAGGTAGATGGATTATTTATTCCTAAACAGAAACAAAAACAAAAACTAAAATAAAATTGGGTTGCCTCCCAACAAGCGCTACCGCTTAACGCCTCTAGCTAGGCATAAAAGCAAGGATAGATCTAGGTATTGCCATCTTTGGTGGGCAATCCATAGGTGGCTCTCATAATAGATTCATATGGTAATTTTATCTTATTCCTAGGGAAGTGTTCCATGCCTTTCTTTAATGGGAATTAGAATCTAATATTCCTTCCTTCATATCAATAATTGCACCAATCGCTCTAAGGAAAGGTCTACCAAGAATAATAGGACATGAAGGATTGCAATCTATATCAAGAACGATAAAGTCTCACGGGCACATAATTCCTATTTGAAACAATAAGAACATCATTAATTCTTCCCATAGGTTTCTTAATAGTGGAATCCGCAAGGTGCAAGTTAAAGAGCATTCATCAAAATCACGAAAATCTAGCAAATCACACAAAGTTTTGGGAATAGTGGAAACACTAGCACCAAAATCACATAAAGCATAAAATTCATGATCCTTAATCTTAATTTTAATAGTTGGTTCCCACTCATCATAAAGTTTTCTAGGGATAGAGAATTCCACCTCAAGTTTTTCCTCATAAGATTGCATCAAGGCATCAACGATATGTTTAGTAAACGCTTTATTTTGACTATAAGCATGCGGAGAATTTAGCACGGATTGTAACAAGGAAATACAATCAATTAAAGAGCAACTTTCATAATTAAATTCCTTGAAATCCAAAATAGTGGGTTTAGCAACATCTAAGGTTTTACTTTCTTCAATCCCACTTTTATCAATTTTAGCATCATACTCTAAAAGCTCAATTCTTAGAACGCCTTCTAGGTAAAGGTGACTCATATTCAATCTCATCATTATCAAGATTCATATTGAAAAACAAAGATTTAATGGGAGACACATCAATAACTTTAGATCTTCATCTTGATTTTCATGGAAATCAGGTTTAGCAGCCATCTTATTGACCAAGGTAGCTTGCTTATCGAGGATATTTCAGTAGTCAATTTCTGAAGACGAGAAATTTGAGATCTTAAACCTTCAAATTCTTTAGACATATCATCGAGCTCTTTATTCAAATAGTTCATAAAACTTTTTTGTTCCTTAAGCTCGTTTTTGAAGAAATTATTATGCTCAAATTGCAAAATCATAAAACTCCCGACGTTGCTTTCGATCTCTTCCAGCCTTTTAAGGTGAAGATCACCAAATCTAGGTAGAGCCATAGTGACAAGCAAGCAATCCAACACACGAGCAAACAGAAAAAGGCAAGCGAAAAGAGAGGAAAACGAGAGGGCGAATAAAACGGCAAGGATGAAGTGGGGGAGAGGAAAACGAGAGGCAAATTGCAAATAATGTAATCACGAGAGATAAGGGATTGTGATGGGTACTTGGGATGTTGACTTTTCGTAGACTCCCAGACAATGGCGCCAGAAATCCTTCTTGCTACGTCTTGAGCTTATGCGTTGGTTTTCCACGAAGAGGAGAGGATGATGCAGCAGAGTAAGCGTAAGTATTTCCCTCGCTTTTTGAGAACCAAGGTATCAATCCAGTAGGAGGCTACGCGCGAGTCCCTCGTACCTACACAAAGCAAATAACTCCTCGCAACCAACGCGACTAGGGGTTGTCAATCCCTTCACGGTCACTTACGAGAGTGAGATCTGATAGAGATGATAGATAATATTTTTGGTATTTTTGGTATAAAGATGCAAAGTAAAAATAAAAGGCAAAGTAAAGAGCAAAGAAATAATAAAGCGTAGGAAGATTAATATGATGAAAATAGACCCGGGGGCCATAGATTTCACTAGTGGCTTCTCTCAAGAGCATAAGTATTTTATGGTGGGTGAACGAATTACTGTTTAGCAATTGAAAGAATTGAGCATAGTTATGAGAGTATCTAGGTATGATCATGTATATAGGCATCACGTCCGAGACAAGTAGACCGACTCCTTCCTGCATCTACTACTATTACTCCACTCATCGACCGCTATCCAGCATGCATCTAGAGTATTAAGTTAATGAAAACAGAGTAACGCCTTAAGCAAGATGGCATGATGCAGAGGAATAAATTCATGAAATATGACAAATACCCCATCTTGTTATCCTCGATGGCAACAATACAATACGTGCCTTGCAACCCTTTACATCCTTTGGGTAAGGACGCCGCAAGATTGAACCCAAAGCTAAGCACTTCTCCCATTGCAAGAACTACCAATCTAGTTGGCCAGACCAAACGGATAATTCGAAGAGACTTGCAAAGATAACTCAATCATACATAAAAGAATTCAGAGAAGATTCAAATAATGCTCATAGATAATCTTGATCATATACCCACAATTAATCGATCTCAACAAACACATTGCAAAAAGAAGATTACATCGAATAGATCTCCACGAGAGAGGGGGAGAACATTGTATTGAGATCCAAAAAGAGAGAAGAAGCCATCTAGCTCATAACTATGGACCCGAAGGTCTGAAGTAAACTACTCACACTTCATCGGAGAGGCTTTGATGATGATGTAGAAGCCCCCCGTGGTGGAATCCCCTTCTGGCGGAGCTCCAGAACAGGCCCCAAGATGGGATCTCGTGGGTACAGGAAGTTGCGGCGGTGGAATTAGGTTTTTGGCTCCGTATCTGATCTGTTGGGGGTACATAGGTATATATAGGAGGAAGGAGTACGCCGGTGGAGCTTCGTGGGGCCCACGAGGCAGGGGGGCGCGCCCTAGGGGGGGGGCGCCCTCCACCCTCGTGGCCGCCTCGTGGCTTTCTTGACGGAGGGTCCAAGTCTCCTGGATCTTATCTGATGAGAAAATCACGTTCCCGAAGATTTCATTCCGTTTGGACTCCGTTTGATATTCCGTTTCTTCGAAACACTGAAATAGGCGAAAAATAGCAATTCTGGGCTGGGCCTCCGGTTAATAGGTTAGTCCCAAAAGTAATATAAAAGTGGAAAATAAAGCTTAATATAGTCCAAAACAATACATAATATAGCATGGAGCAATCAAAAATTATGGATACGTTGGAGACGTATCAATTATGTAACACATCCAGGAAGACATTAGGTGGAACCGGTTTACGTTGGGAACCCAAGCGGCTTAAAGCGTCCGCCGCTTCATTCTTCCGCCGGTCCACATGATCCACCTGATAACCCTTGAAGTGACCTGCAATAATATGCCGCCATGAGTGGGTCCTTGGAATCCCAAGTGCCGGACACCTGTTAAGCCACTAGGTCCGAGTCACCGAAGCACTTAACTCGGCTTAGGTTCATTTCCTTAGCCATCCGAAGACCATGGATTAAGGCCTCATATTCAGCTGCATTGTTAGTGCAAGGGAAAATTAAATGGAGAACATAACAAAATTTATCACCTCGTGGGGAAGTTCATACCACTCCAGCCTCCGAGCCCTCCAATTGCCTGGACCCATCAAAATGAATAGTCTAATAAGTATGATCCGGCTTCTCTTCAGGCGCTTGTAGTTCTGTCCAATCATTGATGAAATCCACAAGTGCCTGAGATTTGATCGCCGTTCAGGGTATGTATTTCAACCCATGAGGCCCGAGCTCGATGGCCCACTTAGCAATCCGGCCAGCTTGCTTCCCTGCTACGGATTATGTCCCCAAAGTAGCGAGCTGACCACCGTGATGGGATGACCTTGGAAATATTGCTTAAGCTTCCGGCTGGCCATGAAAACTCCATACACCAACTTCTGCCAATGCGGGTACCTCTGCTTGGACTTAGTAAGTACCTCACTGATATAGTAAACCGGCCGTTGAACCGGATATTCTTTTCCGGTCTCCTTGCGCTAACAGCCCAGGCATTAGCTGCCACAAATAGCAACAATGGCTCTTTGTCAACCGGAGCAGCGAGAACCGGCGGATTAGCCAGCTGTCGCTTTAAATCCTCAAATGCTTCATTAGCGGTGTCACTCCAGACAAAGTTATCCATTTTCTTCAGCATCTGATACAAAGGGATGTCCTTCTCGCCAAGGCGGCTGATAAACCGGCTCAACACGGCAATCCGGCCTGCCAGGTGTTGAACATCATTGATACACTTCGGTTTGGCCAAAGAAGTAATGGTTTTGATCTTTTCCGGATTAGCTTCAATGCCCCTGTTAGACACCAAAAAGCCCAAGAGCTTGCCTGCCGGTACACCAAAAACACCTGGCTACTTCTTCACCAATATCCTTGCATCTTTCTTCATTGAACCGGCGAAGAAATTGCTTGACCAGTTTATACTTGTGATCAACATTGAGAGTGTGCTCAGCGAGTTCTCTCGGTACACCTGGCATGTCAGAAGGCTTCCACGCAAAGATGTCTCAATTCTCACGGATGAACTCGATGAGCGTGCTTTCCTATTTCGGATCAAGTTAAGCCGATGCTAAACTGCTTGGACGAATCGCCCGAACCTGAAGTCAACAAGCTTAGTCTCATCAGCCGATTTAAACTTCAGGGCCGGATCATGCTCTGTAGTTGGTTTCTTTAATGAAGTCATATCTGCTGGATCAACATTGTCCTTATAGAACTTCAATTCCTCAGTTGCACAAACCGACTCAGCGTATGCCGGATCGCCCTCTTCACATTCCAAAGCGATCTTACGACTCCCGGGCACTGTGATAGTCCCCTTATGACCCGGCATCTTGAGATGCAGATAGACACAACAGGGCCTTGCCATAAACTTATCATAAGCCGGTCGTCCAAACAGGGCATGTTATGGGCTCTTGATTTTCACCACCTCAAAGGTCAACTTCTCTGATCTCGAATCATGCTTGTTGCCAAAGGCAACCTCCAGAGCTATCTTACAAATAGGATATGCCGATTTACCAGGTACCACACCATGAAAGACCATGTTGGATGGTTTAAGATTTTTATCTGTTAACCCCAGCGACGGAAGGTTTCATAATAAAGGATATTGATACTACTCCCCCCATCCATGAGTACTTTGGTGAACTTATAACCTCCCACCTGAGGTGCCACCACTAACGCCAGATGACCCGGATTATCAACCCGGGGCGGATGATCCTCTCGACTCCACACAATAGGCAGTACAGACCAGCGTAAGTATCGGGGAACCGCCGGTTCAATGGAATTCACTGCCCTTTTATGAAGCTTCTGATCGCGCTTGTCCAGGCTAGTGGTGAAGACATGATACTGCCTACTATTCAACTGCTTCGGGTTGCTCTGGTAACCCGCCGCTTCTTGTATTCTTGATTCCCACAATTATTATAACCACCTTGGTTGCCCTGATTGCCTTGATTACCCTGTCCACTCTAGTTGCTGCGAAAGCCTGAACTGGAACTACCTCCACCGTAACCCGGCCCATGAGATCCGGGGCCTGAACCGCCACCCGGTCCATGATCATACCGAAAAACATCGGAGTTTTGAACTCTTGCATGATGTAACAATCTTTCCAGAGGTGCGTGGACGGGTTCTCCTTCGTCCGTGCTTTGGGCAAGGCTGGTTCAACAGATAAGATAGGTGGTCCGGATTAGGACTTGGTCCTCCACCACGCTGGGCCGGTTTACGTTTACGCCGTTGGCCTTTTTCCTGCGCGTTGGTATTAGCCACAACATCCAAGCTATTATCCCTTTGCGCTTACCGTTGTTTCCATGGCCCGCCGGGTTGTGCTGCTGCCCCTTGGTATGTCCGCTCTTCTTTCCCTTCCATGTCTTATCATCATCAGACTCGGGGTCCTTGGTACCATCAGAGTCGGCATATTTCACCAGAGCAGGCATGGGAGTCCCCATATCATTGCAGTGGCGTTTGAGCCGTCCCAACTTCAACTTCAAAGGTGCAAACCGGCAATTGCCTTCCAACGTTAAAACTGCCGTGTCAGCATTAATGCGGTCCGATGAATGCAAAATCTCAGAAACCCGGCGCACCCAATGGGTTGTTGATTCTCCTTCCTCCTAGACACAGGCAGCTAGCTCCACAATTGACATGGGCTGCTTGCACGTATCCTTGATGTTCTGGATAAACCGGGCCCTCAGTTCGGCCCATGACCCAATGGAGTTAGCTGGTAACTTTTTCAACCAAGTTCGAGCCGTTCCTTCCAACATCATGGTAAAGTATTTAGCGCACGCCGCATCGTCCACATCCAGCATCTCCATTGCCATCTCATAGCTTTCCACCCATGACTTGGGGATAAGTCATGATGTAATTCGGCACTTTAGTGGGCCTTTGAAATCCTTGGGCAGGCGCAGTTAGCGCTTGCTTATTTGAGGGGCCAGAACAAGGACTCCCAAAGAGCTAGAGGTAACCCCTGGTTCCACCGATGTGGTTGGACGAACCGGAGTAAGTTGGCGAGCCTCGTGTTGTGCTGCTAACTCGGCTTCTCAACGAGCTCTAGCGCGATCCACCACATCCTGAGCATCACCACCACCACCCGGCGGGTTATGGCCACGGGGTGGCTCACGGTTCCGCGGATTGCTTGATACGGCTGGTTCATCCATACACCTGCTGTAGCTCCGGCTTGGCAGGGAGTAGAATGGATCCTTTCGTGACTACATGAATGAGCCTGCTGCTGAACCAGAGCTGTCTGAAGAAGCTCCCTAACCCGTCGCGTCTCGACTGCCACCGGAGACTCGCCTTCTATCGGAAGGGCCGCCAGCTGTGAAGCGGCAGCGACAATGTTGTCCATCGGGTTAGAGTAATGACCCGGTGGTGTTGGGACATGCTGCGGCGACACGTGATTCTGGCGAGGCGGATCCACCAAACGTGGCTGAACCGGCGCCCCCGCTCCAGGTGCTTCCGCCCGATTTAACATCGGCGGATTACTGGTCCCCGCTCCTGGGGTGTTAAAGAGGTTCCTGGCCTCATAAACCGGCGGCAGGCGAGATTGGTACCTCCTCTTCAGGACATCATTTGACGCACTCTGATCCAGCATAAGCCGGTAAGCCTGTGCATCCAATGCGGCCCATTCCGCAGCCATCCTGGTATCCTCTGCTGCCAAGTCGGCTTTGACCTGGGTCATCTGATCTTTCACCTTCGCGATTTCCGCATTATGTGCGTCTTGGTCCGCCGGGTTAACCTCCGCCATCAGCGTTGCCAAAACGTCAAACAAATCAGATAGAACCTGAGCCAGCGGTCGCACAGGGCCTCCTGCCCCGGCCGCTGCCGCTGCTATTGATCCGGAAATCATCGCCGCTGCGGTCGAAGAGTGGAGTGTTGGTTGTGTACCGGCCATGAAGATTGCAACCCGGTCCAGAATACTGTCGCCATCGGAACTGCCCCCAATCCGGCCATCTTGCAACTGATATAACGATTTGGTCTCTCCAGTCGATGACTCATCGCCGGAATAAACGACGGTTTCGCCATCAGATTCCGACCTATCCTCAGATTCTCCTCCGTGGATGACTCCCACGAAGGCACGCTTCATGAAAGGCTTGACCCGGGCAGATCTCGCACGCTGAGCCGTTTCGACGAGGTCGGTGCAGATGTCCGGCTCAGGGACTAGTTCGACGATCTTGCCAATGAAAACGTGTATGCCACCAAAGGGGACCCGGTACCCGTACTCGATTGAGCCGGCCTCGAGGCCCCAGCCTGCATCATCGATGTAGAGCTTGCCGCGACGACTCTTGGTCATCCGCCCACTGGCGTAGCCCTTGAGTCCTTGAGCTGCCCTCTAAGAACTCGAAACCATCGTGCGATAGCCCCACGGTGGGCGCCAACTGTCGTGGTTTTGTCACGGCAGATGTCCTAAGGAAAGGACTTAGTCATGGAGCCATCGCGCGGGTTAGCTTAAAGGGGTTAAAGCGGACAAGGGACATAGAGAGTTTATACTGGTTCGCCCTTGCGGTGAAGGTAAAAGCCTAATCCAGTTGTTGTGGAATTGCTAGGGTTTGATGACCGGGGGCGAATACGCTTTGCACGAGTCTCGAAGTTGTTGTCCGTTGTCCTGAACCACCGCCGGTCGTCCACTTATATACGGTTTGGCGCTTTCGTCGATTACGAGAATCCGAGGCAGCTCATAAACGTGTCCGGCTCGGTCTCTGCTCTTTCTATCTTACAACACAAGTTTACATATCAATGTCAGTTTATGTGTACAGACCTTAAACCGGCTTTGGGCCCTGGGCCTTCATAAAGCGTCACCGTCTTTCTTCATGGGCTTCAGATATAGTGAACTACTATGGGGTTAATCCGGCCTCTCCACCGGTTTATGCCCAGTGGTAATACCCCCAACACCTGCAGATCTCGTGCAATCCGGTTGGCGTTTGTCTTCGGTGGATCAGGTTGGATGCAGTCTTCATTCCTCCGCGTCTGTGTGTCTACATGTTGCATCCTTATGATCTACAATTCTCTTCATCGGCGGTTGTTGATGTTCTAATGCACTGGTCCAATGTAGCCTTATTACGACGACTTCCTGACTTTCTACTACGAGAATGTTTGCCCGACTCCAATGAGTGAAGGGCGATGACGGCGACATGCCTTCGGCTCGCTCCAGTGCTCATAATAATAGCTAGGTGTTGTATAGACCTGGATGTAACTATTAATTCTGGCACTACTAGGGAAAAGCTTATAGGCAGACACTTACTACTAGCGCGGGTTTATACCCCTCGCTACTGCTACTTACTAGTAGCGCGGGTTTTTAACGCCCGCTACTACTAAGTTGATAGTAGTAGCGCGGGTTTATAACACTTGCAACTACTAAGTGGTCTCTGCCGTGCCTCCCCAGGACATGCCATAGTAGTACCGTGGGGTATAACCCCGCGCTACTACTAAGTTGATAGTAGTAGCGCGGGTTTATAACCCTCGCTACTACGAAGTGGTCTCTACCGTGTGCCACCAGGGACATGCCATAGTAGTAGCGAGGGGTATAAACCCGCGCTACTACTATAGACCCACAAAGACATGTGTACACATAGCGTGTGGAGGCGCAAATCCAAACCCGCCACACTCTTCTGATGCCCCTTCTCCTCCCACCCGCGATTCCCTTCCTCACCCACCGCCACTGCCGGCCTCGCACCTCAGTGCCACTCACAAATCCGACGACCTCCTCCCGCACTTCAAACCCCTCCCCTCCCCCTCCATCCTCCTTCTTCTTCGTTGTTGGAAGGAGAGGGAAACCAGCAGAGCGTCGTCCATGGCGGCGGCCAGATCCGCCACGGACGCAGCCACTTGCACCTCCTCGTCGGGTCAAGGGTCCCATGACAAGCAGCAGCAGTTCATCGGGCTTCATCTAGGGTTTTTGGCTCCAACTCCGGCGGCCACCGATGAGTTCCTCCTCCTACTTCTTTATATCTCTCTTCCTCTTTCTAATAACTTTCTCTTCTTTTGTAGTGTAGGATCGGAAGTATGTCTAGAGGGGGGGGGGTGATTAGATTACTTGACCAAATAAAAAATCTAGCCTTTTCCCAATTTTAAGTCTTTGCAGATTTTAGCAACTTTGCACAAGTCAAGCAGTCAACCTACACATGCAATTCTAAGAGTATAGCAGCGGAATGTAAAACAATTGCACAAGAAGGTAAAGGGAGGAGTTTCAAGGAGCAAACGCAATGTAGACACGGAGATTTTTATCCGTGGTTCCGATAGGTGGTGCTATCGTACATCCACATTGATGGAGACTTCAACCCATGAAGGAGTAACTTGGCCTTATGAAGTCCACGGAGGGCTCCACCCCACGAAGGGTGCACGAAGAAGCAACCTTGTCTATCCCACCATGGCCATCGCCCACGAAGGACTTGCCTCACTAGGGTAGATCTTCCACAGTAAGCGATCTCCTTGCCGTTACACACTCCTTGGTTCTACTCCACAATCTTGACAGTGGCTCCCAAGTGACACCTAACCAATCTAGGAGACACCACTCTCCAAAAGGTAATAGATGTTGTGTTGATGATGAACTCCTTGCTCTTGTGCTTCAAATGATAGTCTCCCCAACACTCAACTCTCTCTCATAGGATTGGATTTTGTGGAAAGATGATTTGAGTGGAAAGCAACTTGGGGAAGGCTAGAGATCAAGATTTATGTGGTTGGAATGCAAGATCTTGGTCTCAACACAAGTGTAGGTGGTTCTCTCTCAGAAAACGTATGTTGGAAGTGTAGGCATGTTCTGATGGCTCTCTCCACGAATGAAGAGTGGGTGGAGGGGTATATATAGCCTCCACACAAAATCTAACCATTACACACAAATTACCAAACTCGGTGAGACCGAATCATGAAACTCGGTCGAACCGATTTAGTTCAAAATGTGAAGCATTAGGAATTTGGGTGGGACTGACATGTCAACTCGGTGGGACCGATTTCATTTGGTTTAGGGCATAACGTAATCTCGGTGAGACCGATTACACAAACTCGGTGGGACCGATTTTGGTAATAAGCTAACTAGAGAGTTGATCTGGCAAACTCGGTGGGACCGATTCGCTCATCTCGGCTGGACCAAAGCGTTATGAAGGGGAAACAGAGAGTTTGCATTGCGAACTCGGTGGGACCAATCGCTCATCTGGGTGAGACTGAAACGTTATGAAGGGAAACAGAGAGTTTGCAATCCCATCTCGGTGAGACCGAGATCCCTATCGGTGAGACCAAAGTGACTAGGGTTTGTGGCAATGGCTATGTCAACTGAACTCGGTGGCGCTGGATAGAAAGTTTCGGTGGGGCCGAGTTTGACTTTTGGTTTAGGACATATGTGGATGTGAGAAAGTGGTTGAGGGCTTTGGAGCACATCACTAAGCATTTTGAGCAAGAAACCCATTAAGCAACACCTCATCCCCTTTTATAGTGTTGGCTTTTCCTATGGACTCAATGTGATCTTGGATCACTAAATTGAAAATGTAGAGTCTTTAGCTTTAGAGCTTGAGCCAATCTTTTGTCCTTAGCATTTTGAGGGGTCCACATTCCTAATCCATGACATGCCAATCATTGAACTTTCCTGAAATATTTATCTTGAGATAGCATTAGTTGAATGGGCTATATGTTGTTAATAATTACCAAAACCACCCAGGGATAGTTGCACTTTCAATCTCCGCTGATGAAGTCATATACCTAGGGTAGGGTCATGGACCTGTCCAAGATACCCTCCCCAAGGGCATCCTTAGAATAGACTGCCTACCAGTCGACCTGGTAGGTTTCCACTCGACAGATTCAAAGACACTTTCGACCATGAAGACCCACTCGACCACCGGGAGTTCAAGAGCCACTCGGTGTCCAAAGCGGTCTGTAGATTAAGTAGTCTTTATGGTCATGATGACACTTTATGTAAGGCGTTACGATGCGCCTAGCCTTAATGTACCTTAAACCCTCCGCTTCGTGGGCTGGCTGGGGTCTGGCGCACTCTATATAAGCCACCCCTCCACATGTAGAAAGGTTCGCACCCACAGTAATTCATACGCATATAATCCGATGATTTGCCGCCTACGGGCTCCGAGCCGTAGGGCTGTTACTTCCTCCGAGAAGGGCCTGAACTCGTAAACTCGTGCGTACCAACTACTCCATAGCTAGTATCTTGCCTCTCCATACCTACCCCCCATTCTACTGTCAGACTTAGAACCATGACAGTTGGCGCCCACCGTGGGGCAGGTGTTCTAGCGATTTGTTGGAGAAGTTGGGATTCTTTCGATCTCCTACATCATGGTTTCAGGTGGAGTTTTGGCGAGGCCGCGAGATCCGTCTCGGTGCGCTCACGTTCATCGCCGGCGACTCCGCTTGGCTTCAGGAGGCTCCTCTCGGCGTCAACGCTCTCCGTCAGCGAACGCACTTCAGCGGCGTCGTCGCGCGTACTCTCCTGTGCAACCGTCGACCCAGTATGGAGTCGGTTCTTGTGCCGTCCTCACTCCCGATCTCCCTTGGCGCAAAGCGCTCCGTCGGTCGATGCTTCAGCGGTGGGTGAGACATGCGGTGGCTTCGCCCGATCGGCCACTTCCCAAGTTGCGGCAATCGAGCCCGCGAATCTCTCTGCGGCCTGTTGACCGGTCGGTACCGCTCATGACTGCATCCGGAAAGCGATAGCAGCGATCCGGCAGCGAGAGGTTCTGATGGTTGACGGACCACGCCAGTCCTCCTGGATACCCTCGCACCGGCGGAGGCGATGGTGGAGGTGATCGGCGCAAGATCACGAAGAGTACCAACCCGAGCCCCTCACTTCGCTGCGAAGGTGGAACTTCGCCGCCGAAACATGGATGCACTTCACACTCCAATCGTTGGAGAAACCCGAGGCTCGTGCCTTGGAGGATGCAGCAACAGCCAACTTGGCTGGCGCACTCGATCGAGAACCTCCAGCGAGTTCTCGGCAGCGCCGCGTGACCACGGGTTCCAGTATCCGATCGGCGTCGACTCTTTCCACAACCAACTCAGGTATATCGAACTCCGATTCAGAATTTAGCAGCTGCAGCCGTATAGCAAAATCGATTCAGCCTTCCCGATCGGAGGCGGGTAGAGGTTTGCAACAGATCGAAGATTTACTCGGGCGGCGGAGATAAAAACTCAGTCGTATCACAGTCACGGAACAGGATTCACACCAGATCTGTCGCTGCGAATTCAGTCCAGTCGGCCCATAGTCCAAGATCGCCCCCGAGGCGTGAAGAACTTGGAGGCCGGTGTGATGATCAGTACAGGAATCGCGAGCCATATGAGCACCGATTCGATCGCAATGATCGACGTCGAGTGCCCACCCCTCCCCCAGGGGGTGGATCATATGTTCCTCGGCAACAAGATGATGACGCCTTGACAAGGTTAGGCGAAGGGTTCAGTGGACCCCGAGCTGAGCTTTGATGCAAGATCCATCATTGTTCAAGGCTTGGTCGGCGAGGAGAAGATTACCGAAGGTCATGATGAAGATGTGCCCTCCAAAGCAGCGAGTTCATGTCTCGGGGCGAGTGTTTTAGCAGGGCCATCGAGCCGCGATGATTCCTCCCAACTTTAGGTTGGCGGCCGGAGTCGATAAGTTCACCGGTGAGTCCAAGCGACACTTGGCTTGAGGACTACCATTTGGCTGTTCAGATTGGTCGCGCAACAGCGATGAGGTAGCTATGAAGCATTTGCCCTTATGTTGGAAGCGTTCGGCGGAGCATGGTTGAATCGATTAGCACCCAGCAGTATTTACACTTGGGAAGATCTGGCCGAGTGTTTGTCGGGACATTTGAAGGGACTTGCAAGCAACCAGCGAGGATTGACAAGAGCTGCGATCGTGTGTGCGTCGAATGAAACTTTGAGAGATTACATCCGGAGATGGATAACCTTGCACAACCACAGCTTGAGAATGTGTACGATCACCGGCGATCTGTGCTTTCAAGGAAGGTGTCAAGAACAGAGAGTTGAGTTTGAAATTTGGTCGGACAGGAGATATGACCCTGAGTCGGATGATGGAGATTGCCACCAAATATGCTAATGGTTAAGAAGAGGATCGGCTCCGGAGTGGCAAGTACAAGTCAGCCGCTAATGAAGCCGGCGGAGGAAATTCCAGTCGGAAGCAGAAGCGCAAAGCCGAGCCAGCCGCTCCCAGAGAAGCCTTGCCTGTGACCCCAGGAAAGTTCAAGGTGAAACCCAAGGGTCCGTGGAACCCCAAGAAGGTGAAAGACCAAGATGGGAATGATGTGTTGGACTTACCATGTCACATTCACACGAAGAAAGATGAAGAGGTTAAACTCATTTACCCAAAGCATACCACTCGACAATGTCGGCTCTTGATTCGGCAGTTCCAAGGGAAGCAACCCAAGGATAAGGAAAAGGGGTCGGATAAAGTTGAGGACAAAGAAGATAGTGATGGTGGATACCCCCAGGTCAATTCCACCCTGATGATTTTTGCTGACGTTGAAAGCAAAAGTCGATTGAAAGTTATCAACCGAGAAGTGAACATGGACGTTCCGGCGACACCCAATTATCTGAAATGGTCCCAGACCGCCCTCACATTCGACCAGTCCGATCATCCAGGCACACATTGCCACCCACAGGAGGCAAGCGTTGATGGTCGACCCGATCGTCGAAGGCACTCGGTGACCAAAGTTTTGATGGATGGCGGCGTTGCTTTGAACATCTTGTATCTGAGAGGCGTTGAAAGGGATGGGCATTCCGATGTCCGGACTCAGCACCGATAACATGAGTTTCCACGGAGTCATTCCTGGAAAGAAGGCTGAGTCACTCGGTCAAATCGCTCTTGATGTGGTTTTTGGTGATTCGAAGCATTTTCGCATAGAAAAGTTGACCTTTGAGGTCGTAGATTTCCAGAGCGCTTATCACGCTATTCTGGGAAGGCCGGCGTATGCCCGTTTCATGGCCCGACCATGTTATGTGTACCTCAAGCTGAAGATGCCCGGCCCCAAGGGTGTGATCACATCGCGGCAATTGGAAGAAAGCGGAAGAGTGTTTCCGGAAAGGCTCGAGATTCTTGATGCTCGGATGGCGATGCTAGAATTGCAAGAATATCAGAAGACTGCAGATCCGAGTGATTTGTTGCGAGCCAAGAAGTCCGCTACGGAGTTGGCATTTCAGTCGTCCGGTGAGACGAAGCAGGTTCATATTCACTCGACCGACCCCAATGCTGCTCCGACCAACATCTCAACAACACTCGACTCCAAATAGGAAGAAAGCGCTTCGTCCGGTTCCTCCGTGAGGCTGGGACATCTTTGCATGGAAGCCTGCTGACATGCCGGGTGTTCCCAGGGAGCTGGCTGAGCACCATCTGCGAGTCGACTCAAAAGTCAAACCTGTCATAGAACATCTCCGACGGTCCGCCGTCAAGAAGAGAAAGGCCATAGGCGAGGAGGTGGTTCAGCTCTTAGCAGCAGAGTTTATCCAAGAAATTTACCACTCCGAGTGGCTCGCCAATGTGGTCATGGTCTCTAAGAAGGACAATTCACTGCGCATGTGCATCGACTTCAAACATATCAATCGGGCCTGCCCGAAAGATCGTTTTCCTCTCCCCCGCATCGACCAAATAGTCGACTCGACTGCGGGATGTGAGCGGTTGTCTTTTTAGGCGCATATTCCGGGTACCATCAGATCCGCTGTATGGACCAGCAGAGATCAAAACAGCTTTCATCACTCCATTGGTGCTTCATTATCTCACCATGCCATTCGGCCTCAAGAATGCGAACCACGTTCATGAGGATGATTGAAGTGTTTACTCACTCAAATCGGTCGGAATGTGGAAGCATACATGGATGACATTGTAGTCAAGTCACGGAAAGGTTCCGACCTGTTGGTGACCTTGCTGAAACATTGCCAATCTCGGGAGGTATGATATCAAGCTTAATCCATCAAAGTGCACATTCGGAGTTCTGGTGGAAAGTTGCTCGGTTTCTCGTTTACGAATGAGGAATCGGCGCTAACCTGAAAAAGCTGGCACTATTCTCCAGATGAAACGCCTCAATGCGTGTGCACGATGTCCGAAGCTTCTTTGGATGCTTGGCGCTTTAAGTCGATTCATCTCTCGCCTCGGTGAAAAGGCATTGCCTCTTTACCGGTGATGAAGAAAGTCGGAACAAGTTCGAGTGGACTCCTGAAGCTGATGCAACGTTCGCAGAGCTCAAAGCTCTGCTCTCCACCCAGCCGGTGCTTGCTGCCCCAATCAGCAAAGAGTCGTTGCTGCTTTACATTGCAGCCACAGGACAAGTCGTCAGTACAGTACTTACGGTCGAGCGGGAAGAGGAAGGAAAAGCCTTCAAAGTTCAGCGCCCAGTATATTATCTTTCTGAAGTGTTAACCCCGTCGAAGCAAAGATACCCTCATTATCAGAAGCTTGAGTATGGGATTTATATGACCGCAAAGAAGGTTGCTCACTACTTCTCACGATCATTTGCATTACGATGCGTCGTGACGCCCGTTATCAAAGATTACACTGTGAGACGCATGGTCGAGGTGGCGAAATGGGCGATTGAACTTCTTCCCCTTGATATCAAGTTTGAGGCAAAGAAAGCCATCAAGTCCCAAGCAATAGCAGATTTCATCGCCGAGTGGATTGAACAACGATTCTGACTCAAGTTCACTCGAAGCTTTGGACTATGTTCTTTGATGGTTCCAAGAGGCTGAATGGTTCGGTCTTTGGGGTTGTATTGGTTTCCCCGAGGAGATAAGCTCAGATATGTGCTCCAGATTCACTTTGATTCTTCCAACAATGAAGCAGAATCTGAAGCACTTTGTTGTATGGGTTGCGTATGGCCATTTCACTCGGCGTCCGTCGCCTCATGGTCTATGGCGACTCAGATCTGGTGGTTAATCGGTGATGAAGGAGTGGCGTCGGAAGTCCAGCCATGGTAGCTCTTGTAATGCAGTTGAGGAAGCTAGAAAAGAAGTTTGAGGGGTTAGAGCTTCATCACATACCCCGACTGAAAAATCAAGCCGCTGATGATTTGGCGAAAATATGGTCCAAGAGGGATGTGTTTTTGGAGCACATCCGCACACCGTCGATTCAAGAGGATCCTTTCACTGAAGAAGCTCCACAGCCAAAAAGTGCCACTGATCCGACTGAAGTTGAGGTCCCAACGGTAGTCGACCTAGTCATGGAAGTCGTGGTCATCACTCCCGACTGGACAGTACCGTACATCGCATACATCCTGAGGAAAGAGCTCCCGGAGAATGAGGAAGAGGCTAGACAGATCGTCCGTCGATCCAAAGCCTTTACTGTGATCAAGGGACAGTTATTCAGAGAAAGCGTGACTTGAGTCAGCCAGAAGTGCATAACGCCAGAAGAAGGTCAGATAATCCTTGATGATATCCACTCGAGGACACATGGTCACCATGCGTCCTCTCGGACCATCGTGGCTAAAAGCATACCGGCGGGATTTCTTGGCCAAAGGCAAACGAAATGGCAAAGGAAATAGTCGACAAATGTGAAGGATGTCAGTTCTACTCCAATATGTCACACAAGCCTGCCTCAGCATTGAAGACCATTCCACTCGTCTGGCCTTTCGCTGTTTGGGGGTTGGATATGATTGGACCGCTGAGAACTGGCAGGAGTGGTTTCACTCATTTGCTTGTGGCAGTCGACAAGTTCACAAAGTGGATCGAAGCTAAACCTATCAAGAACCTTGATGCGTGCACTGCTGTCAGTTTCGTCAGAGAATTGATATTCAGAAATGGAGTTCCGCACAGCATCATCACGGACAATGGATCAAATTTCGATTCCGACAAGTTCAAAGCCTTTTGCGCCTCTCACGGCACGCGAGTCGACTATGCTTGATCGCTCACCCCGGTCGAATGGACAAGCTGAGCGAGCAAATGGTCTAATTCTCAAAGGATCGAACCTCGATCGATGCATGATCTCAAGCATGCAGCAGGAGCGTGGGATGACGAAATTCCGTCGGTTCTTTGGGGATTGAGGACCACTCCTAATCGTTCGACTGGGAGAACTCCATTCTTTATGGTCTATGGAGCTGAAGCAGTTCTGTCGAGTGACCTCCTTCACAATGCCCCCCGAGTCGAACTCTACTCTGAAACTGAAGCAGAGCAAGCCCGTCAAGATGCAGTCGACCTCCTTGAAGAGGAGAGAGATGGCCCTGATCCGCTCGACCATCTATCAGCAGGACTTGCATCGATTCCACGCCGTAAATGTGAAGAGCCGAGCCTTTCAGAAGGAGATCTGGTCCTCCGAGTGGATCAACAGAAACCACACAAGCTCGCTCCCACTTGGGAAGGTCCCTTCATCGTCACGAGTTCTTCACAATGGGGCTTACCATCTTTACAACGTCAAAGCGCCAGATCGATGAGCCTCGGGCATGGAATGCGGAGCTGCTCCGCCTTTTACACTTAAGAGCTCACTCGGGTGAGATGTAATAAAAGTACCTCTCAGAGTTTGTCTATCTAAATCAAGAAGATTATAATTCTCCGATTGATTGTTATTACTCTTTGTTAAAATTCCCCCCCCCCCCCGTGGGTGACTTAGCTGCGAATCCGTTTCGCCTAAGTTTGTAAAAAATCCTTACCGAGTGGCGAGCCAGCCTCTCACTCGGGGGTTTAGCTGCGAATCCGTTTCGCCTAAGTATTCAAAATCCTACCGAGTGGTGAGCCAGACTCCCACTCGGAGGCTTAGCTGCAGTCCAAGTACTCGCCTAAGTGTTTAAAATCCTACCGAGTGGTGAGCCAGACTCACACTCGGAGGCTTAGCTGCAGTCCAAGTACTCGCCTAAGTGTTTAAAATCCTACCGAGTGGTGAGCCAGACTCCCACTCGAAGGCTTAGCTGCAGTCCAAGTACTCGCCTAAGTGTTTAAAATCCTACCGAGTGGTGAGCCAGACTCCCATTCGGGGGCTTAGCTGCAGTCCAAGTACTTTCCTAAGTATTTAATACAATGTGCACTTTGCAAGGACGACGAGGTACAGGTCAACTGTTGCCTTCCCCTTCAAAGCTACGACACAAAAATCCTCCTTGGAGGCTTAGCTGCAGTCCAGTACTCGCCTAAGTTCGAAAAGTCCTCTGAAAGTGGAGAGCAAACCTCCCACTGGGGGCTTAGCCGCAGTCCGATGCTAGCCTAAGTTTGAAAAATCCTACCGAGTGGAGAGCAAATCTCCCACTGGGGGCTTAAGCCGCAGTCCGATTAAGCCTAAGTTTGAAAAAATCCTACCGAGTGGAGAGCAAACCTCCCACTCGGGGCTTAACTGCAGTCCAAGACTAGCCTAAGTTTGAAAAATCCTACCGAGTGGAGAGCAAACCTCCCACTCGGGGCTTAGCTGCAGATCCAGTGCTACCTAAGTTTTGAAAATCCTACCAAGTGGAGAGAAAACCTCCCACTCAGGGGCTTAGCTGGAGCCCGGGACTCGCCTAAGTTTGAAAACATACCGATCCGCAAGGATGACGAGGTGCAGGTCGACTGCTACCTTCTCCTTCGGAGCTGCACCACAAGTACAACGTGCACTCCATCCCGATCCGCAAGGACGACGAGGTACACGTCGACTGCTTCCTTCTCCTGCACCTGCAAGAGCCATAAAGTGTAGGTCGACTGGATCCACCTCAGAGCTGCATCTCAAACATTGAAGCATAATCCGAGTGAAGAGCAAAGTTCACTCGAAGGCAAACAAAAGCATATTTTGACGATAAGTAAAGTTCGGATAGCATCCTAAGGATGCAGAAGTACCCAGGCCTCAAGCCCGCCAAAGTTTATCGGCTACAAAAAATCACTCGGCATTTCGAGGCAAATTTAAGGTAGAGCATAAAAGTTTTTTACTCCTCAGGTGGAGGACTGGAAGGAGCCACAAACTGGTCAAGGTCGATCCCATCGGTGATCTGGGTGGCAGCGGCGATGAAAGTTTCCATGAAATATTGGAAATCATACTTCTTGGTGTTAGCAACTCTGAGGGCCGACAGCTTTTCCTCCCGCGCTTCCTTGTAGTGGACACGAACCAGAGACAGAGCAATATCAGCACCGCACCTGGCAGAAGACTTTTTCCATTCTTGCACTCGACTTGGAACCTCATTCAGTCGAGTCATTAAGGACTCAAGGTCATTCTCAGGCGTCCCGTCCGCCAGAGGGTTGAGTCGATCCGTGACACCGCAGCTTTCAATGAGCGAGATAGTCCACCACACCAGCGATGCGAGACTCGGTCGGAGCATGTTCATAGCGGCTTCATCCTTCACGGGGAGTTGATGGGGTCCAGGCTTGTCTCCACTCATTGGTCTCCTCTTCGAAGTTCTGACAAAATTCTGCAAATACGGCTCAAGTTCAAGCTAATGGTTCTATGGTGAGTCGATGATGACAAGTCAGTGGATAACAGGAATTACCTTCAAGCATGAGGAATAGCTTCTTGGCGAGCCCTCCCAGATAAACCTCCAGATCGTTCCTCCTCCCCACCAGTTCGCCAACCTTGTCAGTCAGAGCAACTTTGTCATTCTTCAGTCGGCTAGTCTCCTTGTTGGCCACGTCGAGAGCAGCCTTCAGTTTGGTATTCTCCTCTTCGAGTTTTTACCGAGGCCAGTTTCTCTTCCATGAGCTTTGTTTTCTCCAAAGCCGCCTTCGTGCCTCTGCAAGGTCGTGGTCTTTCTTCTTGAGCCTCCTCCAGCTTTGTCTGCAAAATAACAATAAGTCGAGTTGAGAATGAGTAGAAAAGACAAAGGCGATCGTCAAGTTCTCACCAGCCATACCTTTTGCTTCGTCTCGCCTTTTGCAAGTTCTCTGAGCAAGCTTCCAGTCAAGGTTGAGCTGGATCTGCTTGTTCTCCAATTCGGTATAGCGGGCCACTAGCTCGCAAGATTTCTGCGAAGAGTCAATCGACAAAACATCAAAGACAGGTCATTTCCGAGTGACTAAAGAAAAATTGTAGCATTTCTAAGACTACAGTCGAATCAAAACATTCGATAGTAGTCTCGGGGACTACACCCAAGTGGGTGCACTCCAAGCGTTCCCCCCTTTGGTTTTACTAATTCGGTTCGACCAAATGACCGAAAAGAGGCAAAAAGTTATGATCCTAAAAACATAGCTAACTGTCGCGGTCACCGCGTAAAAAAAGAAGTTCTTAGACTATAGTCGATCGCCATGATCCACCATAGTCTCGGGACTACACCCAGTGGGTGCACTCAAGCGTGCCCCCACCGGGTTCCAAAGATCCATTCGACATGGCCAGACCCGACCGAGTGAAGAAGTTCAAAGTATAAAGACTATAGTCGACTGCCCGCAGTCCACCATAGTCTCGGGGACTACACCCAGTGGGTGCACTCAGCGTGCCCCCACCAGTACAAAAATTCAATCGACACACCCACCCAGTGGGTGTACAGATGCAGATATGGAAATCTTCAGAAAGAAGAAATTTCAGGTAGCATATCCTAACAGAACAAGCAACTTACTTGGACATTGCTCGAAGAGCCGAAGCTTGCATCATAAGTCGCCTGGCTGGCCTCCGGACCACCTTCACTTGCTCCATCATGATCCCTGCCTGGCGTATGGCCTCCTTGCCAGCACTCACTTGGTCTTCCGGGACGTGGTGTGTGGAAAAAAGGGATGGCGGGTCAGCAGTCGATGACGAAGGCCGGACACTCGTCAGCGGCACAGCAAAGGACACAGAAGTCCGAGTGATGTCGCCTCCCTCGTGAACTAAGCGTCGCAGCGGTGATACAACTGGAGTAGCCTTGCCAGCAGGCACCTTTTGGTCCTTCCTCTTCCTCAGTGGTGTTTCATCGTCGTCATCAGGGAGATCAATGACATGAGGTGGAACTACAAGTAAGATTCAAAGGTAAAAACAGAAATCCAATCGACCGTAAAGCAAAACTGCAGAGATCATACCAAGGTTGGAGGTGGCGGCATCTTCCATTTCCTGATCCTCGTGCTTAGCTGAGGTCTCGGAGGTGGCAGCACTGCAAATTTTAGAAGTCAATTGATCAGTCAAAATGAGTCGACCAAAAGTGCACTCATGGTAGACAGGAAAACACAAGTTCTGCTGATTACCCGGAAATGGTGGGAACGACCATCCTCATCTTGGGCAAGGCCTTCGCCGGCTTCGATGGCGTTGCTTTCGGGGGTTGCTTTTGGCGGTTTCTCAGTTGGCACTGGAGAAGTTGTCCGAGTGCGCTTCGTCGACCGCCCGATGGGCGCGATAGCCTTACCACGCTCGACCACCGGATCATGCGTCAGCTTGGATCGCCTTTCCGAGTGGGGTGGATCCAGGTCTCCCTCCTCTTCCTCCTCCTCCTCCTCCTCTTCATTAGAGTTGTCGTTTTCCTCAGACTCCCATTCCTCCTGGCTTTCGCCTCCGCTTCCTTCTTCTTCTTGTTGGTTCTTGCGCCCGTTGACGCCGAGTACATCTCAGTGGTGACCTAGAAGACAGCAAAACAAGACAAAAATCAGTTGATCGATTCGCAGCGGAACAGAGCAAATGCAACAGGATCACAGTCGGAGATAAGTGGTCATACCTGGTCTGGTTCGTAAGATTGGTTGAGTGGCGGGATCCTCCTAGCCCAGTTATCCTTGTTCCCCGTGATGGCAGTCATCCACCTCCCCAATGTGGCGTCGTCGACCTCCTCTGGGTGGACCCGGGTGGTGTCCTCGGTACCGGAGTACATCCACATCAGGTGACCTCGGTATTGGAGCGGCTGAATGCTTGTGTCGAAGGAAAACCTCGAGGAAGATTCATGCCGGTCACTCCGTCAGCGAATGAGGCTGGACTACAGCGCTCCATCAACAAATTAACCTGGGCCTTTTCCTCGGGAAAGCACCTTGAGAGGGCGGCTTGTTCACTCGATCCATGGAGAAAGGAGGAGTCTAGTCGACTGCCACAGCGTCAATTGGTCTTGGCGAGAACCGGCGATCGCCACCCTCTCGATTGAATCGGGAAGAATCATGGCTGGAAAGGCACTTTTACCCCTCATCTGGACCCCAAGACCCCCACACATCTGGATTACTTGGGTTCTTTCATCATTTGGACTAGCCTTTTTCACCGTCTGAGAGCGACAAGTGAATATGTGTTTGAAGAGGCCCAGTGTGGTCGACAACCCAAGAAGTTTTCGCGCAAAGACACGAAAGCGGCAAGATAGGCAATGGAATTGGGTGTAAAGTGATGGAGTTGTGCCCCAAAGAAGTTCAAAAAACCCCCGAAGAAAAGATTCGGCGGAAGAGAAAATCCGCGATCCACATGGGTGGCTAAGAGGACGCACTCACCCTCTTGAGGCTGCGGCTGCCACTCCATCCCCGGAAGCCTTGCTGACCCGTGGGGGATCAATCCCTCGTTGGCCAGGTCGTTGAGGTCTTTCTGGGTGATGGTCGAGCGGATCCAATCTCCCTGAGGGAGTCCTGGACTAGGGGGTGTCCGGATAGCCGAACTATCATCACGGCCGGACTCCAAGACTATGAAGATACAAGATTGAAGACTTCGTCCCCGTGTCCGGATGGGACTTTCCTTGGCATGGAAGGCAAGCTTGGCGATACTGGGATATGTAGATCTCCTACCATTGTAACCGACTACGTGTAACCCTAACCTATCCGGTGTCTATATAAACCGGAGGGTTTTAGTCCGTAGGACGAACAACAATCATACCATAGGCTAGCTTCTAGGGTTTAGCCTCCTTGATCTCGTGGTAGCTCTACTCTTGTACTACCTATATCATCAATATTAATCAAGCAGGAGTAGGGTATTACCTCCATCGAGAGGGCAGAACCTGGGTAAAAACATCGTGTCCCTTGTCTCCTGTTACCATCCGCCCTAGGCGCTGATTCGGGACCCCCTACCGAGATCCGCCCGGTTTGACACCGACATTTGTGCTTTATTGAGAGTTCCTGCGTATGCGTCACAGATAGGCCCGATGGCTCCTGCGATCATCAACAACGGACGCAGTCCGAGGTGAGACTTTTCTCCCGGACAGATTTTACGTATTCGGCGGCTTTGCTGCGGGCCAATTCGCTTGGCCATCCGGAGCAGATCGAAAACAACGCCCCACAGCCATCGTGTCAGATTTGGAAGTTTGAACTATCTGACCAATGTCCGCGGAGACTTGATCTTGACGGATTTGAGCCGCAACCGAAAGCGATGCCCGCGATCTCGATGGGCATGATCTAGATCTGCAGCGAGCGATTGCCACAGGCCCGCACCGGCATCCGCTCCGACCCTTAACCCGGGCGGATTCCCCGTCGAGGGCGAGTGGTTGGACACCGCCTGGGGCTCTACGATCTCTCTGGCGATTGAGCGAACTCCATCCCTGTCGCTGCGAAGACCTTGACTCGAGTGCCGGACTCCTCTCCGGACTGAACCCTCCGTGCCCCACGCCAATCGAATCCGATTGGGCACCGGTCATGGAGTTCACTGTCGCGGACATCTTTTCGGCACTCGCCCTTTGGCGACATCCTGAATTTACTAAAGTCTCTCTCTTTATCCGGAGAGCCCTGGCGGACTACGGACAGGAAGGTTGGGATACGGACGACGAAGAAATTCAACGCCCACCCACCACCCACTTTGTAGCCATCGCCGATGATTTAACCGACATGCTCGACTTCGACTCGAAGAGGCGTCGGCGGTATGGGCAGCGATGCGGAGGCGACCAAGACCCAGCGCCTACAGAGACGCAGGAAGGCCACCTCGTCATCGACATATACATGGTGGACATCCCAAAAGATGGGAACGGCGATGGAACAACGGAGGATGACCCCTCCAAGAAGCAACCGAGCGCCCGGCGTGGCGCCGCTCTAAATCCCGCCACAGGAAAAACGGTGATTCCGGCACGGGAGATAATAACACCCCTGACAGTGCCGAAGACAACCCCCTCCAGCAGGACTCAGCGCAGGAGGAGGGAGAAGCAAGTCCGCACGACAGTGCGGCAGAAAGAGAGGTCGATCTCCCTCCGAAGATGAGGCAAGCCTCGATTTACGGCAATTTGTCGTGCACGAGGATCCCGGCCGAACAGGAGGCGTTTCAAAGCGCAGGCTTATAGCCACGGCAAGTAGCCTCAAGAAAAAGCAGCAACAGCTTAGAGCTGACCAAGACCTGCTAGCTGACAGATGGACCGAAGTCCTTGCAGCCGAAGAGCATGAACTCGAACGCCCCTCCAAAAGTTACCCCAAACGCAGGCCGTTGCCTCGATTAGAGGAGGAAGCACCCAAGTCACCAGCGGTATGCGACATGGCAGACGGCCACCTCGTGGCGCGACAGAGAGGCCTCTCGGCCCTCCGCTCAAGCCACACCCGGCGCTGCTCAAAAAGTACCAAGGCGGGAAAACCACGGACTTGCGAGATATATTGGAGGATAAGGCAAAACATACAAGATCGTTCTACGGATCGCGTGGGCGCCCAACGACTCGGGATGATTACCGTCGCGCCGGATACAGCAAACCAGGCCGGGCCGAACACAGTAGACAAAGCTCATATGAGCTACGTCGTGACATAGCCCAATACAGAGGCGCCGCACACCCACTATGCTTCACAGATGAAGTAATGGATCATCAAATCCCCGAGGGCTTCAAACCCGTAAACATCGAATCATACGATGGTACCACAGATCCTGATGCGGATCGAGGACTATCTCCTCCATGTCCACATGGCCCGCGGTGATGATCTACATGCCATCAAATACCTCCCACTCAAGCTTAATGGACCAGCTCGGCATTGGCTCAACAGCTTGCCAGCAGAATCAATTGGTTGTTGGGAGGACCTGGAAGCCGTATTCCTTGATAACTTCCAGGGCACATATAATGCGACCACCAGACGCCGATGACCTCAGCCATATAATTCAGCAGCCAGAAGAATCGGCCAGACAATTCTGGACACGGTTCCTAACAAAGAAAAATCAAATGGTTGACTGTCCGGATGCGGAGGCCCTTGCAGCCTTCAAACATAACATCCGCGAGGAATGGCTTGCCCGACACCTAGGACAGGAAATGCCGAAATCCATGGCAGCCCTCAAAACACTCATGACCCGCTTTTGTGCGGGAGAGGACAGCTGGCTAGCTCGAAGCAACAACTTGGCCAAACACCCTGATAGTTCGCATACCAAGGACAGCAACGGCAGGTCACGTCGCAACAAGAACAAGCACCGCATTTACGGCGATAATGCTGAAGATACGGCCGTCAATGCCGTATTCAGAGGCTCTAAACCCAGTCGTGGAAGAAGCCATTCAAAAGAAATACCGGGGCCCGTCAACTTGGACCGAATACTCGATCGCTTGTGCGGATACATGGCACCCCCGAAAAATCAGCCAATCACACCAACATGGATTGTTGGGTGTTCAAACAAGCGAGCAAGTTAAGTGCGAACTCAATGACAAGGGCTGCATAGCGATGGCGAGGAAGAGCCCGGCCGCCCGAAAAATAGAGGACAGAAGGGCTTTCCCACACAAGTGCGGACGGTGAACATGATATCATAACCCACATACCCAAAGGGGCGGAAGCGTGCACTAAGGGACATATATGCGATGGAGCCAGTCGCCCCAAAGTTCAACCCATGGTCTTCCTGCCCGATCACCTTCGATCGAAGGGACCACCCCACTAGCATTCGTCACGAAGGTTTCGCCGCATTGGTTCTGGACCCAATTATGGACGGATTTCACCTCACCAGAGTCCTGATGGACGGCGGTAGTAGCCTGAACCTGCTTTATCGAGATACGGTCGCCAAAATGGGCATAGACCCTCAAGGATTAAACCTACAAAAGGCGACCTTTAAAAGCGTCATACCGGGTGTAGAGGCCAATTGTACAGGTTCGATTACACTCGAAGTGGTCTTCGGATCCCGGATAACTTCGAAGCGAAGAGTTAATCTTCGACATCGTCCCGTTCATAGCGGCTATCATGCACTTTGCTTTCAGACGAACCGCATTGCAAAGTTCAATGCGGTGCCACACTACACATACCTCAAGCTCAAGATGCCGGGCCCTCGAGGAGTAATCACGGTCAATGGAAACACCGAACGCTCTCTCGAACGGAGGAGCACACGGCGACCCTCGGCGGAGGCGCAAAGCAGCCTCTCACAGCAATTCCGAGTCCGACCACTAAGCGTCCGGACAACATCGCTGCCGCCCGGAGTAACCTACAACAAGACCGCTCGCACGATTTGAGCATCGCCAGAGCAATCCGGCCCCAACCCCAGCCCTCGCGAAATTGCGAAGCCAGTACTATGCGTACATAACTACGCTCTGGAGATACCATGGGCATAAGGGGAGGGGCACGACCACGGCACGCCCGGAATGCGGCTCAACCGCACCAGGGGCTCCCGATTGTGTCATTCTTTTTTCCTTTTTCTTTTTTTTCTTCTTTTTTTACTTTCAGGACTCCGTTTTCCAGAAGTCCTGTCCGGCACTAGAATTGCCGAACTCACGATGCAACAGCCAGGGAAGCATAAAGCTACGTCGAGTGTTCAGGTGGTCTCTATTACGAGCATTATATCTGTTTTACATACCATCCCGCAGCTTACCCCGAATGACATGTTAGATAGTCCCATCCCTTGCTTATCGCATTATTTGTATCGTTATGCTTTCATTGCAGTACCTTTTTGAATAAACAATAAATAGCTTTTGCTTATTATTGCACTCCTTTCTTTATCTATACATATGTTCATTTCATAACATGTTGCACCCGTACACTTTGGTACGGCCAATACACCAGGGGCTTAAGTACCCCAAAATTATGGTGTGTCAAGTCCGAACTCTTTCACACGTGCGGCACCCCGAACGTATAGCAGGATTTGCTTCGGCGCCGACTCATGGCTTGGGGCAATAGTGGGGTTTGCCCGGCTCCCGTGTTTTGGTACCTTCCGTTCCGTTATATCGGCTAAGGTAGCACCGGAGAACCACTGCCATTGTGCCCCGGTTGAGCTGGGTCGAGCACCTCGATGGAGAAAGCTAAAACTGACCGTCATGATAGGGCGAGAGCGATCGCTGTTCAAGAGGTTTTTTCGGGTGCCTAAAGACTTATGCCGCTTAGAGCGAGGAACCGAATTGTCCGGCCAAAGGCGTGGATAAGCGCCCCGAACTCGGTCTTCCGAATACTAGGGGCTTCGCGAAATTTAAAATTATAGAATTCTATGGCTAAGCGAGTGTTCAAGCATTATAAGTCCGGTTGCCTTGTTCGTTGCGTTGAGCGCCTCCCTAGATGGACCCAAGAATGTGAACAAGAGTGCTCAAGTTTATCCCAAACTCCCCAGCACTCGTGGCATGGGAGCGGAAGCCAACGACTTGCCATCTCTCAAATTTGATAAACGGCCGCACAGAAGGTAATATTTTAAATTAACAAGCGTTACTTAGCGCATATGAACAAGTTTTCAAAGATACATGATAACAAATGCGAGTCTATTAAAAATTACATCTTTGGAGCACTCATCCGCTTATTCGGCGGGCACCCTTGAGAGGCCCTCATAGTACATTTCGGGCGTGCGATGCTCCTTGCCCTTCGGTGGCCCGTCCGTCAGAAGCTTCTCCGCATCCAGCTTGCCCCAGTGCACTTTAGCACGGGCAAGGGCCCGATGGACACCTTCAATGCATACGGAGCGCTTGATGACTTCAATTCATGGACAGGCGTCCACCAGCCGCTGCACTAAGCCGAAGTAGCTCCCAGGCATGGCTTCCAATGGACACAACCGAACTATAAGGCCCTTCATGGCCTGTTCGGCGACCTTGTGGAGCTCGACCAGCTGCTTTCAGCGGTCGCTCAGGGCACTGGACGCTCGGCCTCGAGATACCGAGACCAGACCACCTTCTCCGTCGAGCTCCCCTCCTTGGCGCGGTAGAACGCGGCAACATCCGATACACTACGAGGCAGATCTGCGAACGCTCCTGGAGAGCTCCGAATCCGGGTAAGTAATAGGTAATTCAATTTCACATTCTTGCTCTGCATAAAGAATGCCTTACCCGCCGCGATCTTCTTTATTGCCTCAATCTCCTGGAGGGCTTTTTGGGCCTCGGCCTTAGCAACTTTGGAACTCTCAAGAGCCGAAGCAAGCTCAGACTCTCGGGTCTTCGAGTCACGCTCCAAACCCTCGTGTTTTTCACGAGGCACGGAGTTCTTGCCGCACCTCCGCCAGCTCGCCTCCCCCTTCTCTCGCTCAGTGCGTTCATGGCCGCTTTGTTTCGACCCACGGACACCGCTTCCTTCAGGGTCGCCACCTCGATCGCGGCCCCTGCAGTACCCATGCTATTCCTGTTATTTTTTGCAACCGAAACCTTTCTCTAAGGTATTTCTTTAATAAGGTATTACTTACCTTCCTTGTCCTCGAGCTGCTTCTTGGCAAGGCCGAGCTCGTTCTCGGACCGCTCGAGGCTCTGCTTCAATGCATTGACCTCCGCAGTCAGTGCGGTAGAGGTCAGCAGCGCAACCTGCATTCCCATATTGACATACTTATGTTAGACTCCTGCGTATATCTTTTTAGATCCTTAGTCCGGCTTTTCTTTCCGAACACCGAACTAAGCATCGAACTCTACTGTCTATCACGGTAATATTTTTACATATTCTAAACTTACCTCAAAGCACATTAGAAGGCTGAGTACGAGCTTGATCGGCCCGTTCTTGGCGGGTGAACTCCGGATCACCGCACTCATAACAAGGCACGGTGCTCCTCCTGATGGAAGCGCTGTCAAGCGCCTCCGATCGCTATCCGGTGCCTCTGGTTGGGACAGAGGACACGGCGTCTTACCCTTCTTACGAAGGGCCGCTTGCCGGACTTGAGCACCGTGAAGGTTCCGTTATGGAGTCCCGGACAAGGATCGGGCTTAGAGCCTGGGGTCTCGCCCCCCAGCGCTGGAGTCCGGGAGGTCACCTTCTTGGCGCCTCTGCGCCACCTCCTCTTGACCAGGCCCCCTTGGGGCCCCACCTCGGCATCGTCACTTGGCGTGAGGCGAGGAGGCGGCCGGAAGTGAAGTACTCTCCATTTCTGATGAACCCAGGGACCCGCTCGACGAAGAGGCAAACTCGCCCTTGGGCGGGCTGCATAATTGTTCGGCATTAGAGAACACTATGCAATGATAAAAAAGCCAGGGGTATCCGGACAATTACGATCTCGCCAGGGGCTTGGCCCTCGTTGGCCACTCCTCCTCGTCGTCGTCGACGTTGGTGGAGAAGTCCGGAGGAAGGGTCCTTCCCTTCTTAGACCCTCCGGCCTCCCGGTTGAGGCGGCCTTCCTTTTCCTCTCCTCCCCCGGTGGCGGAGAAGCTTCTTTTCCTCCTCCTCGTTCTCAGGAGAAGATTCTGCTTCAGAATCTGACAGCACCAGGCATCGGGAGCTCCTTCGAGTTCCCGTGGCCTCCTTCTTGGCCTTCTTCTCCGGCACCACATGGTACGGGGCCAGCAACCCGTCAATCGAGGCGTCGGCTGGTCTTCCGGCAAAAAGCCGAACAGCTAATCTGTCGAACGTCTTCAGCCGATCTGTCACAAAGATTAGGGAGTTTTAGATCCGCATAGAGTCAAACTATGAAAAAAGAGTCCCGTAAAGTAAAATAACTTACCTCGCCCGGCTTGACGCTCGCGAGCTGTATCCGCGATCTTTGTTAGCGGATGCGGGGGCCTCGGCGCCCTTGAACGGACACCTTCCGGGCATCTTCGTGCAGTAATTCAAGAGGCGGCTCAGAAGGTTGCTATGCGGATCAAACTCCCACAAATTAAAGGCCCGTTCCTGGCATGGGAGAATCCGGCGGATGAGCATGACACGGACTACGTGGACAAGTTTGAGCTTCTTGTCCACCGGGTTTTGACAGGTTTGGAGTCGGTCGGCTCTTCCGAATCACCCCACTTCTGTGCTGCGTCTCTTTCCATGATGTGAGCCGTGTGGGGGAGCCAGATCTGAATTCGGGGGCTGCCGCCTAGTTGGAGTCGCGCGGCTCGGTGATGTAGAACCACCCCGATTGCCACCCCTTTATTGTCTCCATGAAGGAGCCCTCGAGCCATAGAACATTGGGCATCCTGCCCGCCATAAGCGCCTCCAAGCACTCCGCTTTGTCGGCCGCCCACTATCTTTTGCTTGACGCTAAAGGTCTTCAACCATAAGCCGAAGTGGGGTTGGATGCAGAGGAAGGCCTCGCACACGACGATAAACGTCGAGATATTGAGGATGAAGTTTGGGGCCAGATCGTGGAAATCCAGGCCATAGTAGAACATGAGCCCCCGAACAAATGGGTGAAGTGGAAAACCTAGTCCGCGGAGGAAGTGGGTGAGGAACACCACCCTCTCATGGGGCCTAGGAGTGGGGATGAGCTGCCCCTCGTCGGGTAGCCGACACGCGATGTCGCCGGACAAGTATCCGGCCTCCCGCGATCTTGTGATGTGCCCCTCCGTGACGGGAGGAGGCCATCCACCTGCCTCCGGCCTCGGACATAGTTGGAGAAGGTTGAGGTGGGGTGTCTTGGACTTAGCGCTGGAGCTCGAGTCTTGTGAAATGGATGAGCAAAGGAGGAAGAAGGCGAGGTGAAAAGGTGGATCCTTATCCTTATATGGATGGGAAGCTATGCGTCCCCACCAGCCCCTGGTAAAACTCGCTTATCTCCCAAGCGCCGTAATCAATGGCGCGGATGGTTTACCCACGTACGTATTGATGGGAATCCCGAAATAAGGGGGCACGATCTATGCTTTGATAAGACGTGCCAGGGAAACCGCCTCGCTAAACGCTACCGAGGTGGAGCAGTAAAAAACAATTCATATAAAGGCACGGGTGTGGTGTGATGTCACGCAGCTGCGGAATACGTCGGCGGATCTGTGCAAAAGTTATTCTCTCTCTGGTGGTATGTGGAACTTGTTTTGCAGAGGCGGACACTATCCTTGTGTTCAAAACCTTCTATGAAGTATTCGGAGGAGGAACCCGCCGCAATGCCGAAGACAATCAACGCGTCGGACTCGTCGTCATTGAAGCCTGGTTCGTGGGCTCTTGAGGAGTCCTGGACTAGGGGGTGTCCGGATAGCCGAACTATCATCACGGCGGACTCCAAGACTATGAAGATACAAGATTGAAGACTTCGTCCCGTGTCCCGGATGGGACTTTCCTTGGCATGGAAGGCAAGCTTGGCGATACGGATATGTAGATCTCCTACCATTGTAACCGACTCTCGTAACCCTAACCTATCCGGTGTCTATATAAACCGAGGGTTTTAGTCCCGTGGGACGAACAACAATCATACCATAGGCTAGCTTCTAGGTTTAGCCTCCTTGATCTCGTGGTAGATCTACTCTTGTACTACCTATATCATCAATATTAATCAAGCAGGAGTAGGGTATTACCTCCATCTAGAGGGCCCGAACCTGGGTAAAAACATTGTGTCCCTTGTCTCCCTGTTACCATCCGCCTAGACGCATGATTAGGGACCCCCTACCCGAGATCCGCGGTTTTGACACCGACACCCTAAACCCAACCTTGCGGCAGGCTGGACATGACGAGATCCGCTTCCCATTGCGCTGTCCCCCTTTCGGCCCGTCGCCTTCTTCGCCCGCTCCAGGGCCGCCGTCTTCTCCTTCACCATTATCGCCGGCGGAGCAGGAGCGGGGCAGCAGCACTGAGCAGGTTTCGAGCGCGGCGGATGAATCTGAGGACAGAGGAGGGGAAAATGAGGGCGCACTGTTCAAAATACCCCCGCCCGGCGCCTTATATGAAGTCGCTTCCGAGTGGCTGACTGGTAGGCCCGGGCAATCCTGTCAAATCCCGCAACAGTCGCGCGCGCGATACGTGGCGAAAAAGGTGGCGCGGAGATCGAGGCGTCCTTGCCTTATCCATCCGAGTGTCGTGGCCTTCTCCGCTTCGCGCGCTTCCCGAAATTCGGATCCCACTAAATCCGCTAACAGCAGAGCAACTTGTCAGACGGCAGATTTCCTCCGATCCGTCGCTCAGAAATCTCCAAGTTCATAAAGTTCACTCGACAGATGTAAAGAATGGATCAAGGCGATCGAAAAGAAAAGTTGACACAAATCCTTTGAAAGGTCAGCGATCCGCAGTAAAGCTACACTCTCAACGCCGAAAAGCAGGTCGGAAAGATTATCAACTCCTTCCTCACTCAAACCTCGATCCATTCGGGGGCTAATGATGAAGTCATATACCTAGGGTAGGGTCACGGACCTGTCCAAGATACCCTCCCCAAGGGCATCCTTAGAATAGACTGCGTACCAGTCGACCTGGTAGGTTTCCACTCGACAGATTCAAAGACACTCGACCATGAAGACCCACTCGACCACCAGGAGTTCAAGAGCTACTCGGCGTCCAAAGCGATTGCATAGATTAAGTAGTCTTTATGGTCATGATGACACTTTATGTAAGGCGTTACCAGAACGCCTAGCCTTAATGTACCTTAAACCCTCCGCTATCTGGGCTGGCTGGGGTCTTAGCGCACTCTATATAAGCCACCCCCCTCCACAGGTAGAAGGGTTCGCACCCCTGTAATTCATACGCATATAATCCAGTCGACCGCCTCCGGGCTCCGAGACGTAGGGTTGTTACTTCCTCCGAGAAGGGCCCTGAACTTCAGTAAACTGGTGGGTACCAACTACTCCATAGCTATTTTATTACCTCTCCATCCCTACCCCCCCCCCCCCCCCCATTCTACTGTCAGACTTAGAACCACGACATCCCCCTTTTTGGTAATTGATGACAACATATAGATCAAAGCTTCGACAAATGATAATAAGATTGAAATACATCGTCGCTTTGAGAAGTATGTGATAAGCAAGAGCTCCCCCTAAATTTGTGCATTATTTAGAATTGCTTTTGAATGCAAATGCACAATCGATTAGGATCATGGGTTACTCTTCCATGTCACATACATCTTGGTGGAGCGCAAAAAATGATACAACTTAAAAACATGCACTCATCACCAAGCAATGTGAATGATCATATAATTAAGGATATAAAGGATAGTATCATCCAAGCAAGCATTAAGGTAGCATATGATCAAACACATGATCAAACAAGTATCTCACATAAGGAAAAATGGTATCAACCAAGGACACAATAAAGTTCAACCAAGCAAATAGCAAGAGAGACAAAAGAAGCAACACTCTCTCTCGAAGCCTATGATCTATACATATTTCTCCCCCTTTGGCAACAAGTTACCAAAAATTCAAATATGCATAATGATATGCGTCTCTCAGGCTTGGTCTTCGGGAGGAGGTGTAGAGAGAGCTCCAAGGACGAAGGCATCAGCCGATGTAGCCGGAGCTGGTGGAGTGGCTTGGAGGTGGCCTTGAAGGCTGTGGCTGCTTGGTGCCGATGTGGTGGCTCTAGTGTCGCCATGGAGTACTGACGAGACTTCTGACCTCTAGGCACTCGCTGAAAAGCATCTGTGGTAGCCTTCCCCTTCTTCTCTTCTGCTTCCTCCTGAAGCTGCTTAACTGCTGTCTGCATCTCAGTTACCTTCAGATCAAGATCATATAATTTTTGTTCAATGAGTCCTCTCCAAACTCTCCTGATTCTGAGTCAGGGTGGCCAAGCCCTTCTCAATCCTCAAAGTTGATTGTATTAGATGTGCCAGCTGATCTTGCTTGCTCTTCAGGAAAACTTGAGATGCCTCTTCAGCACTTGGCATCTTAGCAGCTTTCTCTGCCATTGCTTTAGCTCTCTTTTCTTGTGCTTGCACTGATGAAGGTTCATTCTCAGTCGTTACAACCTTGTTGTCTTCAAATTCAGGATAGAGAGGTAAATGCTCCTTGTCAAATAGATAAGTGCCCGTGCCCATCTTGGAGTTAATGAGCATCTGAATATGTGGAGCATACCCACATGATCTCTTCTGGTCAGCAGCTGTCCTCTTGATTGTCTCTACAATCAGACTCATGACCTTGAACTTCTGAGGGACATCAAAGATATGCAGCAAGTTGATTGAATGTCCTCTAATCATCTTGTGATCTCCTGACTTGGGTAGCAGAGTGTGCCTTAGGATGGTGTTGATGGTAGGCAGACCAGACAATAGATAGTGTACAAATCCAAGCTTGTGTGTCTCCAAAGCTTTATCAGGGATCTCTTTGTACATGTTTGCCATAGAGTTCTGGTCTTTCTTCTTCTTGGCATACACATCCAAGTCGTCCTCATGAGCTTCTGGGGAATTGATCAACTTGGCCCATTCATCAATAGTGGATTGGTATCTAGTACCTTCAGACATCCAAACTATCCTCCCATCTGGATAGAAATGAGCAGTGGAGTAGAATTACAGTATGAGCTCATCGTTCCATTTGGTAAGTTTCTGTCCAACAAACTTATCTACTCCACAAGCCTTGAAGCTGTCATATACACCTGGGTAGTGATCTTCATTCTCCTTGATGTATTCCCAATTAATCCATCTCTTGTCACATACCATTGGCTTCTTGTCAAGCAGAATGGTCTCATAGAAATCTTGTTGTTCTCTCGTGTGGAACCTGTAATCAACAACAGTCCTCCTCCTCACAGCCTAGGGATCAGAATGTCTCCACAGTCTCAGTCCTACATCCTTCCTGATGTTCATGTCCTCAGCTACTGGATGAGCATCATTGTGGTCTGCAATCTTGGGTTTCAGTTTTCTCAGCACTAGGCCTTCATCATCCTCTTCTTCAGCTTCAGGCACTGGGGCCTTGTTCTTCTCTTCAGCAGGAATGTTTCTGGTGCTTCTCTTTGGAGCAGACTTCTGAGCTTGAGCTGGTGCTTTGGGAGCAATTTTGGGCTTTGATGGAGCAGCCCCTAACTTGATTGCCTCTCCCATAAGCTTTTGCGACTTGTGTGCTGGTGCAGCATCCTCTTCCTCTTCATCTTCATCAGCAGATGGATCTCTCATCATGGAGGGCTTGCCAATGAGTCTTGCAATGGTCTTCTTGACCCTCTCCTTCCTCTTCTTTGGGTTTAAGAGTGAACTCCATGGTCTCTTCTACAGCAGCTTTCCTAGGCTTGGAAGTTGGCACTCTCTTGGCAGGTGCCTTTTTATGCATGCCAGGCTTTGTTGCAGCAGATGTGCCATATTTTTTCTTCAGCACCTTCTTCTTTGATGTAGCTTCATCCTCAGCAGCCACATAGTCCTCATCCTCAGAGTCTGAGGTTCTCTTCTTCCTTGTTCTGGTGGCTGCCTTGGGCAAGTTGATTGGTGTGCTTCTAATGCCATCATCATAACTGCTTGAGGGATCTGAAACCTCACTCAATTGCACTTATTCCTCTGATTTGTTCTGACTGTCACTTTGGTCAGACATCTTGGCAATCTCACTGACAACAAACCCCGTGAATAGATATAGATGAGGTAGAATGGATGAGCATCACAGAGTGCAGAGTTTTTGCAAAACAAATGACTCAAAAACTTAGTTTTAGTTATCCACAGAAAGCATTTCGGAGCTAGCGATTTGTTAAACTCGGGATACCGAAGCAACTTTTGGAGCCTAAACTAGTGAACTCGGTCAGCCCGAGTCACAGTTCGGTGGCACCGAGATTGCTAGGGTTTCACAGAGAGTCGAACTCGGTCACATTGATTTGCAGTTTTCGGTCAGACCGAGAAGCGAATGTGCAATGGCCTAAGCCAAATCAGTGAGACCGATTTCTACAACTCGGTCGGTCCGAGATGAGTTCGGCGGAGACCTAAACTAAATTTTCAAATCAAATCTAATCTAACGGATGTTTTCTCTGGATAGATTGTTTGCATACGTGGTAAATATCATGGCAAAGCAATGTGATATGAATCAGAGTGTGGAAAATAGCACAAAGAGGCGAACACATACCCTAGTTCGGCGGGAGTTTGCTACGGCGACAACGGCGGGGCAGATATCCATTGACGGCGACGGAAACTAGCGGCGGGAGGTCGCTGGCGGCGAGAAGATGATCTGGAGACCCGAGGAGGTAGAGCAGGACACATGCGCGGGCTGAGGGGTTTTGAAGAAATTTCCAAAATCTCACCCGTAGGTATATATATCCCGACCCTATCGATGTGACCGAGTGGAACAACTCGGTGGCACCGAGATGCAGAATCGCAAGCGCTTACTGCAACACGGTGTGACTGAAAAGTTCAAATCGGTTGCACCGAGATGGAAAACCTAGATCAACTTAGTGAACTCAGTGTGACCGAAATGGGTGACTCGGTCATACCGAATTGCACAAAGAGGTTTTGGAAGTTTAATTCTATGACGAATCGAGGACTCCAAGTGCTCCTCACACAGAGTGGTTCGAATCTGACTTGATCAAACTTTGTGATGTAGCATGAATAGAGTTTAAGACGAGAAAATCATAGATAGCTAGAGGGAGTACTTAGGCATTGTTGTCCATCCATTTGGCAAATGAGAAAGAGCCAAACAATCAAAGCAACAAATGGATGTCCTCAAATGAGTAAAATATGCATCCAACATGCTCACACAATAAGATGGCAAATGAAACATGTGACAAAGCATGCACAAACACTCTAGCATCTATCAAGCAGTTGGCGATGACTAGGTCATCTATATATGAGTATATTGACTTAGGAGTCAAATGAGAACATTTGATCATAGGTCATACTCATCGTTTAAGCACAAGTGGGGTTACCACTTTTACATAAAAGCATTGTTGTGTTCACACCATTAGAGTTGCTTTTGCTCAATTGATTAGAGTAAATCTCCCCTAGATGTGATATCCCCTAAGAGGGATGAACTAACCTTGGTTTTGTCGATGATGACTTCATGTAGGTGTTGAAGATGTGGATGCTCAATGTTGATGTAGATCGTTTGGAGCAATCCGTTGGAGTGAGTTGCACTTTCAATACCTACACGGGTTAGTCCCACAAGGAACAAACAAGGATATCCATAGACATAGAGTGATGTAGACACAAGATGATTTCCATGAAAGCATTAGGTTACCTTGTCCCTTGTCTTACCAACAAGAGGGTTTGTGACTCCTTGAACTAGTGCAAGATATGGAAGTTGTTTGCACTTGTCCTCGCCAAAATGATATGAGTGAAGTTTGTTGGCGGAGTCACCCTCAAGAATTTTCTAGTTCTTCTTCTTCGGGATCTACATCATCTTGATGGGAATCCTTGGGGTTGTAGTCGTACTTGATGAAGTAGAACTTGATGTAGTCTTGGGAACCCAATTGACCAAGGCCTTGGGAGCTTCTTCAAATGCATCAATCTCCTCTTTAAGCTTATCCTTGCCTTTTTGCTTGTGGTCTTGTGGTGGAAGATCATCTTGAGCTTGTGTCCCTTGGAAAGAAGTAGGATCATACTTCTCTTGTTGAGGAACAAACTTTGTCTTGCGGTATTGATCTTCTTCCCACTCAACTCCATTGGCATTGAACTTTCGTTCAAAACCAACACCTTGATTCTTCCAGTGCCTTCCTTGCTTGCGTACAATTTCCTCAAATTGCTTACTTTCGGCAAGGCTCTTGTAAACACCTTTCTCTATAATTCCCTTCAATAAGCTATTTTCTTGCTCAAGTGTAACTTGGCTAAGAGAATCATTAGTGGAATCAACAGAACTACTAGAAGCAACAATATTGGATTTAGCATGATTATTGTTACTACTAGAAGAAGAATCTTTCTTGTTCTTGTTGCTAGATTTGACTTGTGGCATGTAAGTAGACAAGAGTAGACGCTTGGCAATGTAAGAAGAACTTTTCTTGCGAAGATCATCATTGATTGCCTTTAAAAACTCATGCTCTTGCTCAAGGTTGAGCTTTTCAAAGTGTAACTTCTCATGAGTCTTTAAAAGTTCTCGATGATGTTCCAAGGTAGTTTCATGAGCTAACTTAAGAGTGTTTAGTTCTTTAGTTAGATGCTCAATCTCCTTCTTATCATCATCATTCGTTTTATCTTCATTAGTCATACGTCTCCAACGTATCTATAATTTTTTATTGTTCCATGCTATATTATACTCTGTTTTGGATGTTTAATGGGCTTTATTATACACTTTTATATTATTTTTGGGACTAACCTATTAACTGGTGGCCCAACCCAGAATTGCTGTTTTTTTGCCTATTACAGAGTTTCACAGAAAAAGAATATCAAACGGCGTCCAAACGGAATGAAACCTTCGGGAACGTGATTTTTGGAACGAACGTGATCCAGAGGACTTGGACCCTACGTCAAGACATCAACCAGGAGGGCACGAGGTAGGGGGGTGCCTACCCCCCCCCCCCAGGCGCGCCCTCCACCCTCATGGGGCCCACGTTGCTCCACCGACATACTTCTTCCTCCTATATATACCTACGTACCCACAAACTTCCAGATACGGAGCCAAAAACCTAATTCCACCGCTGCAACCTTCTGTACCCGTGAGATCCCATCTTGGCGCCTTTTCCGGAGCTCCGCCGGAGGGGGCATCGATCCTGGAGGGCTTCTACATCAACACCATAGCCTCTCCGATGATGTGTGAGTAGTTTACCTCAGACTTTCGGGTCCATAGTTATTAGCTAGATGGCTTCTTCTCTCTTTTTGGATCTCAATACAATGTTCTCCCCCTCTCTTGTGGAGATCTATTCGATGTAATCTTCTTTTGTGGTGTGTTTGTTGAGACCGATGAATTGTGGGTTTATGATCAAGTTTATCTATGAGCAATATTTGAATCTTCTCTGAATTCTTTTATGTATGGTTGGTTATCTTTGCAAGTCTCTTCGAACTATCAGTTTGGTTTGGCCTACTAGATTGATCTTTCTTGCAATGGGAGAAGTGCTTAGCTTTGGTTTCAATCTTGCGGTGTCCTTTCCCAAAGTGATGAGGGGCAGCAAGGCACGTATTGTATTGTTCCCATCGAGGATAACAAGATGGGGTTTATATCATATTGCATGAGTTTATCCCTCTACATCATGTCATCTTACTTAAAGAATTACTTTGTTCTCATGAACTTAATACTCTAGATGCATGCTGGATAGAGGTCAATGTGTGGAGTAATAGTAGTAGATGCAGGCAGGAGTCGGTCTACTTGTCTCGAACGTGATGCCTATATACATGATGGTACCTAGATATTCTCATAACTATGCTCAATTCTATCAATTGCTCAACAGTAATTTGTTCACCGACCATAATACTTATGCTCTCGAGAGAAGACACTAGTGAAACCTATGGCCCCCGGGTCTATCTTCCATCATATTAATCTTCCAACACTTAGTTATTTTTATTTCCTTTTATTTTACTTTGCATCTTTATCATAAAAATACCAAAAATATTATCTTATCATATCTATCAGATCTCACTCTCGTAAGTGATCGTGAAGGGATTGGCAACCCCTTATCGCGTTGGTTGCGAGGATTTATTTGTTTGTGTAGGTGCGAGGGACTCGTGCGTGGTCTCCTACTAGATTGATACCTTGGTTCTCAAGAACTGAGGGAAATACTTACGCTGCTTTAGTGCATCACCCTTTCCTCTTCAAGGGAAAACCAACGCAGTGCTCAAGCGGTAGCAAGAAGGATTTTCTACGGCTCCGTTCTTGGAGTCGACGCAAAGTCAACATACCAAGTATCCATCACAAACCCTTATCTCCCGCATTACATTATTTGCCATTTGCCTCTCGTTTTCCTCTCCCCCACTTCACCCTTGCCATTTTATTCGCCCTCTCTTCTCCGTTCGCCTCTTTCTCGCTTGCTTCTTGTTTGCTCTTGTGTTGGATTGCTTTCTTGTCACGATGGCTCAAGATAATACTAAATTGTGTGACTTTACCAATACCAACAACAATGATTTCCTTAGCACTCCGATTGCTCCTCTTACCGATACTTAATCTTGTGAAATCAATACTGCTTTATTGAATCTTGTCATGAAAGATCAATTCGCCGGCCTTCCTAGTGAATATGCCGCTACCCATCTAAATAGCTTCGTTGATTTGTGTGATATGCAAAAGAAGAAAGATGTGGAGACTGATATTGTTAAATTGAGGCTATTCCTTTTTCGCTTAGAGATCGTGCTAAAGCTTGGTTTTCGTCTTTGCCTAAAAATAGTATTGATTCTTGGAATAACTGCAACGATGCTTTTATCTCTAAGTATTTTCCTCCCGCTAAGATTATCTCTCTTAGAAATGATATTATGAATTTTAAGCAACTTGATCATGAACATGTTGCACAAGCTTGGAAGAGGATGAAATTAATGATACGTAATTGCCCTACACATGGTTTGAATTTGTGGATGATTATACAAAAAAATTATGCCGGGTTGAATTTTGCTTCTAGAAATCTTTTAGATTCGGCCGCGGGAGGCACTTTTATGGAAATCACTTTAGGAGAAGCTACTAAACTCCTAGATAATATTATGGTTAATTATTCTCAATGGCACACTAAAAGATCTACTAATAAGAAAGTGCATGCGATAGAAGAAATTAATGTTTTGAGTGGAAAGATGGATGAACTTATGAAATTATTTGCTAATAAAAGTGTTTCTTCTGATCCTAATGATATGCCTTTGTCTACTTTGATTGAGAATAATAATGAATCTATGGATGTGAATTTTGTTGGTAGGAATAATTTTGGTAACAACGCGTACAGAGGAAACTTTAATGCTAGGTTGTATCCTAGTAATTCCTCTAATAATTATGGTAATTCCTACAACAACTCTTATGGAAATTTTATAAGATGCCCTCTGAATTTGAGACTAGTGTTAAAGAATTTATGAATTCGCAAAAGAATTTCAATGCTTTGCTTGAAGAAAAATTGCTTAAAGTTGATGAATTGGCTAGGAACGTTGATAGAATTTCTCTTGATGTTGATTCTTTGAAACTTAGGTCTATTCCACCTAAGCATGATATAAATGAGTCTCTCAAAGCCATGAAAATTTCCATTGATGAGTGCTAAGAAAGAATCGCTAGGATGCTTGCTAAGAAAGATTGCTTTGTGAAATCGTGTTCTTCTAATTTTTATGAAAATAAAGATGAAGATCGAAAAGTTATTGATGTGTCCCCTATTAAATCTTTGTTTTGCAATATGAATCTTTATAATGATGAGACTGAATAAGATCCACCTTTACCTAGAAGGCGTTCCAAAAATTCGGAGAGTTTAGATCCTGATGCTAAAATTGATAAAAGTGGGATTGAAGAGATCAAAACTCTAGATATTAATGAACCCACTATTTTGGATTTCAAGGGATTTAATTATGATAATTTCTCTTTGATAGATTGTATTTCCTTGTTGCAATCCGTGCTAAATTCTCCACATGCTTATAGTCAAAATAAAGCCTTTACCAAACATATCGTTGATGCTTTGATGCAATCTTATGAAAAAAAAATTGAGTTGGAAGTTTCTATCCCTAGAAAACTTTATGATGAGTGGGAACCTACTATTAAAATTAAAATTAAAGATCATGAATGCTATGCTTTATGTGATTTGGGTGCTAGTGTTTCCACAATCCCAAAAACTTTGTGCGATTTGCTAGGTTTCCATGATTTTGATGATTGCTCTCTAAACTTACACCTTGCGGATTCCACCATTAAGAAACCTATGGGAAGAATTAATGATGTTCTTATTTTTGCAAATAGCAATTATGTGCCCGTAGATTTTATTGTTCTTGACATAGATTGCAATCCTTCATGTCCTATTATTCTTGGTAGACCTTTCCTTAGAACGATTGGTGCAATTATTGATATGCAGGAAGGGAATATTAGATTCCAATTTCCGTTAAGGAAAGGCATGGAACACTTCCCTAGAAATAAAATAAAATTACCTTATGAATCTATTATGAGATCCACTTATGGATTGCCTACCAAAGATGGCAATACCTAGATCTATCCTTGCTATTATGCCTAGCTAGGGGCGTTAAACGATAGCGCTTGTTGGGAGGCAACCCAATTTTATTTTAGTTTTGCTTTTTGCTTATGTTTAGGAATAAATATTTGATCTAGCCTCTGGTTAGATGTTTTTTTATGTTCTAATTAGTGTTTGTGCCAAGTTTAACCTATAGGATCTTCTTGGATGATAGTTATTTGATCTTGCTGAAAATTCCAGAAACTTTCTGTTCACGAAAATAATTGTTCAAAATCACCAGAACGTGATAAAATATTGATTCCAATTGATGCTGATCAATAAACAAATTGTCTAGGTCTTCCTATTTTGGTAGAATTTTTGGAGTTCCAGAAGTTTGCGTTAGTTACAGATTACTACAGACTGTTCTGTTTTTGACAGATTCTGTTTTTTGTGTGTTGATTGCTTATTTTGATGAATCTATGGCTAATAAAATAGTTTATAAACCATAGAGAATTTGGAATACAGTAGGTTTAACACCAATATAAATAAAGAATGAGTTCATTACAGTACCTTGAAGTGGTCTTTTGTTTTCTTTCGCTAACGGAGCTCACGAGATTTTCTCCTGAGTTTTATGTTGTGAAGTTTTCAATTTTTGGGTGAAAGATTTGATTGATTATGGAACAAGGAGTGGCAAGAACCTAAGCTTGGGGATTCCCATGGCACCCCAAGATAATCTAAGGACACCTAAAATCCAAAGCTTGGGGATGCCCCGGAAGGCATCCCCTCTTTCGTCTACTTCCATCGGTAACTTTACTTGGAGCTATATTTTTATTCACCACATGGTATGTGTTCTGCTTGGAGCGTCTTGTATTATTTGAGTCCTTATTTGTTTGTTTGCCACAAGAGTCACACTTGATTCGGAATTTGTTAGAATACTCTATGTGCTTCACTTATATCTTTTGAGCTATATAGTTTTTGCTCTAGTACTTCACTTATACCTTTTAGAGCACGGCAGTGGATTTGTTTAATAGAAACTATTGATCTCTCATGCTTCACTTATATTATTTTGAGGATCTTAAAATAGCATGGCAATTTGCATTAATTAATATCATGAGAAATTTTATACTTGATAATTGTTTTGAGATATAAAGGTGGTAATATCATAGTTGTGCTAGTTGAGTAATCATGGAATTGAAAAACACTTGTGTTGGAGTTTGTGATTCCCGTAGCATGCACGTATGATGAACCTTTATGTAACGAAGTCGGAGCATGAGGTGTTTATTGATTGTCTTCCTTTGTATGGCGGTCGGGATCCCGCGATGGTTAACTCCTGCCAACCCTTCCCCTAGGAGCATGCGTAGTAGTACTTTGCTTCGAGGGCTAATAAATTTTTGCAATAAGTATAGGAGTTGTTTATGACTAATGTGAGTCCATGGATTATACGCACACTTACCTTTCCGCAATTTTCTAGCTTCTTCGGTACCGTGCATTTCCCTTTCTCACCTTGAGAGTTGGTGCAAACTTCGCCGGTGCATCCAAACCCCGTGATATGATACACTGTATCACACATAAACCTCCTTATATCTTCCTCAGAACCGCCATCATACCTACCTATCATGGCATTTCCATAGCCATTCCGAGATATATTGCCATGCAACTTTCAATCGTTCCGTTTATCATGACACGCTTCATCATTGTCATATTGCTTTGCATGATCATGTAGTTGAGGTCGTATTTGTGGCAAAGCCACCGTTCATAATTCTTTCATACATGTCGCTCTTGATTCATTGCATATCCCGGTACACCGCCGGAGGCATTCACATAGAGTCATATTTTGTTCTAAGTATTGAGTTGTAACTCATGATTTGTAAGTAAATAAAAGTGTGATGATCATCATTATTAGAGCATTGTCCCAAGTGAGGAAAGGATGATGGAGACTATGATTCCCCCACAAGTCGGGATGAGAATCTGGACTAAATAAAAAAAGGAGGCCATAAAAAAGAGAGGAAAAAGTCCCAAATAAAAAATGAGAGAAAAAGAGAGAAGGGACAATGTTACTATCCTTTTACCACACTTGTGCTTCAAAGTAGCACCGTGATCTTCATAATAGAGAGTCTCTCATTTTGTCACTTTCATATACTAGTGGGAAATTTCATTATAGAACTTGGCTTGTATATTCCAATGATGGGCTTCCTCAAATGTCGAGGTCTTAGTGAGCAAGGAAGTTGGATGCACACCCACTTAGTTTCTTTTCGAGCTTTCATACACTTATAGCTCTAGTGCATCCGTTGCATGGCAATCCCTACTCCTTGCATTAACATCAATTGATGGGCATGTCCATAGCCCGTTGATTAGCCTTGTTGATGTGAGACTTTCTTCTTTTTTTGTCTTCCCACATAACCCCTACCATTATACCTTATTCCACCATAGTGCTATATCCATGGCTTGTGCTCATGTATTGCGTAAGAGTTGAAAAGGCTGAAGTGCGTTAAAAGTATGAACCAATTGCTTGGCTAAAACTGGGGTTGTACATGATATGAATATTTTGTGTGGGGAAGATGGAGCATAGCCAGACTATATGATTTTGTAGGGATAAATTGCTTTGGCTATGTTATTTTGATAAGACATAATTGCTTAGTTAGCATGCTTGAATTATTATTGTTATTATGTCAAAATTAAACTTTTATATTGAATCATATCAAATCTAAACATTCATGCCACAATAAGAAGAATTATATTGAAATTATGCTAAGTAGCATTCCACATCAAAAATTCTGGTTTTATCATTTACATACTCAAGGACGAGCAGGAATTAAGCTTGGGGATGCTTGATACGTCTCCAACGTACCTATAATTTTTTATTGTTCCATGCTATTATATATTCTGTTTTGGATGTTTAATGGGCTTATTTATACACTTTTATATTATTTTTGGGACTAACCTATTAACCGGAGGCCCAGCCCAAATTGCTGTTTTTTGCCTATTTCAGTGTTTCGCAGAAAAAGGATATTAAACGGAGTCCAAACGGAATGAAACCTTCGGGAGCGTGATTTTTTTGGAACAAACGTGATCCATAGGACTTGGAGTGGACGCTACAACCAACCAGGCGGCCACGAGGCAGGGGCGCGCCTACCCCCCCCAGGCGCGCCCCTCCACCTCGTGGGCCCCTCGTGGCTCCACCGACCTACTTCTTCCTCCTATATATACCTACGTACCCCAAACCATCGAGGAGCACCACGAAAACCTAATTCCACCATCGCAACCTTCTGTACCCATGAGATCCCATCTTGGGGCCTTTTCCGGCGTCCTGCCGGAGGGGGCATTGATCACGGAGGGCTTCTACATCAACACCATAGCCTCTCCGATGATGTGTGAGTAGTTTACCTCAGACATTCGGGTCCATAGTTATTACCCATATAAAGGTGGTAATTTTAGAGTGTGCTAGTTGAGTAATTGTGAAATTGAGAAATACTTGTGTTAAAGTTGGCAAGTCCCGTAGCATGCACGTATGGTAAAAGTTGTGTGACAATTTTGACACATAAGTGTTCTTTTATTGCTTTCCTTATGAGTCGCGGTCGGGGACGAGCGATGGTCTATTCCTACCAATCTATCCCTCTAGCGGCATGCGTAGTATTACTTTGCTTCGAGGGCTAATAAACTTTTGCAATAAGTATATGAGTTCTTTACGACCAATGTGAGTCCATGGATTATACACACTCTCAACCCTCCACAATTTTCTAGCCTCTACGGTACCGCGCATTGCCCTTTCTCACCTTGAGAGTAGGTGCAAACTTCACCGGTGCATCCAAACCCCGTGATATGATAGGCTCTATCACACATAAGCCTCCTTATATCTTCCTCAAAACAGCCACCATACCTACCTATCATGGCATTTCAATAGCAATTCCGTGATATATTGCCATGCAACTTTCCACCGTTCCGTTTATTATGACATGATTCATCATTGTCATATTGTTTTGCATGATCATGTAGTTGAGTAGTTGACATCGTATTTTGTGGCAAAGTCACCATTCATAATTTTTTCATACATGTCACTCTTGATTCATCGCATATCCCGGTACACCGCCGGAGGCATTCGCATAGAGTCATATTTTGTTCTAAGTATTGAGTTGTAATTGTTGAGTTGTAATTGTTGAGTTGTAAATAATAAAAGCGTGATGATTATCATTATTAGAGCATTGTTCCAGGTGAGAAAAGGATGATGGAGACTATGATTCCCCCACAAGACGGGATGAGATTCCGGACCAAAAAAAAGAGAAGGAAGGCCAAAGAAAAAAAGAAGGCCTAAAAAAAGGGGAAAAATGAGAGAAAAAGAGAGAAGGGACAATGTTACTATCATTTTTCCACACTTGTGCTTCAAAGTAGCACCGTGATCTTCATGATAGAGAGTCTCCTATGTTGTCACTTTCATATACTAGTGGGAATTTTTCATTATAGAACTTGGCTTGTATATTCCAATGATGGGCTTCCTCAAAATTCCCTAGGTCTTCGTGAACAAGCAAGTTGGATGCACACCCACTTAGTTTCTTTTGTTGAGCTCTCATATATTTATAGCTCTAGTGCATCCGTTGCATGGCAATCCCTACTCCTCTCATTGACATCAATTTATGGGCATCTCCATAGCATATTGATTAGCTGCGTCAATGTGATACTTTCTACCTTTTTGTCTTCTCTCATAACCCCCATCATTATACTTTACTCCACCCATAGTGCTATATCCATGGCTTGCGCTCATGTATTGCATAAGAATTGAAAAGGCTGAAGCGAGTTAAAAAGTATGAACCAATTGTTCGGCTTGTCATCGGGGTTATGCATGATGAGAACATTTGTGTGACAATATTGAAACATGGCCTAACTGTATGATTTTGTAGGGATAAGCTTTCTTTGGCTATGTTATTTTGATAAGACATAATTGCTTGGTTAGCATGTTGGAAGTATTATTGTTTTTATGTCAACATTAAAATTTTATCTTGAATCTTTCAGATCTAAATATTCATGCCACAATAAAAAGATTTACATTGAGAATTATGCTAAGAAGCATTCCACATCAAAATTCTGTTTTTATCATTTACCTACTCGAGGACGAGCTGGAATTAAGCTTGGGGATGCTTGATACGTCTCCAACGTATCTATAATTTCTGATTGTTCCATGCTATTATATATTCTGTTTTGGATGTTTAATGGGCTTATTTATACACTTTTATATTATTTTTGGGACTAACCTATTAACCGGAGGCGCAACCCAAATTGCTGTTTTTTGCCTATTTCAGTGTTTCGCACAAAAAGGATATCAAACGGAGTCCAAACGGAATGAAACCTTTCGAGAGCGTGATTTTTGGAACAAACGTGATCCAGAGGACTTGGAGTGGATGTCAAGCAACCAACGAGGCGGCCACCAGGCAGAGGGGCGCGCCAACCCCCCAGGCGCGCCCTCCACCCTCATGGGCCCCTCGTGGCTCCACCGACCTACTTCTTCCACCTATATATACCTAAGTACCCCCAAACCATCGAGGAGCACCACCAAAACCTAATTCCACCGCCACAACCTTCTGTACCCGTGAGATCCCATCTTGGGGCCTTTTCCGGCAACCTGCCAGAGGGGGCACTGACCACGGAGGGCTTCTACATCAACACCATAGCCTCTCCGGTGATGTGTGAGTAGTCAGACCTTCGGGTCCATAGTTGTTAGCTTGATAGCTCCTTCTCTCTCTTTGGATCTCAATACAAAGTTCTCCTCGATTCTCTTGGAGATCTATTCGATGTAATCTTCTTTTGCGGTGTGTTTGTCGAGATCTGATGAATTGTGGGTTTATGATCAAGATTATCTATGAACAATATTTGAATCTCCTCTGAATTCTTTTATGTATGATTGGTTATCTTTGCAAGTCTCTTCGAATTATCAGTTTGGTTTGGCCTACTAGATTGATCTTTCTTGCAATGGGAGAAGTGCTTAGCTTTGGGTTCAATCTTGCGAAAGGTTTCGAACCCGGTGATGAGGGGAAAAGCACGTATTTTATTGTTTCCATCGAGGATAAAAAGATGGGGTTTATATCATATTGCATGAGTTTATCCCTCTACATCATGTCATCTTGCTTAAAGCGTTACTCCGTTCTTATGAACTTAATACTCTAGATGCATGCTTTGGATAGCGGTCGATGTGTGGAGTAATAGTAGTAGATGCGTGGAGTCGGACTACTTGTCACGGACGTGATGCCTATATACATGATCATACCTTGATATTCTCATAACTATGCTCAATCTATCAATTGCTCGACAGTAATTCGTTCACCCACCGTAATACTTATGCTCTTGAGAGAAGCCACTAGTGAAACCTATGGCCCCGGGGTCTATTTCCCATCATATTAATATCCCGTTATTTCCATTACTATTTACTTTGCTTTCTTTACTTTTACTCTTTATCATAAAAATACCAAAAATATTATCTTATCATCTCTATCAGATCTCACTCTCGTAAGTGACCGCGAAGGGATTGACAACCCCTTTATCGCGTTGGTTGCAAGGTTCTTATTTGTTTGTGTAGGTGCAAGGGACTTGAGCGTGACCTCCTACTGGATTGATACCTTGGTTCTCAAAAACCGAGGGAAATACTTACGCTACTTTACTGCATCACCCTTTCCTCTTCAAGGGAAAACCAACGAAGTGCTCAAGAGGTAGCAGTGCGCCATAGTGACGGCCGGCCCTCCCCCTCCTTCACTCCTTTATATTCGGGGGAGGGGGGCACCCCATAGACAAAACAATTGATCATTGATCGCTTAGCTGTGTGTGGTGCCTCCCTCCACCATATTCCACCTCGGTAATATCATAGCAGTGCTTAGGCGAAGCCCTGCATCGGTAGCATCATCAACACCGTCATCACGTAGTTATCTTGTGGAACTCTCCATAAAGCTCTGCTTTGGATCGGAGTTAAGTGGGGCGTCACGAAATGAGCGTGTGCTGAACTTCCGGAGGTGCCGTGCGTTCGGTACTTGGATCGGTCGGATTGTGAAGACGTACGACTACATCAACCGTGTTGTCATAATGCTTCCGCTTTCGGTCTACGAGGGTACGTGGACACACTCTCCCCTCTCGTTGCTATGCATCACCATGATCTTGCGTGTGCGTAGGATTTTTTTTGAAATTACTACGTTCACAACAGCAATGGCTATGTCAACTGAACTCAGTGGCGCCGGATAGAACATTTCGGTGGGGCCGAGTTTGACTTTTGGTTTGGACATATGTGGATGTGAGAAAGTGGTTGAGAGCTTTGGAGCATACCACTAAGCATTTTGAGCAAGAAACCCATTAAGCAACACCTCATCCCCTTTTAAAAGTGTTGACTTTTCCTATGGACTCAATGTGATCTTGGATCACTAAAATGAAAATGTAGAGTCTTGAGCTTTAGAGCTTGAGCCAATCTTTTATCCTTAGTATTTTAAGGGGTCCACATTCCTAATCCATGCCATGCCAATCATTGAACTTTCCTGAAATATTTATCTTGAGATAGCATTAGTTCAATGAGCTATATGTTGTTAATAATTACCAAAACCACCCGAGGGATAGTTGCACTTTCATGTAGCAGCGATAGAAGAGAGGTGCGGGCACAAGTTGAGTGGGAAGCACCATCACCATGGACAACTTCATCCCCTCCGGGACCAGTAGCAGCCATGGATGGAGAGGGACGATGGCCGGTGAAGCAGCCGCCATGGATGGAATTTTTTAATTCTCAATTAGTTAGTAGTAGCGCGGGGCCACGACCCGGCGCTACAACTAAAGTAGTAATGCGCAGTGGCAATCACGCTACTACTACTAAAAATAGCGATAGCGGGTACCACCAGCTCTTTGCTAAAAAGTTAACTGCGGCCCTATCGGCAATGTGCAGGCCCCACGCCATCGCTAGGCAATTACCCCGCGCTACTACTAGGGTTTTCCCTAGTAGTGTGGTGTTCTTTGTACGACCTTGACAATTGTTGTATAGATCGTATTTTTTATCGACAAATAAATATAATATGGAAATTAATTTCATGATGCATCTAATGATATTTGAATTTATATTGATTTGATATTGCGAATGTTGATATTTTTTATATATAATGTTGGCCAAACTTGAAGGGGTTAGATTTGATAAATCTTATTTGCAGACCAAAAAGTAATGGATGGAGCACGGTCTAAGATTTTCCACTTGTTAATTTTGTTTTCATTGCGCATCGAGGATGACATCGTACCGTATAAATGAGAATCATGTGCAAATATTGATTTTTTGACACAGGCTCATATGCTCTCGGTGAACAGTAAAATGGAAAAAATATTGAAAAATTAAAAAAAGAATACTTTTGTCAACCAAGACACTCGAATGCGTGATGTTGGAGCAAAATTTCAATGTGTTCGAGTACGTGAGCAACTCGTAGCAAAGAATAGAAAATCAGTCTGAAACAGCGGGTCAACATTAACCTTCTCACTAACCCCAGCTTTGTTTTTTTGCTGAGAGCTAACCAGATGTCCACACATCATCAAATTTGGCATGGATAGCACACACTCAAACATCTTGCATGCCAAACATATCAGATTTTTTTAAATTATCTAATACTTTTATATTTTAATGTTCAAGGAAGGGAGCAGATGAGCTCGGGAGCCGAATTGATGAGTCATGTGGCATTATTCCCATCGCGTGTTAATTACCCTTATCACTCAGGCTGAACACAAGCTGACTCAGTGTGAAAAAGGGCGCAAGGCGAGTACCAAAAAATTAGATAAGAAAAAGGATTGCTCTGTTTATCACAGAAAAAAGAGAAAAAACCTAAGCAGCGCCTAGCTAGACTAGACTTAAATCACCATAATACATACAACACGCCAGAAGACAATACCCCACAACATACGCCCAGGCACTCGAGCATCTTCATCGCCACTGCAGTGCACACCGAGAACCATCGTATCAATTCGGGCTGTAACAAGCATATCTGCGAAACTCAACGACATCGAAGTGGAACGCTATGTCCGATAGAGCAAATACATGCCGCTCCAATCCTGCGAGGCTGGCTAGCAAAACTAAGCAGACGTACCTTGATTGTGGAGGGTGCTTCTACTACTCTCACGGACATGTAACGCAAACTACCGCCAACCACCCCTATGAGCCCTGAATCCGTGTGATCGATTCCAAGTCCAAGATGATGCCCCCAAGAGGAAACGTGATGCCAAAGCAAAGCTGGAAGCACCATCATAGTTCAACTTGTCACACCTAACCAGCTGTTAGTGTGCCTTAGAGCCGGCTGGTGGGTCCAGCTAGATGGCCAGACAAGTGGACTGTGTGGGTGACGATAAAGGGTGGCCGCCTGTGACCGTGTGAGGGCATGCATGTGTGAACTTTCTCCTGTAACCAATCTTTCCTCTGCAATCGCATCCTGCTTCTTCCTCTCCAAGTCTTCCTCTCGCTCATCCTCCCCTCTCGACCCCCCTTGCTCTCTAGGGTGTTACAATTGGTATTCATAGCCAAAATCCGCCAAAATTTTTCTCCCGTGAGCTTGATTGGGGTCGGTAACATCCACCGCGCCGGTGTAGTTTGCTCCGGCAAGCCACACAAAATCCGTCGCGGCGTTCGATCTGCTTCAGAGCAAGACGATGGCTCCTTCCAAGGCCTCGGCGAAGAAGCGGCAAGTTCTCACCGCCATGGACGAAGGGAACACCAACATCACCAAGATGCTCGAGGCTCTGCTCGCCAAGATCGATGACCAGAAGGCGGCACAAGAGGAGGAGATCGAGCTGCAGGCCGCCTTCAATGCCCAGATCTCGCAGGAGGTGCGCGGGCTCTCGCGGCAGATCGATCTGACCCAAGCGGACCTCGACCTCACGCACAAGACAGTGGAAGGGTCGGCTTCCCCGACGGGCTCGGTCACCACGCACCTTCACCAGCCTGTCCACCCGCAGCAGCAACCTCCTCCACCTCCTCCTCCTCCACCGTCCCCGCGCCCCATGCCGGATCCAGCGCGCCCGTCTTCCTCGCACGCACGCCTGGGCGACCACCGGCCGCCACTTCTACCTGTGCCGCCACAAGGCGGATTCGTCGCCGCGGCGACCGCGTCACCGACAGGCTACCACACCAACGAGTACCACAAGCCGCCGAAGCACGATTTCCCCAAGTTCGATGGCACATCGCCATATTTTTGGCTGGACTGTTGCCTCGCCTACTTCGAGCTCTACAAGGTGGCCTCCCACCACTGGGTCGCCACCGTGGTGCTCTACATCAACGGCCAGGTTGCACACTGGCTCCAGGCGTTCCGGCAAACGCAGCGTGACATCACGTGGGAGCGTTTCACCTCGGCGATCCTGGAGGAGTTCGGCACTGATTAATTCAAAGTGGTGATGCACAAGCTGCTGCAACTGCGCCAAACAGGCACTGTCGCCGAGTACCGCGTCGCGTTTGATGAGCAGATGTACCACCTTCTCACGCTCGATCCATCGATCAACACCAAGTTCTTCGTCACGCAGTTTCTCCTCGGCCTGAAGGACGAGCTGTATGTGCCAGTCGCCTCGGGCACCCTCCGGCATCCGCCGCGTGCCTCGGTGCTCGCCCGCATCCAAGAGGAGAGGAACTTGGCACGACCAGCAGCGCCCTCGCATCACTCGGCGTGGTCGACCACCTCCTGCAGCAACGCGAGGCTGCATCTGGCGTCTTGTGATCCAGCGCCGATCCGCGCCCAAGGAGGCGAAATGCAGCGGGAAGCGGCGAGCTCGCGCGATTTTCGGCGTGCGAACAACCTCTGCTTCAAGTGCGGGGATCACTACTCCAGGGAGCATCGCTGCGCCCAACCCGCGCAGCTGCTCACCATCAACGTGGGTGACCACGGCAAGGTTCTCTCCGACGACACCATCCACGCCCTGCAGTTGCTCGACGACCCGGGCCCGGCCGTGCAACCTCCTGCTCAGGATGTGGACACGCCTGAGTGCTGCCTCCTCTTGTCGCAGGCGCTCGTCGGCACGGACTCGGCGACCACGATCAGGTTGCGCGCGCTGGTGGGAAATCAGGTCATGCTCCTGCTGCTCGACTCGGGCAGCACCCACAGCTTAGTCAACAAGGCGTTCGTCGATTGCCTCGGCCTCGCCACGGAGGAGATGCCGCCGACAGAGGTGCGCGTGGCCAACGGCGACAAGCTCACCTGCAACCACATGGTGCCCGACCTCAAATGGTGGATGCAGGGCCACACCTTCGTGGACGCCCATCGCCGAAGCCGGAGATCGGCGCGTCTGACGGCGATTCAGGTATGGGCGGCTCGCCCAGCATAGTCCAATGACGTGCCACTGGCAAGACAAGTGGGTGAAATTTCAGCACGACGGCGAAGAGGTCACACTTTGCGGCGTCCCAACCAAGCCAGCCACCACGCTCAAGGCAGTCGGGCCCGACGAGCTGCGCAAGATGATCGCCGGGAACGATGTCTGGGCTATGGCCATGGTGGACACCTGTGGCCCTGCAGCGTGCCCGGTTCGCAAATTCCCAAGTCAAACCCCGCTGGCCGACCTGCTCGAGGAATTCGCCGACGTGTTCACGACACCGCAGGGGCTCCCTCCTCATCGCTGGTACGATCACGCCGTCACGCTGGTGGAGGGCGCGGTCCCCGCGAACACGCGCCTGTACCGCTACTTGCTGCTCCAGAAGGACGTGATCGAGCGTCAGGTCAAGGAGATGCTGGACACCGGCGTGATCACACATAGCGTCAGTCCCTACGCCGCGCCAGTGTTGCTCGTGAAGAAGAAGGACGGCACCTGGCGATTCTGCGTCGACTACCGCCGTCTCAACGATGCCACTGTCAAGAACAAATTTCCCCTGCCCATCATCGACGAGCTACTCGACGAACTGGCTGGCGCCGCGGTGTTTTCCATACTGGACCTGCGGGCGGGCTACCATCAGATCAGGATGCACGAGGAGGAAGAGTCCAAGACGGTGTTCAAGACACATCATGGGCATTTCCAGTTTCGGATTATGCCGTTCGGCCTCACGAACGCACCCGCCACTTTTCAGTGTCTGATGAATGCCATCTTCGGTAAGTATGTGATACGTACATTTTGCATCATGCTTTTATATCGATATTTATCGCATTATGGGCTGTTATTTCATGTTATGTCACAATACTTATGGCTATTCTTCCTATTTTACAAGGTTTACATGAAGAGGGAGAATGCCGGTTGAATTCAATTTGGAAAAGGAGCAAATATTGAAGGACTATTCTGCGCAACTCCAAAAGTCCTGAAACTCCACGGAATACCTTAAAATAAATAAAGAAAAATCATCGCCAAAGATGAAGGCCAGGGGGCCCACACCCTGCTCACGAGGGTGGGGGGCGCGCCCTCCCCCCCCGGGCGCGCCCCCTACCCCGTGGGCCCCCTGGTGGCTCTCCGATGCCCATCTTCTCCTATATGAAGTCTTTCGATGAGAAAAAAGGAGAGGCAACCTTTCAGGACGAGACTCCGCCGCCACGAGGCGGAACCTTGGCGGAACCAATCTAGGGCTCACGTGAGCTGTTACTGCCGAGGACTCTTCCCTCGGGAGGGGGAAATCATCGTCATCATCATCACCAACGCTCCTCTCATCGGGAGAGGGCAATCTCCATCAACATCTTCACCAGCACCATCTCATCTCCAAACCCTAGTTCATCTCTTATATCCAATTCTTGTCTCTAAGACCGGGATTGGTGCTAGTAGGTTGCTAGTAGTGTTGATTACTCCTTGTAGTTGATGCTAGTTGGTTTATTTGGTGGAAGATCATATGTTCAGATTCTTTATGCATATTATTACCCCTCTGATTATGAACATGAATATGCTTTGTGAGTAGTTACGTTTGTTCACGAGGACAAGGGAGAAGTCTTACTATTAGTAGTCATGTGAATTTGGTATTCGTTCGATATTTTGATAAGATGTATGTTGTCTAACCTCTAGTGGTGTTATGTGAACATCGACTACATAACACTTCACAATTATTTGGGCCTAGAGGAAGGCATTGGGAAGTAATAAGTAGATGATGGGTTGCTAGAGTGACGGAAGCTTAAACCCTAGTTTATGCGTTGCTTAAATAAGGGCTGATTTGGATCCGTATGTTTCATGCTATGGTTAGGTCTACCTTAATACTTTTGTTGTAGTTGCGGATGCTTGCAATAGAGGTTAATCATAAGTGGGATGTTTGTTCAAGTAAGAACAGCACCAAGCACCGGTCCACCCACATATCAAATTATCAAAGTACCGAACACGAATCATATGAACGTGATGAAAACTAGCTTGACGATATTCCCTTTAGTCCTGGGGAGCGCTTTTCCTATTATATGAGTTTGTTTCGGCTTGTCCTTTGCTACAAAAAGGATTGGGCCTTATTTACTTTTGTTACTTGTTGCTCGTTACAATTTACCTTATCACAAAACTATCTGTTAGCACTTATGTCAGTACTTGCAGAGAATACCTTGCTGAAAACCGCTTATCATTTCCTTCTGCTCCTCGTTGGGTTCGACACTCTTACTTATCGAAAGGACTACTATAGATCCCCTATACTTGTGGGTCATCAAGACTCTTTTTCTGGGCGCCGTTGCGAGGAGTGAAGCGCCTTTGGTAGGTGGAATTTGGTAAGGAAAAATTTATTTAGTGTGCTGAAATTTTACATCACTTGTTACTATGGAAAGTAATTGTCTGAGGGGCTTGTTCGGGGTATCTTCACCCCGTCCAGTAGAGCAAAGAGTTACTCCTCAACCTACTCAACCTACTTAACCTATTGAAAATGAAACTCCTTTTGAATTTCTTTCGGGTATGCTGGAAAAACTGCTAGCTAACACTTTTGCAGGAGATGGAACAAAGCATCCTGACGAGCATCTATGCTATGTGGATGATATTTGTGGACTATTTAAGCTTGCAGGTATTCCTAATGATGTTGTTAAGAAGAAGGCTTTACCTTTATCTTTGGAGGGAGACGCATTGACATGGTATAGGCTATGTGATGATACGAGATCATGGAACTATAAAAGATTGAAATTGGAATTTCATCAAAAGTATTACCCTATGCATCTTGTTCATCGTGATCGCAATTATATATATATAATTTTGGCCTCATAAAGGAGAAAGCATCGCTCGAGGCTTGGGGAGGCTTAAATCAATGTGATATTCATGCCCCAATCATGAGCTCTCAAAAGTGACAATTCTTCAGAATTTTTATGCTCGACTTTCCGATAACAATCGCACCATGCTCGATACTTCTTGTCTTTGGCTCTTTTATGATGAAGACTATTGAATTCAAATGGAATTTATTGGATAGAATTAAACGCATAACTCTGAAGATTGGGACCTCGACGAAGGTAAGGAGTCGGTATGGCGCCTAAGTTTGATTGTGTTAAATCTTTTATGGATACCGATATTTTCCGTAAGTTTAGCACTAAATATGGTCTTGACTCTGAGATAGTAGCTTCTTTTACGTGAATCTTTTGCTACTTATGTTGATCTCCCTAAAGAGAAGTGGTTTAAATATCATCCTCCCATAGAAGTAAAAGTAGCTGCGCCTATTAAAGTTGAAGAAAAAGACTGTCACTTATAATGATCCTATTGTTCCTACCTCTTATGTTGAGAAACCACCTTTCCCTGTTAGAGTAAAGGATCATGCTAAAGCTTCAACTGTTGTTAAGTAAAAGCAATACTAGAACTTATACACCTCATGAGCAAGTCAAAGTAGAACCTAATATTGCTATTGTTAAAGATCTCTTGTCGATAATATTGATGGGCATGTCATTCAATTCTCTGGTGAAACTGCTAGAATTGCTAAACCACATGCTAAAGATAAACATAGACCTGTGGGAGGCGTGCACATTATTTACATTAAAATAGGAGATCATTGTTATCATGGCTTATGTGATATGGGTGCTAGTGCTAGTGTTATACCTATTACCTTGTATGAAGAAATTAAGCATGAAATTGCACCGGTGAGATAGAAGATATTGATGTTACAATTAAGCTTGCCAATAGAGATACTATATCTCCAGTAGGAATTGTTAGAGATGTTGAAGTCTTGTGTGGGAAAACCAAATATCCCGCTGATTTTCTTGTTCTTGGTTCTCCACAAGATAGCTTTTGTCCCATTATATTTGGTAGACCCTTCTTGAATACTTTTAATGCTAAGATAGACTGCGAAAAGAATGTTGTTACTATTGGCTTGGATGATATGGTTCATAAGTTTAATTTCTCTAAATTTAGTAAACAACATCGTGAGGAAGAATTGCCTAGTAAGGACGAAATTATCGGTCTTGCTTCTATTGCTGTGCCTCCTAGTGATCCTTTGGAACACTATTTGCTAGACCATGAAAATGATATGTTCATGAATGAAAGAAGGGAAAATAGATGAAGTATTCTTTAAACAGGAACCTGATACGCAACACAATTTGCCTGTTGAAATCCTAGGATCCTCCTCCACCCAAGGGTGATCCCGTGTTTGAGCTTAAACCATTGCACGATAATCTTAAATATGCTTATCTTGATGAAAAGAAAATACATCATGTTATTATTAGTGCTAACCTTTGAGCATGAAGAAGAAAGATTATTGAAAACTCTGAAAAAAGCACCTTGCCGCTATTGGATATACTCGGATGATCTTAAGGGCATCAGTCCCACTCTATGTCAACATAAAATAAATTTGGAAGCGGATGCCAAACCGCTTCGTGATCCTCAACGACGTTTGAACCCTAAAATGAAAGAAGTGGTAAGAAAGGAAATACTCAAGCTTACGGGAGGCAGGTATAATTTATCCCGTTCTTTGATAGTCGATTAGGTAAGTCATGTCCATTGTGTCCCTAAGAAGGGAGGTATTACTGTTGTCCCTAATGATAAAGATGAATTGATTCCGCAAAGAATTATCACGAGGTTATAGGATGGTAATTGATTTATAAATTAAATAAAGCTACTAAGAATGATCATTACCCCTTACCTTTTATTGATCAAATGCTAGAAAGATTATGCAAACATACACATTATTGCTTTCTAGATGGTTATTCTGGTTTCTCTCAAATACCTGTGTCGGCTAAAGATCAATCAAAGACTACTTTTACATGCCCTTTTGGTACTTATGCTTACAGACGTATGCCTTTTGGTTTATGTAATGCACCTGCTACCTTTCAAAGATGCATGATGGCTATATTCTCTGACTTTTGTGAAAATATTTGTGAGGTTTTCATGGACGACTTTTCCGTCTATGGTTCCTCTTTTGACGATTGCTTGAGCAATCTTGATCGAGTTTTGCCGAGATGTGAAGAAACTAATCTTGTCTTGAATTGGGAAAAGTGCCACTTTATGGTTAATGAAGGTATTGTCTTGGGGCACAAAGTTTACGAAAAGAGGTATTGAAGTTGATAAAGCCAAGGTTGGCGCTATTGAAAGGATGCCATGTCCCAAGGACATCAAAGGTATAAGAAGTTTCCTTGGTCACGCCCGGATTTTATAGGAGGTTCATTAAGGACTTCTCAAAAATTTCTCGACCTCGACTAATTTATTACAAAAAGATGTACCATTTGCCTTTGATGATGATTGTGTAGAAGCATTTGAAATACTTAAGAAAGCATTAGTCTCTGCACCTTTTTTTTGTTGTCCAGCCGCCTGATTGGAATTTACCCTTTGAAATTATGTGTGATGCTAGTGATTATGTTGTAGGTGCTGTTCTAGGGCAAAGAGTTGATAAGAAATTAAATGTTATCCATTATGCTAGTAAGACTCTAGACAATGCTCAAAGAAATTATGCTACTACCGAAAAGGAACTCTTAGCAGTTGTATTTGCTTGTGATAAATTCAGACCCTATATTGTTGACTCTAAAGTAACTATTCACACCGATCATGCTGCTATTAAATATCTTATGGAAAAAAGATGCAAAACCTAGACTTATTAGATGGGTTCTCCTGCTGCAAGAATTTGATTTACATATTGTTGATAGAAAAGGAGCCGAGAACCCCGTTCTTGAGACAACTTGTCTAGGTTAGAGAATGTTCTTGATGACCCACTACCTATTGATGATAGCTTTCACGATGAACAATTAAATGTCATAAGCACTTCTCGTAGCACTCCATGGTATCTTGATTATGCTAATTATATTGTTGCTAAGTTTATACCACCTAGCTTCACATACCAACAAAAGAAAAAGTTCTTTTATGATTTGCGACATTACTTTTGGGATGATCCACATCTTTATAAAGAAGGAGTAGATGGTGTTATTACACGTTGTGTACCTGAGCATGAACAGGAACAGATTCTACGCAAGTGTCACTCCGAGGCTTATGGAGGGCACCACGCTGGAGATAGAACTGCACATAAGGTACTATAATCCGGTTTTTATTGGCCTACTCTCTTCAAGGATGCCCGTAAGTTTGTTTTGTCTTGCGATGAATGTCAAAGAATTGGTAATATTAGTAGACGTCAAGAAATGCCTATGAATTATTCACTTGTTATTGAACCATTTGATGCTTGGGGTTTTTATTATATGGGACCTTTTCCTGCCTCTAATGGATATACACATATTTTAGTTGCTGTTGATTATGTTACTAAGTGGGTAGAAGCTATTCCAACTAGTAGTGATGATCATAACACTTCTATTAAAATGCTTAAGGAAGTTATTTTTCCGAGGTTTGGAGTCCCTAGACACTTGATGACTGATGGTGGTTCACACTTTATTCATGGTGCTTTCCGTAAGATGCTTGCTAAATATGACGTTAATCATAGAATTGCATCTCCATATCACCCACACTCTAGTGGTCAGGTAGAATTGAGAATAGAGAGCTCAAATTAATCTTGCAAAAGAATGTCAATAGGTCTAGGAAGAATTGGTCCAGGAAACTTGATGATGCATTATGGGCCTATAGAACTGCATATAAGAATCCTATGGGTATGTCTCCGTATAAAATGGTTTATGGAAAAGCATGTCACTTACCTCTCGAACTAGAACATAAGGCATATTGGGCTATTAAAGAGCTCAACTATGATTTCAAACTTCGCCCGGTGAGAAGAGGTTATTTGATATTAGCTCACTTGATGAATGGAGAACCCAAGCTTATGAAAATGCCAAGTTGTTTAAAGAAAAAGTTAAAAGATGGCATGACAAAAGGATACAAAAGCGTGAGTTTAATGTAGGTGATTATGTGTTGCTATACAACTCTCTTTTAAGATTTTTTGCAGGAAAACTTCTCTCTAAATGGGAAGGTCCCTACGTTATCGAGGAGTTCTATTGTTCCGGTGCCATAAAAATCAGCAACTTCGCAGGCACAAATCCGAAGGTGGTAAACGGTCAAAGGATCAAACACTATATCTCAGGTAATCCTATAAATGTTGAAACCAATATTATTGAAACCCTAACCCCGGAGGAATACATAAGGGACACTTTCCAGAACGTTCCGGATCTCGAAAAGGAATAGGTATGTGATACAAGTAAGTAAACCGACTCCAAAACAAATTCTAAGGCAATATTTCTCCGTTTTGGAATATTTAGAAAAACAGAAAAATAAGTAGCAGTCCGGGGAGGACACGAGGGTGGAGGGCGTGCCCCCTCCCCCTGGGCGCGCCCCCCTACCTCATGAGCACCTCGTGTGCCCTCCGGACTCCGTTTTCTTGCACGATACGTATTTTGGTCGGTAAAAATTCATTATATATACTCCCGAAGGTTTTGACTCTCGTATCACGCAAATATTCTCTGTTTTCGTTTCGAGCTATTGCTGCTGCAGATTAGATCAACATGTCGTCCCAGGATTCAGAGGGAGAAAGCTATGTGGATGATTACCTAGCAAATCCTAAGGTCTATGGAGACGTGGAGCACGATGGTTGGACTACGGAGGAAGAAGAGGACTATGAACCCAAAGGGAAGGAGGAGACGAGCTCAGATGAAGATGAAGTCCCATTACCTCAACCTGGGGACATGCATGTGGAGTTCAAAAAGTCAAGTCTCCCTGATAGGGTAAAGAAACCAAAGTTCGAGTTTATCCCTTTTTGTCTCTTGCAGGAAAGTAAGCAGGACCTATGTAAGAAGATATTAACCCTAGAGTGGGAGATTGATGATCTGAGGGATCAAAATGCCGTCCTCAAGCGCAAATTAAGGGAGAAGTTTATGCCATCAACTACGCCAACAACGAAGAAGGAGATATAATCACATGGGTATGGGCACTCCCCTTGGCAACTGCCAAGCTTGGGGGAGGTGCCCCGGTATCGTATCACCATCACAACTCCTATCTTTACCGTTTTTCTTAGTTCGATCCTATTAGTAGTATCTTGATTTAGTAGAATAAAGTCATGGCATGATTTAGTTTCGAGGTTTTGCTTTATGATTCTTCTTTGTAATCGAGTCCGTGAGCTATACAATAGAGAGTAGTGTTGAGTCAAGGGCTTGAGTATTTTGCCATGATCTTGGGTGATTAGAAGAAAAAGAATAAAAAGAATCAAAGAGTTCATATTGATCTTAGTGAAATTAATGACTTCACATAGAAAGAGTATGATGCTTAAAAGTTGTTGGGAGTTGACAAATATAGCTTTGGTCATCGTTGCAATTAATAGGAAGTAATAAGGAGAGAAAGGTTTCACATATAGATATATTATCATTGACATCTTTTATGATTGGGAGCACTCCTTAAAATATGACATGCTAAAGAGTTGATGTTGGACAAGGAAGACAACATAATGGGTTATGTTTTCTTACATCTGAGATAAAGTATGTTGTCATGGATCCTCTACCAAGTAGAGATACTACTTGTGCTTCCAAACATCCCTTAAACCAGTATTGCCATGAGAGTCCACCATATCTACCTATGGATTGAGTAAGATCCCTCAAGTAAGTTGTCATCGGTGCAAGCAATAAAAATTGCTCCCTAATATGCATGACTTATTAGTGCAGAGAAATAAGCTTTGTACTAACTTGTTGTGGACGCAATAAAAGCGACGGACTGCATAATAAAGGTTCACATACAAGGGGCAATATAATGTGACGTTCTTTTGCATTAAGATTTTGTGCCCCTGGGCGCGCCCCCCTAGCTTGTGGGACCCCTGGTGGCTCTCCGATGACCATCTTCTCCTATATGAATACTTTCGATGAGAAAAAAAGGAGAGGCAACCTTACGGGACGAGACTCCGCCGCCACGAGGCGGAACCTTGGCGGAACCAATCTAGGGCTCCGGCGGAGCTCTGGGGAAACTTCCCTCTGGGAGGGGGAAATCATCGCCATCATCATCACCAACGCTCCTCTCATCGGGAGAGGGCAATCTCCATCAACATCTTCACCAGCACCATCACATCTCCAAACCCTAGTTCATCTCTTATATCCAATTCTTGTCTCTAAGTTCGGGATTGGTGCTAGTAGGTTGCTAGTAGTGTTGATTACTCCTTGTAGTTGATGCTAGTTGGTTTATTTGGTGGAAGACATATGTTCAGATCCTTTATGCATATTATTACCCCTCTGATTATGAACATGAATATGCTTTGTGAGTAGTTACGTTTGTTCACGAGGACAAGGGAGAAGTCTTGCTATTAGTAGTCATGTGAATTTGGTATTCGTTCGATATTTTGATAAGATGTATGTTGTCTAACCTCTAGTGGTGTTATGTGAACGTCGACTACATAACACTTCACAATTATTTGGGCCTAGAGGAAGGCATTGGCAAGTAATAAGTAGATGATGGGTTGCTAGAGTGACAGAAGCTTAAACCCTAGTTTATGCGTTGTGCTTAAGGGGCTGATTTGATCCATATGTTTCATGCTATGGTTAGGTTTACCTTAATACTTTTGTTGTAGTTGCGGATGATTGCAATAGAGGTTAATCATAAGTGGGATGTTTGTTCAAGTAAGAACAGCACCCAAGCACAGGTCCACCCACATATCAGAATATCAAAGTACCGGCGAATCATATGAACGTGATGAAAACTAGCTTGACGATATTCCCATGTGTCCTCGGGAGCGCTTTTCCTATTATTAGAATTTGTTCCGGCTTGTCCTTTGCTACAAAAAGGATTGGGCCACCTTGCTGCACCTTATTTACTTTTGTTACTTGTTGCTCGTTACAATTTACCTTATCACAAAACTATCTGTTACCACTTATTTCAGTACTTGCAGAGAATACCTTGCTAAAAACCGCTTATCATTTCATACGCTCCTCGTTGGGTTCGACACTCTTACTTATCGAAAGGACTACGATAGATCCCCTATACTTGTGGGTCATCAGTATGTCTGCAAGTTTGTCATCATATTCCTGGATGACATCTTGGTCTTCAGCGAGATGATGGAGGAACACCTGGAGCACCTGCGCATCGTCTTCGAGCTGCTCCGCGCGCACCAGCTCTATGTCAAAGAATCCAAGTGCATGTTCGGCTGCGACCACATCGACTACCTCGGCCATGTGATATCCAAGGAGGGCGTGGCCACGGACAAGGAGAAGACGCAGGCCATGGAGCAATGGCCAACGCCGACGAACGCCACCGAGCTACCCGGGTTTCTGAGCCTCACCGGCTACTACAGAAAATTCGTGCCGCAGTATGGCATCATCGCCAAGCCGCTCACGCAGCTGCTCACCAAGAAGGGCTTCTCCGGGACCGAGCAGGCGCAGACGCAGTGGCGGAGCCAGGGGTATTCCTGGGCATTCCATGGAATACCAAAGAATCTGGCCCAAAAAAAATTGAGTATACATATTATACACCGAAGCCCACTAGAGCAGCCCATCCAGCCACGCACCAGACGCCAACAACAGAGCAGGTCTCCGTCTCCCACTCTTCCTCTCTCGATGCAAATCTCCAGGTCTCCGTCTCCCACTCTTCCTCTCTCGATGCAAATCTCCAAACCGAGCTGACCGTTGACGGCGCCGGCACCATCACCAGCAAGCGAGGTCCGACGGACGAGGTGGGCCCTCTGCCCGTCTGGCCGTCTTCCTTCCCTCCCTCCCGGCCTCCGCGGCTGTGGGCCGTCTTGAGAACAGCGCCCTTCTTGAGCTTCCTCCGGCCTCCGTCGCCGACGGCAGCGATCGCCGCTTTAGTCCGCCGGCCAAACAGGCTAGAAGGAGAAGCCACCCAATGTCCAATCCATCCAAGATCGCATCCATCTACAAATTACCAAGGTAAATTTCCTCTGCCGTTTAAACAAATCTGAAGCTTTTTGATAAATTTCCACTGCTAGAAGCCACTGATCTGCCACGGATTGATTGCTACTTTGTTGATTTGTTCTTGTATAAATTGTAATTGTTTGTACAACTGTCCATCAGTTCATGCCAGCTGATTGCTACTTTGTTTGTCCATTCAGTCCATGCCACATTGCAACTGCCACTTATTTCTACTTTGTTTGTGTGATGTAGATGAAGAAGTATGTTGGCATATTTGAATTGTGGGACATATCTTCAAACTAAGGCAAGGAAAACAATTTCTACGTCCACATTTGTTGTTTGTTCTATTATATTGCTTTGGCCAAATTTTTTTTGCTAGTATTATTGATGTATGGTCATGAGTCATTGATATTGTCACAATATTACTTTGTGGCATCGATGTATGGTCATCGATTCATACCTATTATATTGTTGTTAGAGATATTGCCACAATGATATTTTGCTACTATTATGAATGTATGGTCATCGAGTCACTGATGTTACCATCTTACTACATATTTGTCGTTCTATTATATTGCTTAGGCAATTTTTTTACAAGAATACCCGGGAGCAAATTCCTGGCTCCGCCACTGCGCAGACGGTGTTCGACATGCTCAAGCGCGCCATGGTCACCACACCGGTCCTGGCACTGCCCAACTTCGAGCGGCCATTCACGATCGAGACGGATGCCTGCGACACGGGGGTTGGTGCGGTGCTGGCGTAAGATGGCCACCCGGTGGCCTACTTGACAAAAGCGGCTGAGTGCGCAACGTAAGCTCTCCACCTCTACGAAAGAGTTCCTCGCCCGTGATAATGGCCGTTGACAAGTGGCGCCCGGTACTTGCAGCGCTGACCTTCAACATCAAATCACGGACCACAAGTCCCTCTGCAACCTCGGCGAGCAACACCTGGAAACAGAGCTCCAGCGCAAGGCCATGGCAAAGCTGGTGGGACTCCAGTTTCGCTTCCAGTACAGACGCGGGCTGGACAATGGCGCTACCGACGCGCTCTCCCGCGTGGGCAAGCAATTCGAGGTGGTCGCGCTCTCTGCGTGCCAGCCAGCTTGGATGCAAAAGGTGATCAACTCCTACGCCACTGACGCGGAGGCGCAGGAGCGGCTGCAGCAACTCGTCCTGCACAGCCCCGACGAGCACGGCTACGAGCTCTACCGCGGCACAATCAGGCGCCAAGGACGCCTCTGGATCGGGGCAAATGCTGCACTGCGCACCAAGCTCAACGCCGCGCTGCACTATAGCGCCTTGGGAGGCCACTCCGGAAGCATCGCCCCCTACCAGCGCGTGCGCAAACACTTCGACTGGCGCGGACTCAAGCGCGACGTCGACCGAATTCATGCAGCAGTGCGCAGTCTGCCAGCAGGCCAAGCACGAGCACTTCAAGCCACCTGGGCTCCTGGCCCCGCTGCCAATTCCGGCCGTGCCTTGGGAGGATCTCACCACGGACTTCGTCGAGGGCTTGCGGCGCTCGGAGGGCTGCGACACGATCATGGTGGTCGTCGACCGCTTCACCAAATTCGCGCACTTCGTCCCCCTTGGCCATCCATTCAACACCACGTAGGTGGCGCGGGCATTCTGGGACAACGTGGTGAAGCTGCACAGCATTCCCTTCTCCATCGTCTCCGACCGCGACAAGATCTTCACCAGTCACCTCTGGCGCGAGCTGCTCGCCGGAGTGGGTACCAAGCTGCTCTACTCGACGGCCTACCACCCCCAGACGAACGGCCAAAGTGAGCGCGTGAACCAGTGCATGGAGATGTATCTCCGTTGCGCGGTGCACGATTCGCCGCACAAATGGCGTCGCTGGCTGCCCATGGCAGAGTTTTGGTACAACTCGATGTTCCACGCTTCTCATCAGGGCACGCCCTTCAAGGCTCTCTACGGCAAAGAAGCCAATCTAGGCACAATGGCGTCCTGGGCGGCATCGACCGCCGCCGGCGAGGAGATGGATTGGGCGGCGCACACCGCGCACATACGCGCCCAGCTGGAGCGCGCGCAACGTCGGTTCAAGAAGAACGCGGACCGCAACCGCATCGAGCGCCACTTCCAGGAAGGGGAGCAAGTGCTTCTCAAGCTCCAGCCCTACGCGCAGCGCTCGGTGGTCAATCGCCCGTGCACCAAGCTTGCCTTCAAGTTCTTCGGCCCCTACAAGATCATCGAGAAGATCGGCTCGCTCGGCGTACAAGCTCGACTTGCCACCAGAGAGCCAGGTCCACCCGTCTTCCACGTCTCACAATTGAAGCCATTCACACTTGACTTCACGCGGTGTATAGAGAACTGCACAAGGTGCCCGACCTCTCCACCACCGGCCTCTCTCCGACACGCATCCTGGACCGGCGCATGATGAAGCAGGGAAACGCGCCAGTGGTGCAGATCAAGGTCCAATGGGGAGCAGGGGACTCCGCACCAACGACGTGGGAGAATTACGACGTTCTTCGTCACCGCTTTCCATCCGCAGAGCTCTGGGAGGAGGACGACACCGGCAACGACGTAGAAGAAGAAGAGGACGCTGCGTCTTAAGGAGGGAGGAATGTCACACCTAACCAGCTGTTAGTGTGCATTAGAGCTGGCTGGTGGGCCCAGCCAGCTGGCCAGACAAGTGGACTGCGTGGGTGACGATAAAGGGTGGCCGCCTGTGGCCGTGTGAGGGCATGCGTGTGTGAACTTTCTCCTGTAACCAATCTTTCCTCTGCAATCGCATCCTGCTTCTTCCTCTCCAAGTCTTCCTCTCGCTCATCCTCCCCTCTCGATCCCCCTTGCTCTCTGGGGTGTTACACAACCTAGGAGACCGGATCTTGGGTTTCCCTGTAGAATATTGGGAGAGGGCATCAGACTACATCATTGAAGCCCATGGCAACAGTGCACCTAGGTTGTGCAGTAGAAGACTCCGATCGCAACCGGGGTACGGATTTTACCAGCAGCCATACCCGCCCAAACACAATGACTCGGCCAGACCATCCGTTCCACCATCTCCATGTCGAGAAAGCTCCGCGTCACAACTCGGTCTTACGAAACACGCAGATAGGACACCTCCGTCGCAAGCCTGCAGGTACCCACATCGGGCCCTGCAGCCTGCGGAAACCATGCCTCTGGCTGACCCGGAACCTCCATGCGTACCTCCATGCCAAACTTCTCACGCAAACATCTCTTGGCTCGTACTAAAGATGGCAACAACCGGTTGCCCACCTGTTGAGCCATCATGCGAAACCACCAGGCCACTACAGTCCACAAGGCTACCACCAAGTAGATCCGCTCTGCGAGCACCGACCGCATGCTTCCTGCTTCTGCACGTCCCAGATCCACACTAGGAGTGACGCCTATGCACCACGGTCATGCGCCACCTAGGATCAGCCGACACTCACCACGCGACGGACGGCTGTCACCTTCACGCCCGCATATCGAACGAGCGCACACCAGCGACATGCGCAGGCCATGCCGTGCCTCTCGGTCACCTAGGGCCACCGTTCCTAGATCTGCGCCAACCGCCCTACCATGCAGATGCACCTGGCGCATATCCCTACGCCTACAACTACAACGTGGGAGTGCGTCACGCCGTCACCACCTTGGTCTGTTTAGCACCACGGCCAGCCACTCTGCACCGAAGAGTAAAGTCTATTTTAAACCTTAAACTTGTAGAGCATGTCGGAAGTGAACCCTGACGTCTGAATCCCTGAAATCGGTACCCTCACCTTTTTGATCCCGGTTAATATCAACCTTGAATCTGTTTGGCGCACCGGGAAAAGATCAATCCCACCCAGGATCAAAATCTAGTCTCGCTGACGTCCATGCTCCACATGTCATATACATCCTCAATCCCCTCCGCTGCATCTAAAAATCAGCGCTGGTCCAGCCTCTGCCTCATCCATTTCCTCCTCAACTGCGCCACTGCCGGCCGCCAACGGCGCCTCGACGTTGCCGAACCAGAGAGGTGCACGACGCGCGCGTACATCGGCTGCACGGGCCTGCTCGACTTCGTGCTTGAGTCCTCGGTAATCACACCAGTTGGCGTTGGCGACTACGTGCTGCGGCACGCCATGAACCTGGTGACCAAGGTGCTCGGGTTCTTCCTCGAGACGTGTCTAGCATGCTCCCGGCGGCGGCATGCCGGCGGATCACGACAAGATGAGGGTGCGGTTCCATCTCACCAAGGCAGAGCTCACGAGGGACCTTGTGCACCTGTAAATGCACGCGCGCGAACTGCATCTTGATTGTGAGGAACAAAGCTCGAAGCTGGTTCCGCCGTAGGAGACGATGACCGTGTCAGCGCATGCCACCATGGGCAATTACGCACAGCCTCAAGACGCCGAGTCGTCGCCGAGTACTCTGCCGGTGAACACTATTGTGCAAAGCTGACTCACACGATTTTGGTATTCTAGCGTATTCACGTAGAAGCTGACTTTGAAGCAGGTGGACATGTGGATGGATTTTCCATGAGCTAGCTAACGTACGTAGTGACTTACACGCCGGCTAGCTTGATCGATCTGTACCGGCGGAACTCAGCTAGCTGCCGTTCAATGGACGCGCGAGTACGCCTGAGAGCACGGCCTCTTACTCGGCTTCGGCATCTCGGCGGGTGTCGGGGGCATGCTGTGGAGTTTGCCATGCATCGCAGTGCTGGCTGTTGCAGCATCGCTCGACGCGACAGACGAGGGGAAGAAGATGGATATGACTTGCAGCGAGAGAACCTGTAATCCCGCCCAGGATTGCAGTTTTCCAGTGCGACAAACAGGTCTAGGATCGGTGTAGGGTTGATTTTGACCGGGATGAGAAAGGTGAGGGTACCGATTTCAGGGATTCCAAGGTTGAGGTCCGATTCCGACCAGCTCTACGAGTTTAAGGTTTAGAATAGACTTTACTCTGCACCGAACGCACACCTCAGCCTGATCGAGCCAACCCGCACCGTTCTCCCTTCTGCGAAAGGAATAAACATCCCTGCCACAACTTTGCCCGGTGGCGCACATTGGCGGAGGTGAGGGGAACAACAATGATGGAGTGGTACCTGGCGACGGCTAGGGTTTTCACTCCTGGGCGGCACACGGAGGCAACACACGAGTCTTTCTATGCTTTGGTGAAGGTTACAGTTATATATAACTCTTTGTTCTAGAATCATGCAAACCAAAAATATCTGCCAGAACGTTAAGATGGACACCTACATAGTAGATTCCTCTTTCCATTCATCTTTAGAAGTTTGTTCTATTATCATATCCTTTAGAGATGGTCCTAGGTGGTAATGATTATAAGTAATAAGTAATACTAGCACACATGCCCGTGCGTTTGCACTGGGAGAATATATATTCACGAACTTGGAAAAGAAAATATAGGTTACAAAATTAAACCTCCTCCTTTCCAAGGGCATATAAATATCAACAAATTGAATTTTCAAAGGGTGACAAAAAGATTAAAAACATACTGTTATAAAAAGATGAATGTGCAATGTAGTTGACATTAGCAAGGCCTAAATTAGTTGGGCACATATAGTAAAGAAAATTGAGTTCAGTAGGATAATGGAATACCTTTCTTCAACCCCTACTCATAATTATCATAATGCTATTGTGCAGCATACTACAAACCTAGGTTGCCTGTTGCCATTGGCATTGAAAATACACAACTCATTGGGACAATACATCTGGATAGGCCATGTATACGTTCTACCTGAAGATCATGCCTGTATAATGTTGTCCCATCAAAGACCTCTCAAACAGTGAAAAGATTAATTATTATTTAACATGTAGTTCAAATCAGATGCTAAGTGCAATCATTCAAATATAGACAAAAATTAGTTCATATACTTTTCATTTCACGACAATGACAAATTAAACACATAATCCACCCTGCCAGATTTTGCATAGTTCACTTGTAAGTCTGAAAGCTGCAAACATCCCGCCGAAAGTTCAAAATACTAATAACTTATCAAATGAAGATGCTACTCCTCAAGAATACCAATTAACAACATATGCACACTACCATTCTCCAGACAATCTTTCAAAAGTATGAAGATATAACGAAGCGATTGGACTGAACGATTTCACAGGGTGACATAAAGCATGGGTGTCTAACTTTCATTATTTAAAGCTATTTACTTCGGATCCTATCTCATAGTCCCAGTGAATTACAATTGCATGTTCTTGCGATAGACAAATTGGGAAAGCAAAAGTAAAATTTTGATGGATCAACAATACCAACAAATTGGACCTTGCAAGAAAGGCCGCCGGATCTCTTAGAAATAAGAGATCGCTAACTTCAAAGTCTTTTTCTTCACTAAATAACACTTAGGAATATCCTTCCGTTTCTCTTGTATATGTGCTTGTGTGACCTACACATGCAGTTTACAACCTCAAATATCAGCCCGCTGCATCTGTACTCGTTAGTTCCTGTTATTACAAATTTTAGACCCTAATTTAAGTGGATGCAAACAAAAAGGTCAATATCTTACAATAGGGCAATTCAATTGTGTAAGTACTGGTAGAGCCGAGTAAGAAAATTGAGTTCAGCCGACAGATACGCCGCACGCTATGCGCGTAAATCAGCACAGCCGCCGCACCTATAGAGTGAGCGGGAGATGAGGGCTAGCTACCTAATTCGCCCTTGATCCTTCGTCAACAACCTTTATCGACAACTCTCTACTTCACCTAGCTAAGCGCCAAAGTTGCACATGTATCGCGAGCAACCATGAGATCCAATCCAGGCACTAGTAGAAAAAGGGCCTATAGTCCCGGTTGGTGAGGGCCTTTAGTCGGTTCATGAATCGGGACTAAAATCGATACTAATGCCTGATCCTTTAGTCCTGTTCAATCCAGAACCGGGACAGATGGGCCTCCACGTGGCCTGTCCGCTGAGCCCAGGCAGGAGGGCCTTTGGTCCCGGTTGGTGGCATCAACCGGGACCAATAGGCATCCACGCGTCAGCATTTCTATGGCTGTGGTTTTTGTTTTTTTTTTTGAAAGGGGGGGGGGGGTTGGGGGGTTTTGGGGGGGTAATTTAGGTGTTTAATATATTTTTCTATAGCTAGCTAATTAATAGATAAAGTGTCCTATCTTTTGTCCGTGCTTGATCGGCCTTCGTACTATACATACGTATAGAGAGGACTAGCTAGACACGCTAGCTAGCTAGTAATTAAGCAAACAGAAGATCGTCATGAACATATATGCATACAGAGAGAAGTGATATCGACCACCTCTCCTTCTCCGAGAGATTGGTCGAACAACAAGTTCTCGTATATCTATCCGACACTACCGGCTACATATATACAATAATTATCTTTTACAAATATATAATCTCCTAACATACGGACGCGTGGTCCACATAGTATTCTCCGTCTTCAGCGATCACATGGTCAAGAAAGAATGCCGCCAATTCCTCTTGAATTGCTCGCATGTGATCTGGTGCTAGGAGTTCATCCGCATCCGAAACATCTAATTTTAAGAAGGGGTCAATACATATATATATATATGAATGAATGAAACTCAACACAAATAATGGTAATAAAATAAAATTGTGAATATTTTATTTACGCACTTCATATTGTTTGTCGGAGTAGCCCGCTCATAGGTCGTGTGGCGGATGGACTGCATAAAATGTAGTATCCACAGAAATCATTCCCTTGTTCCTGCCACAACCACTTTACAAGAAATAGAGGTCAATCAAACTGATAATTAGTAAGCATGCTAAATGGTATTGATGAAACTAGCGCTTGAATCACTAGGAGATCGTGGAATATGCTACTATATAGTACTTACTTTGGTGTCTAAATTGCAGCTTCTTGATAGTCCGGAGCTTTTTGGTGAATTTTCTCCAAGCCCTGCCATACAAAGAAAACAATTACTTGATATCGAGAAATGAACAAAGTTGCTGATATGGTGGATAATGATCGATTTAACTTACTTCTCGAGCATTTCAGTCATGTCCGCATACTCCTTGGGATCTTTTAAGCTTGGAGTCTAAGACAGTTACTACTCCTTCTCAAGCTTAATCTCTAGGAGAATATAGTGGTAGCTGCACACATGCATAACTCATCAATATTACATTACTATAACCTGGACTAATAAGGAAACCGAATATGCCACAAGACAGTAACACTCACTTGAAGTTATAAGGAAAGAGTATTATATCTTTGTGTTCATTTATTACCAACGATTGTAGCAAGTTGGCCTCGGTATTTTCTTTCTGAAATTCAACCTCAGTTTATCTATGAGATATGTGTTAATGAACCCAATATCACCCACTTGTCTTTTCTTCAATTCGGCGATCTTCAATCTGCATAATATAGTGAGGATAATTATAAATACATGCAATGAAAGGGCTGAGTTATATAGAGACTTAATGACAGAAGTAGTACTACTTACAGACGGTAGCAGGTGACCGTTGCTTTATCGATGGCCAATTGATTGAAAAACTGATAGAACTCCTCAAATGGAATAGGCAGCAGTTTAATTCCAAGGAGGTCATGCTCCTTTTTAACTCTCACATACAAAGTACTCCTCCCCTCCGACTCTTTGCAGGTTTTCATGTACCAATCATGCAATCTTCGCATCATCGTTGATAGAGAACTTTCATCTTTGACGAGAGGCTTCCCGTACTCGTATCTTTGTATCTGCACCTCCAAGAAATCATAATGTACATCGTCGGGCAGGTAATATGCAGGATTGCCATAACCGGGCACCATCCTTGGATCGACGATGTCGCTAGCGGTGCACCTTGAGCGGGGGCACGATTGCTTCGGCTTGTTCGCCGAGTTGGGCAATTTGTTTCCCAGCTCGTCGTTCTTTCATCCTTTGATCATCGGCGGTACTTCCCGACCTCTCCGCTTCGGGCAAATGCCTTTCCAACAATGCGCTCATAGTTACCTTTCGGCGGAGACTTGGGTGGTTTTGTCGGGGCAGCCAGTGCGCTTCGCTTTCACGGATCTACCTTCTCCTCCGAGGTGAATGTCTCTTTGCTTTCAACCCTTGAAACCAGTCATCCACTTCGGTCTGCGCGATCTTCGCGTTTTCCTCCTCGCTCCTCTCGTACGGTAACTTCTCTGGAGTCTTTGGCTGTATCTCCTCCCGCCTTTGGCTGTACTGCTAGACGCCGGCAGAGCAGACGGAGCGGATGTCTTCTTTCCTTGCTTACGAGGCGGAGGAGAAGGACTTCTGACGCGCTGGAGTAGCCGGGCGGCGGGTCTCTTCCGCCCTTGCCGACGAGGTGGAGAAGGAGGCTGGCTGCTCGGGCGCCGGGCCAAGCGCGGAGAAGGAGGCGGAGTGCCACGCCAGCCGGAGAAGGAGCCGGCCGAGTGCCTGATCGTCACTCGCCCGAAGGAGGCGGTGGAGGAGGCGGAGTGCCACGACTCATGGGAGGAGGAGGAGGAGGCGGGCGTTCAGTTTGGAAGGTTGATGAGATCCTTCCGCCATAGGCATGGAGTCTTGAGCAGAACCCAGCCGATACTCCCCTTCACCGGTAGGGTGGTCAAGCCGAGGTCCTCAAATCCCTCCGATTATTTCATCGACCATCACCTTAGCATATCCTTCTAGAATCGGCGGCGGTGAAAAAGTTGAGTCGGGTTTAGTAGGATAAACAGAGCCAACAGCCGCCTTGACCTTCAAATTCATCCATTGCGCCATAAGGTGGCAATTTTCAGCATCCGTGATAGCATCCACGGGATAGCTGGCAGGAGCTGTCAAGGCATGCTCTGGCTGAAGCAGCTCGATGGAAGCCACGCTGCTTCTCCGCTGAGATGGCGGGGTAACCGGGGAAGCTTCGGCCAGGTCGTTTGCTGTGATCTGCGCTTCTCGTTCCTCTTCTCGTTCCTCTTGCCCCATTACCCTTTCGTGCAGCGCTGCATTTGGCTCTGCTCCGGCTTTCTTCCTCCTCTCATGGGTTTTGTAACCCCTGCGTCCGGAAATCCAGCCTTCCACGAAGGGGAGCTGGCGTGCCTCGTGTCCGTCCGAGTGCTCGGAGTTCCCGAGGGCCATTGTGAGCTCGTCCTTCTCCTGTCTCGAGCGAACTTCCCTTGTTGCGCTTGCTTCGATATATTGCTTTAGCCTCTTGTTGGTATGTCCAATTGCTCGTCCGTCCAAATGCACTTCCACGATCTGAGGTCCAAGGTTCCGCCAGCCCGAAGAACCAAGTCCGCAGCGGTCTGGCCATTCATTGTCTCTGGTTCGATCCCTTTATCAAGCGGATCATTCTCAGCCTTGGCCCACTTAGGCCGGGCTAAGAGGTAACCACGACCCGTCACGATGGTGAAGCTTCTTCTTGTAGCATTTCTCTTGTTTGTCGCCGACATCTTTTTACTCTTTTCCGATGTCTTGTGGGCCACAAATGCGGGCCGATCATCTCGATCTTCTCATATTTGCCCTTGAATTCTGGTGTCTCATTTTTTTCGACATACCTATTGAGGTCTTTCTTCCAATTCCTGAATAGGTCTGCCATCTTCTTGAGCAAAAGACTTGATTAATGGCTCTATAAGCGGCTTCTCCGGATCATCCTCTGGTGGTAGGGTGAAATTTGACTTCAGCTCGGTCAAAGATCATTTTACGCATATCATTGACATAAGACACCTCGGGGTCTTCGTTCTTGAGGCTTATACCATTGGTGGATGCTGATCGGGATCTTGTTCCTAACGAGAACCCCTTTGAGCAACAAATGCCTTCTTTGTCCGGTAGGGTTCAATCGGTTGGCCGTCGCCTTGCGATTTGTATGATCTCAAACTTTTCATCCGAGCTCAACTTTTCTTTGGGCCTCGTCTCTCTTTACCGAAGTTGTGCTTTCGATCCGGAGGGCTAGAAAAAAGAACAAAGACGAGAGTTAATTAATATGTGTACATACCAAAACAATGAATGCATCAATTAGCTAGTTAGCACAGGCTTAACTAATATATATACCTGGCCGAACTCGGTTTGGTGATCACCGGAGCCGTCCCCACGGTCTACTTCTTCACCCTCTCCTTCTTGCACCGGCATTGGGTCATCGGAGCCATGTAAATCATAGCCAATTTGCTTCTTCACCTCTCCTTCCAGACCATCGTTGTCGTTGAGAAACATCAACGAGCAGACGACATCACTTCCTTTTGCGATTATGTCCCTCAACAAAGCTTCTTGTGCTTCATCTCGTGGCGGGGTGTCCATAGTTTCTACAAATATTTACAACATGACAATAATAATTCAAACATGACAGATATGGATATATTCTTGGCAAACATAGAACTAGCTAGCTAATCACAATAAGGAATCATATTAATTAGTGGCCTCGACGCTGCTTCTCTAGTGTTTGGTGGCCTCGACAACGCTTCAAGGGTTAGGGGGTGGCCTGGAGGCAGCTTCAAGGAGGGTGGACACATGTATCTCACACCGGCGATACTTGCTATTTAATTAGGGTTTCCTCTGCGGTTGGCGACCCTCGGCGACCCTCGTTCCCGATAAAAAAGAGGAAGAAGAAGAAAAAAGAGGAGAAGAAAGAATAGAGGAGAAGAACTCCTCATTCTTTCTTCTCCTTTTTTCTTCCTCCTCTTCTTTCTTTATCAAGGGTCGAGGATCGCCGAGGTCGAGGTCGAGGGGTCGAGGATCGCCCGAGGTCGAGGTCAAGGGGTCGAGGATCGCCGAGGTCGGGAGGTTGCCTAGTGTCAAAGGATTCAACAAAACCATGTCTTCATCATTAGGCGAAATGCAGGTGCATGATGATGCGAAGCTCTCCAAAGTTATTTTGGAGCGGAGTCCCGAGATAGGATAATTAAGCTTTTGGTACAAAGTTAAGCAAGAACCTTCCGAATATCGTTATTTGGAAGGCCTTTGCTGAAATTGTACAAAAAGGCAAATTATCCTATCCGGAACTCCATTCCGAATAACTTTGGAGGACTTCGTCACCATCATGCCCTCGTTACTTCCGGCTAATGATGAAGCCATGGATTTCTTCAATACTTTGACACTACGAAACCTCTCTCGACCCCTCGAACCCTCGACGACCCTGGAACCCTCGACCCCTAGACGACCCTCGATCCCTCGAACCCTCGACCCTGAAACCCTCGACCCTTGACCCCTTAACGACCCTCGACCCTCTACCCTAGTTCCAGGCCCTCGACACCCTCGTTATATCAACAACGGCCGCGACATACATATACATGGGAAAATAATGTTATCGGGGGAGGGTATGGTACCCCCTCGTGTCGAATTTTCTTCTTTCTCCTCTATTCCTTTCTTTCTTCTTCTCCTTTTCTTTTTCTTCTTATCCCTCGAGAAAGGAAAATAAGGAAAAGGAAGAAAAGAGGAAGAAGGAAGAAGGAAGAAGAAGAAGAAAAAAAAGAAGAAAAAAAAAGAGGAGAAGAAGAAAAAATAGAGGAGAAGAAGAAAAAATAGAATTTTTCTCCTCTATTTTTTCTTCTTCTCCTCTATTCCTTTCTTCTTCTCCTCTTCTTTTTCTTCTTTTTTCTTCTTCTTATTTATTTCTCCTCTTCTTCCTCTCCCCTCTTCTTCTCCTTTCTTCCTCTTCTTTTTTCCTTTTTCCTCTCATTCTTTTTCTTCTTCTTCCTTCTTAAAAATACATGAAGTAGTATTGCTTGTTTTTTTAAATAATGTTCAAATAAAAATCTATGAACAGAAAACATATATATACACAGAGAACATATATACATTTTATAAAAATGAAAAAAACAAAAAAATCTAAAAAAAGACATATAAACAGATATACACATATACATATACTCATACATATACACATAATCAGGAAAAAACATAGCTATATTTGCAAAAAAAATGGGGAAGAGGGGGGCGGTGCTGCCCCGACCAAAGCGCGGGCGCAGGCAGGCGATGGCGCAGGCAGGCGACGGCGAGGCAGAGGCGACGTCGACGGCGCCGGGCGGCGTCGGTGGCGCATGGTGACGGTGGCGGCGCTGGGTGGCGACGGCGGCCGGGCGGCTGGGTGGCACGGCGTCTGGGTGGCCCAGGACGGCATCGGAGGCAGGGCGACGATGGCGACGGCGAGGCGCAGAGGGGCAGCCTGGCGGCGTCGTCGGGGCGGGATCGAAGAACTGAACAAAATTTTTCACAAGTCTTGCTTATATAGACGACGCATTGGTCCCGGTTCGTGGCACGAACCGGACTAATCTACTAGTCCCGGTTGGTACCACCCAACCCGGACCAAAGGCCAATTTTCAGCAGCCCAAAGGCGGGAAGCGGCGACCTTTGGTCGGTTGGTGGCACCAATCGGGACTAAATGAGCATTAGTCCCGGTTGGTGCTACGAACCGGTACCAATGCCCCTTTAGTCGGTTGGTGCCACCATCCGGGACCAAAACCTGTCTTTGCCGGCGCGAAAAGTTTAGTCCCACCTCGCTAGTTGAGAGAGCTCAAGAGTGGTTTATAAGCGCTGCTGCTCACCCTCTCGAGCTCCTCTCAACTGCAGGCTTCGGGCCTAATCTTTCACTAGCTATGTGCCTGTGGGCCTACTTGGCCTCCTGCGGGCCTGAATCTGGCCCATGTAGGGTTTCTAAGTCGTAGTATTAGGGCCATGGGGTCCAAAGATGGTGAACTATTTTTTCCACTTTTTTGTTTTGTTTTCTGCATTATTATTTATTTTTTGTTGTTTTTGCTTTATTTTTAATTCTATTTGCTTTTAGTTTTAGAAAAATTATAAACTTTCTGTTAGTGCCATTAGTTTTTCAAATTTGAAAACATTTTTTGTTTTCTTTGTTGCTTTATTTATTTTATTTTGTTTCTACTTACAACAAAATACTTATTATTTGCTATTTTTATTATTTTTCAGTTTTTTGTTCTGTTTTACGCATTATTTATTTTTGGTTGTTTTTGCTTTATTTTTTAATTCTTTTTTGCTTTTAGTTTTAGAAAAATTATAAACTGTCTGTTAGTGCCATTAGTTTTCAAATTTGAAAACACTTTTTTTTTTTCTTTGTTGCTTTATTTATTTTATTTTGTTTCTACTTACAACAAAATACTTATTATTGCTATTTTTGTTTTTTTCAAGTTTTTTTGTTTTGTTTTCTGCATTATTTATTTTCTTTTGGTTTTTGCTTTATTTTTTAATTCTTTTTTGCTTTTAGGTCAGCAAAATTATAAACTTTTCTGTTTGTGCCATTAGTTTTCAAATTTGAATTCTTTGAAATTTGTGTGAATCACAAATTTGTGAGCTCAACAAAGGCGTGTAGAGGGCGGGCTTATAAACGGTGTGGCGCCCTTGGTTGGCGAGGTTTTCAAATTCATAGTTTTCAAATGAACTCTGAAAAAGTTGGCATAGCATGTGCATGTACAAAGCGGACAATGGTATCATACTAAATGCTGTTACAAAGTTGGCATGGTATCATCATAATAGTTGCGGGAGAAAGTCTTCACTTTTTCTTCGCTTTTGTCGTTTGCTTATTGGCGCCGTAACCATGGATAATCTTCATCGTTTATCGGGATGCTTGGGTCAGCCTTGACTTTGAAGGGGAATTTCATGAAACTTTTCATACTCTTGAGACATATACATCTTGCCCTCCACTACCAAGATCTCCCTTTTTCACAGAAAGAACTATGTGGCGCTTTGGCTCATTGTATGATGTATTCGCTTCCTTATCTTTTCTTTTCCTCGGTCTGGTAGACATGTCCTTCACATAGATAACCTGTGCCACATCATTGGCTAGGGCCGAGCGGTTCGTCGATTGTACCCAAGATTTTCAGATCCCACTGTTGTCATTCCGTCTTTGTGGGTCTACACATACCCGCCTCTTGACAGATTGACCCACTTGCACTTAAACAAAGGGACCTTAAAATCTACTCCGTAGTCAAGTTCCCATATGTCTAGTATGTAACTATAATATGTGTCATTTCCCTTGTCGGTTGCTGCATCAAAGCGGACACCACTGTTTTGGTTGGTGCTCTTTTCATCTTGGTCAATCGTGTAAAATGTATTCCCATTTATCTCGTATCCTTTCCAAATCATTACGATCGAAGATGGTCCCCTGGACAACAAGTACAGCTCATCACAACCAGTGCTGTCACCTCAGAGGCGTGTTTCCAACCAAGCTTCTGAAAGTCCTGATGTGTTCACATGTAATCCAGTCATCGCCTTTGCTCCGGGTGTTTGGGCGCAGACTGTTCTTGTGTTCATCGACATTCGGGTCACCAAAGGTAGAGTTACGTAGAAGCGTGTAGTGTGCTTGAGACCAAGAATATTCGTCCCTGCATATTATTGAGTCCCTTCAAGCGTGCCTTTTCGGTCAGTCTCCCCTCATACCGCGATTTAGGAGACCCTATCTTCTTAAGGCCAGGAATGAAGTCAACACAAAACCCGATGACATCCTCTGTTTGATGGCCCATGGAGATGCTTCCTTCAGGCGTGGCAGCGATTTACAAACATATTTCTTTAGGACTCCCATGAACCTCTCAAAGGGGTACATATTGTGTAGAAATACGGGCCCCAGAATGACAATCTCGTCGACTAGATGAACTAGGACGTGTGTCATGATATTGAAGAAGGATGGTGGGAACACCAACTCAAAACTGACAAGACAATGCGCCACATCACTCCTTAAGCGTTGAATGCGATTTCTGGATCGATCACCTTCTGAGATATTGCATTGAGGAATGCACATAGCTTCACAATGGCTAATTGGGCGTTTTCGGTAGAAGCCCCCTCAATGCAACCGAAGCGATTTGCGTCATAATCACGCGTGGCAGTCATGAGACTTTAGGTTCTGGAACTTTTTCTCGGCATATTTATTATTCCCTTTATATTCGACGAGAAGCGGTCGGGACCTTCATCTTGAGCAGGCATTGAAAGAATATTTCTTTCTCTTCTTTAAATGAAGGCGTGGTGGCGGGACCTTCATCTTTGCTTCGGAGGCATGCCCTCTTTTTCGCTGCAAGCGTTGCAGGTCCTCTCGTGCCTCGTGTATCTTTTGTCTTCCCATACACGCCCAAGAAGCCTAGCAGGTTCACGCAAAGGTTCTTCGTCACGTGCATCACGTCGATCGAAAGCGGACCTCTAGAGTCTTTCCGATGAGGGTAGGTCCCAAAATATAGATTTCTTCTTCCACATGGGTGCGTGATTCTCGGCGTCATTCGAACAGCTACTCCGCCGGGACCCTTTCCAAAGATTACGCGTAAATCATTGACCATAGCAAATGCGTGATCACCGATGCGCATGGCGGGCTTCTTCCGGTGATCTGCCTCTCGCCTTTGAAATGCTTGCCTTTCTTTCGACATTGATGGTTGGTCGGAAGAAATCAGCGATAGCCGGTACACATTCTTCCTGCAGCTTCCCGGTATATACTATCGGTGTCAAGTAAACAGTGCGTGCATGCGTGGTATCCCTTGTTTGTCTGTCACGAAGGTTCTTTGAGAGCGGACCAATCGTTGATGGTCACGCAACAGCAACGCCTTTAGGTCAAATTCCTCCTTTTGTGCTCATCCCACGTCGTACACCGTTTCCATTCCACAGCTGTAAAAGTTCTTCAACTAATGGCCTTAGGTACACATCAATGTCGTTGCCGGGTTGCTTAGAGCCTTGGATGAGGCGGCATCATAATGAACTTCCGCTTCATGCACATCCAAGGAGGAAGGTTATACATACATAGAGTCACGGGCGGAGTGCTGTGATTGCTGCTCTGCTCCCGAAAGGATTAATGCCATCCGGCGCTTAAAGCAAACCATACGTTCCTTGGGTCCTTTGCAAACTCATCCCGATTACTTTCTCTCGATTTTTCTCCCACTTTGCGACCCGTCGGGTGCTCTCAACTTCCCGTCTTTCTTCACGGTCCTCATCGTGCCATCGCATCAACTTGGCATGCTCTCCGTTTTACGAGCAGACGTTTCAACCGTGGTATTATAGGAGCATACCACATCACCTTCGCAGAACCCTCTTCTGGGAGGCTCGGCCGTCAACATCACCGGGGTCATCTCGTCTGATCTTATACCGCAATGCACCGCATACCGGGCATGTGTTCAGATCCTTGTAGGCACCACGGTAGAGGATGCGATCATTCGGGCATGCATGTATCTTCTCCACCTCCAATCCTAGAGGGCATACGACCTTCTTTGCTGCGTATGTACCGTCGGGCAATTCGTTATCCTTTGGAAGCTTCTTCTTCATTATTTTCGGTAGCTTCTCAAATCCTTTATCGAGGCACAACATTCTACGCCTTCCACCGCAGCAATTGATGCACGGCACCGAGCTTTGTGTTGCCATCTTCGCAATTGGGGTACAACCCTTTTTGTGATCCTCTAACATGCGATCGAACTTCAGCTTCTCCTTTTGACTTTCGCATTGTGTCCTTGCATCGACAATGACCCGGTGGAGATCATCATCATCGGGCACATCGTCCGGTTCCTCTTGATCTTCAGCTTAGCCCGGTGCGGCACCATCGCGTGCATCGTAAATGCAGTGCATCTTGATGTTCGATAGCATCACCGTATTCAGGGGCACATAGTTGTCATCGTACTCTTCTTCCTCGCCGTCTTTCATCATAACCCCTATTTCTCCGTGCCTCATCCAAACATTATAGTGTGGCATGAAACCCTTGTAAAGCAGGTGGGTGTGAAGGATTTTCTGGTCAGAGTAAGACTTCGTATTCCCACATATAGGGCATGGACAACACATAAAACCATTCTGCTTGTTTGCCTCAGCCACTTGAGAAAATCATGCACGCCTCTTAATGCACTTTCGGAGGTGTGTATGCATCACCGTACATCCATTGCCGGTTCATCTGGGTGCATTATATATAATTAAGTGTGTCAAAAGTCATTACGAACATCATGAATAGATAATTAAGTGACCAAATTAATAGAAGTTCATCATCACATAAAACCAAAGTACATACATAGTTCTCATCTAACAACATATAGCTCTGCGAGCATCTAAATTAGTTAAACCATACATTGAAACTATGTAAAACATTTCAATGCGAAAACAAATGCGATCATAATCGCAACCAAAGGTAACAACTGATCCAACGGCATAATGATACCAAGCCTCGGTATGAATGGCATATTTTCTAATCTTTCTCATCTTCAAGCGCATTGCATCCATCTTGATCTTGTGATCATCGACGACATCCATAACATGCAACTCCAATATCATCTTCTCCTCCTCAAGTTTTTTATTTTTCCTTCAAGAAATTGTTTTCTTCTTCAACTAAATTTAACCTCTCGACAATAGGGTCGGTTGGAATTTCCGGTTCAACAACCTCCTAGATAAATAAAATCTATGTCACGTTGGTCGGCATAATTTTCATAAACAATAAATGAACCAATAGTTATGAAAAGATAATATATACCACATCCGAATCATAGACAGGACGAGGGCCGACGGGGGATACCAAAACCATTGCACTATATAAGATGCAATAATAAAAGTAAGAAAATAATACAAGTAAGAATATTTTTCCTTTCAGAAAGAAGATAAGAACAAGAGGCTCACCACGGTGGTGCTGGCGATGAGATCGCCGCGGGTGATCGACGGCGGTGAAGACGGGGACGGGGCATGACGGACCGCTAAACCTAGACAAATATTAAGGAAAATGGAGTTGGATGCCGAGCTTGGAGAGGAGAAAGCTTAAGTAGTGTGGCTCGGGCATTTCATTGAACACCTCATGTGCATAGGAGGTGAGCTAGAGCACCACAAAGCCCCCCTCGCCGGCAAGAGAAAAGCGAGCACCTTTGGAGTGCTCTGCTTTCAGCGAGGGTATATATAAACAGCACTATTGGTCCCGGTTCGTGGCATGAACCGACTAAAAAGCCTTTGGTCGGTTCATGCCACCAACCGGGACCAATAGTGGTGGGGCCAGAGTTGAAGCCATTGGTCCTGTTCGTCCCACCAACCGGGACCAAAAGGTCCGGATTAACGGGACCAATGGCCCACGTGGCGGCCGGCCCCTGGGCTCACGAACGGGGCAAATAGTTCCATTGGTCCCGGTTTTGGATTGAACCGGGACTAATGGGTTGAACTGGCCTGGGCCATTGCCCCTTCTATTAGTGAGGGGTTGTGACGGGCTTCGATGAGGATCCAATCCTGCTTCATGCACTGATACGGGGTCGGGGAAGGTCGGTTTTATATCCGGGCAACTCTACCTGAAGTGTACATGCGTATGAAAAATTGTGTTCGTGGGAAGCCGGAGAGCCTTCTCGTCCGCTGCTCCTACGCCTCCACCGGATCCACCCCTCTCTCTACTGATCCAATGACGGGGAGCTTAGGGAAGGCAGCTAGTGACATGGAGTTTGACTATAACTCAGAGTGCGTTTCTCATGGACGAAAAAAAAAGGGAAGCGGCTACTCAGAGTCCACGCCTCACGGATGAAAAAAAATGGTTCCTTTCTGGGTAGGTAATAGATATAGAGAAATGATTGGGATCACCCGACGGATAATCATGTGTGCATCCGCCGCCTTCGTGACCGTTGACTCAGATTTTAATTAGATGGCTAGAAACAACGTATTACCTAGCTAGACTAGTTTTTGCAACTCAGTAGTTGTTGCAATCTGTCCCACCGCAACAACTAGTATTGTTGCGGGATCTGGATCTAGATCCCCACGAGAGCAGCCACCGCTCGTGCTACTCCCAAGCTCCCCATCAAATCGACTCCTTCTCGCGCTACTTTGACCGCCGGCAGCACACCGACAAGGTCGCCAACGTGGGCGGCGCCGCCGCCGCCCACCTTCACCATGAACGTCTACCGCGCAGTGTGCCCGAACTCAAGCTGCATCCCGCCGTCCCGGGGGAGCAGCCGCATTTGTGTCCACCGCGGGGAGCTGCGTACACCATCACCCCACCGTCCTGAAGGAGCACCGACCTTTCTTTCGGTCGACGTGGTCGCTGCTCGCTGTCCGCTATAGTGTGTTTCTGCAACAAGGTCTCTATTGCAGAAGAAATCTGTAATAGACCTCTGCTGCTCCAAAAAATTTTTACAACAAGACCTCTGTTGAAAAAAAAAAGAATTACAACAAGACCGCTCTTGCAAAAAAGCTGCAACAAGATATCTGTTGCAAACATAATCTACAACTTGACATATGTTACAAAAATTTCCGCAACATAACCCATGTTACAGAAAATTTCTGCAACATGACATGTATTACAATGGTGGAAGGTGACCCTCGGCTGCTCAATCCGCCAGATCAGACGGCTCGCGAGGCAGCGAATCATTTAGAAAATCCGTCGGCCGACTCGTAGCAATGCCCATAGATATAACAATAGATTGTAGCAACTCAAATCAAATAAAAATTACAATACTGTTTAGATATTACAAAGCTTAGCTAGCGGTTTAGCACCTATTCTCGCATCAGTAGCACTGTAGCAGCTAGGACAGTGAACTGGATGCTCTGATTATTACATGACATAGAAAAACAGATCCCTCACATTCATGAACAATTTGCACCTCATACCGTTGACTATCCTTTATCTCCTCCCAAGCCCCAGCAGCTGGCAGCTCCTCGCTGCGACAGCAGTGACAATCTGGGTCAAAACCGAGGGGCAGCTCGCCTCAAGAAGCCTCAAACCCCCGGCCGCCGCCACTGCGTGCAGGTCCGCCGGGCTGGCCACCAGGAACTCAATGCACCTAGCCTTGAGCTTTCTATACCAGCGCCGCTCCGCGAGGACCACGTCCGCCGCGACCGTGCCCACGCCGACGCTGACGCACGCCTTCTTCTCGCAGATGACCGTGAGCCGCTCCACACCGTATCGGTCGGCGGCGTCGAGCAGGCGACGCGCCATCGACACTGCCTCCTGGTCCTCCTTCCAGGTCCCCAGCCAGAGGTCCATGTGCTCCAGCTGCGGCGGCAGCGTGTCCGTGTAGATGAAGAGGAGCAGCGCCCGGAAGGTGTCCGCGTCCATGTCTTTGATCCTGTGCGTCTCGTCCGTCAGGCTTCCGGCGAGCTCCGCCGCGAAGACCGGCGACCGAGCGGTCAGCAGCAACCTGTGCGCGCGGAAGGACGCGACGCCGACGACGAAGGTGACGTCCGCGCCGGCCTGGCTCCTCAGGAGGTCGCTGAGCGGCCGAGGTCCTGGCCCAGGTCGCGGGGAGGGAGCCCGGCTCTTTCGCCGCAGCCGGAGAGCTCCATCTTGCACTGCACGAAGCAGTTGCCGTCGCGGCCGAGGTGGCCCGACGCCTCCAGCACGGCCCGTGACACGAGCGGGACCTCCTTGGAGTCCCCCTGCCTGAACCTGGGGCACACGGCAGCCACGTCCGCCATCGGCCTGAGCGCCCGGCTGGGAATGGGATCCACCAGGCAGAAGGTGAAGGACGCCGTGACCCCGCCGGCGCCCGGGGAGGGAGTGCGGACGAGGCTGACGCGGAGCTTCACGTAGCGTTCGACGTGGTTGGGGTGGTGGCCGTCCGGGTCGTAGTCGACCTGCCACTCATAGCCCAGTACGGTGAAGCTCCTCGCCGGGATGTAGTCCTGGTTGCCATCCCCGCCTGTCCTCGCCATGGCGGGGTGGCGCTCTGTATCGGCGATCTTGAGCGCCAGGCACACGGTCCGCGTGGGCTGCGCGTCGTCCTTGATGGTGCTCGCGCGCACGGCTGCCATCGGTGGCAATGTTACGTACCGAGCCGCCACGGAGGTCGATCGAGTTCAAGAGACTTCTAGTGTAGGAGAAACATTGAGGGGCCTCGTCGCCTTTTATTTTGTTCCGGTGTAACGGGCAGAAACGGGTAAAGGTTGAAGGATCAAAATGACACCATCCCAGCCCGGGAAATTTGGGGTCTCGCTGTACACAAAAGGCAAGTGTTTACAAAAAAAGACAATTAGTTCTAAAAACAATACTCCCTCCGATCCTAAATATTTGTCTTTCTAGATATTTCAACAAGTGACTACATACGAAGCAAACTGAATGAACTCACACTCTAAAATATGTCTATATACATCCGTATTTGGTAGTCCATTTGAAATCTTTAAAAAGATAAATATTTAGGAACAGAGGGAGTACTAAGTAGTACGTTTATATTAGATAGGACATTAATTCCATGTAATGTTCGGTAGTATAGTAATCATGAGTTAATTGCATGGCTAGTGCTGACATTGGTAGATTGATACTAATAAGCGCTAAATATATTGGGTGCTTAACATTGGAGCAATTCAGGACGTTGGATTAACATTGTTTGACGGACGAGATTGATTGGATATCTGCTCCTTTGGCTCCCGTAGTAATAGAGAGCATATTCAATGAATGTGAGAGGAATTATTCATGCTAAGACATATCATATCTCGTCGCCTTTTATTTTGTTCCGGTCTAACGGGCTGGAAGGGGTAAAGTTGCGAAATTTGAGGGTCTTGCTGTACATAAAAGGCAAGTGTTTACGAAAGAGACAATTACTTCTAAACAATATATGTAGTCTCTACTTTTAATGGAGCAGTTAGTAGTCTCCGCCGGTCAATTTTTGTCCCACTATCCTGGTTATTTTTGGTACTTCGTCCCACCTGCTGCTGCCCACCGATCCACCGCTTCGTCCCTCCCGATCGTTAAAAAAACGGCAAGTTACAACGACGCCCGCTGCAAACCGCGACGGTTCAGCTGTAGAAAAACGACCTAAAAAAATCTACTACGGTTAACCTACGAAATTAAACCTGAATGTTCGATCCGAAACAGAACCCTTCGCACCCGTATCGTCCTGCCCTCGATGCACTTGCCCGTCGCCGTCATTCGTCCCTATCGTCCCTCTCTACAGGCCGTTCATCCCCTTCGCTCTCTACGTACACCCAGCTGCCGTCACCGCCGTTCACATCCTTGGCCACCGTCACCGCCGCGCAAACCCTTGGCCGCCTTCACCGCCGGTCAATCCCTTCGCCGCCGCCATCCGATTGCAAAGACTCAACGAGCCCGTAAGATCCGCCTCTGATCATCGGATCTGCGGCCGATCCACTTGAGTGGACGCTATCTGGTCCGGCGATTGCAAAAGTCTCTAAGAGCCCGTAAGATCCGCCTCTGATCAACGGATCTGCGGCCGATCCACTTGAGTGGACGCTATCTGGTCCGGCGATTCCAAAGTCTGGAAGATCCCGTATGATCCCTCTGAGTGACCATGATATGGACCGTATTGACCCTCACAGGTTGGCCTATTCTGTATTTTAATCCTTACAATTCTCATTGCGAACCCTTACAAATCTGAACCAGCTTTGGTAGCGTGATCATACTGTGCAAAAACTGACATTGTGGACTCCTGTCCACTCCTCGCTAGGTAGAATGAGAACCTGGAATTGAAAAATACAGTTTCCGTCACCATTCAATGTCTCTGAAAAAGGAAATTTATAACCTGGAATAGAGAACCTGGCTCATATGCTGATGCCATACCTGCTTTGGTCATTACTCTTTGTATTTGAATGCTTGCAGGTGGTGAGCCATGTCTTTGCCGGTGTCAGTAGATTCATCAAGTGGCAATAGTTTACGATCAAGAGGTACGAACGAGATTATTGCAAATTCCATCTGCATATAACCGACGCACAGTTTACTTGCATGTATGAAATATGTATTGAATTTGTAAGGGTGACAAATACTCTAGCAGTTTGCCTGTGGTGACGGCCCTTGGAGACGGTGTCATCATCAGTACCAAAGATCGAGTTTGAAGCTCACAACTGCAGAAGATCTCCAGTTTGCAGCTCACAACAGGATCACATGCAAAAAGTGACACAAACAGAAGGTAATCAAGACACTTTAATCTAATAGTTTCCATCCAATAGTCAATGTTTGTATGCCAACAGGAAAACGACTTTGGTGAGCATCAGATTGTTGCAATAGTCAAGGTTGGTGCAACACAATCTGATCCATTAGGTTGAGTCTGATCCTGCATAACCTAATTCATGAAGGTAACAGGAGTAGGTGCACTGTTGGTCATTGGGTTGATCATTGGGATGCTATATGTATCCAATGCCTAAGTGATTAAATGACAATATAAGAAAAGTTAAGATTTTGTAGAGCTACTAGCTCCCTCGTAGTTGTGCGGCTGTGCGTTTAAATATCATCATGCATAAACACTGGTATTGCAAGCTTGCATTTTTTACTGTATAATATAATACCATGAAAAGGGTTTACTTCGTGAAAATGCAAGTGTATGACCAAATGATTAATGTATATGGACCACAGGAAGATGATCGAACAAAAACATCTACCAGAGTTTGTGCCATTTCCTTACTTCACTTCAAGCAAAGGTCTTTTAATGTCAGTTATGTGTACTTACATAGGTGTGTATGGGTAATTCAAGAAGCAAGGCAGTTGATCAGCAACCAGAAGAGGACGTTACTTAGGGTATGCTGCATTTCTATCAGAAAGTGTTGCACCTTTGTTCAATGCATAAACGTACATTCGCAATAATTTATGATCATGTTATGCATGCCTTAAATATTTTATGATCATGTTTTGCAGGCCTTAAAAGCGTGATAACTGCTGAAGATAATACTACGGGCATGCTTATACCTATCATAATGTTCTACACATGCGTTCTGTGCATTTCTAATATTCACATGCTTAATGCATAATGTTTTGCAGGCCAACCAAGCTCTATAATAGTTGAAGATAAACCCTTTTCAAGCATCATACCCGTAGCTCAAAATGTTGTGGAAAACTCAGCTACGGTTCCAGGTATAATGCTTTTGTGAATAATGTTGATAATGTTGATAATGTGTCCAGGTAGATACGACGTTTGTACCATTTGCCTTGTATTCATCCTCTTTACGACCCTACAGTTGTAACAATGTCGTTTCCGGATGGGGAGCATAATGAGGCTTCGTTTACGGCTCCGAGTATACTGAATTTGGATTATTGCACAAATGAAAATGGTACTGACTCAGCTGCATTTGATATGCCACAATTATTAGCTGCATATATTGTCGCCTATATATCATTGATTTCCTTTTCCTACTGGTTACAACTCTGCAGATGGAACAAGTTCGCTACGGACTAAAGACCATCATCATGGTTCGTTGTTAGGTTCCAGTAATCTGACTCTAGATTGTGGCACAAATGTATATGGCCACAATATAGCTGGTACTGACTCATTCATAATTCAAATGCCATTAGTACACTTATGGGAAGTCTCTTTCATGTACAACATGCCGCATTTTTTTCATATTGGTAATCTATAGGTGGTGAACCTTCAAACGATGATATCGATGGTGCGACCAAGCTTACAGGTATGATCAAGCATGCTTATCTAACATCCATATTGACATGATCTACGGATGATGCGGCAAAGCATTATGGGCTTTGTGTTTTATACTTTTGACATTATGCAGGCGACATCAGATCCATAGATGTAAGTCATATAACAAGAGAACAGTTCAACACACAAAGGCGTGCAGCTTATCAGAAGAAAAAAGTCCTAGACAGTGTGTTATTGCAAGAGATTCAACAGCCCTGCTTGTCGAAATCTGGTAACTTGTTTATCTGCAGTATGCTGACTAATATTTGCGGCATCCAAGTTTTGAACTGTTTTCTTATATTTTGTGACAATGATATCTACATGAGTTCTTAGTATAAACTGTATACATGCAGGGGCTGTTTTTATTCACTAACTACCATATTTATATTTCATCTTGTAGACCAGAGAGAACTTAACAACGCGTGGAGGCGGGCATCTTATCGCATTAGCAAGTCAGAGGGTTTGAAAGAACAACTAGTCGATGGCCACATTGTTCAACGTCGTACCCTAGGTGATATCACGAATGTTCGTCAACCTATACATGTGATCTCGGGTACATCAATTACTCTTTATTTATCAATTTGTAGGGTCAGCGTTCCCTTGGTATATCATAAAAGATTACTGACCTGTCATGTTGAATCAGATGACTTGAATGTCACCAAAGAGAATCCGGCAATAACGGAAGAAGATCGCAAAAGAGATCATAGAAACGCCCTCAGGAGAGCATCTTATCGGAGGAAAAAAGAGCGGGGTCTCCAAGAAGATAAACTCCGCGCCCTTAATTTATCAGGTAAGAATTAAATGTTCTAACCATTATATTTAGTACCTTCAAGTCATGTCTTAACCATTATATTTTCCTTATGTTTTATTAACCATATTTAACCAGACAACCCAACTAGCACCGCCTATACAACATTATCGCGTACTAATTCAGCATTTACTGCTACAACTACGGAGACATCTGGTCTGGTTAATGACAATGATCTACATGGTAATCGACTTGTGAATAAGATGTCATCAATGTGGTTATATTATGTTTTACTCACTGCATTTAAATTATGTCCTGAATGGTCACCAGATGTCGACGAGAATATACTTGAAGAAATAAATCATATAACCGAGGAAGAGCGCAAGAGAGATCATAGAAATGCTCTTAGGAGAGCTTCTTATCGGAGGAAAAAGGATAAGATACAAGCAGATGTAAATTTACGGCCACGACCTAAATCAGGTAAGTAGGGTTTTTATTAATGCTGGGTGCATACCTTATCATACCAACTGTTTCTTTAGTTTCACGTTGACTGACAAATAATTGTTGCCGTAGAATCAACTTAATATAATTGATGCACAAAGCGTACCGTCATATGCTTGATCTTACAAAAGGAATGTTCTGATATTCATTAGTCACTAAAACAGACTTGTTCTAATGAGCATTTCTCGTCTACTTTCATAAAGGCACCGCTGATAGCGCTAACTACTCAGACTTATTGCATGATGATGCAACATTACCAAACTCATCATTAGACGCCTCCGGTGTTACCCATGACAACGACCGAGATAGGAGGATACAGAGAAAATCTCGTAGCCGAGCATGTTATCAGAAGAAAAATGAGGAATTAACGGTTGATGCTAGAGAAGATCTGAATGAAAAGATACGAGGGAAGCGCGTACAACGCTGCAAAAGCATGTCCGTGATTGAGAAAGGTCAGTCAAGTGCTCAAAGGAAGGCCTGTTATGCTAAAAGGAAAAACACCCTGTGCAAAGAATCCATCGCACTCCCACGTCCAGACATAACAAACTCAACATCCGAATGTCTCGCAATACCCCTCTCTCTGCCTGCCAAAGATGATTCATCGGATAGCGACCCTCCCCCGGTCATGCCGAATTACGGTGTTTGCACCAATGGTATGTAAATGATTTTGTTTGGTTCTGTTGCTCATTCTCATCCACCTTGTTCTCACATGATGCGGTCTATTGCCACATTCTCCGCAACTTTAATGCAGACAACATCGATGTGTTCCCAGAACCCATCATGGGCGATGAGCCAACACCAGCCGAATTAATGGATGAGGAGTACTACATGTATCGCAACCAAGGTATGGTCAACTCGGAACTTGGAAGGCGTGGAGCTTTATTGTAATTGTACTACTATGTGAATATTATTTTGAAAATCATGTTTCAACAAATGCCTGTAGGATCCGGTAATGACACATTCGAGGATGACGACGAAGCGAGCATGTCGTCTACTAGACCTAGCGAGGTTGATCCATTAGACTATGTGTACACAAACATACCGCAGACAACACTCACATCCACGAAGCTCGACGCAACCGCAAACACTGCAATGCCGAAAGTTTGTGTCTAGAGACGAACGGATTCTGTTATGCAATGGACGGATCGAGCTTAAACAACCGGAACCAATCCCAGAGCTTATGAGGTTATGGTCCAGCATGGGTGCAGATTCTAGACATTTTCGTGAGAACGTACGGTTCTTCAACGGGCATTTCGCCTTCACAACCCTTGGCGTCAGCCTTGATGAGAACTACACCAACATGAAGTCTTGGGTTTACACATTCTGGGCACACGGAACCATCTACCATAATGTGCATTCGTTCGGGCCTAGCTCACGTCCAGAACATCTGCAGTTGTACTTCTATGATGACGACCCGAGCATAACTCATCGTAAGGCGGCCACCAAGCAATTAGACCAGGATGTCGTGAAGATGTTAGTAGACATACTCAAAGAAAACCCGTACTCCCAGCAATTTAGGAGTTTGGGTGCACACAAGGACAACCTTGATGATTATAGGATAGACCTAAACACCGATAAGAGGCTTGACCAAAGAACATATAATAGACCATTGTCATCTGAGGTTGCTGCAATTTGGGTTGAGGGCAGCGACCTGGCAAAAAGGTTTGACCGGAGGATAACACTTTGTGGTAACAACAATGAAAGGCATAGTATACGCGTGTCATCCAGAGCATATGACCCGTTGTCTTATCCCTTATTCTATCCAAGGGGGGAACTAGGTTGGCATCCGAAACTACCTAAACGGGGTGTTCCTTGGGAGGCTGTACAACATCCTCAACTGATCCATGATGATGATGAGGATGCAGGTATGACGTCTGTTTCCCTTTTTGGTTCAAATAATAAATTATTTCTCAAATATATCATCATTTTGATGCTATTCCATCATGTGCAGAGGGAAATAGCTGGTTGTGCGTCTCTGTCAGAGACTACTACTATATATGTCTGCAGAACCACGGCCTGCAATCTTTAGTCCCATGCTCTGTGGTGCACGCCTGCTGCGGCAATGGGCGGTCGACATGTACGTCAAGATTGAGAGTTGTCGGTTGAGGTGGTACAGGAAGAACCAGACGCAGATTCGTGCCAACTTATATAAAGGAGTTGTTGATGCGATCACATCGGGGGAGACGCGAGCAAGCGTTGTTGGGGTTAGAATAGTGCTCCCTGGGACATACCCTGGTGGCGACCACGACATGAAGAAGAGGCATATGGATGCCATGGCAATTGTCCATACATACGGGAAGCGACATCTTCCTCACCATGACTTGCAATCCTAAATGGGAAGAGATAATGAATGAGTTGCTGCCTGGTCAGACGGCGCAAGACCGACCTGATATTGTGGCTCGTGTGTTCTATGGCAAACTAGAGCACATGACATACATGTTGTCCAAGAAGCATATCCTGGGTGTTGTTGTCTCTTACGTATACGTTGTCGAGTTCCAAAAAGGGCCTCCCCACGCATTTTCTGTTGATCATGGACTCAACATATAAGCTTATCGTCCGGAGTAGTATGACCGACTCATTTCGGGAGCTCCCGCAAAGCGCAAGTATCCGGAATTGTATGCAATGGTGGTAAAACATATGATGCACGGACCATGCGGTGCTCTTAATCCCAAGAATGTTTGCATGCAAGAAAACGGTTGCAAGTGCAGATATCCACGGCCGTTCAATGAGAACACAGCACAGGGGAAGGACTCATACCCAGTTTATCGACGGAGAAATGATGGAAGACGTTCTAAGGTCCGAGGGAAAATGTTGGACAACTGTTGGGTTGTGCCTTATAACCCATACCTTCTGCGGATGTTCAATTGCCACATCAACATTGAGGTCTGCTCTAGCATAAAGGCCGTCAAATATCTTTACAAGTACATTTACAAGGGCCATGATAAGGCTTTGCTCAAAGATCGACCAGCCCGACGCCCGATGGTAACATTGATGAGATCAAGAGATACGTTGATGCAAGGTGGGTCACCCCTCCGGAGGCTATGTGGAGGATATTTGGATTCCCACTTTGCGCCAATTACCCGCCTGTCTTGCAGTTGCCTCTTCATCTCCCAAATATGCACAGGGTTGCATTCAATGCGCATGCTGATTTGAAGAATGTTGTCGCCTCCGAAAATGCTTCCAAATCCATGTTAACGGAGTATTTCAAAGCTAACCAGGAACACCCTCGTGCTAGGCGTATATTGTACAAGGATTTTCCCGGAAGCTTTACGTGGCAGAAGAAAAAGGAGTATTGGAAGCCGCGTGTCGAGCGTTTTCAAATTGGCCGCATTGTGTCTGCCAATCCTGCCGAGGGGGAGCGATACTACCTGCGTGTGTTGCTTAACCATGTTACGGGCAAAACATCCTTCAATGACTTGCTCACCGTGGACGGCGTGCTATGTGGGAGCTTTAGAGAGTGCTTTGAAAGGTTGGGACTCATCGAGGCACACAACACGCTTCGGACGATCGCCTTAATGAGGCTGAAGCGGTGGGCGATGCCATGTTCACTTAGGAGGCTTTTCGCAACCATCTTGGTGCATCATGCAAAGCGAAGCGGCGTCGTGGTCTATGGAATCGGCACTTCGAGCATATGTCAGATGACTATCGTCGATCACGCACGTCCCCTGACGAGGTTGAACAGATGGTGTTGCTTGACATTAGGGGTATGTTGCAGTCCATGGGTAAAGACATTGTTGATTTCGCTCTTCCAAGCATAGATGATGCGTTTGACCCAACAGAAGGCGAGGCAAGAGAGGTTATCAAGGAATCAACCGTTGAGTTTGGCGTGGATGACACAAAATTTGCATCTTCACTGAACATGGAGCAGAGGGCCGGATACGAGGAGATACTAGGGGCTGTTGAACGCGGTGATGGGGATGTATTCTTTGTTGATGGCCCTGGAGGTACAAGGAAGACCTTTCTATATAGGGCGATGCTTGCCACGGTGAGGAGCCAGGGCAAGATTGGTATCGCTACCGCGACGTCGGGCGTCGCCGCTTCTATCATGCCTGGCGGCAGGAATGCCCACTCGAGGTTCAAGATCCCATTGAGTTACAATGATGGAGCCTCGTGCAGCTTCACCAAGCAGAGTGGGACCGCCAAGCTGCTACGGATGGCCTCATTGATAATATGGGACGAGGCCAGCATGACGAAGCGACAAGCGGTTGAGGCATTGGACAATAGCATGCGCGACATCATGGGATTACGCGACCGACCCTTTGGAGGAAAGACTGTTGTTTTTGGTGGGGACTTTAGGAAGGTTCTTCCGGTCGTAAGAAGGGGGTCGCGGGGCCATATAATTGATGCAACCCTCCGAAGTTCTCATGTATGGAAGGGTATGCGGCAGCTTCGGCTCATCACCAACATGAGGGCTCATAATGACACGTGGTTTGCCGATTACTTGCTAAGGGTCGGCAATGGCACTGAGGATGTCGACGATCAAGCCAACATAGTACTCCCTGAAGATATTTGTCTGCCGTCTACAGGCGAGGTTGACGACCTAGAGAAGCTTATTGACCACATATTTCCGAGTCTAGACGACAACATGACTGATTCGAAATACATGACATCTGGAGCAATCCTTTCCACAACCAATGACAATGTAGACAAGATAAACATCCGCATGATAGAGCGTTTTAATGGAGATGAAGTAATCTACCATAGCTTTGACAGTGCGGAGGATGACCCATATGGCTACTATGCTCAAGAGTTTCTGAATGGATTGACTCCTAATGGTCTTCCTCCGCATGCTCTCAAACTAAAGCTGAACTGCCCTGTCATACTTCTAAGGAACATTGATCCAGCTAATGGACTGTGTAATGGCACTAGGCTTGTTGTTAGAGGTTTTGAGAAGAACACCATTGATGCAAAAATCGTGATTGGACAACACGGCGGGAGGGTCTTCCTTCCTCGAATACCTGTCTGCCCATCTGAAAATGACATGTTTCCGTTCAAGTTTAAGAGGAAGCAATTTCCTATAAGGCTTAGCTTTGCTATGACCATTAACAAGGCTCAAGGGCAGACCATCCCGATTGTTGGTGTCTACCTACCCAATCCCGTGTTCTCACATGGTCAGCTCTATGTTGCTTTGTCTCGAGCCACCGCGAAGAGAAACATAAAGATACTCATTCAGAAGGAGAAGCCGAAGGAGAAGGCGAACAAGCAAAAGGACAATCCAAAGAAGCGAAAAAGAACGACCGTGTCCTTACTGACCTCAATGAAGAACATCGTCTACAAGGAAGTCCTTACAGGCTGAAGACCGGTTTTGATAGCAAGGCAGGTTTTGTAATGACAGGTTGATTACTCTTGCGATTGTCAAGACATGTTGTAATTCGTTTTTTTACAACTATCTTTTTATGATAGCTGGATGTATACTCGATCAACTAGAGCTACGCACTACAGTTCAATAATCAGCCGTGGTATTGGCACCATCATCGCTGTTATGGTTTTTCTACTATCGTTGTTTTTATTGCAAAATGCACATGCTGATAGCAGCGTAGTTTTTTGTGTGTAATTTGTGATCTAGATCTAATGATTGGCCTGCTAAATACCTTGGACATGCAATGAACTTTTTGAATTAAGGCAAGTTATCATACCCGTTCTTATTTATTTTGGTAATTTGATACTATAGTTGACTGTAAATTTATTTTGGTAATTTGTCTTATTTATTCTTTTTCATCCCGCTGATCTGTTGCTTCTGCTAATGCATAAACAGAGAGCATTTGCCTAATAACGTTGCTGCTAATGCATACGCATAAATAGACAACATTAAGTTGTTTGCTACCTTCGGAGCGTGTACTTCTACTACTATTTCGATACGTGCTCTACTATTGTTTCGAGTGTTGTACGTATGTGTGTCATTAAGACAGTCGTGATGAAAAAGAATAAACAATATTCTCCCGTAGTGCAATTATATTATTTGATATAGATGATTATCGTAAAATTATATGTTAGGCATGATATATGTGAAAACAGGTTATCTTATTTGTCTTGTAATCATATAGTAGGTTCTACTCACCGAATCACAAAATTGATCCCATTAATTAATATTTGATCGTGACCAAATCAGTCGATTTGTTTACCGATTTCGTAATCAGAGCTTCCTAGAAACGCTTATATATTGATCAACCGTTCCAGCGACCTTGACAGACCTCTCTTGAACAAGTTAAACGATTTCTTAACACTCCATCCTCCTCTCACATGGCGTCATCCAACAGTTCAATTCGCTTCAAGCGATGATGCTTTGTTGAGGATATTCGTTGGCAGGAAGAAGAAAGTGAAGATCTCGGTGTACTGGAAGATCATGACGGCACTACGCCGATGCGTCCCTTTGGTAAGGGTAACACACCAAAGCCAAAAAGGCTTAGGATGCATAATCACGTCGAGCCTATTAACCTGCCTATTAGTAGTAGATATCCCGTTACAAAAGACGATAGGACAGAAGCTTTTGGGGACGGTTGGGGTAGTAGCAACGATCAAATTCTGCAGGCAACCAAGGAGAGCAACAAGATAATGCAAACTCTCATAAAGAAGATCAATCAGTTGGAACATATGGTTGTGAAGCACATGCAAACATGCCACAAGAAGACATAAATGCCTTGAAAGGAGCAATCATGAGGAGTTATACAATATTCTTTACAGCTTCTTATGTTTTATGTTTCAACGCTCCTTAAGAGCATTTTGCATTGTAATCAATTTGGAGTCAAAGTATGAAAGTATGAATAAAGAATAGATATTGTTTCATGCTTGCTTTCTTACTCTCTGTTTTTGATTTTCCCTTTGAGTTTTGTCGCCTAACATGCTATATTTTTCTTTTTCTTATATGAATACACTGAGAGCAACAAGCTGATGCAAACTCTCATAAAGAACATATATTTTTCTTTTTCTTATATGAATACACGCGACCAACGAAATTGTGACTATTTTAAAATGCCCGTAAAATAGTAGTTGCAAAGTAACACAACGACGTCTCATCACATGTACTAAAATGAAATATCCTGGGATATTATAAATAAACATATCCCATAATCAAAGCTGAGTAAATAATCAATTTTTTAATTGATCACATGTTTGTAATTAATGGTAATATATTTAATCGATGAAATATTAGTGAATCCATGGTAATATATTAATTGCGTGACTATAGCATAATAAAGTCTGAGTAAATAATTGATATTTTAATTGATTACATGTTTGTAATTAATGGTCATATATATTAATTGCGTGAATACACTTACCTTAACGCACTATCACCTTAATTATTTTGATATATCCAATTATTGCGTTTCTAACTAAAGATCTGAAGTCATCATTATATTCCTGCGGTTTGTAATATGGAATATAGCGTATTGACAGGCGAAAAGGAATCAATGATACTGGTGAGATAATTGACATGATTTTGATCAGATTAAGAATCTCAGATATCTATAAATAATTAATTGATTCAAAAAGTTTTAGCAATAAATTTTTTGTTGCCAAAGAACTCGCATAACTTACTATTTATAATCGTTTCGATAGTAGAGGGTTTTTTTTGCTAGACGGCCACATGCAAATATTGAAAGAATGTTGATTTTTTCCGCCTATATGGGGCCCCCTTGGACTATATATGCCCGTGCGCCCCTCTATCTTTCTTTAACATTTCATCCATTAGCTCCCTAACCATGGTGATACCGTACAGCTCGAGGCCCTCAAGGAGGGTGATGGCGAATCCACCAGATCCCATCATCCCTCCGATGAACAAGCAAGTGTACAGATCTTCATGCACGCTTATCTGACATCACCGTTTGTTTATCCCATCATTTTGTATTATTTTATGTAGGTACCTGAATTTTCAAAGTGTACAGATGGAACATATCTATCACAGATGTTAGATCATTCAAGCTAAGGTGATGTGGAAGTCCCATATCAGGGTGCATGCAATGGGAAACCCATACTTTTGTTGCATACTTCTGGACCAGGAAGTATGAGCTAAGGTGTGTTCTAAATTCTTGTTATCTGAATTTTTAAAAATTTCTAGGGAACAAAGATTGAAGCAATTGCCTTCAGGAACCAAGCTGATCGATTCACCCACATTCTGCAGACCGGGCTAACATATGACTTCACTAGCGTTGGGATAAACCCCACGGAAATGCTAGATGGTCACTTCTGGTATCTATGCATGGAGTTCGTCATTGAACTAAATGCTATGACCATGGTTAGGACATCGGTGCACAGTATTGCATCGACAATCTGTCCACCTTTTTTCCCACAATTTGGTGCCATATCCTTGCTACGGGACAAAACAATTACCGGTGCAACATCTTTTAGTTTTTTTTTGCATATTTATCGATTTAACATTTTGTCTCACCCAGACGTAATTTTTTCCAGATGTTCTTGGTATTCTCGTCTATGCTGGTAGGATACAACATAGGTGGGATTCAGTATATAGACGGCAGGTCCATTTTGTTGAGATAGGCATCATGAATTTTCGGTAAATTCCAATCAGTACTTGAGGTTTTATATGATTATTAATATTTAATAGTTGACTACCATCAACATATCTTTATCATTCCAGACGGGAGATACTTTTTATATGCCTAAGTCAAGAGCATGCTGGTCGTCACTTGTACCACTTGCAGTGCACTGAAAATTTATTCGAGAAAATTGCAATTACGTACATACAGCTAAACCGGAAGGATAAGTGCCTGGAGACTATGAGGGAGAGCACATTCTTCTTCTCCCCCGACATAGATGATGATGTTCATCATCTTCAAGGTAAGTTCTATAAACTATTTTGATTTTTATGGCTTTTTGTTCATTGTTTGTATTACGATGTTATTAGTACTAACAAATTGTTTTTTCGTAGATATCCACAAAGCCTGCTTAATGACACTTGACGAAACACTATCATACGTCAATGCTGCAGTTGTAGCCAGGAAAAATGGACAATAGATGAGTTTTTTTTAAAGACGGCTCATTAAATAGCTCATTTCCCTCGGTCCTTTTATCTACATTTGGAATAATAATGTATTCACACAGAACAATCATTTCTGTTAAAGTGTGTTTTCTTTTTGCTTGTCAACTCTACGTGTAGCCATTATGGCATTATGTAATTTTTTTATGCTGCATTACTTAATTCGGGATATCTGGTTTTATACAAAGGTTGATTTTTTCGATTCGCTGATATTGAACTGTAAATATGGCAATCCTTAGGAACAAAATATTCAACTATAAAAAAGGAAAAAGACTTGATACGCCTCCGTCACGATTTTTTATAATTTGAAAGAATCATCTACGTCTTAAAAACGACTTGATATATTTGGCAGGCAATAAATAGCATTAAAAACGACTTGATATATTTGGCAGGCAATAAATAGCATTAAAAATATATCCGTTTATATATATGCTGCATCGACATCCTAATTGCCAAGACACCTCGATGAGCGATCACTCCGCAGCGTATCAATCAGCGATGGAGCCTATCATTGGAAACAATGCGGCGACCCTGGATGCCGCTGCCCCGGACCCCAATGAGGCTGCCCTCCAGCTCCACGATGTTGTGGCGGCGCTTGGGAGGATTTGCTCGCACCCTGCATCTTCTGCCCCCACCAAGGCATTTCGCGGAAGATGCACTCGAATATATATTCGGCTTTATGAACGACGTTCATGATGAGCAGACACTAGAGTAAGTTATGCTATTATATGTTTATTTTTCTAAAGAAATCTCATTAGAACTAGGTCGTACACAGCAGACTCTGTTTGATATAGGAGTATGATATTGGTTGATTTGTTTTTCTTTAGATTAAATCTTACTTTTTGCCGCCATCAGTACAAAATTATTTTTGTTAAATGTTTTGGCAGTATTTCCGTTGAACATCAACCGTATGTAATGAATAAAAAATGCAAATATTATTTACAGTACAAATGTTGAAAAACTTAATGTCCTTAGTATATTGTACAACAATTTAATATTATTTTTGAACAGCCAGCAAACTTGGTATAATGGGTGCTACCTAAATTGTCCTGCTCTTAATTTCTAGCAAATTAATATTGTTCTTACAGAGAAATTATTATTTAACTTTAGCTTTTGCTAGAAGGTGCTGCAAAAATTTTCATGCTCTATAGTTTATCAAAATATTACGTTCTGCTCATAGCTATTAGATTATCTAGAAAATGTTACCATATGAACAAATTATGTATTAAAGTACCACTCATAGTGCTAACCATTTTTTTATTTTTTACGTGCAGCTCAATCTGGATGAAGCGATACACCGTCTTGGATCGAAATCAGCCTCGTAATGTTGAAGGACACACTATTTGTTACTTCAGCAAGCCTACATCCTCAATGCTTCAATCTCGCTGTTCGTAAGCTTGCGAAACCTTTGAAGTAGAGAGGCATCTGAGCACCAACATGGTTGGAGGAAAACATTATTTTGACTTGCGCTTCCTGCTCAATCACGAGCTCTAAGGTATTCCTGGATGCCGCAAGGGCAGCGCACCTCGACGTTGATCAACAATGCTGTTCTAGAGCCCTTTCCTAGATATGATGTGTTCAACTCCACAATTGTAAGAGTCTTTAATTCCTAAATTAGTTTTTCTTTCCTGATAGCAATTAACCCGTATTGACCTTCTGTCGTATCTACTTCCGTTGTCTATCCCGGATTCCTCGTATGGTCCACTCGTGGTAAATCGGATGAGGAGAAGGGTTATCGTATTTAATCCATCACTAGACGTACGACAAGTGGGAAATAGCACTCACAACAAAGAGATGATGAAGGAGATCACTATTTTGAAGCAAGAACTAAATGAAGTGTTGCAGGCTAGGGTCCTTGGATGGAACATCGAACTCATGGATTGGCGACAAGACACCATGTCATTCAATTTTTGGCGGTAATTTAATAAATTTTTCAGATGAATAAGATGCAGTATGTAGAAATCTCAAGTTTTTATTCTGTTTGTCACAGCAAAGACTCGGGTTTCTTAGTTCTACAAGAGATGGCCCACCAGCTAGGTTCTTTGTGTAGCATGACCGATGAACACTACAGTAATTATCTTTACGACGAGTTTTAATGTGCCATTTATAATCCAACCACTTCAGCGTTTAATGGTGAATTTGTTTCATTGTCTATAGGATCCAATTATGCTCAGGAGCCAAGTGGTAGTCCAGATGCTCATGGTGAAAGACAATCTAGCTGCTGGAAACATCGCTTAGGAGATTACGACGGCCTTGAGGGTTTTGAACAACTAAATATGCTTCTATGCATGCAGAACCGTCAGGATTACTTCACTCATCTTTTCATGTTTGGTTATGGATGGAAACTATAATTTTTGTTTTTGGGTTTAGAATATTTAAGAACTATTTGTATTTTGGGTACTACTACAAGTTGGTTTCGCTGTTCTATTTGTTGTTTTGGTAATTTCTATTTGTTAAGCGCTCGCCTTTGCGCGGTTAAGCGCTGGGCATTGGCCTAAGCGCCTAGCTTTCGTCGTGAGACAGCTCAAAAAAGCAGGCAGCCATGTCCTTCGGAGATAAATCGGCTTAACCCGATTGAGGGTCGAAGCGAATCAGCAAAAACAATCGCACCCACAATCATATCTCCTACCCTATGAGGATTCAACCGCTCCGACGACAAAGCAACTTATTCCGGCGAGGGGTCTAGCTTCTCAAGCTAGAAATCGAGCTTGACATTCCGGTTCCCGATCAGTGCTGCAATCGAGAGAGTATAAGGGAGAGAGGCGCCATGATGCATCAAGGATAGAGGACGAGGGGGAGAGGCGGCATGAGTAGACTATGCACATACTGATCTTTAGTAGGAGAACCACAATATGTCCCTGTGTTTAAGTGGGCCAGGGCAGACTATCTGGGCTATTTCATCACACTAAAGTACTAAAGCCTAACGCTTGTGACGTAGAGATCTAAATAATTGATGGCCAAATGCATGGTTAGCGCGTAGCTCTTTCCTGATCATTTTTTTCAGTGAATTATTTAAGTGAACAAATAAATTCATTAACATTTCATCGTTATTGTGCACGTCGTTAATTTTCTTTTGCTTTAGCTAATCTCGTATCGCATAACTTCATCCATACATGCACTGTTATACGATACGATGATTACTTTCAAGCCAGCAATCGAATGGTCATAAGGCACGTACCTTCAATTGTCACCAATCTTCAAGTTCACACAGGATCCACATTTCTCTGTCATGCTCAAGATGTTTCTGATAAAGCAATGATTATCTTGTATGTGTTCCTGAATATAGTAGCCAAAATTAGTCCCCACCAAAGTGTTTTCTTATTGACTACATAAAGTACAAGTCTGTCCCAGGATGTTCCGACAATTATTATTCGTTACCAACATTTTCCAATTTTAGTTGGCGAGGAAGAAAATTATTATTAAGTTACCCTAAGGTAGTCACATTTTCTTCTAATATAATATAATTCAAAATATGATGTGTTCTCTGTATGAACTTTATCTAAACAGAATAGACATATGTGGTAAGTAAAATTTAATTAAAAGAGGGACTAACGAATGATTCATAGGATGAAAAAAAAGCAATATGCATCTCAATTGGTGTTATATAAAAAAGAGTAATCTCAAGATTTGTTAGCTGATTTACATCGAATTTTGTATTCCTCCTATTTTTTACGGCACAAGTAAGATTATTATTCATTACTTTGTACACTCTTTATTGATGGAAAAACATATCAATATGTTTATTAGCTGTGTATATCTTGAAAATATTATGCAGAGATTTTATAGTCAGAAAGAAACAAATTGGAATCGAATTAATGATAAGTATATTAATTTTTTGGTAAGTTAATATCTATGACATCTTCTCTAAATTATTAATAGGTGTGTATTTGATATGAAAAGGAAACAGATCCTTTCCATACGTAAATATTAACGGCATGGTGGATCAAGGCATGATCTCGATACCCAGATGTCCTTCGCATGGCATACTATATATATGTTAACATTAAAATGCCATCCCTCCTCTCCCTCCTTCTTGTCCCGCCATGGGCCGGGAGGATGATTTCGAGGACTTCGTTGTGTAAGCAAGAACCATCAAGAATTGGAGTTCCTCTCGGTATGTCAATTTCTGGATCTTTCTCTTATATAATAGCGTGTTATTTATTAGATTAATAGTTTTATATGTTTAGTTATACCATCAAATCCTAGATAAAGAACACCATTGCAGATTATGCAAGCTGATATAAATATCATACCCAATTAATTAGTTTGTAGTGGGCTGGAACTACTTATAAATTGTTTATACACATATTTTAGCCTATGAGTCTATTATTTAGATTACAGTTGTGCCACACCCCTAGCTTTTGTACCGATGAACAGCTCGCACTGCCTAATTTTGCAATGCAAATCAAAATTCATAATCTTAAATACTTTATATGTGGAATACGGTTCAATAATTTAGTGAACAATCCTAAGTTTAACAACAAGCTAAGTAAGCATAACAATTTACCAAAGATTCCTTTCCATTTTATGACCTCATTGTTTTATCCATGCCTGTCTACTAAGTCCATCTTACTGATTCCATGAAGTAGTGTCATAAATTACATAATATGTAGGCCTTGGGAAAATCTACCACGAGAAATGTAAAACTGTTATGGTATGTACATGTCTTCACTAGGCACTTGCATGTATGTAAATAGCTACAAGTAATAGATGAAAACACCTGTTAAGTTTTCCTATTGGAAAATATGAAATATTTAAAAAATGTTCAAAGAGAGACAATTGTTTGAATTTTTACAATCAAAAATGAATTTTATTTGTAACAGAGTCATATTCCAAAGAGATGTTTCATGCTGATTCACATGGGCCATAGGGAAGAACAAATATTGATGATGATAGTATTACCAGGTCGTACTTAATAGGCATATCAATTGCTAGCAAACTAAATTTTCACAATCATGTGAAAAAAGTAGGCAATGTAAACTTTCAGTAAGAGATACAATAGTGTGGAATCAGCAAAGTTTATGTAACCATTCAAAATGTTAGTTTGAAAGTATATTTATTTTATTTATCCATGCTAATCATCAAATGTAAACTTAATTTTTTTTGCTGGTATAAGGTTAAATGGTTTTAAATTACAAGAAGATCAACAGATTATTTCATGCACTCAACTTCTCCAATATTGGTCCATTCTCTTTCTTCCCTTTGCTCTGTTTAGTCCCTTCCTGAAAATCACAGTTTGTAGGAAAAAATAATTAGTAAACTGAAGAAGCTTATCTCGAGAGATAATTTATGCATGTCCAAATGCAGTACTTTAAGAAAAACTTGCAATTGATATAATAGACTTTGAGTTATGTACAATAGCAACACCAATTATATTTTTTTAAAAACTGACCAAAACTGGGTGATTGCCTTTCGATGCAATATTTAAGAGTGTTCTTTTTAATTACAAAGCAGAACTACCATCATAGTTAAGTTCAGTATTGTTCAGACTACCACAGATCTTCCAAACAAAACAACAAAAATTCAATAGATAGGGTCTATTTTTCATGGGAAAGAAGTGTGAATTAATTAATGCATAAGATTATTCTTGTGTATTTATCAATCAAATACATACCTTAGCAGTACATCAATTGATAAGAGAGCATACAACTAAAGCAGATTTTGACCCAAGGTTGCATTATTCAAGCATCCAACTAATTCAGGTAAGATTTTTTTGCAAGAATTCTAGAGACAATTCTATAGGAGCAGTACTGTAGGGAAAAAAACTAAATTTATCAACAGAGCACCTGATGCCTGATCCATTGGAACATATATAATCTAGCTAGACTGATGCAAGAAAGCAATTCAATATCATCACTTATGTCTTGGCATTTCATGGCTGTAAAGGCACAATTCAAAAGCCCATTTTCTTTAATACTTGAAAGTGAAAATTGAATGGTGTGTCCCAAGAATGCTCTGTTCTAGAACAACTACGATTGATCCTTTAGAGATGTACTTTTACACTCATAACCTACGGATCAGGGGGAAACAGTGCATAAGCTAGAACAACACTCACTATTACCTATACCATATCCTCCACTAAGGAATAACTCACTAAATGAAGTTGACACCACCAAAATGACAAACAAATATGTAGTTGTGGCCAACATTGCATGAATTGATCAGGAACTTCCCAACACATCTGCGTATGTAAGAAAAGGTTATGGAAGTAGAAAGAACTTACATTGGATGAAGGCACATGCGAGAGGGTAGAGACGAACCCGCATGCTCTGAAGAAACCGAAAGGCGATGGAGCGGACAGCGCCAGCCTGGACTGATGGACGACGATGAAGGAAGTAGAGCCTGTAGGAGGCTAAATGCAGCCGTCAGCAATCGGATAAATGAACTGAAGAAACAACTACAGTAGAGGAAAAAGGCTGCCTTATAGAAGCATTGTTGGTTGATTTACAAGCTTCATTAGAAATCATAACAAAAAGTATTGAAAAAAGCTTTACTGTCTTAGTTCATCGACCAAGAGCACAAACAATTAGAAATCAGATAAAACAGACCTCTGGACAATTTAGAAATAACACCAGTCTCGTACTAACTACAATGGACCCCAATACATAGGTATTAAAAGATCTGAACTATGTAAGAATAGAACCACAATTGGATAGAACCACAATTGGAGGAATGAAAGAGCTGGGAACAAACCTCGAACAAAGCATCGACCAGAGCGATCGGTCACTGGTGGTGGCCCTGCTATCTCATGGCTCAATGTGCCTCGACTAGACGCAGGGGTCAATGTGCCTCACATGTCCATGTGCAATGATGGTATTCTGCTCCATACTGGTCCATGACTAAAATCAAGGAAAATGTACAAGTTTTTGTCATTTCTCTTGTGTGTAAACGCAGCTAAGATACACACTTCAAACCCACAGGAACTGGAGAGGCAGATAAAAGGCTAGATGGCTCGAAACTGAAATATATGTTAAGAAAAAGTTAATTGAAGTACAATTGTAACTGAAACTGCAAGTCAAATTCATTATAATCCATATCACCCTTGGGATCAATTTGACAAACACTTGGTCGATGTGAATGATGACATAACAAAATTCGATATAATCCATATCACCCTTGGGATCAATTTCAGATAACTACTTCATGGCCAAATAAATTAGCATCTGCTAACTTAGCTTCGCCTAAGCAACATGTTGGAAGGATTAATCAGTGTGTGCTAGCAGTTCGGCTTAGTCAAAAAAAAACCAAAATACTTCACTCCCAAACCACCCTAACTGGACTTCAACACACATAGCGATAAATGTACTCCATCATCGTTACACCCTCACATAGCATAGACAAATAATGAAATGGTTATTGATAGTTAACCCGAGACACGCCATCTTGTATGAAATCAATGTGAATTGGTCATTTAAGTCGATATTTTGTTCTCACGCACTGCTCCCATGCCTTTTTAACTTATTGGTGCTGTAGGAGTTGTAATTGTCGTGCCCGGCTCCATATCTCTGCTCTCGGTGCTCGTTCTCAACACCGCATGACCCACATCTCGGCTCACACAGAATTTTTGATTAGTTTTATTGATAGGCGGATGATCAATAGATATCTAAATTGAGAGATTTTAAAATAGCATTGTTATACATAGATTTTTCGAATTTAAACGGTCAACATGTCTACTATAGTTACGGAGGAAGCTAGCATATGTACTATTGGGACACAACCAATAAGCTTGATTAACAAATTTAATTAATTCATTTAAAACACATATTTTCTTTTTGTGTTTTTTGGAAATGTAATTTTTGTATATGAAATTTTACCATTAAACATATACAACCAGATTATACAACCAAATAGCATTGTACTACCAAATAGTATGCATGTCTTATTTGTAACAATTTAACTTGAATAGCAAAGTTATATAAGCAAATTATATTTTTCAAACGGGCGCAAAATCTGACTTATGCAAACTGCCAACATTAACAGAAATGTAACACAATAAGAAAGAAACAATTCTGTATCATGCTCATATTATTGTTGCATGAGGTTGACACATCTTGAAACAAAAATATAATAATCATGTATCATGACCACAAATATAAATTATATCCTCTTCTTGCCTCACAGAATTAGACTAGACTGATAACCTAACTACTGAACCCTGTTCCCAAACATTGAAGAAAGCAGTTTTCTTATTTTGTTAATTACACGTCAGATCAAAATATAATGTTTAATCCAACTGAAAAATGTTGTGGAAGATCTGACCAAGTATTTTGTAGACAACTGCATGTACAGATACTATATCAAATAATAACAGGTAGCTTTGACTACTTCTACAAATACTGAATTATGATAGGGTGAACATGATGCGGACTTACCATATAATTTTCAAACAATAAGCAGATATGTCTGCATGAGATAATTGATGTATGGAGCATGAGATATTTGATGCATGGGGGGGTGGGGTGGTTAAGGAGGAGCTTAGTCATGATGAGCAGCCAGGCATGCAAGTAATAACTGGATTTGTGGCCGTCGTCCGTGCATTGCCGAGACAGAGCTTGGGGTAGGCTGTGTCCCTGTCATCACAAATCTCCATCAACCTAGGGTGGGCGGTTGCAAAGAAATCATCAAAGCCGCGTGCTCGATAGACGGTGGAGGCTGCGGCGTTGAAACATGATTGCGGCGTCAAATGGAAAGGGTCGGGCACCCGCCTGACTTACTTGAGCACGTGCTTGCTTCAGTTCATGGCGATGCCAAGGCGGAGCGGACAGGAGATGAGAGGTATGTGGTGTCGGATGACGATGGAAAAAGGTGACTGGCGCTCGCTCTGCTCGCTACAGATAGCAGCAATCCAGTCCATCATCATTACACACACAAAAAAATTGGTGCAAACCGAAATGGACATGGGGGGAGCTGCTTACCAAGGAGATGGTCACGTTGACCTTGCTTCTCAACTCCATCAACGCCGGATCCGCGCTACTCTCTTGGCACATCAGGTCGTCCGTCGAGGAGGAATAACACCCGTCGCCCGCTAGATCTACGGTGCGACCGTCGTCGCATGGATTCGAGCGATTCGGTGAGAGACGTGGTCGTCGGTTTTGCCGTAGTGGGGGCGAGAGCACAGACAGTACATTGGGTGAGGGAAAGGAGAGTGGATAGGATGCCACCGCCGTTGGGTCAAGAGCGGCGGGAGTGGAGTGAGGTAGGGGAAGGAGATTGGTAGGTGTTTGTGTGACAGATCCGCCGGCGGTCGAAGTTGTGCAGCAGCCGGCTGGTCGATGCAGGCGGCATTCTTGCGGGGAAGGGGAGAAGTCGAGGGTTGGGATGAGGCGGGGGAGGGGAGAAGTGGATAGGAAAGTGGTTGCTGACACTCTCAACGCGCATGTGACAGATCCGGCGGGACGGCGGCGACGCAGGGGACAGATCCGGCGGGACGGCAAGGCGTGGCCAGTCGGAGTTGCTTGTGGTTGGTGGATGCATTCGGCGTTCTTTGCGGGGATGGGAGGTCGAGGCTTGGGATGTGGCGGAGGAGGGAGAAGTGGAAAGGAAAGTAGGTGTGGAAGTGAGTTGGTGGAGGGGATAACTGAGTGTGGCTAGGGTTGCGGCGGGGGAGGGCAGACGGCTAGGGCTTTGTAGCATGTGGGTTGTCGGGTCGGGCTGTGATCCCGCTTGGGCCTGGCTGGGCCGGTGAGGCCAGCACGTGTGCCTGGCCCGTGTGATCCTGGCCGGGCCGTTATGTGTCTGGAAAGCCCCTTTTATAAAGTCATACAAAAATAATGTCATACAACAGTCATATAAAAATAATGTCCCTCACAAATAATGTCATACAAAAGGTAATTGCTTTTATAGGAATTTTTTAGGGTGGCCCATTTTACTATTTATATTGTAATCCTATTTACCATTTGCCTTTTTTTGCCGTGGTGGATATCTAATTTTATGCTTACGTACAAATTGTGCTCGACGTTAGAAATGCTATCCTGACATTTGTACTAATTTTTAAAAGAAATCTTATATTATAAATGTATAGGTAACTCTTATAAAGAAATAAAAAATATATATGTTATTAAATATGATTAATAAAAATAATTCTGAATACTAATTGTATGACAATAAAAGAGATAGGAAAAAATTATAATACTTTGTTGTAGAAGTTTTGTTTGCAAGTTTCTGTAAATTTTTTGGCTAATATTTCATGTCCTATATAAGTAATTAGTTTGGCTCGTTTAAGCCGGCCCTGGCCGTGCCGTTCCGGACCGGCCCATTTGTCCAGTTGTAGTTGTTATTAAGAGTTTACATATATATTTATAGTTTACACATTTCCCAGAAAATTGAATGGGATATACACATTAAACATGGTTGATAAAAATATAAAATTTTGTGCTTTGTTATTTCTGGTTTGTTTGCATTTTTGGATAAGAATGTTAAACTGAGGGTATCAACAAAAAATCAGATTAGAAACAAATATACTTTGTTATTTCTGGTTTGTTTGGATTTTTTAAATTTTGTTGGACAATTTTGCATAGCCTGTGAAAATAATTTAAAAACATTTAAGCAATTTCAGATGAATACTTACGTTTCCATGAACATTATAGAGAAAATAGTTGTGTTACTAAATTGATTTTATTAGATCATTTTAATAATATAATGAAAATATTATTTTATTTCATTGAAAATAGTTGTGTTAGTAAAATGATTTAAGCATCTAGATATTGTAATATAATAATTAAATGTATTGTTTTATTTCTGATAAATTAGTTGTGTTATCACATTTAGTTATTTATATTTCAGTATATATATAAAGTGATGGGTTCAAACATACTCACTGATGTAACGATGACAGACCGCACTGAATCACCACGAGAGGAGGTGCATATGACTAACCTTCCCATACATTTATATTATAGATGAAATTACGAAAGTTCTATTTTTTAATTTATTTGTTCTTTCAGAAATTAGGAGACATGTATATGGACTTTGGAGATGCACAGAAAAAATTCGTTGATGGCTCAGTCGGGACGTCGTTGAAAGGGGATCAAAATTCACCTACATTTTTACAAAATAATAATGTCGAAGCGGTGATATATCATAACAAACCAAAAAAGGATGCCAATCTAAATATTATCCCACAAGGTATTTTTTAAAAATTTATCATCAATATTTTCTTTGTGATATTGCCTATTGTAGTCAGCTAAATTTGCTCATTTTGGAAACTAACTAGACTCACATTTGTATTATGTCTACAGACTATGTTTGTACCCTAGAATATTACAATCATCGAATCAATCATGTCTGCCCCAAGAAAACCAAATTCGTGGACATTGGAGATGCCTTGTTATCAACAGAGAGGATTTAGGAATGCCTTTTGAAAGATGATATGTTTGTACATGATGTAAGACCAATTTTATAAACTTTGAAATTTATAGTATGAACAAAATTTAATAGCTCAAAATGTTAATTTAATTGAAACGTTGATTGCAGGTGATAGATGCTTACATATATTGCATTCTTGATCATGCCCATCTACGAGACAGGGCAGGTGAAAAAGTGCACATTATTAGCACGTATCTATCTGGCCAAATAAAAGAAGATGGTGAAAAAGACATAGATCCGTCAAAATATCGTCACATCGTACATCATGTTAATACTTATCTGGATCAAGATATGGTTAGTGTCGTCTCTATAGCCATCCCTTTAATATTAATATCTAATGCTCACTCTGACCAGTATGATTTTTGCATCAGTTATTTATTCCGATTAATATGCCGAGCTACCATTGGTATCTAGCAGTCGCCAATTCCAAAAAAACGTGAGATTCAAGTATTGGACTCACTTGGTTCTCGGATGAAACACAATGACCTTGCTACTACGGTAACTATCTATTGTTTTTCCTCATATAAATGTTGTTTTGTTTGCCTTAATACCTAATACTTATCACATATAAAAAATTAGTTAATAGGACTCGAGAAGCGTCTAAAACTTGCAGAGCATAGTCTGGAGTTTAACAAAGATCATAGGTGGCCTGATCTCAACGTTACAAAATGGACCATCGTAGAGCAGTTTCAAGAAGCAATACAAACCGATGAGTAAACACTTGTTACAATGGTTTCTTTATTACAATTATCTGATTAAACTTCTAAAGCATTATTTCAATATATTATAGCATGTCATGTGGACTATTTATGCTAAATTATATGGAATGTTGGACATCAAAAGCACTATCTGACGAGTTCACCCAGGTATTTCATGTTTTTTACATTATCTGAATTTTTTATCTCAGAAATATTATTTTAATTTCTGTTATTTTTAGGAGGATATGAAACACTTTCGAAGAAATTAATTATCATTTTGCTTGATTCGGAGCTTAATAAGCTAAAAGGATGTCCCATATACCATCAACCTGACCATGAAGAAAGTTTATCTAATTCTGATGTCGAGATCCTGGATAATCCACGTGACGTAGTGAAAGACAAATGTTCTCCCCCAGTAACTTTCATGCCCACGGACCAACATGAGTTACTTGCTGGCCTCTGCAACTACATAATGAAGGTCGATGATGCGGGGTTGTTGGAGTAAGTATCATGTGTTCCCATTAATATTGTGCTCATGTTTATTATCATTCTTCTTACCATCAAATTGATAGGGATGAATGGGTCCTTATCTCAACACTGATCGAATGGGCTTAAGCCTTAGAAACTTCGATTGCATACTTAACATGGATCAACCTATGGACAATGATTGCTTCAACAACTGCGATGCATTATCTTGGCATGTGACGAGGGTATTGTTCACAGACCCTCCTATACACTACATGGATCTAAGGTTTTGTGTAAGTAATCGTTACTCTTCATTCTATGTGCCATTAGTATCACCATGTTGAAGCAATTATAATTTTTACGTAGTCCATGATGCTAGAGTCAACCACGAGGTCAGGAAGTTTTGTGATAAGGACACTATTAAGAAGTTGTCATCATTATTTGATAGCTGGCCTAGGATGGACAACAACATCTCATCGTGCAACATGGTAAGTAAAGTTTTTTCCGTTTTGTTATCATGGTATATTGTTGTATCTAATACCTCCACTTGTAGATTTATCTTCCCCATGCATCCATTGGCCGGTACATATTGTATGTCATCGACAAAGAGGCACATCGTCTACATATTATGGACCCTATTCAAACATCACAATCGACAGAGGATAAAAATTTGAGGCATTCACTTTGAAATTAAAAGCTTTGCAAGGGATTTCAAAGAAGCACTTGAAATCAAGATGCTGGTTGGAATTATGATATATCTAAATGGCAACGTTTATTTCCACTTTGTGTTCCTATGAGTATAGACGGGTAATGAATTCATAATAAAAATATTTATTTTTCTAATCACTATATTATTTATGTTATTAATATAATAAATTGCAGGAATGTGTCTGGCTATTTTGTTTTTCATTTTATGTTGTGGTGGAACGGTAAATAATTGGTCAAGCCAGTTTGCACGGTGCGTATCGTTTATTGCATGACGTAAAACATTATGCGTGAAAGTTTCATACTAAGGACATAATTGTTTGTGCGGAGGTAGTGCGAGATGAGGAAGAAATTTTTATTATACTTGCTGAAACATCGGGATAATGAAGCTAAAGGCAACTTTCCTAATATTGTGAAAGAAATTCTTAAGCGCATCATCTAGATATTGATATCTTGGTACTATATTTTAAGATCAAATATCACTAAGTTTTGTCATGGACATGTCGTTATTTTACATCTTGTTATCATTCTACATTGCAAAGACGGCTGAATTTCTTAAATTATTATGTTTGTGTTATATTGTTTATACGTGTCATATGTCAAGAGCCCGTGCAACGCACGAGCACTCTACTAGTATGGTATTAGGTATAGTACGTTTATACTAGATGCACTAGTAGAAAACAGGGCTTTGGTCCAGGCCGGGTTAGCCCATTAGTCCCGGTTCAGTCATGAACCGGGACTAATGTGAGCATTGGTCCCGGTTCATGCGGCAAAGGCATTAGTCCCGGTTCAAATGGGACCTTTAGTCCCAGTGGTGCTAATGAACCCGGTACTAATGGGTGCGATGCCCATTAGTATCGATTAAATAGTACGAACCAAGATTAATGAGGTTTGAGGTATTAGTACTGGTTAAATAGCACGGGCACCGGTACTAAAGGTCCCATTTTCAAACTGTACCCCCCCCCCGGTGGATCGCCTTTTCAGTTTTGCAAAAAGCAAAAGAAAATGATAAAAATTTCAAAAATTAAAATCCTTTCAGATGTAGTTATGTTACTACATCTACTAGTTAGGAAAATTTAAAAACTTAAATTTGGACATGTTTTGCAAAAAGTGTAGGGAAAATGTAAAACGGCTATAACTTTTGCATACTATGTCGAAAAAAAGCGTATAATATATCAAATGTTCAGCACAAAATCCATCCGATTTTGACGGCCTATAGCCTGTTTGCAAATTTTTAGAATCCTCAAATTCTAAAAGGAAAAAAAGTTATGCTCAAATTTCAATTTTTTCTAAATTTTTGTTAAATCTGGTCAAACTATGGTCAAACTACTTATTCAAGAAGTATTAGTGTTACTAAATAAGTATTCAAGAATATTAGTGTTACTAAATAATTATTTCAGTTTTTTTGAATTTTGGTCAAATCTGGTGAAACTGTGGTCAAACAATGGTCAAACTACTTATTCAAGAAATATTAGTGTTACTAAATAATTATTTTAGTGTTTTGAATTTTGGTCAAATCTGGTCAAACTGTGGTCAAACTATGGTCAAACTATGGTCAAACTGTGGTCAAACTACTTATTCAAGAAATATTAGTGTTACTAAATAATTATTGTTTTTTAGAACAATAATTTCAAATTCAAACAGTGAAATGTGTGACTTCATGCTCAAGCTAAATTCCTGAGGGTTAATAGGATTGACATCTTACTATTGTTAGGAAAACAACAAGTGCAGACTTGGAAACGAGGAAGAATAGAACCCGGAAGTTAAGCGTTCTCAGGCTGGAGTAGTGAGATGGGTGACCGTCTGGGAAGTTAGATGATTTGGAATGATGAGGGGTGATTAGAGATTAGAGGTTAAATTGAGTAGTTATGAGGGTGATTAGAGATTAGAGGTTAAAATAATTCAGAAATTTGAAAATAAAAAATTAAAAAAAATTAAAAAAAGAAAATTTTCAAAAAAAAATCATAAAATTTCCTTTAGTACCGGTTGGTGTTACCAACCAGGACTAATGGTGGACCTCCTCGAGCGGCTGACCCACGTGATTTGTCTTTAGTCCCGGTTCATGTAAGAACCGGGACTAAAGGAGGCTTTAGTAACGACCCTTTAGTCCCGGTTCCAGAACCGGGACTAAAGGCCCTTATGAACCGGAACAAATACCCCTTTTTTCTACTAGTGATGGGATATTAATTGCATGTAAATATAGTAGGTAGGTTATTAATTGTGAGCTAATTTCATTGCTAGCGCTGCCATAGATACGATACTAACTACTCCCTCCGTTCCTTTATGTAAGATGTATTATTCTCGGCACAGTGACTAAGACGCATAATTATAAAGGTGTTAGGACAAAATTACCCTTGGAAAATTTGTTTGTTTGTGGCAAGTAAATCAGTGAGTCTAGAAAAGTAAGAGATACATGTAATTGAGAGAGATATAGTTTTCTTCTTTTGATACAAGGAGAGATACAGTCAATTAGCTGAGAGATACTTTCCTCTTTTTGAAGGGATAAAAAGGGAATTATGAGGTTTTAGAAGAAATGCAACTTACATTGTGGAATTTTATAAAAAAAAGATACACCTTATATAAAAAACGGAGGGAGTAAGTGCTAAACATATTGAGCGCTTAACAATGGAGCAACCTAGAACATTGGATTGATATGGTTTGTTGGCCAAGATTAATTGGACATCTGCGGCTTTGGCTCTACCGGTGAGGAAGCACATGCAATGAATGTGAGGAACTATTTATGATAATATTCAGCACACGGTTAATTATGTAATGGAGCGATTTACACGCGATTTGAAGATAGTTAGATAGTGAAGATAATTGGTAGTAATAATAATAATAATATGGGCAGAATTGGATATTGATAATTGTGGGAGTAAATAGTCAAAATATAAATAATTTAGGTAAATCAATAATTAGATAGTAAATGTTGAGTGTGCTAACCACATTTAGCGTTAAACATTTATAGAATATCAACAAAGGTCGCTGAATGATGCGGGTGAACGCGAGAGATCTGTTGCATCTCCGAAAGTCGCTCCATTTATATTAGTGCCCAAATACAAATGTAAATTACTACATTTTATAAATGCTTTTTCTCACATGTAGAGATAATAAGATATTCTATACACATGCTTTGAATAGTATTCACACATAAAACAAAAACAATCACACTCATTCAACCACATGCATTCAACCTCCAACTCCCAGGGATCCGCCCATATGTTAACATTGTTGCCATCTCCAATTCTCCAAGTATCCCCTCTTGAATGTTTGCAGTCCGGCTAAAAGACTCCGCCAAGTAAATGCGGCCCCTTTCTTTCGTCCTTCTTGTAACAAAATACCATCACGATAATATTTAGACTGAAGGACTTGAGAACAAAGAGATTCCGGAAAAGCAATCAATCTCCAACATTGTTTCGCTAGCATGGCCAAATTAAATGATTGCACATCCCGAAACCCCATGCCTCCCAAGTTATTTGGTACACATTGTTTCCACCATGCATATCAATTTTTTTCCTCTTCACCATCTCCCCACAAGAATTTAGCAATGACGTCATAATTTTTTACACAACCCTCGAAAACCTTGTTCAGCTTTGTTCGTCTAAAGCTCGTTAAGCTTATGAGTGCTCGCGAGCACTCATTAATACACTATGATGTGGCCTATGAAGTGGAATATGATGACTACATGAGGAGGTGCGGTAGTTTGCTACCTCCTATGGGCTGGGATGGGTCGATTCGATTGAGAGATAGATTGAGGTGCCAGAGAATATTGTCACATAAGATAAAAATTGCTTAACGAGCTGCACGTGTGCAAGTTAAGCAAGCAGAAATTGGTGATTAACTCTGTTTATTAAGAAGCAAGGTACGAGCTTTTTTTTCTCGAGAAAATTTCCGATCTACTCATCTTCAATCATGGCAGTACAACGAATACCAGAAATAATAGAAATTACATCCAGATCCGTAGACCACCTAACGACGACTACCAGCCAGAAGCGGCGGCCGAAAGGCGCGCCCGCCGTCATCGCCCTCCGTCGCGAGTCGGGCACAACTTGTTGAAGTAGACAGTCGGGAAAGTCGTGGGTACTGAGCACATGGGACCAGCGCACCAGAGCGACACCGCCGCGAGATGAAGAATAAGCGTAAATCGAAAGATCAATCCAAAGACACATGAGCGTGAGCAGACAATGGCGAGATCCGAGCAAATCCACCAAAGATAGATCCGCCGGAGACACACCTCCACCGCCCACCAGCTTGATGCTAGGCAGCACCGCTTGCGGAGCAGGGCTAGGCGGGAGACCTTTATTCCATTTTCAGGGAGCCGCCGCCGTCTCGTCTTCCTGAGGAGGACACAAACCCTAACAAAACTGAAAGAAACGACAAATAATGGAGCCCTCCCGCTGGCCCTTGCCGAGGTCCACCGCGTCTCCATGGCCCTAGGGCCATCGGAGAGGAGGCGGACTTCTGGCCGGCGGCAGCGGAGGCAAACCCTAGCATTTTTGTGGAAGAGGAGGAGGCGGCTTATTCTTTGGAATTCCCTTTAGATTCGCTACTTGGCACCTGCAGTGGTGAGTACCGTCCATATCAATGCGCTCGTTCCCACGGCAGAACTTGATTTAGTAGCAAATTGCCGTCGGTGCTGAACTTAAACGCTGAGATTTTCTTCTGGGGGCAGTCATTAGCAAGGTACGAGCTTAATGAGCTGAGCTATCAAGTGCTCATTAAGCATGCGAGCTACGAGGTTTTGTCGAGCCCTATCTTGCAGATAAAAACTGTCTGCCCTTTAAAGGTGTTGCTGATTCAAGCTTGGTTTCCTAAATATACGCAACATCCGGATGACAGGAGGTTATTGTGCCTCTCACGAGCAAGCATTTGTCCGGGTCCCCCAACCCGTGAATGTTCCAACTAACTATTTTCATTTGGAGGGAATAGCACTGCAGGTCCCTGAACTTGCATGTCAGGTGATGGTTTGGTCCTTGAACTTGAAAAAGCTAACTATTTCATCCTTAAACTTGTCATGGATGTGCAATTTTAGTCCACAGCCAATCAGAACTCGCCAAGTGGAGCCAGGTGGCCTGGGCTGGTCAGCGTGCTGCTTTCTGCACATAGCCCCCTGCCTTAATCACCAATCAACCCGCAGTACTTCACCTGAGGAGTTAACTTGTCGGCTGAAAGGTATATTCCTTTGGCATATCCTATCCTCTGTCGGCTCTCTCCTCTCCACCCGCCTTTCAGTTTCTTCTTCTTCAGCTCGTCTGCTCCAGATCGCCGCCGCCGCCTTCCAGCTCGCGGCCATGGTTTCTTGGAGTGAAGGATCCAGCTCGTCGTCGGACGGCTACTCTGTGACAAGTGAGGTTAGTTCGTCCACCTCTAGTACATACATACTCACTGGCAGTTAGGGTTAGGGCTCCTGCTGCTAAGAAATGGGCAATGTTGTGCTGACAAGAATTTGTTCTAGGCTCCTGCTGCTGCCACTATCTTACGCTTTCGAGTGGAGTGGCCTTGCTCGAGATCTTTTAGCTAGATGTGAACACCAATGCGCTCGCAGCAGAAGTTTGTGTCCTTTGAATACTGTGGCAGTGGTAGAAGGTATCTTGCTTGTGCAATGTAGAAGGTTAGTAGATTCTGATTATTGGAATGTGTCATGTCACTTTGTGATGCGTATAAGAGTGCAGCAATATAGTTAGCGAAGAAATCTGCGATTAGTTAACTGAATTTTTCATTTGTTGAAGATAAGCGCAGCTATATCCAAATTCATTTTCTTGAAGAAAACTGCGATACATTAACTGAACTTTTCAGTTAACAACATCTTTTTTGTTTAACAACATTTAAATTAACTGAATTTCTCAGTTAACAGCATGTTGTTTGTGAACTTAACTGAATGTAAATGAAGAAACTGAACTTATCTGAATTTAAATAGTGCTCCAAGCATTTTCATTTATCTAAAGTTGTATTCTTTTCTTATTTGGTAGGAAATACCTAAATGCAGCTTTGTGGAGTGGATTGACCCTGGCCTGCCACTTTGAAGATGAGTTTAGCTAGGGTTTGGGGCATGTATGATGATGAGAAGAAGCTAAGGCTCAGGGAAAGTGTAGTTCTCGCAGAAGAAAATTTTAGGGTTGTGAAAGAGAAGGAAAAGATGGAAAATGATCTGAGGTTTTTTAAGCTAGATTTTGCTAAGATGGTGGGTGACAAAGGAGCAGCGGCGATTCTTGAATTGGGCAATGCAAGACTTGCTCTTTCGACCTAAAGGAAGAGCTTGAGAAGAAGAAGATGTCCGATAAATCTACCACTAGCATTCATCGGGTTGTTAGGGCTAAAAGCGAGGAGAAAGAGAGGATGAGATGAAGAAAGCAGATGGACAGCATGAAGGAGGAGTTGGAGAAAGTTGTGTCACAGAGGGATGAGCTGAAGAAGGAGAAGAAGAAACTAGAGTACATGATTGGTGATTTATTCAGGCACAAGGAGGAGACCAAGAGCAAGATAAGGAGGGTGAAGGAGATCTTAGATGAATTTGAGTAATTCATTCAAGAAGATCTATTAATTGAGTTGTATTGAATTTGTTGGTTTTAATGCCAGTATTGTGTAATGCACTGAATTTGTATGAATGCTTTAAGTTAACTAAATCTGCATGACTGCTTTTATTGTTACTAGTTATCTGAATGTCTCCAGATAAGTCCAATTTTTACAGTGTGAATTAACTTAGTTTGTAGTTAACTGAAGTTCAGTTATCTGAAGATTCAGTTAACTGAATGTAAATGATATATCTTCAGTTAAACACAAATTGAGTTATCTGAAGATTCAGTTAACTAGATGTAAATGATATATCTTCAGTTAAACACAAATTGAATTATCTGAAGATTCAGTTAACTGGATTTAAAAGAGAAATCTTAAGTTAAATACAAATTGAGTTATCTGAAGAAGTTAGTTAACTGAATTTTAATTAGAAATCTTTAGTTCGCTACAAATTGAGTTATCTGAAGATCACAACTTAACTAAATTTTAATGAGAAATCTTAAGTTAAATGCAAATTCAGTTATCTATATCTTCAGTTAACTGAATGTAAATCAGATATCTTCAGTTAACCACAATTTCAGTTAACTGAATCTTCAGTTAACTGAATTTAAATGAGTTATATTCAATTAGAATTGCAAAGCAACAACAGCAGTAGCATTGCAAAACAACAAAGAAGAGCGGCATTGCAAAAGCAACGAAATAGCAGACATTGCAAAGCAATGACGAGAATGCCCTACATAAGCTGTTGCATTCTTTTCTTTGCAAAGTTGTGAATTCTGAGACCACATTATAACAGAGCATTTTGTAACAGCGAAGCACCAAAGCCAAATCAAAGCATGATAACAAGATAGGCATAGCAAAGCAGATTAACTATATAGATAGCATGCGGATGTCCCTAAACATTGCGAGGATTGTTCGAGACAATATAGCGAAGTGCAACATTACAATTAACTTATGTGCTCTGCATATATAGAGCACACCTAACATAAACTAACCAAAATATCTCTAACTTATATGCTGAATTTTCTTGCTAGTCAGCATACCTAACCACTGCATCATCTTCTTGTCCGTCATCTTCAGTTCAGTTCTTCAGGTGCTTGAGGCGCTCCGAGCGGCGCACATCCCCTGCAAATTGCCTTTTCTTCGTCTTCTCCGGCTTCTGTGGTGCCGCTGCCACCTTCTCCTCTTCTGCCTCATCCATCACCTCCTGTTTGACGATGTCTGGCACATCTGGGAGCAACTCCACGTCAATTGGGAGGTCTCTGTCGCCCTCATTGGCGTTGTGGACTGGCGCCATCATCTGGATCTCGTCCTCTTCCTCCTCTTCCTCGTCGTCCGGCAAGGACAGCGGAGACACCTCCTCATCGCCCGGGCAGAGGCATACGGCCTTGGAGGTCGAGAATCCCCTCTGTAGCCCGAGTCATTGTAGCCAGTCCACCTTGCGATTACTCGAGTTGAGCTGACGAGAGGCGTCGTCGTCGTCGGCGATGCCACGAACGGGCACGGCGGCGAGGCGAGAACCACATCGTGGGCCGCGGCGCATCCTCGACCACCGCAGCGCGTCCCGGATCCGGTGCGGCTGCTGCGTGGTGGCGGACCTGTACATCCACCAACACCAGCGCTGCCTCGGATCGTCGGAGCGCGTCTCCGCCATTGCAAAGCGGAAGATGTTGGTCGGATGCATACCTGGGCCGTCCACGAGAGCGCGCCTCTTCTCGTCGTCGGTCATCCGTCGATGAGGCCTGGCGTGGTTCCTAAGCATGTCGATGCTGGGGAACCACCGGCCTATCTCTGGAGCTCAGCAGCGACTGATGCGTCTCCTCCCCGGCTAACTGTCGACCATCCTACGCCATGCGAGGTGGCTGTCCATGGCGTCGTGGCCCGGCGTCGAGATGGCGGCGAGGGTTTTCTTCGGTGGAGTGGGAGGTGGGGAGCGTGAGGCCGAGGCATCGTGAAAGCAGTAGTGGTGAGTGGGGGCGGTGGGTGGTGGGTGGTGGCCTCTTAATAGGAATGGAAGAAGCGAAGCGGCACCGCTCTTACCGGCATGTACAGTTTATCTCACTATAATAAACTTGGCAAATAGTATCTAGCAGATCACTAGTACTAAGCGCACCTTGGCATGGAACTCAGCCTATCACCATGCAGGGTCCTGGGTTCGATCCCAGACAACCATTTTTGGGAAAATTATTTTAGTCGACAACAACAGCAGTTTTCACTCCAAAACATATCATGATTTTGTTAACCCAAAGACAAAGCACCTCTTTTTGAAGATATTTTTAAAACCTTTTTCAGATAAAAACAGCAATGTTCATTTCGATTAGCACAACAGAAAGCATCTTGATTCACTAAGTTAACTGAATCACTAACACTGCATCCATGTAAGTTCCAACTTAAACTACAGTACTTAAATGCATCATCAAATTTAGTTACAAAAAGGGCAATGAATGCCATGTGAGCCACTATTTGCCATCAAAAATTAGGCAATATAAGCCCTTTGTTTGCCCTATCGGAAAAGGCCTGTCCATAATATAAAATTATCAGTAGGCCTTAACAAAAAGAATGGCGACATTAATCGTCACCAAATCACCGGCGTGGTGCCATGAAATCATCAGCAGGAGCATTGAGATCAGGAATTATCCTCTGATCTCCAAACAGAAGCCATCTCCATCCTGCATATGGAACTGTTGCTGCTCCTCCTCTCCCTGCAGATGGCATTGAACCTCCTGTCCAAGCATGTGTATTTGCTGTTGCTGCTCCTCCTCTCCCTGCAAATGGCATTGATCCACCTATCCCTGCAAATGGCATTTATCCTCATGTCCAAGCAAATGGCATTGATCCACCTCTCCCTGCAAATGGCATTGATCCTCCTCTCCCTGCAAATGTCAATGATCCTCCTGTCCAAGCATCTGGATTTGCATTTGCTGCTCCTCCTCTCCAAGCATATGCATTTGCATTTGCTGCTTCTCCTATCCTTGGAGGTGGAACTTCTCCTCTCCCTGCATTTGCATTTGCTACTCTTCCTCTACCTGCATTTGCATTTGATCCTCTTCCTCTACATGCAACTGAATTTGACCCTCTTCCTCTGCCTGCAACTGAATTTGACCCTCTTCCTCTCTCTGTATTTGCTCCTCTGCTTGCATCTGGATTTCTTTGTCTTTTTCTTCCTCTTCCCTAGCAGATCCTTCTCCTCTGTCAGCTGTGGTTGCCCTTGTCTGTCTACCTATGTTCATTTACGTAGTGATCCTTGGCTGAGGTATTGCAGCACCAAAGAAGAAAGCAAAAAATGCAGATTGCTCAGGCAGTGGCCCATGAACCCTCTGAGGAGCTCTTCTTGCAAGCTCTCTCTGAGCCATGTTGTAGACAATACTGAATGGTGTGTCAATTGGATCCAGTAAAGGATCTGGCTGGTTAGGGAAGATGTTCTGCATAAATTCAAATAAGTACAACAAATTCAGTAACAGTCAGTAAAATGCAGTGAAATGTAGTGCACCTGAAGAATGCAATGCAGTAAAATTCAGTGAAATGCATTGAACTTAATTCAAGTATTGTAGAATGCATGCACCTGAAGAAATGTGGGGTCATCATAGTTCTCATCAACAACCTCTACCCCTTCTTCAATGAGAGCCTCCTGCCATTGTACATAATGCCCCTTTACATTTGTGATCGGCTCTCCCACAAATAGAGCGGTGCATTGTAACACCTTTTTGTTCAAAACCCTAACACCATTCTTGATCTTCTCCTCGTGTGTCTTCTTCCTGTTTTCTTGGGTCTACCCAACTGTTTGAGTGAACACTTGATGGATACACCTTATAGCCATTCTGTTTCTCCCACTCCTTAGGGTGCACGCAAGAGGGACAAGAGTGTATCCATAAGCTTTGAGATATGTCCGAGCAAGATAGCAGTCATGAACAAGTGTCTACTGGTCGATTCTCTCCTCTCTGCAACATGCTATGGAATGGCCACATGGTACTCCAGATAATTGCCATCTCCTGCAATCACAAGTGTACAAGCAGAGGTCTACAGTGTAGCTATTGTTGCCAGACTGAACTCTGAAGATTTGTTGGCCAACTTACATTACATGGCGCTTAGCAAAGAAACTCATGTTCTTATCTAACTTCTTCTTGATCTTGGGACATATTCTACAGCCTGCCCACTTTTCAATAGCTTCTCTTTGTTTGCTAACAATCCTGTTCATCATCTTATAGAATATGTACTCTAGCATGCTGAGCACTGGCATCTCTCTGCCCTCCAGGATGTAGCTGCATACAGACAGGAAGAAAACATGTTAGTATGATATGATAATTAGCAGTACAGATGTGTTATATGTTAAAATCAAAACAACTTGGAAAACTGACCACCAACCTACCTGTTAAAAACCTCAGAGTTATTGTTGAGCAGGATGTCACATTTGGGGAATTCACTGAAGAATGCTTTGCACCAAGTTTTCCACTCTAGTCTTTCAGTCCAGTGGAAAGCAGCTAAACTGTGGTCATCCATTTTCTGACAGTTTTCTCTCCATTTGACTTTGTTTGGAGATCTTGCAATCCCCACAAGTCTTGCTTCAGTACCTCTCCTTTATGCTTCTCATTGAAATTCTGGTAAATATGTCTGACACAAAACCTGTGTTCTGAATCTGGCCAAACTTTGTGCACTGCATTTATTAAACCTTTCTATTTGTCACTCATGATTGTGAAAGGAGCAGTGTTAGTGATGTTGAGATCATCTCTGAGTGTGGTGAGAAACCACTCCCATGAACACGTGCATTCAACTTCCACCCATCCCATTGCTATTGGGAATATGCAGTCATTGGGATCAATACCAACAGCACTGAGTAGCACTCCTTTGAACCTTGTTTTCATGTGACAACCATCAATGAAGATGATTGGCTTGCAGCCCTTTAGCCACCCTCTCTTACATGCATCATATGACCAGTACAATGTTTCAAACATTTCCTGCCCAATGGAAACTTTGTATCTTTCACCAGTGAGGTTGTGACCAGAAATGTAGACCCAGGGTTTTTGGACCTTAATTCTTGTCCATAGTCCCAAAGCCTACTGAATTGCTCTTCCTCATCACCATGAATCTCATTAAGTGCTTGCTTTCTAGCCCTAGCAAGCTTCCATCTGTTAGGAGTAACATTGAATTCCTTAGTAATTTTCCTTGAAAATGTTGCAAGTGACATCTTCTGGTCATCTCTGAACTCATCCAAGAAAAACTGGCAAAGAAACTTAGCTGTCAAATCCTTCAACTTCCACTTTTTCTGACAGAGATGCTCTCCTGAGTATGCCTTGATGACAAATCCTCCTGTCCTGTTGTCCTTGCTAGCTTTAAGCGCCATGGGCAACCTCTCGACAAACAACCTCTAATCTCATCTTATCATTCTTCACCTTCTTGATTTGCACTGTTCCTTATAGAATAAGCAAGAAGACCTTTCCTCGGCTCAACCACATCGTAAAATACCATCCCTAATTTAAATATAGGGATTTCATGTCCACCTTGGAATTGAAAGCTTTGAACTTGTATTTCAAAGTACCTCTTGCTCTTGAGCAGAGAGGTTTAGGTCTTCATCCTCAAGTAAATAGTCTGGCTCCACCTCTTCCTCAACTTGCTCAGCTTCTTCATCAACATCAAAATCAATGTTGTCTTCATATAAATCATCATCTCCATCATCTATGTCATAATCACTATCACTGAACTCTGAATCTGAGAGCACTGCATTCTCTGCTGCTCCACCATCTGTCAGCAAGTTATCTCCTGCTGCACCATCAGTTAGCAAAGTCTCTGTTTCTGTTCCATTAGCAACCAAGTTGTCTGCTTCTATGTTATCTGCTGCCACCTCTGAAATGGGCTCTTCAACATTTACTGAAATGAGGCTGTGAGAAGATCTTTGCCAGCAGCCATCATGACAGAATCGTGGAACCTGGCATCAATACCAAATCTTCCACCGCAATTCTTGATGAAATCTGCATGGTCAACGATTAGTGCAAGCACCTTATGCTGACTACTAGCTCTGATCATGTGTTGCACATCCTCATCACCTCTAATTCTGAACATACCATCTGAAATCATTTTGTCAGGCATGCACCAATAAATTATGTGCTCAGCCACGTGATATCCCAACCATAGCAAGTGCTCTTCAATAGCTGAATATGAGAATGTGCCAAAGCATCAACATAGTCAATCACCTCCACTGAAGGATTATAGTACTCCATGTTATTTCTTGGTCCATAGAAAAGCCCACCATGCTCAAGTTCCAAAGTAAAGAAAGGGGTGTCCATGATCGATCCCATTTCTCAATCACAAACTGCAAAGAAGAAAGTGCATTATGTAAGCCAAAGCATATCACATCTTAAACAACCTCTAACTAGATAACTGAACATTAAATAACTGCAACTCAACTTAATAAATTCATATTACTAAATTGTGTAACCTGCAAGTTAACTCCAAGCAGCAAGTTCATCAATTTATTGATTAATCGCATAAAGCAGCAAGTTCACTGATTTTTTGCAAAAACAGGGTAAGCACAATCTTAAACCTAACTCAAACAACCACAGTCAACAATAGTATCTTCAAGACTAAATTCAGTTAACTGACCAAATTCAGTTAACTGACCAAATTCAGTTAACTGACTAAATTCAGTTAACTGACTACATTCAGTTAGCTGACTACATTCAGATAACTGATCTAGCAAAATAAAACAACAAAAAGGCATTCTAATGATGTACTGGCACTACTAAACTACTGACCAACTACTGTATAGACACAGAACATGAAATGATGTGCTCTGCTGGTCAATGTTAACTGGTCAAAATAATACATTGTGCCCGAAAGAACATGAAAACACAATGTTAACTGTATAGACACAGAACATGAAATGATCTGCTCTACTGGTCAATGTTTACTGGTCAAAATAATACATTGTGCCCGAAAGAACATGAAACACAAGAACCCTAGCTTCTTGGCGAAATCCTAAATTTCACAGCCGAAACCCTAGCTTTAAATCAACCACCAGCTTCGCAGCGCCGAAAGCTGTATAGACACAGAAATCGACCCTAAATAACCGCAACGCTATCCAGAGGGGGTGATCCGCCGGTGCTCCGGACGACACGGCAGGACAATCAAACCAGAGGAGGAGGGAGGAACAGAAAGGCAGAGCGGAGGAGGGCGCACCATAGTCTGGAGGAAAGACGCCATGCTCGCGCGAACTTGATGCGCTGGTCGGAGGAGGGACGACACCGGTGGTGTAGTCCGCGACGACGCCGCCATGGTTGTCGACGTCACCAGCCCTCAAATAAGACGCGGGTCGGCTCGAAAGCAAGACAAAGAACCGCAACAGCCAAGTGGATGAATGATTGGGGTGGGGAGGGGGACAAAATAAATTGTGTGTTTTTGCTTCCATGGGAAGGAGGAGTATCATGGGTTGATTGGTGATTCACTATCGAATCGGCACTCGCCATCTGCCATGGCGTATGGCAAAGGCATGGTCGGCGGATGGCAAAGGCTTTGCCATCTGCCAGCGATGGCAAACAGTTCGTGTGTGAAACCACTGCTGGTAAAGGCTTCTTTGCCATCTATTTGGTATGATGGCAAGAGCCTGCGTGGCTTTGCATCTGCTGGTTGATGGCAAAGCCTCTTAACGGGTTAGCTCCGTTAGAAGGCTAACGGCATACTTTGCCATCTGCCGCCAGATGGCAAGGTTCTGCAGTCTTTGCCATCTGCCGCCAGATGGCAAAGGCTGAATGCTTTGCCGTCATTCCGCCAAATAGATGGCAAAGAGATTTGCCATCTGGCCGTCGGATGGCAAAGAGCCCAAATAGGCCAGCCCAAATGTTACATGTAGATGACACGTGGCCTCTTTGCCATCTGCCGGTGATGGCAAAGCTCTTTTTGCCATCTGCCAAATAGATGGCAAAGTGACTATATTGCCCCATTTAATTTTGTTTTTTCTTATATCAATTTATTTTCACAGAAATCAAACACAAATATATTTATATGACCAATATAGCATATTCAACACATATTACCAATAGTCATGAACACATATGTATCCAACACATGTTACCAATAGTAGCAAGTTTCATCCATACATATACATGGTTTCATCAATATTACACAGTTTCATCCATAGGTAGCAAGTTTCACAAGGTCAAAACAAAAACTAAATACAAGCACTCCATCAACCCAAGCTTCCGTGATCTTAAGCAAATCTGTAAAATGGGAAAGAAGAAAGTTAGAAGAAGAAGACTAGAAGAAGAAAATTATTATGATGCAACTAAAATGTGAAGATTATTATGATGCAACTTATATCTGTAAAATAGGTCATTTTGGAGCTAAGTATGGTTATTATGTCATTTTTGAGCTAGCTAAGCATACTAAGTCATTTTGGTGTAAAACATGCTAAGGTCATTCTAGAGCTAAGTAACATCCATGACCAGCCTGTATTTAAGGCATGATTACGGTAACATCCACAGGATCTGAAATGAAAGTGAGCTCACCACCTAAAGAACGAACTCCTCCCCAGTGCTTAACGCCAGACTGTAAAGCCAGCTCCTTTTACACCACGTCAATTTCTTCCAACGTCTCGATGTGTTTGCTGAAAAAACTGGAGAAAAATAAAAGATGATTATAAAACTAAAATAGTTTATAAGGAGTACAACAGGTCCCTGTTCCGCTGCCGGATCAAGGATGGAGTAAACTAAAACACTTTGTTGTTAAAACTACCCCTCCCTGTTCCGTGAATCGACTGACAAATTCCATTATCAGTTTCTTCTTTTTGTAATGCATACATACGCATAGAGAGGAGTATGTAGTATAGAAGTTGTTGTTGCTCAAGCAGTGTATATGTACGCACGTGCATCTTATATAGACATAGGCTTGAGATTTCTATATAAGATGGACTGAAGAGGGTGCTTAGAATTAATTAATATAGTCACCTTTTTCGAGTAGAATACAAATATCAACCTCAATGTCCTTGATCCGTTGGTGCTTCACTGAGTTGACAGACAAATATTCCATGTTGATGTTGTCTCAGTAAACAATGTACAGTATCTTGCGAGTGGATGATGTAGCTCCTGCAGCAGCTGGCATAACCAACATGTTTCAGCGACATCGTGAGTTGTGGCATGGTACTTGGCTTACACAATAGACTGGGACTCGTGATGTTCTTATTTGGAAGACCAAGAAATGATATCATCGCCCAAGCATACACAATCCCCACTACTTGTTAGCAAGAATTCTGTATTACTCTAAAATAAAATAATATCTATGAGAATTGTATGCGCCTCGTTTAATACATGATTCACAACAGCATGGTCCTATAAATACAGTGAATGTACACTGACAACATACAGTTTCTGCAGTTGATATCTAACTAAGACATCTCTTTCCAAATTACCAAGATTAAAAAATTGTCCGATGGTTAGCACAGCAGACGCCAGCCAACATAATGGTCGTCCTAAAATATTGTCGTGCCCAAACAACAAATAAGCGACAACTAACTCTAGTTGTTCAGGGCAAAAGACAACACAACATGTGAATTGCACACGATCCCTGTACTTTTATTTTGGCTGCAAGACTTTCACATTCGTACAAAATTCAGAAGTTTAGATACAGAAAAAAAACATCAAAAGTGCAACAAAGTCATTTCAGGTGAATGATTAAATCAACGATTTTTTCTTTCTAATCAAACCATACAGTCTACACAAACTATTTGAGAAACAATTGAATTAGGAATAGAAGACAGTGAGAAACATAACAGAATCTGAGACAAACCATACAAAATCTATATTAACCATACAAAATCTATATTAACCATCAAGTTAGCATGGCATATATTTACACAGAAACAACACAACATCCTAATTGATAATTTTCCTTCTTGCTTATAGTTCTAATTTTGAACATGGCACAATGATCTATTCCCCATTTTAATCTTGAACAACACAACAAATTCAATCTGTGACACGCTTATAGTTGAGAACTGATTATATGCCTTTAGATTCAATAACTCAATTATCCTTTAAAGATTTTACTATCTATTTACGACCATACCACTTAAGCATGAAAGATAAAAGTTTAGGAAACACATATATGCAGTCAAGATGAATGAATCAAATAGAGGAGATATTACCTTGGGGATTACATCTTCGCTGGAGTGAAGTGCATGCCCATGTCACAGTAGCATCTACTCTGATATAAATAACCACATTCGGATTTCCACGACTCAAGTTACATGTTCTAATGGCCCTGTAAATAATTAAGCATGGTAGTGAGAATGCAATATATAGAAAACAACACAAAATTTGGAGGTAGAAAAGAGATTTAATAATATTTTTAACCAACTAGTACTAGTGTAGGTAGGTAAGATGAGGAAACATGAGGTAAAGTTTTTTAACCCAGTTACACATCAACATGAAGAATTTAGATCTGGAATCAAGTATAATAAGAAAATAAAGAGCAATGGTACATGGATCAATCATGTGCAACTGCTGCAACAGGAGATGAGTCACCATACCTGTAGTGCGGATCAGCATCTCCCCGGCTGGCCTCGACGGAGACGGAGACGAATATCCCAGGGAGTGCAACAAGTAGCCACAGGCAGAGGCTGCTTCCGCTTCCGGCCATCCCTCACGGCAAGCAGCAGCTATGGAATCGTTGGTTACTGGTCAAAGGGGGGATCTTGACTACACCTGCACGGCAGTCCAGTCCAGTACTAAAATGAGATATGTAGTAAATTCGCCATTTTGGAGAAGCAGAAACGCATATATACAAGCTAGCTAGCTACAAGCTAGCCTGCGCGTCGGGGAATCGTCGGATCCGCCCGGATCCAGGCGCAACGAGGGTCACTGAAGGAGCGGCGAAGCGAGCTCGGGACGGGCCTCCATGGAGGCCTCCTGGCGGCGAGGTTCGTCTGCGGGGAGAGAGAAGGGTGAGGGAGTAGGGAGGAGAGGAGAGAGGCGGTGGCGCGAGGGGCTCACCATAGCCATGCGGGTGTTCACGGCGGCCACCACCGATCGAGATGGAGCACGGGCATCATTTCCAAGCAACCCTAGATCAAGAGATACGCATGGGAGGCGCGGTGAACAGATCTCATGCAATGCGGCGAGGGAAGGGGGAGGCGGAGGTGGGAGCTTACGGAAGAGGATGAGGCCCCCAAAGGCGCCCGGCAAGGGAGGAGTAGGCGGCCGGCGGATGGAGAGGTCGAGGCAGGCGTCCCACTTGGCGTCCAGGTCGTGCAGCAGGGATCCCGGACCTGGCGGCGAGGGGCAACCAGCGCCCGGCCGGGCCAGGCGGGCGGGAGGAGCGGGCGCCCATGGGCAGCATTCTCGGGCGACTCCGCCATGGGAGGGAGGGAGGAGGGAGGAGAGGATGGGACGAGGGTTTCTCGCGACACGGGAGGTGGACGGGGAGGAGGAGGCGAGGGGAAGTGGGGTGGAGGCAGCTGAATGGGGGAGGAAAGGCGGAGGAGGGTTGGGGGTGGGGCTCTTGGGCCGTTCTGCGCTGTTATCCATTGAGCCCCACCCACTTCTTTGCCATCTGCCAACAGACGGAAAAGATTCTTTGCCATCTGCTGGCAGATGGCAAAGAGGTGAGTTGACAGGCCGTTACAGCACTGGACCCTGCCCACCTCTTTGCCATCTGCTGGCAGATGGCAAGATTATTTGCCATCCACTAGCGAGATGGCAAAGAATTGGCTGATGGCAACCATGTTCTTTGCCGTCTGTCGGTTCTTTGCCATCTGTTTTATAAGCAGATGGCAAGACGTTCTTTGCCATCGGTGGCGAGATGGCAAGAAGAGCCTGCTGATGGCAAATTCGATTTCGATAGTGATTAAGGCAGGGGCTATGTGCAAAAAGCGGTACTGACCAGCCCAGGCCACACAGCTCCACTTGGCGAAGTTCTCGATTGGCTGTGGACTAAAATTGCACATACATGACAAGTTTAAGGATGAAATAGTTAGCTTTTTCAAGTTCAAGGACCAAACCATCACCTGACATGCAAGTTCAGGGACCTGCAGTGCTATTACCTCTTTCATTTGAGCAGTTCAACTTCTCCCAAAAGGAATAGAAAAGACAGCATATGAGGAAGAAAAGTACAGCGTAGGCTTAAATAATAGAGATGGGGTCTAAGAAAAAGACGGGAGCGTCTCCCCTCCCGCGTCGCACGCAGGCGACGGGGACGGCGTCTGCGCCGCCGCCGCTAGAAGTCTCTCCTCCCCGCCCCCTTCCTGCGCCCGCCCGCAGGCGCTGCCGGGCAAAAATCTGGCCGGCGGTGTGATGGGGCTCTCTGAAGCTCCTCCTGGCGGCTCTGCCCGGCGGGATAAAGCGACCACGGCGGGATGCGGCGCTAGCTCCAGGCGCTGCAGCTGGCGAATCTCATACCTGTTCGGCGGCTGAGCTGGGCCGTGTCAGCCCGGGCTGTGGTGGCGGGGCTGGCAGGTGGTGGTGGTTCTCCTCGTCTCCGATCTGGATCGGGCTGTGGACGGGGAGCTGCCTGACGGGCGATGCGGGGTGGCGGCGGCAAGATCTCAGGCGGCCACCTCTGCCATGTCCTGGCTGGTGGAGGTGGGTGTTGGTGGTGCGCGTCGGGGGTCGGGGAAGGCGGCCGCGGCGGCTCGGCCAAATATGATCACATGGCGGCGCGGGTTGGGCAGCGGCCTCGCTTGGCTGTTGCTTCGGCCATGGGCGGCGTGTGGAGGCCCGGCATGGGCGATGGCCTCCCGGTGGCGCGGTGGCTACACGGTGGCTCTGCGGCTCTATCCGCGGCGACGGTCGGCTTCTACTCGGGCGTCGGCTCGTCTGCGGGAGGACCGTATCAACCCTCGCTTGACACCCTCGTCATGTGCTTGCTACGTGCGCCGGAGAGCTAAGCCTCTCCCAGTTGTGGTTCATCTCTCGTCTCGCGTCCGGAGTAGCAGGACTGAGCTCGTCTCGCGCCCGGTGCAGCAGGATCGAGTTCGTCTCGCGCCCGGTGCAGCAGGATCGAGCTCGCCTCGCGATCGGTACGGCAGGACGGGTCGATGGAGGCTAGTTTTGGCCGGCCTATTGGGTCTCGGCGGTGGGGGCGTCTAGGGGTTCGAAAGGCGGCTCCTTTCTCTCATCTCTTTGGTTGGGGTAGCGGCATGTCTCGGGTGCGGTGGTGTCAGGGTCCTGGATGCTGGGGCGGCGGCCTTAGTGGTGGTAGCGTGGTGCTTTTGGGCAGAGCCCGTGGCTTGGGTGTTGCCCGGTGTCCATGGTCATGTGGGCGGCGTGATAGCCGGGGTGTGGCCTTCGATGGCAGTGAGTATTGGCCTAGGTGAAAACATGTTTTATCTTCGGATGGACCAGCGACGGCGAAGCTTGTTCCCTTCTTGAAGGCGTCGTCGCGGCTCTCATTGCCCGTCGTGTTGCTCCTGGGGAAACTCTGATCCTCGGATCGGGCGATGGCGGTTCGTCGTATGCGGCTTCATCTCTTCGCGGTGGCATGTTCACGATTGAGTATCCCGGTTGCTCTTGTAGTGCTAGGGGCGGTGTTGCTGCGCTCAGCACTTATGTATCTTGCCTTGGGTGTATGCGTGTGTTGTGATGGTGTGCGTCTGTACTGGGTTGTTGATCGTGGTTGCTTTATATATAAAGCGGGACGAAAACCTTTTTGGTAATAATAGAGATATGCATGCGATAAATAACATACGACTGGAGCATTTCATTAAAGAATCTGAGAATACAAGGATGCGTATAAATCATGCAGCAGGGACTCAATATCCGAAGGAGGACACACCTTGGAAGTTAGACTTGCACTAAAAGTAGAACGAACAAGACTCTAGAACTGAAGACTTAACCTAGATAGTATATGAGTAAGGGCCTGAACCTAAAGCTTCTGAACTGACAGAGAAGAGAATGCAGACATAGGTGGATCGTCTACTTTAGCTCACGGGTTGTGGCGTGCTCGTTTCTTGCTGGGTGCTTGTTGCTCACAAACCTTCTTTTTAAGATGAACCACCACAGACCTTGAGGATAATACGCACGCAATTCTATAGTGGTAGGTAATACAGTCGACTAGGGCATGACATCGATGGTTCTCGGGATCTCGACCGGTCCTGGCGGCGGCAGCTTCAGGACGGTCACCCTGAGCACGCCGTCACGGCACACCGCCGACACCCTCCCTAGGTCCGCATCCTGCGGGAGCCGAACCAGAAGCACTCCTTAGGCGTGTCCTTGAGGCGATCGTTCCGAAGGTACCTGACGCAGGGCTCCTCCTCCCGGCGCTCCCCGGTGACTTGCAGGACACGGTCCGGCACAAGCTTTACCTTGAGATCGCGAGCGCGGAGGCCAGGCACGTCCAGCACGTACTCGTAGGCGCCCAACTGCTCCTTGATGTCCACGGGAGCTGCAGCGTCGTCCTTGCCCGCGCCGTCGGAAGTCCTCGAGATGGAGCGGCAGTGTGCCGATAAGAGAAGACGCCGCATCGGTGGGGGAACTGTTAGAATTAATGGGCTAGGCCCATATCAATTTCTGAAATCTCAAAGCCCATGTGTAAAATGGCAAGTGGTGGTGCTAAGTTTAGTCCCACCTTGAAAGTTGAATAAGAGTTGGACCTCTTTATATAGTGGGTTCTCTCCACCACTCTAAGTGGTGTGTGAGAAAAGAAAGGGAAAACCACACGCGCGCGCGCTCGCTGGCCGAGGCGAGGCGTACATCTGTATCTTGGCGTGAATGGTCCGCCGAAATCCGGTCCGTCTCCTTGCAGGAGCGTAGCTTCCTTTGCCGTTTATTTTTATGTCTTGGCAGACAAGTTTTTGATTTCTTGTCCGATAAGTATACGAATTAGAAACCGAGTCGGTTTGGGATTGTGGTCGCGACACAATACCGCCTCTGGTCCTAATATATATACAGCTACCGGCTGCGGCCAGAGACACACCGAAAAACACCTAGGGTTTTGCCTCATCTCACAACTTGCGCCGCCATCGTAGTCTACTCCATCCCAAACGCCGGCGTGCATCGGCGCGTGGGAGAGCAGGTCTCCGGAACCATTCGTCTTTGCGATCCCTGCACCGGAGAGGGCGAATTAGGTTTTGGGAAGCGCTGTGTGCGACTGCTCAAATTCGTCATCACGGGTCGTCTTCCGTCCAAGTCGAGGCGGTGCTACTCATCGTCGTATTCATCGCCGTCAAGACATATATCGTCGTAACATCGTCATCAACAACATCGCACCCATAATAGCTAACGATCAAGACGTCCAACATCCTTTGTTCATGTCTGCTTCTACAGCTATTGTTACGTGTTTGCTGCTGTTATGCATGTCTTGCTGTTCTTCTAGTTTGCTAATTATTGCATGCTAGTATCTCTTCTAGTCATGAATTATTTACTGGAATTAATCATGAACTTGCCTAATATTCCAACAGGAACCTGTGCCGTCTTCGTCAGGGCTCGTGGAACCGCACCGGCGGTGGGGCAGAGAAGGGAGCCGGCACCGCGGAGGAACATACCAGGGTTTCGGTGCATCGTGTGTCTTAGAGCTCAGCGCCAAATAGCCAGGCCGGGCCATTTATCCCTGGTTCGTTCCCAGAACCGATGCTACAAGTACTAAAAAAAACCCTAAAAAAAACAAGTACGAAAAAAAAGGTTAGTGAATCTCAAAAGAAAAAAAATCGCGTAGGAACTCGGCGTCCGCCACCATTGTGGGTGCGCCCGCATCGGCTTTCTCCTCCTCGGAGTCCTTTGCCTCGATATTTGCCAAGTCGATGCCATCTTTGTCGGAGCGAGTGGTGTACGAAGATGGACCTGACAACCTGGGGTGGTGACGCGGTGTGGACCCGGAAGTCTCCTCATCTGTAGTTCTGGTCTGACGAATGATTGGTCCAAGTTGTAGCCGATGAGCAACCACCATGCTCCGGTCTTCTCCATGTTGGTCTTCTTGCCAATCCCAGCAACATGTGAGATGTGTTGTGCGACAACTTGAGGAGGAGCGCGGTGGACAGGCACGTGGACTAGAGGAGGAGCGGGGCAGTGGCCGCATATCAAGGAGTAGGCGTGGGGCTCGAGTAGGAGTAGTGCTACACTCAGACTGGCCACAGTGGGAGTAACTTCAGTAGTAACATCGAGTCAACTCAAAGAATCTTTCAGCATGTGGCGATGAGTTAATGAGGGAGAGAGGTAGTTACAATAACTTAGCTAGTTACTGTAACATCACATGTCCCAATGCAATATGAGTCTATCACCTAATAAATGAAGCTTTGCATGTTACCACACTTATGTTATTACTCACTATGAAGGTAGTAACATAGTCTAGGGATTTGTTTATGTTACTAGTGTATGTTACTATGCATTGTGGCTAGTCTCATGGATCAATTTTACCGATCTACAGATTACTGCTAGGTGGCATCTTCTAGTTGGAGATAAAGGGGAAGGTGGGGCCTGCCCCCTGAAAATCAGGGGGAGAGAGATATTTAACATGAAGGGGGTCCGTAATCAGCCCGTACTCGTCTTTGTGTCTAGGATTATCGCTCGAGTAGAGTGGATAAGGTGCGGAAGACTTGTCGGTAGTGCGTCCATAATCCTGTGGACGTTTCGCTCCACCACCCCAAACTTGCGGCACTAAGTGATTAGAACCCGCTCTGACGCCCCAGAAGGTTGTGCGCTTGGGACAGCAAATTAGTGCTGTGGCACTAATTACCATTTAGGTTTATTTATGAACAATTTTGTTTTAAATGAACTTATTTTGAAAGCAAAAAGAAATGCAGAGAGGAGGAGCTGGGTGGTGGCCGCATATCAGAGAGGAGGCGCCCGGCTTGAGTAGAGTGGATAAGGTGCGAAAGACTTGTCGGTAGCGCGTCGTAATCTTGTTGATGTTTGGCTCCACAACCCTGACCGTGTGGCACCTGGTGATTGGACCCCGCTCCGACGGCCCAGAAGGGTATGCGCTTGGGACAGCAAAATAGTGTGGCTGCACTAATTAGCATTTAGGTTTTTTATAAACAATTTGCTTAAATGAACCTGTTGTGAAAGCAAAGGAAAATGCAGCACAAGTGGACAACTACCATAAACCTTCTGTTCTAGATGAACTGACACAAGCGCTTAAGAATAATATGGAAGTACTCGATGAACACAAAAATCTATCTATAGCCTAATAATAGCAGGTACTCCGTCACGGCATGGAGACATGGAGTAGCATCTAACGTGAACGACTAGGACACGACCTTGATGGCTCTGGGGATCTCGAACGGTGGGACCTTCTGGACGGAGACCTTGAGCACGCCGTCACGGCACACCGCCGACACCCTCGCTAGGTCCGCATCCTGCGGGAGCACGAAGTACTCCTCGAGCATGCCCATGGGCCGGTCCTTCCGAAGGTACCTTACGCAGGGCTCCTCGTCGAGGCGCTCCCCGATGACTTGCAGGACGCGGTTGGGCTCCAGCTCCACCCTGAGATCGCTGGCGGAGAGGCCCGGCACGTCCACCAGGTACTCGTAGGCGCCCGACTGCTCCTTAATGTCCGCGGGTACCACTAATAGAAAAGTGATGGTGGGGTCCGGCATCGGGTAGTCGGTTGATTAGGCTCAATCCGTAACCGTCAACGGGCATTTTACGGCTGGGGATTGTGCGCTCTTTTCATTGGCCTCCCTGATTTCGCCATGAAGCAGCCCTTTAAT